>JAJOZX010000181.1:857500-1495000 GCA_023014485.1 Bathynomus jamesi | reverse complement strand
TAACAACCTTGGAGGAAAAAACGCTGAGAATTTTAGAAAAATATGCTCCGAAATCACAGCCAAAAGGAAAGAGGAGCTGGTTAGAGAGACAAAAGAGAAGACTATTCCGCAAAAGAGAGTGGAGGCGAAGTTAGGTAACTGCGGAGATAATGACAGGAAAGCAATAAAAGAAAGACTGGAGGGTATCGATAGGGAAATACAAGCCCTGATTAAGGACCATACAGAGATGGAAGAGGAAAAGGCGGTAGAAGCAATAAAGGAAAATCCAAAATACTTCTATAGCTATGCAAAAAGGAAGACAAAAACGCGCGCCGCTATTGGGCCCTTAAGGACATTGAGAGCTCAATATGAATCAGTTTTCAGTACCCCAAAAAGTGACAAAGCGATACCTGACATAAATGCATTCTCTGAAGAGGAATTGCAAGGAGAGTACATAGACTTTGATTTTACACCAGAAGATGTAGCGAGAGCTATAGGACAAATGAAACCACATTCAGCTGCAGGTCCGGACAATTGGAACGCATTATTGATTAAAAACTGTAAAAATGAAATAGCTACACCTTTATACTGGGTATGGAGAAGATCCCTAGACACTGGGGAAATACCGAGCATCTTGAAAAGAGCAAACATTGTCCCTATATATAAAGGAGGGGACAGATCTCAAGCAAAGAACTATAGACCAGTGTCATTGACGTCCCACCTCACCAAAGTATTTGAAAGAATAGTTAGAGAAAATTTATGATTTCCTGGAGACACGGGAAACATTCAACGAAAATCAGCATGGATTCCAATCAGGTAGATCATGCCTATCACAACTAATAGAACACTACAACAATATCCTAGATGCATTGGAAGGCAATGACAACTACGATGTTATATACACAGATTTTGCTAAAGCTTCCGATAAATGTGACCATGGTATAATAGCACATAAAATTAAATATATGGGAATAACAGGCAAAGTGGGAAAATGGATCTACAACTTCCTTAGAGATCGTCTGCAGGTCGTCAAAACTCAAGGTATATCATCATCAGAATCGGAAGTACGCAGCTCAGTACCACAAGGGACAGTACTGGCCCCACTCCTGTTCATAGTCATGTTAACAGACATAGACAGCGGAGTAAACAGCAACAGTATAGTAACATCCTTTGCAGACGATACAAAGATCAGCAGAAAAATCAGCGATGTACATGACGTGGAGGCCTTGCAAAGGGACACAAACAAAATATACAAATGGTCAGAAGACAACATTTCATTCAACGCCGAGAAATTTCAGCTCTTGAGATATGGTAGAAAAGAAGAACTTAGACTGCATATTATACTCCAGATAGACAGGAAATTCAGAGAAGCACGAAAGCGATTGATCTCGGGATAATAATGACAGATGATGCGAAATTCGAAACACAAAATCAGATAGCGATAAATAAAGCAAAGAGAGTCGCCGGATAGGTACTAAGAACTTTCAAGAGAAGGGACAGGACAGTAATGACTCCCCTGCTAAAAACACTGATTATACCAAAACTTGAATACTGCTCAGTTTTGACGTCCCCATATAAAAAGGAAGAAACTAATAAACGAAGAAACGCAAAGGCATTTCACAGCCAAGATTGATGGCTGCAAAGAACTCAACTACTGGGAAAGACTACGTAAACTAAATCTGTACTCACTGGAAAGAAGAGAGGTACATCATAATCTACATATGGAAAATGATCGAAAAACTGGTACCAAACCTAAAACTAACCAATTACCATTCAAACACTGGAAAATAGGAAAGGCAGAATGTGTAGTGTTCCCCCAAATTAAAGGCCCGACAAGGGACCTCCTCAACCCTGAAGGAAAATAGCTTGGTTGTCAGGGAGCCAAGACTTTTCAACCAGCTTCCTAAGGACCTCAGAAACGTAACTGGGGTCAAAGTTGAAGTCTTCAAGAAAAGACTGGTTGCCTGGCTCAGGACAGTACCAGATGAGCCGGGTGTGCCTGGCTATGTACGGTGGAGCGCAAAAAAGCAACTCGCTCTTCCACCAGACCTGGCCAGACCTAGAGGCGGGGCCACCAGCTTGACCTCCGTGTGAAGAGAGACCAACGCACGAAACAACAAGGTTCATAAGGTATATACCGTATATATATAATATATATATATATATATATATATAATATATATATATATATATATAATCACAATAATTTCCAATGAACAGAAAAATAGTTTATTAAAAACAAATTAAAAAATTCTTTCCTGCAGGAAATAATCGCCGGTCTGTAGTATTACAGTGGGGAAGTCCCAACAAGTTACCAAGAAAAATAAAACCGGTTCATTACTGTTGGGTCAGGGGTGTGTGTGTGTGTGTGTGGTGTGTGTGTGTGTGTGTGTGTGTTTTGACCCTCATAAATATTCGTACAGAGGACTATTTCAGTTATATTCGTCCTCATCTTTTGTACCATGCATAGGAGTTATGAAAAGTTCAACCTTCATTTGAAAAATTTTAAGAAATAAAAAAAATTGGTTTAACTCTAACACAATGTAAAACATCAAAGAATTTGAGGAAAATAATAAAGTTAAAATGCAAAAGTTTTCGTACATTTATTTACAAAAGTATTTAATACTTTTGTCCATCTTACGTTTGAAGAACTTAAAATATTTATTAGTAGTTGGCCGTATACTGAATAGAGACTGTTGGCAATTCTGAATTCTAGAATTTTCTTTAATCTTCATGGAAGACGAATGACTCTACAAGCCATTAATTAAGCAATGTGTCGTCGTGATAAAGAGCTGTCTACAGATCTTAAGAGATCCGTTATTGCTGCACACGAGTCTGGAAAGCGTTATAGGAAGATAGAAGAACAACTTCAAATTCCATTTACGACGGTTGTTGCAATCATAAAGAAATGGAAAGGTTTTGGAATAATCAAAATTCTACGAAGGTGTAAACAACCTTGCAAGATTTCAGAAAATACAGCTAGACGGATTGAAAGAATGACTGCCTCGAATCTCTGGGTGACTGCACGTGATACTATGAAAGACATTAAGACTAAGATTGACGTTCATCCCTCTACTGTACGTCGTACAGCGAGAAAGAATGTTCTACAATCAGTGGTTCCCAACCTTTTCACCACAAAAGACCCCCTTTATTTTAATTTTTTTCCCACGGACCCCATGTTTTTGAAAGATTCCGTCGACCAAACAAACTGTTTTTATTGACTAATAGTTAACTCGTTTTCTCATTTTTCACTATCAAATAAAGGACATATAAGAGAGTATGCAATTAAAATACAGCGTATTAAAAAAGTACTAATAATTACAGCCAAGAGCAAGGAAACTTGAAATTTTAGCCTAAGCGCCCTTATCGTGGGTAAATGTATGATTTCTATTGGAACCTCTCGAAATATTGAAAGCTCACGGACCCCAGGTTGGGAACCACTGGTCTACATGGAAGAGTCGCACGAAGAAAATATTTGCTACGAAAAGCGAACAAAGAAGCTCGTTTAAAGTATGCCAAGGATCGTCAAAATGATGGATTTGCATTCTGGAAGAAAGTTCCCTGGACAGACGAGACCAAAATTGAATTATATGGGAACAACAACGGTATGTTTGGCGAAAATCAAGTACTAAATTCGAGGAAAAACCATCCTTCCTACGGTTAAACATGGTGGTGGTGGTGGTGGTAGTTTGCTTCTTTGGGGATGCTCTAGTACTTCTAGTCCAGGAAAACTTAATGCAATCTTGAATTCGAAGAAATATCAGAAAATTTTAGAAAAAATGTATTACCTTCAGTTCGGGAGTTACGAATGGGTCGAAAGTGGGTAATGCAGCAATATAATGATCCAAAACATAAAAGTAAGAGCACCATCAAATGGATTCGACAAAAGAATTTTAAGCTTCTCGAGTGGCCCAGTTAAAGCCCAGATCTCTATTTAATCGAGAATTTAGGATTTGATTCAAAAAGGTTATCCGCAAGAGAAATCCTTCTAATCGGAATGAATTTCAACAATGTTTTTTAAAAGAAAAAGCTAAAAATTTCTGCCGAGAGATGTCGAAATCTCTTAGAAAAATACCCAAAACAAATCAGTGAAGTGATTCAAACAAAAGGTGGAAACAAAGTATTAATTTTGTAAGTAAATGTACAAAAACTTTTGATTTTAACTTTTTTTCAAATTTTCCTCAACTTTTTTGATGTTTTACATTAGGCATATGTTGGAGTTCAACTAATTATTTTATCTAAATTTTTTCACGGTAAACTATAAACTTTATGACTATCCTTATGCATGATACAAAAAGACGAATATAACTAAAATATTTCTCTGTACGAATATTTATGTGCGCCACTATACATATGTAAAAATGAACAATGAATAATTCCTATATAATCAATATTCATTTTTACATAAGAACCAAAATCGCCTAACGCGAGTTTGGATAAAAATTTTATTTGTTGCTTTCTATTTTTGCAGTTTCACACCCATGCTATCTACCATTTCTATGGTTAAGTCGAATCCATGTTTGTGTCATTGAAGGTTCGTTGTGAGAAACTAATGACCCTTAATTTCATTCCCTTAAAGTACAAACAAGACAATTGACGGTTTAGATAGTTTAACATTTCCATCACAATATTACCCATATCTCCATTTTCCATTTATTATAGAATTTATGATAATTAATTAGTTGTCGTCTTGCATCTAACCCTCATCCCTAAATTTTATTAGATTATACATGCACATTGCATGTGGTATGATTTGAACCCTTGGTTGTACTTCTTTATTCATTACTGTATTTCTCTAACTCATCTCTTCTAAATTCTCCCAATAATGACTTGTACTGCACGTACGAATTAAATAACTATGGCGTATTAATTATGAATCGACGTATGGCATAATTTGAATAACTATGACGTCAAAGTAGCTTAATTCCCTTCACATTTTCCCGTCATTAATTTCCCTTCATCATATCTCTAGTATACAATGTACGGAAATTCTTTATCATAATAATAAAAACTGTACACTCTATACGTCATTATTTATATATTGTTCATTCATACATCCATGTCCTTTCTTGACCTTTATCTTTGGTTAATTTTATTAATTAATTATTCATTCAGCTACCTATTGTCTACCACTGTCAACCTGTTGTGTGATTACCAATATGTGTACAATACTTTGTGCATTCATACATGTCCCCTGATGATCATGATTACGTACATAGTTACGTACATGTACATACGTTCGCACGTATTTTTTATTTCTTTTCTTTAAATTAATTAATTTCTCGCAATCTCATAAATGCTTATATGAGTGTTCGAATGTCGCTAACCACAGCCAAAAGCGAGCGCTTCGGAGATAATGTTTTATAAATTAGAAGCAAGCGAGAGGAGATTGTGTTATATATATATATATATATATATATATACCGTATGTGCCCATGTACTTTATGTTATACTCCTAACATCCTAATTGTCTATAAATATGAAACACTTTAAAAAAACTATAGTTAACTGCTTAATTGTAATTAACTAATACTTTAATATAATGTAATTAATGTACTTTAATAAAACTATAATTAGCGATAATAAGCGAATGTGAATTAATTGGTAATTATAATCATAATTGTAATAAACCAAAAATTACAACGTACTCAGTGATGTACTTGGGATTGTACTCCATGTACGACCCGACATTATGTCGCCATTTAGCAATGTATACTCGGCGATATTATTATTTTCTTTTTATTATTATTTTTCTGTTGGGATAAATTTTTGATTTGCTTTCTACTTTGCCAAATAATTGACGACTTGTTCTTTTTTAAAATTTCTTAATCATTTTTAGATTTAGCTTAATAATGAATCCCGAGTAACTTTTGAAATGTTCATGTTTTGTATACGTTCTCTCTTCGTTATAAAAGATGAGGTCATGTCTTACCTAAGCATTTAATTGTAAAACTTAAACCTTTAATTTTTGTTCATATGCATATCTTAGTATAAAGATGCATAGTCCCATTTCCATTTCTAATTAACTCGGCGGATCAGGAAAACATCAGATCTGCAAATAAGCGATTTAAGATAGAAATATGGCTTCCTCTTCCTATATCTTGTTTATCTGTTTAAACATTACCACAGTTAAAAGATTATTTATTTTCAAATATTGTGCAAAAATAATGCAGCCTTTTCAACATGTTAGCAGTTTTTGGGTATATAAACCCACAAAAATTCTTCCATGTTTATTCTGATATAGATTACGAGGCTGAGCATTACCTGTAACATTTTAGCAGTAAATTACAGTAAGAAACAGTCTTTATCTTCTCCTTCGAGCTTTGCTCTCTTCAGAGAACTTAGTCATTAAAATCTCCCGATACGTTACAAGAAGAATCGGAAACCTCAAAGAATTTAATAAGCCTCTCAGAATCCTCCGAGCCACTAATGAAGAACTCGGATAGTAGTATAGAAGAAACTACTGCAAGTAACAGATCCGTTGCTGCCTCTTAACCAGAACCCCGTCGACTTCGAACCAACCCAGGCCATAGACGAAGGGGTTAACATATATATATATTTTTTTTCACGTATATATAATTATATATATAACTTTCACGTGAAAGTTATTGAATGTAATACAGCCGGAAAGAATGAACAAAAACCGAAAGGCAGTAACCAACCTCTAGTAAGATCACTCCGCAAATAAGTTTAATCTGTGCTTGCATTAACTTCAAATCTTTCTAAAATAATCGTTTTTTTTTATCTCTCCTGAAATAATGGTGTCTAGTTTATACAGGGGAGGACTCAAACTAGTATTTGGAATGTATTTTATTCATATATTTTCAAAGATATTTCTCTATTAAAATTGTTACGGATGTTGCAATACTCCAATTGATTCTAGATATTTTTCTATGGTAATTATTAATCTTTCGTATATTAAGAAAAACATTGCGCTGTTATTTCTACAATATTTAACATTTTCTTTGCTCTATTTTACTCTTGTTTCTAAAGATTTTTCCCGTTTGTCTAATATACACCAAATTACAAACCTTAAAAAAATACAAAAAACAAAACCTAATTTTGACGGACTATTTCTTAGCAGCATGTTTATAGTATTTTAGTAGTATTTTCTAGTTGAAAACTTCATTCATTTTCAATTTTCTCAGTAATTTTGGCAAATGCCCAAGTGATTTATGGTATGGTGTACTTACAACCTTCAATACAATATTCAATTAACTTAAAGGTAACAATCTATTTGCGGGGGATGGGACTGTAGTCTATCTTTAAAAAATACCAATATATCATATACTGAAACTTTGGTAAACGGGAAACGTACGTCAGAACTCAACTTTAAAATTATTAGGATAAAGAAAAGTTTTTAATTTTCTAATCAGATCGAGATTGTAATCGGTGTGTGAATTAAATCGTCCTTACAAACGGGAAAAGTATCTTGACAAACCATTTTGATAATTTGTAGCTACACAAATGACTTCACTTATATAATCGATCTGATACTCTGGCTTATGAATTTTGACGTGAACATACACAAGGAAGAAACTCGTTAGTTGTCGAATTTTTTTTGTAGTTACATGTGGGTAATCTTTTAAAATCTTCCTCACGATACTAAGAAAAAATCCTGGCCTGTTTAAACTAGAGAGCATAATTTTAGAAGAAATTTTAAACGACAATAGTACTTTAGAATGATTCGAAGAAATGCAAGCATGTAGTACATTACGATTACCCTGTTATATATATATATTATATATATATATATATATATATATATATATATAGTACTTCAGCGAAAGGATTAATAATATGAAAAAAAATAACGCCGTGGACCAATATACTATTGTCCTTTTACCTTGCACGGCCCCTGCCCAACAGAGCCAGAAAAGAACCCACTTGGCGGTCTGCTTCGTCTGTAGGCATTTGGGGCGGAAGAAGAGCCATCCACAACCTTCCCTCTCTTTCCCAGAGGTCACCGCAGTCTCGGGAAATTCCACGCACGCATCCTGGAAAAATTGGGAGATTGGAGATTGGAGATTGTAGGAATGCACAAAAGGACAAAACGTGGTCCCATGATCGCTTCGAGTACAATGGGAAAAAACAATAGAGAAGAAGAAGAAGTTCTACTAACCTTCACACCGTTCAAGGAATTATAAACCAGAAAATAAAAATAGAATTAAACAACAACAACTCTCCATTTAAAAAAGTGAAAACGTGTGAAGGTGGTTATACGATACGCGTTGTGATTAATATCATAGTTCAAATAAATTTAAAAAAAATAATATATATATATTATATAATTTCAGTAACTATAGTAAGTGTTTAAGCAAGAACAACATACACACTGTCCACAAATATACTCTAAATTATAAATTTTATGTATCATATATATGTTGCAGTTTATGAACCACCTAGTATAACCCCCCCCCCCTTTCCTTCGATTTTTGTCATCAAAAATATCGATGAGCGTATATAATTAACGAAAAATACTGAAAAAAGTATGCAAAATATAATAATACAGCCTCGTTGATTGGCACTTGTGAATCAATAAAACAAAAACCTCTGCGGGCATTTTATATATATATATATATATATATATATATATATATTATATATATATTGCACGAGTCTCAATGGGTGAATGATGTGGGCTCTGAATGGAGCGACCCGCCTCTCTCGCGTGTTCGCATGTTATCGCTTCTGACAAGGTCACACAATGCCAGTGCTCTTGTCAACTGGCTCTGATCTGCTGGCTCTAAGATTTATTAGTTTTTTTTTTTTTTTTAACAAGAAAACCTTTATAAAAAAAAGAATACAAATGACAGTTTTACAATATTTTTCAATATTTTTCTTTATAATTTAGATATACGAGTACGATATGGCATTAATATATTCACAATATTCTAATCTGAATGCGTGTTGGAAGCATGGAAGCTTTTCAGGCAAAATTAATGAGATTCAAATTATTTATTACATAAGAGAAGTGAAAAATGGCAAGTAGTAGTAGTAATAATAATAAAAATAATTTAAGAATTTACAAAAGCAGAGTTTGATTATTTTACATAACTAAAAAAATTATGAATTGTATATTTAGTATAAATAAATGACGCTTAATGAAAGCAGCATATTTTAGATAGTTAATTATAAAATGGGTACTTAATTACTATGGTAATTAACGGCAGTCGTGAACTTGCAAATCAGTTGAAGCTAATAAAGTACTTCTTTAGTGATGAAACCTGCCTGATATTTATGGGAAATGCATTCCATACATCCGCTCCTTTGAAAGAGTGCATTTCCCGCAGTTACCATTGTATAGTTTGGTTTATGTATAAAATCTCTAGGGGAAATCTAGCGTTATAATTATGATTAATTTGATAGGGGTGATTGTTCTTTAAATGGGTGATGGACACTGTACAGTATATTGATTTTTAATCGTGACTTTGAACATATTGACAGGCTGACAGGCTGACAGCAACACTGAATTTGTACGAGACAGTTTTAAAATATTTAGCCTTTAAAACATTGGGGAAGTGTGACTTATTATACGAGAAGGTTGGTAGATAGTTTTTATAAATAAATGACTTCCAGAAGATGTTTTATTGGCCTATATTTCTTTGAGCTACCCCGTGTTTAATGCATAATAATAAAATGTGGGTGAATGAAGAAATAATATAGGGTAAGGAGTGCGTGTTGTGGAAGTCTTTTTTAAATTAAATTAGGAATAGAAATCTTGATATTTTGGATTTAATATTTGTACACGACTTTGGAAGTTTTAGTTTTTTGTCTAAATTAATGACACGCATTTTAAATTAATTCACCCTCGCAAAGTACTATTCCCAATTTTTATTGGATAATTGTATTTAGGTTTTGTGGTACCGTAATAACCATACGATATGACCATCACATTCAATAAAAGTTTATTAGTACACATCCACTTATAAACATGCTCTAACTGCCCGTTCGTTTCATTTATCAGAATGTCTAACTTATGATGGAAAATAAGCGTGGTATCATCTGGGTATTGTACGCAATTTAATGTAGTTGAAAGATTAAAATCGTTGACCTGAATTAGAAATAGTCATGGCCCAAGAATAAATCTTTGTGGGACCCCATTAGTTAAGATCGCCTTCTCGGATAAATTCTTTTAATCCGATGTACTTATGACGATTTGACAGATACAATTTGAACCAATCAAGGATATTTCCTCTTATTCCGTATACGTAAAATTTATTCAATAAGATTTCGTGCGAAAGTGTATTAAATGCTTTTGACAAGTCGAAGAAAACCAAGTCGGTGTGTTTTTTGCCGTTTAGGGTCTGATATACATTTTCTAAGTGTTAATGGCATCTTTCGTCGTATGCTTACCTCTAAACCCAAACTGTTTTGGTTAAAATATGGTATTTGATTAAGAATTTAGTCGGCTTATTGCGTACGATTTTTAAATACTTTAAAGTCGGCAATATGAAAATGGGTGATAATTGGATGGAGTGTTGGGTTTCCCGATTTAAATAGAGGACATACTCCGGCTTCCTTTAGACTGTCCGGGAATATACCGAGTGTTACTAATTCATTCATTCATTAGTTTTCTGGGGGGAATTGCAATTTCATCCGATACTAATTTGTAAATTTTTACTGGGATCGTATTGATGTCAGTTTTTTCAGATTTTTTTATTGCTAGAGAGATATCGTTCGGTAGGCTTGGGTCCAAGAAAAATTAATTTGGAGTGGGTTGCGTCGTGTAATGTCGGTAGTAAGTATTTTGAATCAAGGCTGTAGTATTGGAGCCTATATTCGCAAAGTAGTTCAATAAATTGGCTATATCTTTGGAACCACTAAGAATTTATGCCTCTGTGAGGAAAGATGAGAGATTTGTTTTCATTTTTTTTGCGTTAATTAAATTCTTAAGAGCGTTCCATAGCCTTTTGGGATTGGATTTTTGTTCATCAATTTTTGAACAGTGATCTGCTTTCGCTTCCTTCATTACTGCAATAAATCTGTTGCAGAAGTTTTTGTATGTCTGTTCAGCAGAGCTGGGCAGTAACGCGTTACAAGTAACGGCCGTTACGTAACGCGGTACTTTTTTAGTAACGGTAGCGGTGTTACATTTCAAATCAAGTAACTCTTTCAGTAACGACGTTACTTTTTTAGGGAAATACACTCGTTAGTAGTTACTTTTTTATCGTAGCTCGCAATTAGTTTCTTTCGATCTTCACTCAATATTCATTAACCGTTAAAAATTTGTCCCTTCACTATGAGCGAGGTGTGCATGTTGGCCGTTGGCATGCTGGCAGCCTACCCCCATCCACCCTCTCCCCCTACACTGACAGCACTGTCAAAGTAAAAAGGCGAAGAACCCTGGAGCAGGGAGGACTTAAATTCAACAGATATTTCGTCATTCCTTTCATCTGCACCTTCACGGCACTTTAGCTCTGCATCCTTCCCATCCACTAACTTTAAAAATATGTTTATTAAACTTAACACTCCTATACCATCTAGTGCCGTTGTTGAGCGGGGTTTTTTCAGTAGGGAAGGATATACTGGGTCCGAAACGAGGCTCGCTCTTAGATGCAACTTTTGAGAAGCTTGTTTTCTTAAAGGCCAATAAAGATCTTTTGAATAATAGTTCTTAAGTTTGTATATTTAGCTAATAAATTTCAATCATTGCCATGCACAATAACTCATTTGATTCATTTCTTTAGTACAGTATTTTGTATTATTGTTTTGCAAAACTAAACTTTCCTGGTATATTCTAGCATTAGTAAATTAGTATCAATAGTATGCTACATCCTGTTATGTTGTAATTCTTAGTAATAAATCCTGCAGTAATTTTGTTTCACTTTTTTGGAAATGTTTATGTCGTATAAGTCATAACAACTCAATGAAGGCATGCACAGACTTCATAGCCTATGCATTAACCATTGGATATAAACCAACACATACTCGCACAGGCGAATGTTTTATATATAATATTTTTTATGTATATATAAATTATAATATACCTATGCATATATATATATAAATAAAATATATATAATATATATTATATATATATATATATATATATATATATAATATATATATATTTACATTTCATTAAAGTAAGTAACGAGTAACGGTGCCGTTACTAGTCACTTTTTAAAAATGGTAACTAACGATAACAGCGTTACATTTAGACTTAACTAATGGTAATGGCATTACATTTATAAAGTAACGAGCACATCACTGCTGTTCAGTAATATCAGTTTTCCATAATTTAAAAAGTACGTTTGCGTTTAATACTAGCAATGAGTGGTGCGGTGATCCATTGGTTCTCGTATTTAGTTTTAGATATTACTTTTGATTTAAGATGAAGTTTGAGAATGCTTGAAATTTTGCTCCAATGTCAGTTTATTTTCGGTTGTTCGGTTAAAAGTCGTTATTTCTCTACTTAATTTTACTTTATTATTGTAGCTGTAAAATCCAGTCAACGTTTACATTTTTCTGCGCGAAGAAATGGGTGATTAGCAGGATGTATGTAGGCAAGTGATCTACATTATTTAATATCACTATATCCGAGATGCAGCCAATCGGGACGTAGCAGAATTGAATTTCTAATGTCACTGTGAAGTTTAGTTGGCTTTGTAATAGCTAATTTAAAACTATCAGTCATCCCATAAGTAATGTCGTTTTTTAGATCGGAATTTGAAGGACAAAAAAAAAAAAACCCGAAACTTTTTAATCTAGTATATGTTTTCCATCGGAATCAATGACACACTGCCAACGTCCTACAAGCTTTTCAATGCCATGTTTATAAAATTAAGGCGGTTTTGAGGCAAAAAACGTACAAAGACTGGTGTGGAGGTCATCTAAAGAAGTATACTGTTTCTCGTCAAGATAGTTTTGGAGACTCCTGAAGAGATGATAATCTGAAGGCGCAAGGTCTGGAGAATATGGAGGATGTGGAAGTTTTTCCCACCCAAGCTCCTCAATTTTTGCAGAAGTGATCCGAGCGGTGTGAGGACGTGCGTTGTCGTGGTGGAACACGATTCCTTTCCGATTAACCAAAGGAGGTCTCTTTTCTTTTAGTACAGTGTTCAATCGATTGAGTTGTTGACAGTAGACTTGAGCGGTGATTGTTTGGTTGTGTGGTAAGGTTTCAAAGTGTATTACACCACCTTTATCCCACTAAACACTAAGCAACACCTTCCGAGGGTGAAGATTTGGTTTTGGCTGTGGTGTCGCTGGTTCTCCGGCACAAACCCACTGTCGACGGCGCTTAACATTCTGGTACAGTATCCACTTTTCATCACCAGTCACTAAACGGTGTAAAAACGGATCTTGGAGTTCACGGGAATGAAGAGCTGTGCTAATGTTTACCCGCACCCTCAGATTGTCAACCGACAATTCATGTGGCACCCATTTTCCTAACTTAGGCACTTTCCCGAGTTGTTGCAAATGTCAATGGATGGTGGACGGGGTTGAATTGAGTTTCTGGGCCAATTCTTCGACAGTTGTTGAACAGTCTTCAAGTGCGGCTAACAGCGGATCATCATCGAACTCAGCAGGGCGTCCAGAGCGTGCTGCATCTGTCAAACAGCAGTCACCATTCCTAAACTTTTGAAACCATCTTTGACATTTCCTCACACGCAGAATATCATTGCCATAAACGTCCTGAATGTTTCGCGTTGCTTCAGTAGCACTATTCCCTTTTCTGAACTCGTAAAGAATTATATGCCTGATATGCTCTTCTGATACCGCCATGTTTATGAGGGGTTCACATAAAGCAAAACACACGTCTTCACTGGTCAAGGTCCGTAAAGTATGTAGCGAAACACGATAGATCTCCTCTTAGATATAACCTTCGGAAAATTTATGGTTAAACCGAGTAGGACTAGTTTAAACAATCTATCGTAAAAAAACGACATTACTTATGGGATGACCTGATACCTTCAGTCATGTTGTTGTGAAGGAAGCTCGCGGTATTATTTAATGTTCTTTTGCGAGATCAATTTTTAAATCTCCCACAATAACACAAGTGTTACCGATATAACAGTTAGAATTCTTTCGACAATTGTAATAAAAGCTGCTACATTATCCGCAGGTGCTTGGTAGATACCTGAAATTGAATATTGGATGTTGTGAAATCATGAATATACATTTCAATTGAGTGTGTTTCTGAGGTATTGCTTATATTTGTTAATCATTCGATACCTTTACTCTCGTTTTGCGTCTACAAATATACTTACACCTCCACCCCTATTGTATTAGTCGTACATATATGGTAGCTCGTGTACTCCGAGACGTTAGAAAAAATTAATGTAGTCGTTTAACTAAGTTTCAGTTAATATAATGCGCGTGAATTTATGTTTTAATAATTTTAGGTCGGCTGTCAATTCGTCAAAGTGGTTTGGAAGACTGTGAATGTTGAAGTTTAGGAGAGACGGGTTTCCACTGTTGTATTTCTTGTTTAAAAAGCTGTCTAATGAGATATAGTTACTATTGATTACGTTTTCAGATTCAATAATTTCATTTAGAGCATTGAGAGTATTTAAAATGTTGATCATGGTGTAGAGATTAGGGCAATACGACAATAGAAGTAATATTAGGTGTGTGTGTGTAACATGGCGTATGAAGCGCCGCAGGTGTGGAAGTTGGCCATGCAGTGGGGTGGTGGTGGTCCACCAGGATGTCGGTGTGAATGAGTGTATATGTCTTAGTTTCTACTTTTTCTCTTCTTTCTTATCATCTATGTTTTATATCGGAGCATATATGTATGTATATATAACTATATTAAAATAAAGAAGGTAAAGCAAGAACGTAATGTCACACGTGTATCCACAATGAGACAAATTGAAAAGTAGAAAATTATATAATTAGCAAAGCTTAAAATTAGAAGTTATAAAATTACGAAACAAATTTATAAAATTTTTGTTTACCTAGCTATAACTAGCACACGGGTTATGGTGATAGCAATTCTATTTGTAGATGCTGACGAAAGTTGAAATCATGTTGAATACGAATCGACACTATTCGCCCTTCTTGGGACTAATGGGCATATATGATTATAGTCTCTTACATAACAGGAATAAGTAAATTTTTCCTTTTTTAGTTTTAATAATTTGCCAAAGACTTCTTTCCTGTATTCAGTGTGTGATTCATTAACAAATAAATATGGTTTGATTTGTATCATCACTTCTTATTTCAGATTTCCAAAGTCGGTCACTCAATTTGAGTTTTATAATTCTCTCGTCAATATCATTTTCATTATTATTATCTTTACTAGTGATGTAGGTCACATCCGCATCCGCGGAACATCCGCATATTTTCTCGCATCCGCATCCGCACTTTGGACTGCGGATGTCGTGCGGATGTGGACCGTTGAGATAAAACGTCATTAATAAGCGGAAATTATCAAATTCTACTATATTAATAGAACTAGTTCATTGTGCGCAAAAGTGATGCAAGCGACAAGACGAGAGGCTGTTCTTGTATGAAGTTACTCTCTTGCAACCTACTTAGATCCACGTTACAAAGCTAAGTTATTTTCACCTAGTACATTAGAACGAGTTAAATCATCACTTGGCAAAGCAGTTGAAGAGCTTCAATCTCTTGAATCTGTCGCTTCGCCACCCACCAAAAGAATAAAAGTTTCAGTGACAGAACCAACACCTTCAACAAGCAAATCTATCACAGAATCTGTCTCTCAGTTTCTTGAGTCAAGTAGCAATGACGAGACCTACGCGATGTCAAAAGATGTAGTAAAAATGATCGAGAGCTATCACCAAGAAAAACGCCTGGCTGCATGTGACAATCCTATTAGTTGGTGGAAAAATACGCAGAATATCTATCCATACTTGAGTAAACTTGCAAGGAAACATTTAGCCTGTCCTCCAACAAACGTACCAAGCGAGAGATTATTATTTAGCAGTGCTGGATTAATATATGATGAAAAGAGAAACAGACTGGCAGCAGAAAAGGCAGAAAAATTAATGTTCCTTAAGCATAACCTTCCTATAATTAAGTTTGAACATTAAACGATGAACATCTTAGTTTACTTTATTTTAATTACTCATTTATAAATATGCCTAATGAAACTTTAAACTTAATATAAATAGTTATCAAGCTAATTAAAGATCTCTTTCTATAAGGGTGGAGGTTGGGGAAAGAGGTCGGTGGGGTGCATTTGAGTTGGGTTCACGTCCCGCATCCTGGTAACACAATTATGGTTTCTAATTGTGGCTGAAACTCAACAAAATATAACGAATTTATTTGCAGACGAATTCACTAATTGATTTCTATATTAGTTAGATGCTTGATATTATTTTATATGTTCAGAGAAAAGTACAGCAATTATTGTACAATTAATCAATTATACTACATTATAGCTACAGCTCTCTCTATATAATAACTTATTATATACATTAAACACAACAAATCTCGAATATATCCTAAAAAATAACGAAAATGTAGACATCCGCATCCGCGGATGTTGAAATCAAACATCCTCATCCGCATCCGCGGATGTGAAAAAAAATGACATCCGCTACATCACTAATCTTTACCAATTCGATGTGCCTCGGTAATAACATTTTAAGAAATGTTTGTACGGAGTTTCTCTCTAATGGCTGGTATCTCCGACGATTTCGGTAAGGGAACCTTTTGGGAGTCCAGGTACCCCGATGAAGTATAGATCTCTACGCGGTTCCCGTTTAAGGTCGCTGCTATTTCACTTTTCATTTTCTTTAGCTTGGTTCTGGAAAATAGATACTCTCTCATGAAGCTCGTTTGTGGGCAGTTTTAATTTAATTTTCTTCTAATTTGTTTATTTTGTCACTCTTTTCTGCCACGCAGTTTAAGATAAAAGTCGGGTACGATTCCATATACGAGGGCCACTCAATATATTTAGCCCCACCTTTTTTTTCTTTCCAAGTTTCCTTGCAAGTTCCAGAAATCTTGTACACGAGTAGTTACATTACCTTTTTTAAGAGTTTTTATTTTTCCACATAGTCCCCATTCTTTTCTACGGCTTTCCTCCACCTCGAAACGAGGACCTTTATTCCTTGCTGGTAAAAGTCCGCTGGGTTCCGCTGGAGCCACCTCTTAACCCCCTCAAACCTCATCGTCACTCAAACTTTCTTCCACGAATACCATCCTTCATTAGACCAAATAAATGGAAGTCTGAAGGTGCCAGATCCGGGCTGTATGGAGGGTCGGGTAACAGTCAAGCGCATTTTTGTGATGGCCCCTCTTGTTTGCAAACTATTGTGTGGTCTTGCGTTATCCTGCAAAAGAAGGACGTCTTCCAGTTCTCTCTCCGGTCGAACTCGCTTTATACGTCTCTGGAGTCTGTGTAGGGTAGCAATATATGCCTGCGAGTTGGTTGATTGTCCTTTCTTCATAATGTTCACCAGAATCACCCCTTTCACATGTCCCAGAAGATGGTAGCCATAACCTTTCCTGTAGATGGAGCCATTTTGAACTTTTTCTTGCGTGGAGAGTCTGCGTGATGCCACTCCATGGATTGACGTTTTGTTTCAGGTTCAAAGTGGTGTACCCAAGTCTCATCCCGTCACAATTCGTGAAAGGGAGTCATCTCCTCCTGTCTCGTATCGAACCAACTACACAGAAGCAATTTCTTTTCTTTGGGCTTTGTGATCTTCAGTCAGTTGGCGAGGAACAAACCGTGAACACACTTTTGAGTATCCCATTGCTGAATGATCCTATTCACACTTCCTTCACTAATTCCTAGCTCCAGTGATAGCTTTTTGTATGTGACGCGCCGATTTGATCGAATGATGCTGTTAGCACGTTGCACAGTATGAGATGTCACAGCCGATGCCGGGCGACCGCTGCGTGGCTCAACATCGAGGCTGGCTCTTCCTCTCTCCGATGATCTCGCACTTTTTACCAGCGTCCAACTGTGCTTCGATCAACAGCAGCATCTCCGTAAACGTTTTGTAGACGTTTGTGAATATTTCCAACTGTTTCCTTCTCTGCGGTTAAGAACTCGATAACAGCTCTCTGTTTACGACGCACATCACTGTCAGACGCCATTTTCGAAACTGCGTTAACCATCGGTTTTATACAATGGCGTTTAAAAGCGGTTTTATACAAGGAGGGGAGGTTCAAACTGGAAAAATCCGGTTGTGTGAAGCGCAGAAAGTTCAAACTTACAGCCTAAAAGACATTTCAGCGCCATGGCCTATTATTTTTTAGCTAAGAAAAAAGGGTGGGGCAAAATATATTGAGTGCCCCTAGTATAAAGCTAATTGTTTATTTTCACCAGCAAACGGCTGGCATTCCTACCCTTTGGTAGCATTAAATTCCTCAATTCATTGACGGAGGGAACCTCTTCGGATGCGGCAAAGTAGCGCTTGAGGTGGATGAAGAAGGTATCTCCCCCTCTCTCTCTAGCACATCCTGTTCCCTCGGCAATGAGCGGTAAAAACTAGTTTAATATCGATCTATCAGTGCCTATCAGTGGATGCAAGGTCATCGCGGGGACATTTCCTCGATAATCTGCCCCCGACCCCAAAATGAAAAAGACGGGTCACAAACCCGTGTGGGCCTACAGCCATTTGGCAGACGAAATAAATTCACATCCTGAAAAACTATCTAACGTAACTTAATCTAACCCAAAATAACTTGTCGATTTTATGTCACGGTGATCAAATGTCGTTAAACAGAACGTTATCTATCAAATGTTTTAAAAATAGATAAATTTGCGGATGGATTCATAGAAATCGAGAGGAGTCCTCTCTTGATTACATCCGCCGAGTTACGAGTTTATGACAAATAAAAATTCTACAACACAGTTCTTATTTATTTTATTTAAAACCCGAATTAAAATCATTAAAAATCGAAAGTTAACTCGGCTGTTAAGTAGGGTGTAGCCCAATGTATCAAGACTTCGTAACCAACTGGACCTTATCAACATGTTGGCATTAAAGGCATGATAGTAGAGATGCGCGCAGCGTACGATTGTTTGGGGATTTTATGCACAATGGCATTAACTGTTCGATTTTCGATTCGTATTTTAGCGCGGTTACATTTTGTGTATTAACTCTGTTGATTAAATTTGTTAGTGAAAATTTACACCACGCTCTCGAAATTAACAGTATTAAGATGATGGGTCAACTATTATTTGCGAGTACCCAAGATACAAACAGTGTTTGGTGCTGAAATAACAATGAGCCTGGTAACGTGAAAGCTCACAGTTTAAATAGTAAAATCGTGTTCAGATAAATATCCTCCGTAACTAACTCGTATTTCAAACTAAATTCTATTATTGTTTTTGAAGAACGGAATAGACGTCGCTCAGTGGTGTAGTGATTAGCATCGCTGACTACGAATCCATCGGTCTCGGGATCGAGACCCGGTGACGGCAGGTGGCCCACAGCAAAACCTAGCTGTTCATCCTTCCACGCACTAAAAATTGGTTGGTAGATAAATGGGTAGCCTAGTGGTTAAGACGCTAAGCTGCTGATCGGGAGGTCGCGAGATCGAGTCCGGGCGAGGACTCGTAATTTCTGACCGCCCCTGGTGGGGCGTGGTTCGGATTCCGAGTTAAACAGTAGGTCTAAGGTGGGGTGACAAGCTCGACCTTCGTCAGAATGAACAATTCGGGGGAAACAAAAACCAAATTATACAAAAGTCATTCACTGTTAATTCAACCTCCACTTTTTAGTAGCAGAGTGATTACGACATTGGGCTGCTGATCGGGGAGGTTGGGAGATCGAGTCCGGACTAAGACTGCAATTTCAGGTTTCCTTGGTGGATTCCACGTTAAACTGTAGAGCCAAGGTAGGGGCGAAAATGTTGACGATCAGAATGAACAATTTGGGTGGAAGCAAAACCAGGGTCACAAGGTATGGATTAAATCAATTATACGGATGCTTATTTTGTAATCAACAAACCACGCTTTAGTTATGTTTGAGCAATATATATACGGGTGGATTCAAAAGTTCTGCTTCAAACTACCACCATCCACAAATACCTTTGAAGTAGGACTTTTGAATCACCTTCTATAATGAAACGGAACTTAATGGCTCAGGCTTCAAAATGTTACTTTTATAAAAGACTAAACAACAGACCTTCAGTACCCCTGCCAGCACACACGATCACTCCGTGACTCCGGCTTGCAGGAGCAGCAGCAGCAGTACTCCCGTTAGCCCACCCGAGCAGCCCTCTTCTCCACTCGATGTGACCCCGACTACCCTACACCAACCTCCCCTCATGCAGTACGCAACAGAATGTATAGGTGAGCAGAGTACATTCATTTATAATGTTCATTCAATAAAGTCTACAGTATTTAGTTATTAAACTGCTATTAGTGTAGGCATGAAAACTTAATACAGTAAAGAATTATCGTCAAAAAGGGGAATTTGGCTGTGGCTGGGAACTAACTCCTCTTTTACTATGAAAATGTATCTTCGTTTATACCGAAGTCGCTTATATCGGCTTTTTCTAGGAACGCAACCCTCTGTACAAATGAGGGACATATATACGTGTTTACACGCAGACCGTTCATTGAACAAGGAACTCTTCCGGGAAAATTAAATTCACTATAGTTACAATAAGTAATGGTAAATGACAAATACTATAATTTTTCTTTTTCATGATGGAAGCCCAACGTGGGCAACGGGTCACTAGCAAAGAGGCCCCGAAATATAGCTTCCCTCACCAGCTATCTGCTAATCCTTATTCCATGGACGGTCTGTGCGTAACAAAAGTTTTTTTCTCAGGGGCCCATTCTGAGATATATTATAAATATTATATATACATCTATACATATATACATACTGCAATTTGTATGCAAGACCGGATAAAATGAGAACATGTTACAACTAAATCGGTAAAATAGATTATAGGCGATAAACTTGATAAATTTTCAAACTAAAAAATGTCATCAAGGCTTTTAGGAAAATACCTTCAAATAAATAAGTAATTCAAATTACAAACCATATTCCTACCTTAAAAATATAACTAGAGTCATTGGAAGGAAACACACACACACACACATATATATATATATAATTCCACAATATGTGTATACAACAAAGAAAAGAAATTTATATCTAGCAGGACTAGAGCCTAAATACTAGATAATGTTAGATTATATTGTCACGCACAACATAAGAAATATGGCATTCACGCCGTGTGCGTGACAAACGTAACATGAAAGCATCAGGTACTTTGTTCTTAGGCACGCTTTTCAATTTTGGAGTTTAGAACGAATTATATCCGTTCTGTTCTGTTCTCATTTTAGCTAGCGAAATCTCCTTTGGAAATAAATAATGTCTGTAAAGACTCGTTTGCCGATATTCCACCAAAGGAAACAGCTTACGATTTGGCACTGGCACTCATTGTCCGCGCCTTTACCTTTCATTTAAATTCTTTCATTCGCTTCTGATTTACCTGCGACGCGACGGTGATGTTCAGGACTGAACGAGATCGGAAAGTGCCAACATCATTCGAAGCACTAGTGAGCCTGGTGCTCAGTGCCTGGCAACCTCTTCGGGACCCTTCCTGGAGTAGGGACAAGGGCGAAAGAACCACCCGGACCCTCACTCTCTTTGGATATTGTAGTTGCGAGGGGGCCGAGGAGGGAGTTTGAACACCACCTTCAGAAGATTCTCGACAAGACTTACCACTGCATACTTCGGGATGGACAGAAGGCGAGGGAAGAGGAGTCAGAGGGGGCCGAGAGGTCAAAGGAAAATTTTTGAGGGTGGTGGAAGAAGAGTTCATTCCCCAAATATGAAAATACCCAAAGAGGTCAGGTCAAATAAACCTAAAACGACCCTTTAATAATTATAATTTAGGGAATTAAACACTAATAAACGCCAAACAATTCTGGTTTTGTTTTTAAACATTCTGTAAAAACCAATCGAAGTTAAAACTAAACCTTTACACTAAGAACCGTATGCACCTAACACACACACACTTACTATCACTATTATAACTGACACTACTCTTCTGAACACACTAAATGCATGCCTCCTCCTTTAAAGGGAGCACGCAGTGCCAAACTTTCGACACGTTTTCATCCCTTTTCTGTCCAACACTAACGCAAGGCTTAATCGATATTCTCAATCTTTCATCTACTCAACTAGTCAACTCTGGAACAACATTCCTCAATCCATCTCTCCCCCTGTCTATAACATCTAATCTTTCAAACGCAATGTCCAGGCATCTCGAAAACTTTGTACCTTGATTTCGGCTCTCCTCCTACTTCTGTGGAGGGAAGTTTTAGTGGGCATTCGCACTTGGCCCATCCTTCCTGCATATATATATAGTTGGGGGTGGACAAAACACAGATGCAATATATACTGATTTTGCTAAAGCCTTTGATAAACGTGACCACAGAATTATAGCTCACAAACTTGAGAATACAGGAATTACTGGAAAGCTTGGACGATGGACATTTCATTTTCTGACGAAAAGGACGAAAAGAGTGATAGTAAATGGAGTCAAGTTTGAAGTCTCAGAAGTCGTGAGCTCTGTCCCACAAGATACGGTACTAGCTCCCTTGATGTTTATAATAATGATCGCTGATACTGATGCGGATATTAATGACAGTATCGTATCGTGCATCGCAATGACACAAAGATACGCGAGGAAATACCAACGGCGACAGAAAAATTACAAAACGACGTTTAAACCTTATTCAAGTGGACGGAAGACAACAATATGAAGTTTCATGAAATATAGTAACAACAAGGAGCTACAAAACTCCGCGAGCCAAACGGATAACACCAAATCCACAAGTCAGGGATCTTGGAGTAATAATGTCATTGGACGCGGGATTCAGAGAGCACTATAACTTTAAAATTAAAACAGCTAGAAAAATAATGAGAATTATCTGGAGGAGCTTCCACAGCAGAACGGCAAACATCATGATAAAATTATGGAAGAGTTTAGTCCTACCAATAACCGAGTATCGCTCACTACTCAAAAGCCCATACAGAAAACGAGACATCGCAAACAGAAGCCGTACGAAGGACTTTTACATATAAGATAGAGGAAACAAAAGCTGAAGATTACTGGTCTCTACTACAATCACCGAAACTCTACTCCCTGGAAAGACGACGAGAGCCATATACAATAATAAACGTATGGAAAATACTAGAGGGTCGTATCTCTAACCTTAGAAATGAGATAGAAACACGCTGAAATGAAAGAAAAGGCAGATTTTGTACTGTCCCAACTACGGTGGGCCAGAGAGCCACATACCGTATTTTACGCCTCATAAGACGCTACAAGTGGTAAGACGCACCCTATATTTAGCAAAGAATATTTAGGAAAAAAATATTTCGAAGATTTATCAGCCTGACAAAGAATATATTCCCATAACTTTATTAAAAGAACATTAAACAAAACAATAACATATGAGCCCTGAAGTGATTTTTGGAGACGTTTCTCAGGACAAAAGTAGCGTCTTATGAGCGTAAAATACGGTAAACGAGCGTAGAAAATACCCTCAGAATACGAGACCCGAAACTTTTCAATATTCTGCCAAAAGAACCGAGGAACCTCCAGCGCACCAACCCGAATAATTTTAAGAACCAAATGGACAGGTTCTTACGCAAAGTCCCTGACCTGGCTGGCTACGAGGGCGGGAAGAGAACGGAAACTAATTCCTTCCTACACCAAATCTCGCAAATGAGGAGATGCCGCAGAGGGGTCGACCGCGGGTCGATCCTGAACCGTCGTTCGATATCTAAAAGGTATCTATTATTATTATATATTATAACGTAAAAGCGTCAACGAGTTTTTAAACGGGTTTATAATATATAACTTTCATACTGATTTGTTTTAAATTAGCTAATATATATTGTACAATAATAATAAGTATTACTTTGTTATAAGAAAACCCTTTTATTACGCAACTTTACGAACATTTTCACAAATTTTCTAAAACGTTAAATCACTGTCGATAATTAATTGCCACAATGGCAATTCGAAGCCCTTTTTAAAAAATCAATAAGTGTGACATTTCCACTCAATATCGCAACCACATTTTAATATTCTTCAATATTTAACTTCTTGAAAGGCCACATGAAATTGCATATGTAGCCTCTGTGATTATATATATAGATAGATATAGATATAGATAGATATAGATAGATATAGATATAGATAGATATAGATATAGATAGAGAGAATCATGCAGAAAGCACATTTGCAAACACTCCACGACTCTATGAAGGTAAAAGCCATTTTCTGACAATGAACTAAATTGGTTTGGCCGTGTCGTTTTCAATTTCTTCCAAAAGCGCGTGCATGCAGTGACAGAGTATAAAAGACATTAAAAATGTTTTATTAGGAAATCGGTGAAGCAACAGCGTCACTTCTCGTTACGGAACGAAGGAAGAAAGGAGTGTAGGTTTGAATGAAATTGGGCTGCGTGTGTCGTACGCGTAACGAACGATTGCTTCGTTATCGTGACACCGACTTATTAATAGACTTCCTTCCGATCATTTAATATTACTACTACTTTCCGAACTTGGGCCACGTCCAAATTACGCGACGATCTCGTCCGTGTACCGTTTAAGAACTTCGAGTTGCGAATGACTAAATAGGAGGCTCTCCTACACACCGTCACTTCCACGGACAGACAGTTACTTCCATTCACGTACTGGTGGAGTATTGAGTATACCTATTTTCACTATTTACTGTAATTTTTTTCAATACGATTTAGAGCTGTACGGTTCGAAAATCACGCTGGAACGTCTTTACTTACAATCCGTGCGTATGTATACACGTCTGAAGTCCTATACGCACTGTATGTATGTATAAGTACGAATATTTTTGTGCACAATGAAGAGAAATGATGATTAGCGGGTTTCAAAACTTAGTTTCTTTATATAAAACGAGGTAAGAACGTTACGCACGAATGGACTTCCTACCAAAAATAAATACAAATGCTTTTGCATTCACTTCCACTCGAGAGAGGCAATTAAAAATATGCTGAAATGTGCGCACAATTCCAATACTTGCAAAACCTACAACATTTTGTAATATATATACATACATACATACACTCCCTCCCTCCCTCCCTCTCCTCTCTCTCTCTCTCTCTCTCTCTCTCTCTCTCTCTCTCTCTCTCTCAAAGCTAGAGACACGCGTGTTAATTGATTTAGTGTAGGTCAAAGTAAAGGTTTCATTATGATACTCAAAACACCGCTTTGCCCATACACCCATTCAGGATACACAAGCGACTCGTAGCATCATTGCCAAGTATATATTCAATACGCCTTACATCAACTACGAACTACAGTAATTAATTACACACAGTACATACCTATTTTAACACTTCACTATTCTTATTCACTATTTACTATCTACTGCAATAACTTTATAATTTTAATCTTACTAAAATAACATTAGCAAATGCGGTATTCTACAGGGTGTTCCATTTAAATGGAAGCATAGGAATTAATTAAGTCTTTCTCCAGATTTGTAAGGGTAAAAGTAATGAAGATAAGGTACGGTAGGTAGTAAAAGTAAAGGTACCAATATCCTTTCCAATCTTTATTACTCCCTATGGTTCCATTTAAATGGGAGTAATAAAGATTGGGAAGGATATTGGAACCTTTATTACATTTATTTACCTTTATTACACCTTTACCCTCACAAATCTAGAAAAAACTATTAATTACTCCCTATGGTTCCATTTAAATGGAACACCCTGTAAAATGAAACGAAAACAGTTCAAATTAATGTTTTTTAAGCCCCCCCCTCCCAATTTCCTTGCCCACCCAAACCCCCAAATCACTACGACACCTTCCATACACTGCATATACATATATATATACACACACTACACGCGTCTTCCGAATTAGTCCCAGAAATCGGTGCCACGATGCCACGGTGCCAGGATCACATACACAAAGACAAGAATGAAGAGGGTAGGAAACCTCAGCATTTACGAGGGGGAAAAAGCGCGGCAAACGACGAATGCTCGCGGAAATCGGGAGCCTTTACGCGTCGCCCGAAACGGAGCCCCGATTCGTGACCGACTGAAATCATTCCACCGCAAGACTCCAAATACGGAGGGAATCGATCACCTTTCGGTGGGGACTCAAATGCCGCTCATTTAAGGGCTTCACGTTGTCATAACAATTTCTAAATATTTATATATATATATATATATATATATATGGTGTTCGGGCTTAAATGGCAAAATAAAATAAAACATTATAAATGTATTTTATTGCCATTTAAGCCCGGACACCCCGTATATATATAACTCGGAATGATCCCCTGAGAAACTTTTATGTTACACATAGACTGGGTATGGAACAAGAGACTTCCTTGTTCATGCACAATCAGTGTGCAACATATACAGTACGGTATAAAACCTTAAAATCATCATCTCAAAGAGACAATAACGATCTCGTAAGTCTTAAAACTATAAAAATGGTGCAACTCAGATCGAGTATAAATTCTGAGTATATATATATATATATATATATATATAATACACTTTAAAGTTTGAATAAACGTAAGTCAAACTTGCAATGCCATTCTATATTCCCTTTAAAAGATCTTAAAGTACAGACCAATATTAAAGGCGCGATAGTGTACAGAAGACCTAAATATTTACTACCTGCATAACAGTCGCGCGCGCGCACACCATGGTATATAGGTGCATCTCCCTCGTACGGGGCTCTTACCTTTAAAAGGGGATGGAGTCAAGGTACTGGCACTGTATTTAGTGTAAAAAAGCGCATTAAAAACTGGGCCAATACATTTTAGGCATATTAATAAGACTAGTAACTCGCGGGAATTAGTTTAGAGGCTTTATACGTTCATGTAGCTTTCGTTCTAAATAGTGTATGTCTATTTACGTACGTACGTGCGGCCGATATTATCCTAATCTTGCAGGATATGTCATGCCAATGATTCTTTTTGTAGTTATATTTACGACTTCGTAATACACGATACAGTAAAATTAAATCTCATTTCCACAATGAAAGTAAAATTGTCTCAAAAAATAACCTTTTACACTTCAATATTTAAGTAAAAATATAAATGTATTTTCGACGTCGACTGTGTATACCTGCAAGGTGAAAACACCTTTAAATTTTTCACGTGTTCAGTGTAGCAATTTTACGTCGAGTTTCGATTTACTTTATCTATCAAGAAAAAGTAAATGAATGTCTTTTAAAATTTCCAGAGGAGTTATTTCAACCTTCAGGCAAAACTCCCGTTCACTAAATAGAAAAACGAATGAAGATATATAAACTAGCCTCTTATTAGTTCGGAGATTACTAGTGTCCGTTTCTATGAATGTACTTTCAAGTACAGCGGTCCTTTCAAAGTTCAAACGCAGACAATCCCGCTACAAATTTCAACGAGTACTTTTCAGTTAAAAAATAAAAAATGCCTTTATAAGTGTTTATATTTCAGGTTTATTGCCATTCTGTTATACAGAGCGTGCCAATAAAGATTTTACAGCATGCACACCATTAATTTATTAATAGGCTATATAAACACTGGCACTCTACTGACGTATATCCTTGGCTAAGAGCCCAACAAAATATACAGGACGCCAAATGTACATTCGTCTATTTAAGACATCAGTATTTCGTAATCTCGTAGCTACGTCGAGACACCGCGTCCCCGTTAGCTCTACGAGATTAAGATACGTTGGGTCTGTTCTGTTCACCAGTTGGATGGGTGCTGCGTTCGTACGATATAGTTACCCTTGGTTCGTGTACCACAAAATTGCGGGTCCCCTCCGTTACACGACCTCTAGTTACAGAGTTATAGGCTAACAAAGACTAAGCTCCACTGTAGGCTAGCCCAGGAAAGAAGTGAAGAAAAAAGGAGAAATAGAAAAAGCAAATGAAAAATAATATTGAAAACTGATATCATGTTTGCACTTTTAAACACTTAAAACTTTCACGCAGGAATAGCAGTGAGAGTAGAGCATAGAGCAGACAAGGCTGTCTGTCTGTCCCCCTCCTTCGCCAGCCAGCCACTGTTGACAGAAAATAATTTTGAAAGAGTTATAAGAAAGTAGTAAAAAGTATAATCAAGAGAATAGCTTCAGAGTTCATTCGCACCATGCGTATATTTCTCTCCTGTACCCAGTTACGCATTAGAGGACAGTGAAAAATAAAGGACAGCAGGAAACACTAGACTATTTAAATCCATACATTTAAAAAAAAATTCTTTAGGATTTTGCCATTACAGAAGAGGTTAAACAGCCCCTAACGTTATTTTAAGTGTGTACACACACACGTACACACACACACACACACACAATTACATCAGCTTCTCACCTGATTAAAAGTAGACGCAACAGGCGTCTGCGCCATGCTGACACTTCCATTCATGAGTGCCAATTAAGAGATCCAAAAATGATCAAAAATTCTGGCCCTTGAAAGAGGAAAGCATTTCGCCTCCCGACGCAAACACATATTCTTAACAACTTTTCCTTTAATTTGTGTCCCTTCAGGAGACCTGAAAAACAAGAACGTCACAATTAGAAAAAAATCGTCCATGCTCTCCTTTAGTCGCGCATCCTTCCATCATACGTACCTATTTAAGCCCGGTTGGCACGAGGGCATCTACGTGTGGAACGAGAAAAAGGGTATGGATGAAATTATAGTCTAATATAATTAGCGAGTCACCATCTCATTCACGAGGGGTCATAATAAAGTGGAAATATCAGAACCTACAACTACTTTTACAATTTCACATTCTACGCAACCCTTTCTCTAGGAAAATAATGAAAAGTTGTATTATTCTCGTTTCGTCTAACACGTACGACAACTGTAAAATGCGCAATAAGCTTACGTAACGAATGCTACCCCGAATCTGAAGTTAACGGCCATTGCACACTGCCGCGCGTCAATTTTGATTTTATAATTCCAACTAATGAAACCTTATGAATGGAATTATTGTCACTGTCGTAATTTCAAAGTTTCACGTGTGGGGAGGATGGGTGGGGGGGGGCACCGCGAGTCAATTTCAGTATGAATGCTTATGAATGAGAACAGGATTTATGAGGTGAGTTTGCAATTATATTAAACTATAGTCAAATTGAAAAGCAGTGGTCTGCCATACGATCGTCAATTACGGTCTGTAATCCTTAAATTTATATCGTACATGGTACATCTGGCTTCCATTATCGATTTGTAAAATTGCGATCTACAGTAAAACACAGAAGACCCGCTGAAAATCACGTGACGCGATAGCAACACAACGTCTTACCAAATTCTAATCCGAAGCTTAAGGATTATAACAGTGATTAAGAATGCTTAATTGCTTAATGCAGTGATTAAGAATAAGAATGCTGATCATGAAGTTTTAGGACGCAAATGCTCATAAATTCACTGGTATTGCTTCTAAATAATAATAATAATTTCCTACAAATTTAATTATATATATATATATATATATATATATATATATATATATATCGAATTCTAAAACCGGAGAAATGCAATCTTCACTACTCTGTTGCATAATCTTCGCCTACCGTGTACCAGTTCAGTCATACTTTATAACTTTAAAGTGTGTGTGTGTGTGTGTGTACATAGTTCTCTGTGCATGCATTTATTTTTTAATTTAAACCCTCAACTCGCATAGCATTCATTTAATTTATACTAATTTGCGAGGGGTTCACATTCTTCTCTAGTTACTTCCTTAATATTTCTCTACAAATTCAAATGCATTTTTTTTTTTTTTTTTTTAATTTATACTAATTAACTCGCATTTGTTTATTTTATATTTTTCAGAAATTTGTTTCATTTATTCCTTTACGTATAAAAACTGTTGGTAAATGTATCAATTTATCCTTTTTAAGAACGTCTCGTGTATAACTTCATTTTGTAATACTTTAATATAAAAAAAACTTTTTTTTAACTGACATTTAAACTCATGCTGAAATTTAAGTCAGAAATAATGCAGCGAGTTAATTTTTTTTTTAATACAGTAAAGTGTGTCCAGAAACGCTTTTTTTTTTTTTTTAGTTTGTGCCGGTTTAAAACCCCGATACTTTTCGGACACCCTGTTTTGATACCTTTAGTACCAGTATTGGAGTGTATAAAATGGTTAACGTTATATTTCTAATATCTTACGAAACCTCAGGAAGACAATTGTCCAATTTTGTTTCAAAGGACCAAATTTTGACCGGATGTAGTACTGTACTATCTTTTACCAAATTTACATCATAAATTGTACAGTATTATCATTTCCTCTGATAATATGCAACGTGCGTGTGTGTGTGTGTGTGCGGCTATGAATCATTTTGTATATACATTAATAGAAATTTAATAGGGACATTAATGAACAAGTCAAAAATGATTGATGAGAGAGCCGTGATGAAGAGTTCTGTTTCTGAGCAACGAAAGAAGTAATCGCTCAGTCAAGGTCAAACACTAAAAATAAAAAATATTTACTAATTAAATAAATTTCTATCTTAAATATTTCTTCACTCGTACTCTCTCTCTCTCTCTCTCTCTCCTTTCCACACACACACACACACAGGCAAGATGCGAAACCGCGACATTTTCAGTTGTGGATGGCAACACTGAGTCCCATCTAAACGAATTAACCTAACCTTCACTATATTTCTTTTTCATCATTATCTTTAACGAGTTTCAATAAAAAAAAGTCAAACTATGACGACACCATTAATTAATGTTGCTACACTCGAGTTCGTGTCACGATAAATTGCGTGTGTACCCCCCCCTTCTCTCTCGTGTGTATATATATATATATATTTCCCCTCAGCGATAACCAAAGAATACTAATTAAATCTAGGATTGAATTCAGAGCATTTTAAATCTTGTACTTCTTGAACAAAACTGAGCATAAAATATAGTTTAATAAAAAATTTGTAGTTTTTTGGTCGATGTCAAAATGTTGCGCAAAACACCTACTTCAATCTAACAAAAATTATCTAGCGAGTCACCTCCACACGAATACAGACAGACGGATTAATACATACGGTATACGATATACGCTATAACGGTAATACATACGGTACAGAGAGAGAGTACATACATAAAGTAGAGGAGGACTTCATTGCATACTTTCTACTGGGAATGCAATTTAGGCCTATTTCTTGAAAGAGAATAGGGGAAATAATATGCTTTTCCAATTACTAAATTAAAAATCTAATTAAAAAACGTACAAATACGGTTTAAACAGTAACGCAAATACGACTGTAATTGCTGTTGTGGGAAATTCAAACAGGACTGTAACTGCAGCTTTGGGAACGAAGTTCAAACTTTTTTGGGGGGGAGGGGGTCTAATTTGTTAAGGAACAACTTTTTTTAGCCTGAGTTTCGAGTAAAAAATCTAAAGTTTTTATTCGCACACTTACTTATTTTTTACTCCTAATGAAATTAAGGACGAACTGCCAATGCCAAGCAGCTGGTAAAAAATTTTTAATTGCGATTTTTTGCTTTTTTTAAGGGCGTATTTTAGATGTGTTAAAAAAGTAGTTCCTAATTTTTCAATCCGAGATGGTCATATTTCATTCGTCTCTGGTCGTATCCCACGGCTGGGAATATGCAACTTTAAATAATAATAATAAATAATAATAATAAGTAATAATAAGTAATAATAAAAATCTAAAAACGTCAAAACCAGGGGGGGGAGGGGGTGTTATAAAATTTCTGCATTTTACATTAAAGGCCAAATAATCATTAACAAATTATAAATAAACAGTGAATTAGGCTTTACCATGAACGTAGCACGACCATTTTAATTGGCAATGTAGCACTTACCGCAGAGTAGCCAGTTAGCCTCATTTGCAGCATGAGGCTGCAGGCGGTGCTAAACATTTAGAAATTAAAATAAGCAAATGAATAAATAGTAAACGAATTATGAATTAAATCAAAATGAATAAAAGATACACTGTAGTTGAAAAAGAGAAAAAAAAATTACAACAAAAAAAAAATCATTCTTTTGTGCCATAGCGACGACACGGGTCTAGTTTCCCAGGTATGGATCGTCATTTAGTGAATTTCTCTATAAAACCTTAAATATGGACTAAATCCCTTTTTTATACTAGATTACCTAATGAAACCCAGTTATGAAGAAAATAGTCATCCGAACATTAAATTTAACCAATAGTAAGAAATTCACTCGATAAAGTAAGGAGAACGAGGTAATTTTTTAACAGGTTTTTTTTTTTCCCACCAATTTGACCTTACCTTGGCCCACGATTGTAGGGTTGAACATTATTAACTTATTAAAGACGCTATTCATACAAAGTCAATTGTTTTACATTTTGATAAGTTTTGTTAACGGGTTAATTTCAAAATAGGGATCTCATAAAATGTGTTAAAATTACAACACTACTTTTCAAATAGAATATGGCCTTGAGACTTCGTTTCACTGGCCTGAGCCCCAACTTGGAATACTTTAGATCGGCGGCATATGGGTAAGGTAGAGCCAGCTTTTAATATTACTACCATTCCTTAAGCTAATTCTTCATTGAAAATGGTATATACGAGTATATATCTTTCAACCCTTCAGATGTTTCGTACGATGATTTTCATTTCACGAAGGTTAGGCTTGTCGCTCCTCCTCTTAACCCTTTCACTCACTGGGTAGACAATTGTGTAGCTGAAAAATAAACCATATTGATTCTTATATAACCACACAAAGGCAAATTTTGTTTTTACCCTATGTCATAATTCGTGAGCGAAAGGGTTAAATTAGCCTGATGAAGTTGGTTTCTTGCACTCCCGGCTCATCTGGCACTATTATATATATAAGTTGAACGAGGTTTATATATTACTTTACATTTCTGTCAAAAGTTTCGGCCAAATCGTCAGACAAAAGTGAAGTTGTTGCCCTACTCAGGGTGTGAAACTCCAAAATCTTCTGATGGCCCACAGGACCAGTGAGCTTGAAAATCTATTGGCCCGTAAAAAAAAACTACTGGTCCGCTCTGCTCACAATGTAAATGCAAAAAATGAATGTTATGGGACAATAAAATTTTAAACTTTAAGAGCTAAGAATCTCAGTGATGACTGATGAGTAAAATATTTGATAGAAGAAGAATTCATGGATTTTATTCAATTAAATTTTATACAAATAAATTGAACTTTCAAGTCTACACTTACGAGTCCTCACAGTCACACGCTTCCTCTAGTGCAGTGTTTCCCAACCGGGGGCCATATGGCTCCCTGGGGGCCATGGCACATTTGAAGGGGGCCACAGGAAAATGTTATTTTGTAAAATAGAGTTAAATCTGCATATTACCTACTGAAAATAATGCTTATGGGGGCCACGGGAAAAAATAAGGTTCCTAAGGGGGGCCATAAGCCAAAACCGGTTGGGAACCACTGCAGTCTAGTGTATAAGCGACATTAGAGTTACGAGACAAAACAATACGATTCAGAATCAGAATCAAAAATTCTAGTCTCAGTCATTTGCGTTTCCTTTTGATGCTTCCTTTCCATAAATTGTGAACGCCTTCCTCGGCGTCCACAAATGGATGGCAGATGCCGGTCAAATGAAGTTTCATCTTGACCACGTATCTTGATAGTTAAAAGCCGATTTAATGTTGCTGTGTTAAGTCTATTTCTGGAGTCAGTCTTCTTGCGCTTCATGAGGGGAGAAACCTCTTAAAACATCGCTGGCCACTCGGACCGTATTATGAAAATTACTGATCCGATATGAAAAAAAAAAAAACTTTCTCGGGCCAACGGGCCAGCGGAAATTTCGCACGCTGGCCCAACTCTGGGGAACCTAGAGTGTAACGCGAAACCTCACGACGAACTCGCCAAGGAAGACTAAGAGGAAACATTTTAATCGCCGAAATCTGAAATACTGAAGCCCAAGCTGGGATTCGAACCCGCATCATTAGATATTCAGCCCGGTATCTTAACTACTAGGTTATCCAAGGTATGATTACATGATAAAATGCATCAAAGAAGAACTATCGAAATTGTTGATAATATTTTTCAATGGTATATAAATTTCATAAAGGATAGGCTTAGGCCCTATCAGCAATTCGGTGCTACTATAGATTCCTACCGGTGACTTCGATACTATAGGGTGATTCCTACCGGTTTTGGTTCGAAACTACAGTACTGTAGTGTGATTCCTATCCAAGGTATAAATGAAAATATAATAAATATAAAATGCTATTTATTATTCAATTTTATTTATTTAAAAAATAGTTTCGGTGCTACTATAGTATGTGGTCTACCTACGATTGGTTAGGTTTAGTCACGATATTTTCGTTAAAACTAACGAAAATATCATGACTAAACCTAACCAATCGTCAAGGGCGATGGACATTGGAATGTAAACGAGCAATTAGTAAACAAGGTAATAAGCTATAATTAAAAGGTAGACCGCCGAATCGAGGTAGGAATCACGCTATAGTAGCACCAGCAATTCTTTAAGGCTAAAAATGGGGCACGATATCCAAGATTACCTTTCAACCTTGACGATCTGTAGTAGTTTGCACGACTTCTTAATAAAACTGACGATATGAGAACGTTGGGGTTTTGTTTTGTTTTTCATTATTTTCAAGCAACGTGATTGTTTTCAATAATGCTCCAATCTTCGTCTTTGTTATTAATTTCTTCGGATAAGTAAAATTATTGTGTAAACTTGATACTTGTATTAATCCCAAGGCACGTGACTTCGTAGCGACCACATTGATTTTATTTATAAACGTTCTGATCAAACCATCAATGAAACAAAGGACCTTTATTTGAATATTTAATAGCACCAATAATAATTTCTTGTCCTGATCTTGCATCACAACCAAAATTTAAAGATAATGATGCCAAGTGATGTCTTTTTTTTTTCTGTAATTTAGCTTCGAACAGTCGGAGCTACATACCCATTGCAAATTCTCGATAGGCCCCAAGTCACTCTAACCAAAACTACCACTACTTTACCTAACCCAACTTAACCTAACCTGTACAGGTCAATAATATGGCGCATCGAGAATGCGAGTTAGAGATCGAAGTAAAAGAATAAAAGATAATGGAATGAGGCAATATCAAAGTAGCTCTATCTGAATTTGTACACGCGTGATCCCTATGAAAAATACACACCCTGACACAGTGGTCATTTCCATAGACAAAGAATAGATTGGACATCTTACTTCATCAGCTAATCGACGGACTAAAACTCGCCGCCATACTGGTACAGGCGACATCGCTGATAATTTCGTTTTAACAGGGAAAAATTCCTAGAACAAAATTTTTAAATATTTTATTAAAAATAACAAATAAAACCAGTAAAAAGAAAAAACCTGCTTAATTTGTTATTACTCAAGACGCGGTTTTTTACTCTTTAACCTGATTATAATTTTTTTTTTCATAAATTGAGCATTTTGAATGTCTTTCGATATATTAACACAAGTTTTGAGAAAATAGTTTTATTAATACTCGACTCTAGATTGATAAATCTGGGGTGTTCGCTACTGGTTAAATTGCGCACCTGTACCCTAGGCCCGTAGCTCCGTCATGGTGCAGTCCCTGGAACTACAAGTCTTTGCTAGACATAGGTCATGGCATTGAAATTTTAAATTGTACTTAATTTTATAAGACTAGGTTATTACCAGGCGTTTTTATTTTTTTTTATTTTTTTACGATAAAACAGTTTGAGCCCCGATCTCGGATAGGCTTAGCCTAGCTGTTAAACCTTACACTTTACTTAAATGTAGGCTTGGCCCACCCAAGATGTAGTCTGAGAAAACAATACAAATAAGCCTATCTATGCCTAATCTTGGGTTAAGCCTAAACTAAGATTTGGAAATTAAAACTTTTTCAAAAATAAGCAAACAGGATAGAAGACGCGTGACTTCGAATTAATTCTTTTAAATCCAACAATTATCACATCCGGGACAGATGACCATAAATTACTAATTGTCGTTTAGGCTGCATCTAATTATGGTGAATGAAGCCTAAACCAGTTAGTAATCTAAAACAACTCGTTGGGGAGGGTTGCTATTGGCATGTTTGATTATATTCAAAAATATTACTTGGAGTTGAATGTAGAGCCTATTCTTACTTATGCCTACGGTCCTACTGTATGTCTCGGATGGATGTGGTACTAGTTGTTGAATTTAAAGGATTTAATTCAAAGTCAAGCGCGCTTCACATTATGTTCGTTAATTTTCATAATTTATGACCTACGTATCATTTTCCGTAATATCAGCGAAGTTGAGCAACATTGGGTTTGGTTAGTAGTTAGCTAAATTAGCCTAATTTTTTTGTAACATTTTCAGCAGACCATAAACAGTGGACGCCCCAGTTAAATACTTCCTTCCCAACACTCCGACATTTAGCAACTACAATTTATTTTCAATCAAGTTCCTATTTCGGCAGAAGTTCGACTTAATAGCGCACAAGCTATATATATATATATATATATATATATATATATATATATATATATATTATATATATATATATATTATATATATAGAGTGTTACAAGGAGTTACAAGGACAAGAGGAAGCCTCAAAGACCTTCAAGTCCACTCTGGGAGGTTCCTGTTATTAAACAAGTTTTTTCTTTCAACTATCCTAGCAGTAGTAGAAAACTGGATAGAAAAGTATAAGGCTCTCTCCCCACCCTCCCTGACAGAAGCAGGTACAGAAAAAGGTTGAAGAAAATACTTGACCCTGGAAAAGTAGCCAAGGAAATTTTACAGGAAAGTGGAGAATACATAAAAAGCTCTATAATTAGCATGCCCACAAAGACATCGTGCAAGCGAACTCCTGCAGAGTTACGTTATGTTTTAGTCTTAAACCATGAGAGTATTCAGTACTTGTCTAGCCTATTTTTAAACACATTTACACTTTGGCTGGAAACAACCTCTGAAGGAAGTTGGTAACAGATATTAACTACTTTATAGGAAAAGAAATTTCCGCAGACAGAGGTCTTAAATGTCTTTAGTCCTAGTTTAAACCCATTATTTCTTGTCGGATTGGCATTAAGTGAGAATAAGTTTCTGTAATCTACCCTGTCTATTCCATTGAGCATCTTGAAGACTTGAATAAGCTGATCGAGCAATCTCCTCGTCTCTAAGGTAAACAGATTTAGGCGCTCCAATCTTCGTTGGTAGTTTTGAATTCTTATTGAAGGGATCAATTTTGTAGCCCTTGCTTGTACTCTAACCTTTCTACGTCCTTCCTGAGGAGTGGAGACCAAAACTGTGCACAGTATTCCAGTTGAGGTCTGACTAGTGAATTCTAGACACACATTACAGTCTCCTTGTTCCGAAACTGGAACTGTCTTTTAATATAACCTAATATTTTTAAGGCCCTCTTTTCGACTTCTGCACAGTGCTTCGACGGTTTCAGATCATTGCTGATATAGACTTCCAAGTCTTTCTCTAGATTGGTCTCAGTCAAGTTGCTTCCCAAGAGAGAGTAATCGGTCTTCGGGTTTTTATAACCTATGTGCATTACCTTACATTTGTCCAAGTTGAATGGCATCTGCCAAGTAGCAGACCATTCGCCCAACCTGTCAAGATCATTTTGAAGCGTTCTTACGCCCTCCTCAGTACCTACACTTCTTCCCAATTTCGTATTGTTTGCAAATTTGGAGATTGCACTTAAAAGCCCGACCGACGTCTATATCATTAATATATATGATAAAAAGTAAAGGACCCAGAACGGAACCCTGTGGGACACCACTGGTGACGGGCGCTTCTATCTTTTAACCAATCCTCAATCCAGTTGGAAGCGAGCCCCGTGATTCCTAGTCATCTGATTTTAGCCATCAATCTCGCGTGTGGGACTTTGTCAAAGGCTTTTTGAAAGTCGAGATACACTATATCTATTGCCCTACTTGCATCGTATAGTGTATGCATATGGAAAAACTAACAGGTTTGTCAGACAAGATCTATGTCGCCTAAATCCATGTTGAGAATAAAAAATTAGATTGTTAGATTCAAGGTGATACACAATACGTTTTGTAATGATGGATTGCAACAGTTTGCCGACAACTGATGTTAAACTGATCGGGCGGTAATTACAAGGATTTTCCCCATCACCCTTTTCAAAGATTGGCGTTACATTTGCTAACTTCCAGTCGGTTGGAACTTTCCCTAGCTCGATTAATTGTTTGAATATGGTTACTAAGTCAACAACAACATTGTGGCTAACCTCTTTTAATACCCTTGGAAGAAATAAGTCGGGGCCAGGTGATTTGTATTTATTCATCTTATCAATTAATTGCTGTACCTCATTTCTCGTAAAACTTATGGTCTCTACGGGATGGTCACCGTCATATGTAATCAGAGGACTTGGCACTTCAATTGGGTCTTCCTCCGTGAAGACTGTAACGAAGAACTCGTTTAACATATAACTACATCTTTATCACCGAATTTCATTACGCCATTTCTATCTTTTAGGGGGCCTACAGAATTTTTAATTGGCTTTCTGCTAATTTCGTTGTTGAACCATTTCGGCGACGTTGTTGACAAGGAAACACTTTTAGTGGGTATAAGTGTGTTCTGGAATATTCTAAATTGATCCCTATACGAGCTCCAGGTGACAATGACATCCTCACTTATTAGAACTTCAAGTGTCTAAACTACTTCGGAAGCTTTCAAAATTTGCTCTCGAGAAATCCAGTCTTTCAAGAGTCTTTTTGCGTGTATTAACTGGAACCCTAAGGTCAAACTTAATCAAATTTTCACCAATAGTTAGGTTAGAGACTAACTAGGTCATCTTCATTCGTGAATATGAGGTCTAGTTTATTATTACCCCTTGTAGGAGAGAGAGAGAGAGAGAGAGAGAGAGAGAGAGAGAGAGAGAGAGAGAGAGAGAGAGAGAGAGAGGCCTCGGTGGTGCAGTGATTAGCGTAGCTGACTACGAATCCACTGGTCCTGGGATCGAGACCCGGTGACGGTAGGCGGCGCGCAGCAAAACCCAGCTGTTCATCCTTCCACGCAATAAATAAAAATTGGATGGAAGATAAATGGGTACCCTGCATAGCTAGTGGTTAAAATGCTGGGCTGCTGGTGGGGCGTGTTCGGATTCCACGTTAAACTGTAGGTCTAAGGTGGAGTGACAAGCTTGACCTTCGTCAGAATGAACAATTCGGGGGGGGGGGGGGAGCAAAACCAAGGTTAACCAAGGTGTGTGTGTGTGTGTGTGTATTAGTGATGTAGGTCACATCCGCATAACATCCGCACATTTTCTCGCACCCGCATCCGCACTTTGGACTGCGGATGTCGTGCGGATGTGGACCGTTGAGATAAAATGTCATTAATAAGCGGAATTTATCAAATTCTACTATATTAATAGAACTAGTTCATTGTGCGCAAAAGTGATGCAAGCGACAAGACGAGAGGCTGTTCTTGTATGAAGTTACTCTCTTGCAACCTACTTAAATCCACGTTACAAAGCTAAGTTATTTTCACCTAGTACATTAGAACGAGTTAAATCATCACTTGGCAAAGCAGTTGAAGAGCTTCAATCTCTTGAATCTGTCGCGTCGCCACCCACCAAAAGAATACAAGTTTCAGTGACAGAACCAACACCTTCAACAAGCAAATCTATCACAGAATCTGTCTCTCAGTTTCTTGAGTCAAGCAGCAATGACGAGACCTACGCGATGTCAAAAGATGTAGTAAAAATGATCGAGAGCTATCACCAAGAAAAACGCCTGGCTGCATGTGACAATCTATTAGTTGGTGGAAAAATACGCAGAATATCTATCCATACTTGAGTAAACTTGCAAGGAAACATTTAGCCTGTCCTCCAACAAACGTACCAAGCGAGAGATTATTTAGCAGTGCTGGATTAATATATGATGAAAAGAGAAAACAGACTGGCAGCAGAAAAGGCAGAAAAATTAATGTTCCTTAAGCATAACCTTCCTATAATTAAGTTTGAACATTAAACGATGAACATCTTAGTTTACTTTATTTTAATTACTCATTTATAAATATGCCTAATAAAACTTTAAACTTAATATAAATAGTTATCAAGCTAATTAAAGATCTCTTTCTATAAGGGTGGAGGTTGGGGAAAGAGGTCGGTGGGGTGCATTTGAGTTGGGTTCACGTCCCGCATCCTGGTAACACAATTATGGTTTCTAATTGTGGCTGAAACTCAACAAAATATAACGAATTTATTTGCAGACGAATTCACTAATTGATTTCTATATTAGTTAGATGCTTGATATTATTTTATATGTTCAGAGAAAAGTACAGCAATTATTGTACAATTAATCAATTATACTACATTATAGCTACAGCTCTCTCTATATAATAACTTATTATATACGTTAAACACAACAAATCTCGAATATATCCTAAAAAATAACGAAAATGTAGACATCCGCATCTGCGGATGTTGAAATCAAACATCCTCATCCGCATCCGCGATGTGAAAAAAATGACATCCGCTACATCACTAATATATATATATATATATATATATATATATATATATATATATATATATATATATATAGCAAATGTTCTGTGCGATGATTCCTCATTTCACAAAGGTCAAGCAAGTTGCCTCTCCTCTTGAGTTGGCCTGATGAAGTGTGTATATATATATATAGGCATTGTCCACAATTACAAATCATTTGGTTCCTTGGAAACCATTCGTAAAGCGAAAATTCATAGTGAACACAATTTTTCCATAGGAATTAATGTAACAGGGGTTAATTCGTTCTTGACTCGGCTCCCAAGACCCAAAAATTCAGGAAAATAGACAAGTTTTTGCATTTTAAAGGAGGAATAAGCATACAATATTAAAAATAATTAATATTAAATAAATTTCTTATTAAAGAAAAGACATGAAAGCTACTTTTAGACATTAATTTGAAGACTTGGTTGGACTTCCAGGTGGCGTGCTCTTTGCTGGAGTGGGAGGTTCACTTGTGGGCTTCCTGAAGGAGGAGTCCAAAGTAGTTTTTCTGGCCTTGTTTCTCCTCTCTCAAAATCTCCTTATAGCATGCGATATTATTGTGGACTCCATTGGCAACTTTGCTGCTCCTTTCAAAGTTGGGACCCTGGTCGCCACCAGTCCTTGCTCAAAGAATTTAAGGGCCTCAGTTAAACTCTTCGTGGAGAGAGAGCCTCTTGCAGGACTCTCTGGCACTGTGGTGGTCTTCGCTGTCACTTGTTGTTGTTCGGGCGCGTTGCTATGCGAGCGCGTCATTCGGACGTGTTCGCATTGAATAATTGGTGTAAATTAGGGTCATTCGTAATTGCGGATTTTCGTAAAGTGGTAAATGCCCAGTATATATATATTATATCTCTCTCTCTCGAATGCTACACCACCACTCTCCCCTCCTCCCCTGCCCAAAGAAGAGCTTTCCACCTTGACACGGGGGTCAATTGGGGCGGAGAATGTTGCTTGCGGGGGTGGGCACAGGTGGGAGGGCCTATTTGGGGGTCATGGGAAGGACGAAGGGAGCAAATTAACCTTCCCTTTGATTATAAAAAGAACTTCCTTGAAAGAAGGAAACTTTACTGACGTTATTGAAGGCCTCATTGTAAATTGAATATTGCATACGGCGTAACAGCTTACTGAATCTAGTTTTATTCCTCATTAAGTTTCTACTTCATATCAATGATTCTGGATTCGGAAAAGTATAAAGATTCTGGCCCTACTGCCTAAAAACTTCGATTCCGATTCCCTTCCGGATTCCAAATCCGGTTACAATATTTCGAAATAAGAGTCTGGCTATCGTAAGCCCTTCAGGCTCATGGTATGCTAGCACCGAGTGGTTTCCTATTTAATTATGTAAAATTAATAACTGGTAAGTCAAAAAAGGCCTCGAATGGTTAAAGGAATCCAAAATCTGATTGAATTTTGTTCTTGTTTTAGCGGTTAACCGTAATTAATTCGGCTAAAGATTTCACGCAAACCACAGACGAAAAACTGCAATTACCTTTACGATAGATGCAGCTACGGATTTGAATAGGCCTATACCCATTTTATCACTAGTAATAGCTCCTAAATGACGAAGGCCTACTTTAGAAATACGATCGACGAGCGTGTCGGATCCGGAGTAACGACATTTCATCAACAAAACATTCTATCATCAAGTTATTTTGGGGCTCTTCATTAATACGGGTTAGACCCAGTTCGGTTATGTTAAATTAAGGCAAGTTTAAGTACAATGTCCGCCAACGAAATCCATATAGATTTATCGTTCCAAGCAAACTGTGGTCGAGGCAAGTTATCATTTTTAGCGCCGTTTTATAATGCTTATAATTAATATAGTGTAGAAAAAAGTGTGGTTGTCAAATTGGATTTGCTTTATAGTATAGCAATTATTATACTTTAAATTACGATAACAAGTTAAGAATACATAAAAGTAAAATGTACAACTATATTGTAGTTATGTCCTAGTTCCCTAGATATGGCCTGTAGAACTGATGGCCCCCTCTGGCTATTATCAGCCCGCGGGGTTTAGACTTTTTTTAGAACAGAACTCGCGCCAACAGTGCTCCCACAATTTTTTTTTTTTTAAGTAACACTGTTTTTAGGATTACTATTCCGGGCACGACTTTAAAATGTGGTATGGACTATACTAAACTGAGATGAATACAAATTGTGTCTAAACTTATTTCACGGCTGAAATTAATATGCGAGAAAAAAACCGGTTTCAAGAACTGAATACGACGTTAATGATTTGACAACTATTTCAATGGTAAATTCAATCAAAAGTTTAACAGAAAAATAAGCATGATCGCTACAATCATTCTGTGGTTAACTGCGTGTATTTGGACGATGTAACCAAGTGTTCATTTCTCGTGCCTGTGTGAAATTTGTATGTACTCTTTGTACGGTACTCGTTATAAATGATTACTTACCATTCTATACCATTCCCATTTTCGGTCCTCAAATGAAAATGACCAAAAGTGAAAAATTCATATTTCACAAAAGCGTGTCTTAATTTGGTACAATGTTTTCGTCGCTGAAACGGCGCCAAATGTGAAGTTAATATTTCCTAACCTATTTTAACCAATCATAACCTAACCCGGACCAAAATGGGAAAGGCCATAGATAGGAATGAAACCATGAAGTGGGAATTGTATGGAATAGGAGTCGCATTTGCGGACACGGATGGGAGTGGGAATGGCCTAGAATGAGGGGAGATCGTTATAAATTTGGTCATACAGCTTGACATACATACATACACACCAGTGTAAGATTGAAGTAAATGAAGGCATAGGTATCGGCCATTATATATATATAAAAAAAATCAACAAGGTATAAGCCCAAGATACAGAAATAAATTTTTAAAGACGAGGGCTGAAGTATAGGGCCTATGTCGTCTTACTATGATTTAATAGTTGATATCTCATGATATGCAGTGTTCAAAAAGAAACGGAACCCATTGGAGAGTGCATAGGTACATCATTGAAACCTACCCTTTTCTATTTTGGGTCGAGTTTCTTTTTGAACACCCTGTACCTAGATTTCTTGATAAGTCATGGTTTCACACCAGTGTCACCATGAATAATCAAACAAACGCAAGTATTTCTTACAAATACTAAAAATATGTATCATTTTACTACCTTCCATTTTACTTTTAAAATTGTCGCAGGATAATTATAGCTATGAAAATTCGAGATATACTTTATAAATTATCTGTTCCTATAGGGCCTAAGTACAGAAAAGAACTTGAAGAACTCTTATGCTTCACATATTCAGATAAATAACATTCACTACATTTCTTGACAATAAATAAACAAATGCCAAAAACTAAGGGACAAATTAAACGGGAAAAATAAATATTAATAGTTCAATTAGCAATTGTATGTTCTGTTTTTATTTATATATATTATATTTATATATATTTATTTATATTTATATTTATATATATATATATATATATATATATATATATATATATATATATATCCCGTCAAAAGTATTGAACACGCGACTTGTACACTTGTGTGTAGTCAACACCTTTCTTAGCATATCCGTATAGATTTGAGAGTTCCTTCGACCTTCACATAAAAAAAAAGTTTTCCAGCTCCCGATGAAGACGTATGGTACATCCCAAACCATGATGCTACCTCCTCCAAATTCGACTATCGGGACAGTACCCACATTGTGGGTGCAGTAAACGAAATTAAGGGCGACTGTCAATGAAAACAAATGCTATTTTTCAGTTCTGTTATCGAATGTAAAATATGTTGCCTAAGTTCTAACTGATGAGAGAGTTTTAAAATTGACCAATGAGTTGAGTACAGTTAAAAATAACCAATCGGAGAAAAATATTTTGAAACACGGGGCTTCTGAAGGAGATGGAAGCAGATAGTAACGTTGGAGACACCCACATAATTAGACATGCGATAGCCATCCGTAAGATAGGTTGTATTAAGTGTATGTGTAGACCTTAAAAGTGTGTGTGTGTGTGATTAAAATGTAGGCTCCGCCTACACTTAATGCTTCAAAGATTCCGTTAAATAAAATATTTAAGGGAACCAGGCCTCTAAATTTCTTCGTTCGTCATGCTCGGCATCTAAGTGTTATATTTACTATTAACCTCTCAAGTACCGAAGGTTTCATGATTGTTATAATGACGAAGATTTAATGTCTACTACTCAATTCATTTATCATGTCAACTACAAGTTCGTTTGTGTTCCCAAACAAATTACCCTAAATAACTACAGTATAAACCTTATCTTATATGTAACTATAATCATAATTACTGTAATCACATACATACATACATACATACATGACTAAAGTTTGTTTTATATTATTATTAATCAATATTTATACTACCAAATCGTAACTACCTACATATGAAATACTTTTATCTTATAATCCGAGAGCCCAGTAATGCCTAAAGCTTTATTTTACACAAGTAAAATAAAGATATTCCATTAAAAAATTATTGTAATATTGTACGGTAGTACTTTATATTTATCTTTACCAATAAAGATTGCATTATTATTATTAGGCCTATGACCATTATTATTGGAATAAATTGGAATCGGTTTAATTGTTAACAAAATACAATATAGCTACCAGTTTTAAGACGCTAATTAATATAGAAAAAGTTTCATTACATAGGTATCTCCTACTCTCCTGCTTAAGAAAATTGGACAAGAAGTTCCAAAAACCTGCAAAATGAAATGGAATTGTAGGATATAATACGCAGTAAGCAATTCAACAAATGCATTTAGTGTTAAGAAGTTACGTTCGTCAGACCAAAGCAGCACTTCAGTCGAATCCTGACTCAGTCAGAGATCCAACTTTTATCCTCTTTTGCCCACTGCATCCTCCTCCGCGATTGCCAAGGCTTGCTTCTTGCTTTAACATCCTTTAAGTACTTCTTTATTAACTCTTCTTCCAATGTATTTACAGAATCAACAGAAGTCAGAATGAAGTCAATCAGAATAGAGGTCTACAGCCGTTTTTGTATGATCTCTGAGGGAAATGAGTTGTAATAGTCTATCTTCCGACCACTTCTATGCGTTTTAAAACGTTTTAATGTGGTTTGACCAGTATATCTTCAACATTTCACTCGTTTTAGAAATACAACCTGGGAAAACCCTCGATGACAATAGTAATATTTGAACCCTTTCACCGTCAGTTAATGATCTTGTTTTTACTATTCTATATACAACTCACCAACCTTCACCACTATAAAATCACAGGATTGAGGCGCGACACAATGTAGAAAACAGATCCAAAAAGCCTTGAAAACTTATTGATATAAATTTTCTTTAGGTAAAAATTATGAACTTTTTACGGCTATTTAGACACAAACACGATAAAACAAACTTAAAATTTTGTTTGCGGTACTACCTTAATTTAAGCATATATGAAAGAATTTTGAAACATACATTTTCCGACTGAAATTATATATATAAATGTATGTCGACTGAACCATTCACACGAGAAACAAGTTTTAACTTGACAATCAACTTTCCTAACTGCATAAAACGATACAGCGGAGTATTCCCTATTGTACAGTTTGTAGCCTACAAATTTCCTAAATTACTTACGGGCATTTATAAGCCTATCTAAAATGCGTTTCGATTCGGACCTACTACACCAGACACTATTACAATCTGCGCTGACCTAGCAAGACGATTTTTAAAAACAGATATTTAGTATACTGTAAGTTACTGTAGACAAACTGTTGCTTTTATTACGACGACAAACAAAACCTGAAGTAGATATTGGATCCTTCTTAATTTATATACTACACACATTTCACACATTTTATTGTGAATTTTAAAAATATATTAAGTAGGAAAACTATAATTATATTCGTCCAAGGCTCTTCTTGTACATTGTATGCAAACGAGGGAAAGATCAAGCGATATAAATCCATTTTATTAACAAGATGTTTTTATCATTTTAAATATAAAAGAAGATTCATTTTTATGTCAATTATTTTTTTCTACGACTCCTTTATTCTTTTGTTTCCTTTGTTCAACAGCTTCCACTTCTCTGATTACGCCAAATTTGCATTCCAATTCAAAGAATGGCACATTATAACGCCTATAATAAATGTAGGTCTACGTGTTTTCATACTCGTGGCAAAAATTGAACCTATATACCTAACTCATTTTGCCAATACTTATTAACCTAACCTAACCTCATTTATGGGACCCTTCTCGATAGAATGTTTCTTTGAGGAAATATCGTAAACGGCGGCACAGTTTGCCTAAAAATTGGTTTTGTTTCATCCAATTAAATGTTTCGGTGTTTGGTAACATTTCATTTGCATAATGCGTAAACATTTCGGGTCTAAGAGGTACCAGCCTACCATGGTGTCGTAAATTTTACTTTTCCCATAAACAGGCTTAGTCTCCTGTGCTTATTTAGGTTAATACATTGAAAAACCCATTTATAAAAAATAGCATATTTCAGACAAGACTTTCTTACACCTATAAACTAAAAGGCTACATTTGTCGGTATAGCGTTTGATCTTACTGATTGTATACAGGCCTAGCTAGAATGTACAGACTTTCGGAACATCGGTAATTTCATGCACTGTTGTTGCTAGTAGTTTGACATTTATACTAGTAATTAAAAGTTATATATATATATATATATATATATAATAAAATTGTGTGTCTGTGTGTGTGTTTTAAGTAACCGTAACAAACGTCATCTGACGAAGGAGAGGGAACCTACATCTTTACATGGGATCCGAACTACAGATGGCTTGGGCACATCACAGATTTGCGATATATTAATCTGGAGTCTGGACGCGGGGAATGGTCAACCATCCAACTACTACCCAAACCCAATGTCGCTTAATTAACTTCGCTAATCAATAAGCGGTGTTGCGACATGTCTAATATATACAGTATATACGCCTGAACTTAATAGCAAAACTATCAATAATAGGCTAATAGCTCTTAGAGAGTATAGAGTTCCAAGGCCTAAGTTGCGTGAACTCTGCATATTACACTAAAACTAGGCTAATACGGCCTTCTTTTAGAAATTAAGAAATGCGTAATTCTTACTTTAGTAATAAAAAGGAATTTATTTCTGCCTATGGCATATTTTTGAACCCATTTTACACTTATATATCGTAGCTATCTCAGTGTTTTATTAAAATAGCGTACTTACTCAAATTTATATTTCAAAATTATCTACTTTTAAGTACATTCAACTTATCTTTGGAATCGATTCAGTAACACTAATTCTGGGCTATAATATACGATAGCCTACGCCCTGTTTTAAGAAATGAGGCCAAGATAGAACTCCAGCAGACTTCAGTGTGGGAGGGGTTAAATTTATGACGGGAGAAGCATAATAGTAAAGTTTATTGCAACCACCGTCAATTATAGTAAACTGTCAAGTGATGTAGTAATATACAACTTTCAACAAAAACGCACATAAATATAAAAGCACCTAATTTATATTCATTTATATGCATTTGTCTAAGGCTACGTTAAAGAGAGTTTCAAGGAAAATTTTAAATTAAGAACAATAGGTCTCCAAAATAAATTACGACGTTTTGAGAAAACTCGCAATAAGAGCCTCTAATAGAGGCTTCGGGCCTATTAACCTAATGAGCAAGGTTGAAATGAAACTGGAGTCAGAAAATGGTGCGCTTTTTAAGTGTTAAAAATATTCAACACAAGGACAGAACAAGCGAGACATTCATTTAAAATTGGAGTAAACGAGAAATTCAAAACCTACTGCAATACTTTTAACATTCTTTAAATACTTTAACCAATAATTTTCCAATTGTTTACGATTCTTAAACGTGGCCTAGGCTATACCTCCCCGACCTTATCAAGGTCAAAACCGAAACAAGCGTGGAAGGGGGAGGGAAACCCTACAAAGAATAGGGGATTCTCGTCTTGGAAAGCCCTCCTCCACCTGAAGTGCCTTGAAAGTGAAATGGGCGAAAGGAATCCCACATTCAGCACGTCTGCTTAATGAAAACAGGTTTATAAAGTTTCCTGAAATTTGGAAGCTACGTGGTAAATTGCGTGTTTTGATGACGGTAAATCCGCCATTCAAGAAGTATTGAAACATACAAGATGGAGGCCTGAATGACATGACAAAAGGTGAAACGAGATAGCTTAGAGGAGTTAGTTAATTACTGTATAATTAGGTATACATTTTTTAACAGCATTCGACCTGGATATTAACACAACTTTTATCCCATATTTTTTAAAAATTCGTTTAAGTCGTACAGGGATAAATGCTTGCTACCAAGAAATCTATATGAATTTAGTACATGGACTAAAACAGGCTAATTCAGAAGTTTTAGTTTCTTATTCAAGCAATTTACTGTAGGTCATAGGCAAGTAAGGCATAATGAACAGTATGTAAGAATGGAGTATCCTATGTTTTCAGTCCGAGTAGATGGGGTCTCTAAATATACAGCACGCAAGCAATTAAGATTGTAGCTGTCAGCGTCCGTAGCCCAATAGGTAACACCGTTTCCCTATAAGCGAAGTAGAGAGAGGTGGAGGGTTAATAGTAATACAGGAGTTAGAACAATGGGCCGCATTGGTTGGCCTGAGCGCTGTACCAGTTTCTGACCTTCCTCACTGATTATTATAATCCTAGCTCAGCTAGAAAAGACTTGGTTACTAATAAGTCTTAAGCAGCAGATCAAATATGGTAGGCTCGCATAAATTCAGTGAAGCAATACATTCCAGAGACCCACGTGACTAAGTTAGGCTAACGTAATATGGAACCAGTTTTTTAAAATTCATGCACGCCTTTTGGGTCTTCCTTTTGTAAATAAAGTAAATGGAACTTTAAAAATGAAATTAGGGTCTACATCGAGCACGATTCACATGATCATGCATGACATTTTAGGTCTACTGTGAATGTGACAGAGTGGCTTAAGGCCAGGCTTTTAAAAATCTACAGCGCTCTTGGCACCATGAGTATTAAAAATTTATAGTGGGACGCTAGAGTAGTGAATTTGGTCAACTTTGTCCCTAACTTGTATATTTTTATTTTAAGCGAGAAATAAGTTTTTAAATGTCGTAATTCTGGATCGGTTGTCAACTAATAATTTTACAGTAGTTACAAAAGTACATTAATATACATTAAACAAAAGCATTATTTTCTGTCTAAACTTAATGTCTACGGCAGAGTTAATAAACCATTGGCATACATATATATATATATATATATATATATATATATATATATATATATATATATAATGAGTGGTGGAAAAGTAAGTATGGTTAGTTATTATTACTAATGCATTACACCTGTATGCCTATATTTGCACGACCCTGCATATATGGTAAAATTCCAGATGCCCTAATTTAACATTACAAAGCTGTTATGAACTATGAACTGCGTCTGGCATCTGGAATTTTCCCATACCATCCAATAAAATCTAATAACAGAACTATAACCTCAAGTTAGTCGAAAAGTAGCTAACAATTTACCGAAATGACACTTACACTGTAGGGTAGGCCTTACTTAGGCCAGGTCATGATTAAAACGCCAGATATCACACTTCAGTACTGGAGTTAAAATTGGTGAAATACAGGAACAGTAGGTCAGTCAAAGCAAATGAAACGTAGATGGGCTGACTAAAAGCCTATTCTTTTTATGACGTCACTTGTAAATAGTAATAGGCCTAGGTCAATGATGCACTGCTCTCCGAACAAATTCGATAAAAAAATACATTAACTCCCATATACAGTACCAGTTTTATAGAAATAAAACCTTAATTTTATTTCACGAACTAAAAAACTTCCAGGCACAACTGGACAAAGCACAAACTGACAGTTTATGGATTTTAAATGACCCTGGTTCAAGTTTCATCAACTGGACCTACATGCCGACCTTCCAATATAGCAGAAAGTGAACCTCTTGCTCACTACCTTCAGTCTTGAAGACTACTCATATAAAGTGTAAAAATTCCAAATGTACGAGAGAATGAAGAGCCCTCAGTAGAGAGACCTCAACGCTTGATCATTGCCAAGTGTCAGCTGAAAATGGTCATTTCGTATTCAAATTATGTTTCTATGATTTTCAAACGTTATACAGAGTCTTAGAGTAAAATATTTTTAGTTTCGGGAAGTTATAATTTGATTTATGTATAAAAGAATTCCAAGAATGGTTACGTAATGCATGAAAAAATTGTGTGTAATTAATATAACTTGTAGAAGGAAACATGCCAGATAGACATTTCTGTAAGATTTTGTGTGACAGCGGAGTTAAAAATAAAATGTTTTATTTGTTTCTTTTCATTCACCATAGCATAGCATTTACCTGATCTACATCAACCGTTTCAGTCTTGGAGAATCGTGGAAATGATGATAAAAATTATATACCTGTAATTTAGTTGCCTATTCGTCTATTATAGTAATATTCGTTAACAAAATTGTACTATTATTTTAAATTAGGCATGTATATAACGGCTGTAATTGTTAGTGCAATCATGCATCTAATTCTACAAATAGGAAAAGGGTATCTAAGAACCGTATGATTTTGGAGTTATATTTATCGTACACAATTTGAAAATAAACAATTTTAATATTAAAAATCGGAAACAGGATGTGTCAATTGCGCAAGCGGAAACGAACCTGGGAAAAAAAGATAGAAATAAGACAGATGTGTTCTAACATCTCATATAATTAATGTCATTATTTTTAAGTAAAAATTAAGTATTGGTTAGCCGATTGTTTTAACGTTGTGTGTTAGCGACCACCCTCATTCTCCACGTGATGTAAGTTGGACGTATATGGATCTCGCTGGTGGGCTGCATGCGGGTTCCGAATATAGCAACAGAAAACCTCTTTTCGCTATTGCGTCACTATGGCAATCGTGGGTACGATCATTACAACTTTTTTTTTTTTTTTTTCAATGCAAAAATCTGACGGATGAAGTTGTTTAGTAATAATTAAAACTAGAAGGGCTTCCTTGGAGTTTCTGTATGAGAGAGCTATTATTATTATTATTATGTACTCATTATTATTGTTGTTATTGTTCTTGTTGTTCCACACAGTTAAAATGCATGTAAAGTCGATTTCAACAGTCACGATACACTGGTCAACACTATCTTACGGCTCAGTGTATATCGCAATTTATGTAACTGATGTTACATATGGCGTCAACCAGCAACACTTCCTCTTTCAAACTAAAAGTAAACAAAAATCTGACTCCATCCTCTCTCTTCTCATCTAAACCTTTTATAATCCTATGAACAAGAAGATAATAGATTCAGAATGACAAAGGAATGTTGTATCCATGTAATAATGACGTCTGCAGCGGTTTTCTACGAATATTTAACATAATTGAACATTATCTTTCATATATTACAATTCACCATAAATAGTCCGCTCATGCAGAAATCACACACACACACACACACACACACTCTATATATATATATATATATATATATATATATATATAATAACCAGTGGCGACTGGCGTATAGGAGCGATGGAGCGGTCGCTCCCCCTTGCTTGAAACGATAAATATTAATTTAACAGATAAAAAAATATATTAATTTTAAGATATTAAAATAAATATTCTTGAAATATATTTTAAAAATTCATGTGGCATATCATGATTCATGAGGCATTTTGAGTAAGCCTTCATACAGTACATAATATTCTAAACTTATAGCATAGCTTCAAATAGCGTACCGCTGTTTGAATACAAAATATATTGCAGCCGAATGGAGCGATAGATTTTTCGCCCAAGTAAATATAAATTATATTTTACTGTTGTAATGAAAATATAAGTACAATCGCGAATTTTTTTTATAATAACTTTATTTTTACTAATAGTTACTTCAGTAATAATGATATAAGCCATTTATATGTATTTTATTAAAATTATTACTTATTTGTAATTAACTAGAATTGTACGTCTGGCATAGCCGCATATGTTAATACAAGTACAGTACTCTTGTGAGCGGCAGTTGGATTCGCACTAGCCTATTGTGAGTCCGTGTTGTCGTACAGTGGTACATTATTATAGTCAAATTTATTCAACGATTATTTTTATATTTTATTAAAATATTTTTTTAATACAAATTTATGGCTTCTTTTGACATATAAGTACCGTACGGAAGCACCATGTGATTGTTTATGTACTACAATTCTAAAAATTATAAATTTTATGAAATCGCACCCCCATACATTTATACCACGAGTCGCCGCTGATAATAACCCCGCAAGGGGGTTCTAAGCTCATGCTCTTGAGTGCTCTTTGTGCTCGTTTGTACATGCTTGTTCCTGGAGGTTTCACGTGCGCCCTCCCGGCCCTAGCACCCAAGGATGATGGGGCTCGACCCTGCAGTCCTTGTCATCCTTGGTCTTTTTCCACTTCGACTGTCCCCTCCACCCTTTCTTTTTCCTCTGTCTTTCCTCTCACTTTTTCTTTGTTTTTCCGCTGAGATATGCCCTTTTAAATAGAGGCGAATCGGTTCTTCCCGAACTTAAAAAAAAAAAATATATATAATATGGCGTGTTGATCACATATTAGGTGTAACAGAAATTTTATATATATATATATATATACGTATGTGACAAGCACATCACATACATACATAAATACACACACACACACACGTACGTACATACATGCAATGGTTGATTGTCCTGTGTTGAAGCGTTGTTATGTTTGGAAAGCTAATATTTTGTTTCGGATGATTTCTGATGCCGTATTATGGACGATTTGATAATATACACGAGGCAATGTATATTGCAATGAATATTGGCAATGAATATTGACGTGCACTTCCATAAGCGCTAATGCAGTATTGTAGGTGTGGGTACGTGAATCGAAGAACTTGTTCTGAGACCTGCTGCACCCGCTTTCGTAATTAGGAATGAGACCTTGGCTAATTTGTTGCGTAAATCTTCAGTGTGCTCTTTGAATGAAAGATTTCAATGATGGTAATTCCAAGAAGTTTGGCCGATTGCATTTTCTGAACAAGGATTGAATTTATGTTTATGTTTACTCTTCTTTAAGTTCTTTTGTGTGACGACTGATGACTATATAAGCTGGATTTTTTTTTATTTAACGATAATTTGTTGTGTGTTAAGCCATATATATATATATATATATATATATATATATTCTTTGGGGTTCATTGTTGGTGGTTGTTTGGAGTTGTGGATCACGTTAAGAATAGCGAACCCATTTACCTCATGTTAAGAATGGCGAACCCAAAATTAAACATGTTAAGAATAGCGAACCCAAAATTCAAGAAGTTAAGAATAGCGATGGTAATTGCATGATTTGGATCACCTGAAGATCAGGGTCCCCAGCCTTCGTTAGTTAGCCTTATAAGGCTAACTAACGAAAATATCACGACTTAACCTAACCAGTCGTTAGGTCAGCTGTACGCCCTTGACGATTGGTTAGGTTAAGTCGTGATATTTTCGTTAGTTAGCCTTATGAGGCTAATTAAAGAAGGCTGGGGGCCCTGCTCTTTAGGTGATCCCATGATTTACCCTCGGTACTAACAGTCAGGGTAATATGACAAAAGAGACCAATAGCTTCACAGGTTTTTACAAAATTCTCCATGTTAAGAATAGCAAACCCAAAAGTTTCCATGTCAAGAATAGCGAACCCAACACCCTATGGGTTCGCTATTCTTAACGTGATCCGGAGTTGTAATAAGTCTTTATGCGAGGTTATGATTGAAGTATCATTTGCATACTGGCAACAGGAAGAATTATTTAGCGACCGGTGGAAATCATTTGTATTGAGGAGGAAGAAGATAGGTGCCAAAATGCTCCCTTGGAGTATTCCGTGGGAGATACGTCTTGTCCGTGAGGCAAGAGGGTCCTCTGCTATAAATTGTATCTTGTTAGCCAAGTTCGAGTTGAACCATCTTTAGGGTAGTCCCCTGAAACCGTGATGTTTAAGTTTTTTAAGAGTATGTCATAAGGTACTGTGTTAAAGGCCTTAGCTAGATCAAGTAGATGATTATTGAAGTTTTTTGTCGTTGAAATTGCTATAAATTCCTCTAATATAGCAGTTATTTTTTTTTTGCTTATTATTTTCTGTTTTAATATGAATTTTATTATTTGGTTATATATTACTCTCTCACATACTGTAATTTACTGACAGTTGGGAGGATGGAAATAGGTTTGTAGTTTGAGTGGGAAATTAAATTATATCTCCTGATTTATAAATAAGGCATACTCGTCTTTTTAAGGCAGTCTGGGAAGACATCATTTTGAATGGATAGATTTATGAGCTTTGAGAGCTTGTCCTCATCGAAATTTAACACCCGCAAAGTTAAGATTGTAAAGCGTGGTACAACTACCATAGAGAGTATGGGTATGGGTATTTATGAGAAACCTTTAGCATATAAAAGGTGTCGTTTCGTTCCAAGGAGAATCGCTAACACGGAAACTTTGACGAGGTTAGTAGTATATGAATGAAACGTCAGGAAATCTGATACAGGAGAACAAAATGGAGGAGCAAGAAAAATGTCAATAATAATAGCAATAATAATTATTAAGTTATAAATATTATACGGTACTCCAGTTTCGTAATAAAACTGAAACGAACCCTACATGTTCCTGATTTATACGCATTTAAAATATTCGTTAGCTCAGCGCCCAGCGGCATCTCCCTCTATTTCAGTATTTCATTTTAAAACAAGTTATGGAAAATGCTTCTTTAAAAAATGTTTCGAGGAATCTAACCCAAACGAAGAAAAGTTTCAAAGAAATATGTTAACACATTTAAAGTCTAAGCATCGTATTTACAATGAATTCGTTATATTAAGGAAGCTGTAGACTGTCCCAAGCCAGTCTAAGAAATTGGGACTCAAATGGGACTGGGGTGTAGTGACGAGATCGCCGCACGTAATGTATTTGGCTCCACCCAGTTGCCCCTCCTAAAGGGGACTTATTTTTCTCAGTTTGGGAGCGTTACAGCAGGTCTCAGAGTCTTCAAGTGGATGAAGGATGCGAAACTTAACAACTAACCATTATTTAAGGTTATTTTCCATCTCAGTATTACAATAATAGATCCGTCTTGCGTGACGTCAATTGGAATTCATCTTTTTTCAAAGGAAAGTTAGTTTTTATGATGAATTGTAGTATCGTGTTTTCTGTTTGTTATACCAATTCACACTTGGCTTCTTTAAATGAAAACTAAAACTAAGATTTTTTTTAGTGTGGGCGTCCACACTACATTTTATCAAATTTCAGAAACAGTGAGTGTACAATGTACACTCACTGTTTCTGAAATTCTCCGTAGTGTAGGGTGACCACGTGTACTGCATTTGGCAGAGCAGTCCTGCTTTTTGTGTTTGTCCTGCGAAAAAATGGAGTATTACAATGTCCTGCATTTTTGCTCTTTGTCCTGTAATGTACTGCAATTTTGCAAGCTTTTACAGACGAAGATATTACATTTACATATTTTTATGAAAAACAATATTTTATATATCCTTTTTCAAACATTTTTTTTAACACTACAAAATACGGTATATATATATATATATATATACACACACACCAAAAACATTATTGTCGTGCATCTGGAAGGTGTGTGCGCATCATAGTTTTGGAAGTAAATTATGAATTCATGAATAATCTCTTTTCATCCTGTTTCATTGCTCAAAAAATTGTACACTTATTACCGAATGCTCCCAGTGATTTTTGTCTTCGTGGCAAGTTTACGTACATTGTGCAGTGACTGCTGTTTATTGTGCAAGTAAGTGTGTGTGTGTGTGTGTGTGTCCTATAACGAGTGTATATTTATCGTGTGATGAGTAAAGCAGTTTTCTTGAGAAAGCCATGTAGATTCTGTTCAAGACAAACGTGTTATTTTGATAACATAAAACTTGATTCGTATGGTGGTTAAATCAGTGGTTTTGTGTGCGTGGTGTTTTTTTTTCATTCTACAATTATGGAGCGCGTGATACCTCGAGATTGGGGAGGGCAGAAGGGTGCGTGTAAAGCCCCTATGAAAGAATTGCGTTCATTGTCCACAAGTGGAAAAACATCTCTTGGGATATTTAGAGGTAGGTCTTTTTTATTGAGTAGCCTTAAAATCGTTGCAAGATTCACGGATGCATTCATGAAAGCTTACATTTTATGTGTGCCTGTACTTACGTTCGAGTTGTGAACGTATTATTTTCATATCCGCATTTGGATTCGTGTACATCAAAAGTATTTGTGTGTATATTCGTGTATTCTTACCATATCTGACAAAGTTGCGTTTTTATAGCTGACCTTGTTACTGTATTTGTAATGGCCGTAATACTTAAATTTGTGGTTTCCTTCCAAGTTGTAATTAAGAACGTTTTAGAACCTCCCAAAACAAAGATTAAATAATATAATAAAATAAAACATATGTATTAATAATTTTATTATTTATTTTATTGAATTTCAGGATGTCGGACCCCCCCAAAAGGACAATTTATTCTAGTGAAGTTACCAAATGCTTCAGTTATATCATCAAAGACAAGCAGGATGCTGATGAATCAGTTGTAAAGTGTACCGTTTGTTCAGCCAAATTTTCGATCGCTTCAGGAGCTCCATCATGTATTACAAAACATGACAGAACGGATAGGCACAAAAAATCCCTCAATGCAGCATGTTCTTCCCAATTCCTTAACTTTCTCAGTAGTAGTAAATTCGGAGAAGATGAGCGTAAATTGACTATAGCAGCGAGACTTCTGGCGTATCACACCGTTCAACATAACTATAGCTTCCGCAGGATGGATTGCACAACTAAAATCATCCAAAAAGTATTGGAAAAGAAATTTAGTTGTTGCAGAACGAAATGTGAGCCTATCTGTGTAAATGTGCTTAGTAAATTTGTACGACAGGAAATAACTAACGACTCGAAAAAAGCTAAATTCTTGACACTAATGTCAGACGTATCAAACCACAACGGTACAAAATTGTATCCGACCGTTGAGATATTTGTCAACTTCGAAAAGGGATCGAAATTAAACTTTTCGATTTAACCACGTTGAAAGGAGAAACGTCCGACATTATTTCGAACCATTTACATAATTTAATGATTAAAAATACGTTAGAAAACAAAATTGTTGCAATATCAGCGGATAACAAGCGCAAATTTTGGTGGCAAAAACAGAAAAGGAAAGGAAAATGTTTATACTCACAGAAGTCTTCTGGAAGAGGCCATCAAGCCTGTGACTCCAGCTCCGAATTTTTACCTTCGGTTATGTGTTCTGTCTGGTGGCGATCGAGATTAGTACGAAGAATGTCGGCTCTGTAATCAAATTTGCGTTCCTGGTGGGCCCACACTCTATCCAACTTCTTCTCAAAGCTCAGAACCGAATCTGAGTCAACTAATGAGGCTGGTAGACTATTCCAGGTGTTTACGATTCTACTGCAGAACGTGTATTTCCTCAAATTTAACCTTGGTCTCTCCTTGTAGATCTTCTTGGCGTGCCCCCTTGTCATTGTGTTGTCTTGAATCGTAAATAGGTCTTCGCATACTTGTTTATCATAGATGTTGCACGTAATCTTGAAAACCTCTAACATCCCCTCGAGATCTTCCATATGCCAACGTTGGTAAATCTAATTTCTTAAGTCTTTCTTGGTATGGTAGGACGGTAGGTCTCAATGATGGGATTAGCTTAGTGGCACACCGTTGAACATTTTCTAAGGCCTCAATATCCTTTATCTTGTATGGGCACCATATTTGGTTGGCATATTCTAGATGAGGTCTTACAAGTGCAGTGTATAATGATTTAAACATTTCTTCGTCTAAGGTCACAAATGTTCTGTGTATTATTCCTACTAATCTATTTGCCTTATTTATTTTCTCTGCTAAATGTTCTTCGAATCTGAGGTTACTGTCAATTATAACTCCAAGGTCCTTCTCTGAATTATTCTCTCATTTCCTCATACATTTCATATTTCTTATTCTGGGCAACTGCTCTTCCTAGCCTCATATATTTACACTTACTAGGGTGAAACTTCAGCATCCACTTCTCTGACCACTGCTTCATCATCTCCAAATCCTCTTGCAACTTGCTGCAGTCCTCGTCTTCACTTATCTTTCTGAATACCTTTGTGTCATCCGCATATACGAAGATCTCACTGTGTTTCACTACATCTGGCAGATCGTTGGTGAATATCACAAATAACAGGGGCCCAATAACTGATCCTTGAGGAACACTACTAGCCACCTCTTTCCAATCAGAGGCTTCACCATTAACCACTACCCGTTGCTTTCTATTACTGAGGAACGACTCGATCCATGTTATGAAACTACCAGTGATATTGTAACTTTTTAGTTTTTCCAGCAACCTTCTACGTGATACCCTATCAAATGCTTTCATAAAGTCGCAATAAGCAATGTCGACTGCGGCTCTCTCATCCAAGAATTGGGTCCATTTGTCTAAGACTTTGATAAGCTGTAGAACTGTTGACCTTCCCGAAATAAATCCAAATTGTTTACTACTGAATAAATTATTCTCTTTCATGTGCTGCATGATCTTTTCTCTTATAATTGATTCCATGATTTTGCATATTACACTTGTCAGGCTAATAGGTCTGTAGTTACCAGGCTTACATCTGTCTCCTTTTTTGAAAATTGCTGTAATGTTTGCACTTCTGCAATCTGACGGAATTTGCTGACTATTAAATGAGTATTCAAATATGATGAATAGGGGTTCTAGTAATTCTTCCATTACTTCTTTTATCACTCTTGGGTGGAAACCATCAGGTCCTGGTGATTTGGTCCTCTTTAGCTTTTTAATGACTCTCCTGATTTGTGACTTAGTTATTTTCATTGTAGATAGTTCTGGTACTGGCTTGGTTTCTACTCTTGCCATATCCCCCTCAGGCTTCTGTGTAAAGCCGCTACTGAAATATTCAGCCAACACTTCTGCCTTTTGCCCATCATCCTTAGTTTTGCATTTCTTTTCTTCGGTGACATACAGGTCAGTAACAGATGTTGCTGATTTTGTCTTAGATTGGACATACTTCCAAAATAATTTCGGGTTAGTCTGCATTCTTAGCAATATTTCTTTCCTGGGTTTTTATTTCGCTCCTTGTTTCTCTTCTTACCTGATTATTGGTTCTTTTATATTTCTCTTGCACTTCTTTAAGTTCTTTGTCACTGCTACTTCGCTTTGTTTTCAAATTCTTCATTCTCATCCAGAGTCTTTGTTTTTTCTTAATTTTGGACCATAATTTTTGATTCATAGGGAGGTCACTGTTGGTTCTTTTTCTTAGGCTTTCTTCTCTCTAAATTCTCTTCGTGGTATACACTGATCGATATCCTTTTGAAATTTGTTCCTAAATTTACTCCACATTTCCTCCACATCCTGTACATCCAAAAACTCTTTCCAGTCTATCTGTTGCTTTCTTCTCAACATTTCATAATTACCTTTTTCATACAGATATACAACTCGTTTACATCTTTTATCCTGGGGTTTTATACTGCACTTGAATTGCACACAGGCATGATCGCTCTTACCAACTGGACTTAGGAACTGTATATCTTCGACTGTGCATTAGTCATCCGTGAATACAAGATCAAGTATATTACCTCGATCGCTTCCTCTAAATCTAGTCATCTCCTTTATGTGCTGTGAGAAATAACAGTCACGAACTTTTTCAATAAAATCAAACCCAAAGTTACCTTCCTCTGATGGTACTGTATAATTTTCCCAGTTTATACTTGGTATATTAAAATCTCCTATAATAGGTTTGTGTCTTGAATCTAGGTCACTTATCTCCTGCATCAGTTCTAATAGTTTCCTATTATTCTCTGCGTCACTCGTAGGGCTTCTATATATTGACGCTATTACCATATCATCACTAACACCTTTAATTTTGACACAAATGAATTGGCAATAATCTTTCTTAGAACTTACAAACTCATAAGAGATATTCTTTTTTATATACACTAGTAAACCTCTACCTTCCTCCTCTGATGACAGATTTTTTCCAGACACTTCATATCTTCCAATGTTATATTCGACTAGGCTTCTCTCATATCGGAAGTTTTTTGGTTTAACCACTTGTAGTGCTATTATATGGGGAGGTGTATCCATATCCCTTATTTTAGTTTTCATTTCATTGATCTTATCAGACGTATACGTATCCACATTAGAAAATAAAACTTTGATATTATTTACATTTTGTACACTATCTACACTATGATTCGAATGATGATTTACATGCTGTTTCCCTCCTGTGTATCCTTGGGTGTTGCGTGCCTCCGTTTCACCCTCACAATGTGCCGCTCCCAAGGGTGGCCCCTTACCACATAGTAGTTCCGAGTTTTTTTCTTTCTCATTCTTCTCCTTTGCCTCAGCTCTGAGCTCCCTGTCCCGTTGCCTTTCTTCACTGGTCATGTCATGAGACACCAACCTTTTGCAACACTTCATTCTTGGTATCTTTTAATTTGTATAAATTCCTTATTATTCTGTCCTTCACTCCACCATTTAACTTCACTAGAATTGGTCTAGGTTTTGTACCATCTCCATTGTTATTTGCAGCCTCATATTTATCAATTCTATTGATTTCAGCAATATCATCATCGTAGCATGTTACACCAATCTCAATGCACATCTCCTTTATTGCCATTTTATCATGTCTTATCTTCTCCGATCTGATAGCCTGATTCATTTCTTCCTTCATCTGTTCCGGCACCCTGTACAGCACCAGATTATTTCTTCTTTCTAAACGACTCTGTATTTGACTTGTCCTTATTACCAGATCATTCTCCTTCACCGAGTCATGTGCAGAAACTGTGGTCCTGATTTTCTTTGCCTCAGACTGCAAACATCCCTATAGGATAAAGCTACAGTATGTCTTCCTTAACCAGAGGGCATATCTTCTCCTTTACCTCCACACATAGTTTTTCCTTAATATCTATGTAATAGCTTGGAGTTAGTGACCCCGCTAAGTTACTAGGTTTCTAAACAACAAACAGAGGCACTTACCGGTGCGTTGAATTAGATATTCTTTAGGGCCTACCATAGATTTCCTGCGTCCCACAAAGCAGTCTACCTAAACTCTCTAACTTTACTAATTTAGAAGCTATAGACATTACCCCTAACTATTATTATTTACTGACAACTTTCTACCTCATTTGTCACCTTAGAAACATCACCAAATTAAACTTAACACCAACGATTTAGTCAGATATGAATAACCATACTCTAGTCCAGCCAAAACCAAACGAACAGCCCGCGTTGCTCTGTTTATCCCTTCGTGTTGCCATTCAGCTTTCTTTTAGTGATTTTTCCCTTTAGTGACTTTAGACTTTATACATATATATACACACACATGTCACCTCAATCTACAATATCCCTTTCCATTTCCTCAAATTTTTTCTTACACCCCTCCTTTAGTGTGTCTAGCCTAGCTTCCATCTTATCCTGCCTCTCTGATAGTCGAGTCAAGTGAGGCAAGATTCTTAGAGCCACCACGTTGCATTTGTTGCAGTACCAGTGTATACTGTTTACCTGGTTCTTCGTTAAAAACTTGTATGTTTCTCTACTCATATCTTCACATGAGATATGATACCACAGATCACACAGGTTGCACTGCATTGCAAGGTCATTCTCATTTACAAAATTTTTACAATTTCTACACTTATTTTTCTTTCTGTTGTTTTTTTTTTTTAAATAGGAGAACAATATTCAGTAGAATTAACATCACTTTCAATGATTTGAGGAGCAGATGGAATGGCAGGTACATACTTTTCACTTATATATTCCTTCTCATTGACTTTCAACTGATCAAGTTCCTTTCAAGCTTTAAAGAAAGGTTTGAAGTTATTAAGTTCTTCATTCAATCTTTCAAAATTCACTTCAACAGTCACTCTCTCCAGTTGCTGGAATTTTCATTTCTTCATTCTCAACAGCACTGGAGGCTTCTATTATTTCTGAATTTTCTACAGAACCTGGAACGCTTTCTGTCGATATATCCGTGTCCTTATAGATTTCATATTACATCTAATGGATCTGCATCATCAGTCTTCGGAACAGATTTTTCTTTTGTTCTATTTTTCTTGGATTTGATCTTATCTCTTTGATAGTGCGTAGACCTTGGCCTAACTGCTTCAGCCATTGAGTAGCCTGTTATTATTAGAGACAAACGTTTTGGATTTAAGAGTTCTTCGACTGGTATAACAATTTCTTTCTGAAACTGTCTGCTTCAAGTCTTTGTTTGGGTTATAAAAAGAACGTGTCTCTCTCTCTCTCTACTCAAAAGAGTATAAAACTAACGGGGAAAAATTGAAGAGACAAATTCTCGGGGTAGGTTGCAGCGCCCACATCTTATCAAATGCTATCAATACTGCCACAGGACTGATGCAAATAGACATTGAGGCTATCTCAATTTTTGTAGATATATTGTGAGAGGCGCGAGTTTAGAAGAATTTTGCCAAGTAGCTAAAATAGAATACAAACAATGTTAAGTTATTCGAAGACACGTTGGCTTTCTTTGTTCCTAGCTATAGAACGTGTAATCAAAATGTTTGAACCCTTAAAATCATTCTTTTTGAGTATTGAAAAATGCCCTGTAGCAATTAAAATGTTTTTTGAGGATCCTTCAGCTGAAGTCATCCTTTTCTTCATACAATCATGAGCATCATACTTTCACGAATCTATAAAACAAATTGAAAAATGAAACTTGTGTGAATGAAGTCAAATTGATTTGGGATAATTTAAAAAAGGAATTATTTCAAAGACTCCAATCTAATTTTGTTCCCTTAATTGTAAAAACAACCCTAACAAAATTAGAAGAATCCAATCCAGAAATAACGAAAAAAGTTAAAGAACAAATAACTTTGTTTTATAAAACCAATTTAGATTGCATTACTCAGTGGACAGACCTTCAACGAGTTCTAAGTACTTTCTTGGATAATTTTGAAGGCAAAAATAAATTTTGAGCGTGTACAAAATTCAGCTTTCTACATAAAAGTTTAACATTGACATTAATGATAATAATCTATTTGATGAAATAAATCGGCTGAATATTTGTCGTGATAATACAAAATTTAATTAATGGAATTCTGGTGAAGTTGAAAAACAAAAAGAATGGTTAGAATTTTTCGAAAATATGAAAAAAAAAGACTGTCTACCAATGAAAAATATGAAAATCTTAGTTGAAATTGTAATGTGTCTACCCGAGACGAATGCTAGCGTGGAGAATCTTTTCGCTCATAAACAACATTTAGAGTGACGAAAAATCAAGAATTACAATTCAAATATTAGTAGCCATAGTCAATGTAAAAGCCAACATGGAATATTCTTGTTCAGAGTTGTTGTTGTTGTTGTTTAGCCATCATCCCACCCTGATCGAGCAAGCCGGCGGCACGCAGGTAACCGATCGCCCTCTTCGGAGTGGACCAGAGGTTCAGCGCACTAGTGATGTTGTGTTGTGTTCGTTGTTGTGCTAGAGCGGTACAGTCTGTCATAATGTGTTCAATTGTTTGTGGTGTGTCGTGGCACAGGTGGCAGGTGTCGTCTATGGAGTTGTCTAGTCTGTGTTTATATGTTAGTAAGTTGGGGTGATGTCCACATCGGAATCGTGCTAAGTTAACTCGATCCGATCTGCTCAGGCTGATCTCTGACCTGTTAATGGGTGGCGGCTTCGCACCTAGGACCGCATTCGGACCGAGTCGTGTCAGTGCTTTGTGGGTTAGGTGTGTGTGTATGTGTTTTCTGTACTGTGTGATGTCTGTGGGGCGTGGTATGGAATGGAGTATTTGGTTATAATGTCTCTCTGGTGTTACCTTAATGGTGCGAGGTGTCGGTGCGTGATTGTACATGTAGTGGGAAGGGTGTTGTGGGTTAGTTGTCGCTGCTGCCATGAATTGTGTTCCCCTCATGTCTAAATGTTCCCTAACTTTCAGTATTTTTGTTTCTGTGTGCAGGTGTTCTATTGGTGTTGTTTGAGTGCATCCAGTAATGATACGAAGTGCGTTGTTTTGTATTGTCTGTAAGGTGTTTATGTGTGTGTTTGAGATAATGGGTGCCCAGCATGGGCTAGCATAGTCCATAACTGAACGAATATATTGTTTGTATATGAGTGATGTTGTTTCCTGCTGGTGTCCAAAGTTTGTGCCTGTTAGTACCCTAAGCGTGTTAAGTCTTGACGTACATTTGTTTTTAATATCCTGAATGTGGTTTGCAAAAGATAATGATGTGTTGTATGTGACCCCAAGTATTTTGGTCCTGTGAGTGTGTGGAATGTTGATGTTGTTTAGTGTAAGCTGTGGAATTACCTGGTGTTCTTTTGTGTTCTTGTAAGCAAGGTGATGGTTGATTTTATGGGCGCTACTTTGAGTCTATTGTGTGTGAGCCAGTCTTGTATACTGTTTATGTATGTTTGTAGGTTATTTGTAGCGGTGTCGATGTTGTTGTGGGTGGATGTTAGAGTGATGTCATCTGCATATGATGATAATGTAAGCTTGTTATCTATGGGTGTTGGAATGTCATGCATGTATAAGTTGAAGAGTGTTGGTGAGAGAACAGAGCCTTGAGGGACCCCGTTCGGAAAAAGCTTGTTTTTGGATGACTTGCCATTAAATGTGACATGTGAGTATCTTCCTGAAAGATAGTTGCTCAGCCACCGTTTGGTGTTATTGTGCAGGTTTGTGTTGAGTATTTTGTTTATGAGAAGGAAGCGTGGGATAGCATCAAATGCTTTACTAATGTCTATTGTTGCTAATAGTGTACGTTGAGCTGGTCGTCTGGAGTTGATGCCATCCATGATGTACTGCGTGAGGTTAGTGAGTAATGTCGTGGTTGAGTGGTGAGGTCTGAATCCATGTTGAATAGGCGATAGTGGAATGTGTGGGTTGGTGATTTGTAAGATTAGTCTCTCTGTTACTTTGGAAGGTGTGCATAGTAAAGTAATGGGTCTATAGGAAGCTGGTTCTGTTGGATTTTTGTTTGGTTTGTGTAGTGTAATAATTTTACCTTGTTTCCATATGTCAGGAATAATACAGTGTTGGTATGAATATGTGCTGATATTTGTGAGAGCTAGTATTCCTTGTGGGCTCCAAGTGTTTAAGATGTATGTTAGATATGTTGTCTGGTCCAGTAGCCTTCGAATTCTTAATGTTTTTGATGATCTTGGTGGTCTGGTCTGTATTGAAGGGTGTAATGGTTGTGTCGAGTCTGTAGGTTTTCTTGTGTCTGGCTGTTTGTCTGTCTGCATGTTTCTGGTTGTTGTCTCTGTTTAAGTGACTTATCTTTGCGTAGTGATTAACTAGAATGTTAGCTTGTTGTGTGTATGTTGGGATATTATTTTGGCTGCGACAGATAGCCGCGTGTGAGGTGTGAATGCCGCTGTTAGAGTGGGTAATGCCGTTTATAGTCTTGTATAGCCTGGATGTATCTGTGGAGTGGTTTAATGTTGTCATGAATTCCCTGAATGTTTCTGTTTGTTTTTCTTTGAGTCTGTTGTTTATTTCTGTGTTGAGCTGTTGTATCTGCTGTTTTATGGCTTCTGTGTGTGGGGTTTGTGTGTTATATTTGAGGTTGTTACGTTGCCTTATAAGGTGGGCTATTTCTCTAGTGTAATTTGGTTGTATTTCCTAATGTTGCCCTTCGGTATGTATTTGTTTGCAATTTGCATTATTGATGATCTGATTAAATGTCTTGAGTGTTGTATTGATGTTTATGATGGATGTGCTGTTTAATGTGGTGAATTGTTCCTCAGTCTGTATTTTGAACTGTTCCCAATCAGCTTTCTTGTAATTTCTGTAAGTGTGCCTAAGGCTATTGGGGCAGAGTGTAGAATGTGTTGTAATGATGATGGGCAGGTGGTCTGATGACAGTTGTTTTTCTGTTCTCCATTGTGTATGTGTTGCTAGTGAGGGGGAACAGAACGTTATGTCTGGGGAGGAGTTTGAGTATCCTGCTTGATGTGGTATGTGTGTATGTTCTTCTGTATTGTTAAGAATGAAGAGGCTGTTTAGTTGTGTGGCTATGTTGGCGCCTCTGGTGTTGCTTTGGTTGTGCAGGTACCAACTAGTGTCTTTGGCGTTGAAGTCTCCTCCTAAGATGACATTAGTGAGAGAGGCCAAATTGTGTAACTGTGGATTGTAATTGGCTGGCACCTGAGGTTGATTAGTGTGGTGTTGTGTTTTGCGCGTGTTTTAATGTTAACTGCCTGTATTTCTATCGTGTTATCTGCTTGGATTGTGTTTGTAATGTTTTGGGTAGCATCAGTGTAGCTAATGCTTTTACGTATGTAAGTGATGAGTCCACCCCCGTTACCCCCAGTACGATCTTGACGGATCACAGTGAAGTCAGGGATGGTGGGTGTTTTGTGTGTGCGTTTTAGTTTTGTTTCTTGTATAAGTGCTATGTGAATGTTTTGTTTGTGTACGAATTCCCTAAGCTGCATGATTTTGTTTGTGAGGCCATCTACGTTGTACTGTAATATGTTAATATTATACTTCTGTATGTGTCTCATGGTGCTATTGTGTCTATGTCTTTGTGTATGGTGACATGTGTAAGTTGTAGTGGGGCTTGGATTAGTCTTAATGTCGCCAGAGACTAATAGTAGTTCGGGGAGCACGCAATTGTTCCCTGTAATTGAAAAAATAGCACGCTGAGATTAGGTCCGGCCCCGGGAGCCGATCGGCACTCTGACCGTGCCACGCAACAGGCCGTCGACTGCCAGTCTGGCCAACCGTAGACAGCCCGCTGCACGGAGATTTGAGGAAGTTTGGCCACCAGCGCGTTGATGTTTTGGTTTGACGTCGCCTCTTCTTCGCGTTGACGTGTCCCGCGCTGGAGGATGCAGCCACTGTTAGAAGCTTCCTCGTCAGCTGCTAACACTTTTTTCAGGTTGTTCTAGCTACCTGTTCAGAGGTTAAACGGCTCTTTCTAATTTTAAAATTGATTAGTCAAGGAAGGAAGATGTTGACTTCTATTTTGCGGCAACAGTTGATGATATTTATGTTACTTTACTGATTAATGAAAATGATTAGGCTCTTCAAGTTACAGTATAAAAGATTTCTTTCGTAATATTCTTTCGTTATTTACACTCTAATCAGGTAGGTACTTTACTTATGCGAACTTTCTTCAGAGTTTCTTCATATACTGTGAATATCTTCAGTTTCCTTGTTCAGAGTTCTACGATATTCTGGACAAAACTGATAATTTGTTGAAAAAAAAATTCAGTAATGAAAAGTACACATTTTAAAAATAAATTTTAATTTAATTATTTTTATTTTATATTTTATTATTCTTAAAAAATACAATAGTATTATGATTATATGAAATAATTAAATGAATTTAGTTTTTTTTAGTTCAATAAAGTTTATGAATTTAAAAGCAATTTTTGTCCTGCTTTTTCATTTCTTGGACCTGGTCAGTGGTCACCCTACTGCAGATCAACTGTAAGATGAACTAAAAAAAAAGTGTTAAACAATTTTTATAAGAAGGGTGCACCTGATATTTCATTTTAACTTTGATATTACAAATTTATTATATATATTAAAAAGAATACGATCACCTGAAGACTAGAGCGGTGTACCATTTTTGGGTCATTTTCAAAAAGTCAAGGTCCAGCAGTCTAATGTTGTGCCAAATGATGTCCTAAACACGAATTTAACAAGCATTTTCTAATCCAACAAATTTTGAATCCCCCCCACCCCCCTTGAAATTTTGCCCATCCCCTTTTCCTAAAAACCCCATATATCTAAAATACTATCAACTTTATCGAAAAATGTTATAGAATAAAAATGATTTAGAATCAAACGTTCTATTCGAAAAGTTCATTAAGATAGAAATTTACGTAATTTTGAAAATTTTCATTTTCTTTTGTCCAAGAGCACCTTATTGTATTCATATAAAATAAGGTGCTTAAGTTACATTATTTATGAGTATATTGTGAGTATAATCCAAATTTAAAAATCCTTTTTTACATTGAATTTTAATAAACAAGCATTGTTTTTACTCTTATTGTTTCTTTTCAGACTGCTTTATTTGAAAAATAAATAAAAAATGAGTCAAACAGCTACAAAACAGCATGACTTTATTCTTGGTCGCTTGCAGGCTGATATTATGAGTTCATCTAAAATTGTTTTACCATCCAATAAAGATGTTCTAAGCCATTTTATTTATTTACGGAGAATGCAGTATAAGGGTCCAAAAGTTACAAAAGATTCTACTGTTAATGAAGTTCTACAGAAGCTACTAATAATATGGCAAAAAGCATGCATTCCTACTATAGATATTAGTAAAAACCCTAAAGGCAGGAAGATGCTGTTAAATCTAGAAGAAATGCATAATAATTTAATCAAGCACAAAAAAAGAGCAAGCTTTGAAAATGAACTCTCTAATTTCATGAAAATTATGGATTCCCTTTTTGACATCTCTTCTCAAAATGCCGTTGAATTAATCCAAAAAGACCGCATGAGAACTGAGCCTCAGAAAACATATGATATTTCATTCTTAGAAGATCAAAGAACAAAACGAGAAACATGTTTAGGTTTGCTAGATGCAGATTATGCATCAAAAGTACAGCGCAAGTACATTAGATTAGAGAAAGAGAAGAAACGCAAAGAGAAACATAAATCAGTGAAGCAAGTGAGTGCTACAGCCAGAACATCAGAGACCCTTCTTTCTAGCACGACCAGTTCTGAGACAGACAGCTATGAAGAGTTTCCGACAGAACCTACAGCAGGACCTTCAAATGCTTCCAGCCCCAAAAATATTCTTGCCTCGCCATTGGTTTCCTCCACTGCAGACAGACTTAATCTCTCTATTGGACAACGGACTGTTTTTGCTGCTGCAGTAGCCATTAGGTGTGGCAAGGATATTGAAAAACTGTCTCTCTCCAGGACCACATCTGCAAGAGCCGCTCGAAAGACAAGAAAACGAAAATATGAAACTTGCATCAAGGATTTTACTCCTCCTGATCACTGCCTAGTACATTGGGATAGCAAGCTGCTTACTAAATCATGTTCAGAACAAGAAGACCGCCTTGCAATACTTGTTACTGGATACCCAAATGTAGAAAAACTTTTATCAGTTTCTATAATAGATGATTCCACTGGATTGTCTCAAGCCACTTCTGTATTTCAAAGTATTGAAAAATGGAACTTGAAGCAAAATGTCTTTGGAGTATCATTTGATACCACTGCATCCAATTCAGGATGGATGAAAGGTTCCTGTAAGTTACTTGAACTTTTGCAAAAGAAATTGATTTGGTTAGCATGCCGCCATCATGTGGCTGAAAGAGTTTTGTGTGCTGTGTATGAAACCATTTTTGGCCCAAGTAAATCTCCTGAGTTTGAGTTATTCAAAGAATTTCGCGAGTCTAAATGGAAGAAAATTAATACGAAATCTACATACAATGTTCTTGATGTTAAATCAAGGTATCAAAGAGGCCTAAAGGAAGAATGTGTAGAATTTATGACCCAATGTTTAAGAAAATCTGACTGCTTTCCACGTGATGACTATAAGGAAGTTGCTGAAACAACTTTAATGCTTTTAGGAGAGGTTTCCAGAGAAAACAGTCATTGGCGGAAACCTGGTGCAATGCACCGTGCCAGGTGGATGGCAATGATTTTGTATACAAATAAAATGTATGCTTTTGCCCACCAAGCATCATATGATGAATCATTGATTAAGAAATTAAAGAGAATGTGTCTATTTAATGCATTAATTTATGGAAAATACTGGCTTTTATGTTCTAATTCACTAGATAGTCCAGCTAATGATCTGAAGTTTTATCATGAGTTGGTGAATTACAAGAAGGAAGATAGGGAAGTTGCAAATGCTGCTTTGAAATCTTTTGCCAATCATTACTGGTATTTGACGGAGGAAGTGGTCCCTTTGAGTTTCTTTGGATCGCTAAGTAATGATGAAAAAGATAAGATCGCAAAATCCTTAAACAAATATCCAGTTCCAGAAAATTATGTATGTGGGCAACCTGTTTTCCCCATTTTAAAGGAAGACACAAAGCTTCATCAGCTAGTAGGTCCAATTTCATGGCATTTATTTCAATGCTGTGGGTCAAAACCAGACTCATGGATAAAGAAACCAGCATCAACATGGGAAGAGGTCGATGACTACAACAAACTAAAAAACATTCTTTCATCTATTAGAGTAGTCAATGATACCGCTGAAAGAGGAATCAAGCTGGTTCAAGACTTTCATGACAAATGTCAAAATGAAGAAGAATTTCAAGGTCTTTTGCAAATTGTGGAAGAGAATAGAAGACTAATTCCTGATCCTAGTAAAGAGACTCTTAAAAGAATGAAACTCAGTAAAGAATAGTTCATTAACAGATAGATTAGGTATTTTTATTTGCAGAGATTGTTTTAATTTAGAAGAGGCTGATTTTTTTTTTTATTAAATATACCATAAATTGTCTTTTCTTATTTTTATGTTTAAAAAGCTCTTATATCAATGATTTCTAATTAGGAAACTTGTTTCTTTTTATTTTTTTGAGGAAAGTGTTGAATAAAGGAAAAAAAAAACGATGGGACCTCACAACTATAGATAAAGTGTTAATTTTTAGCTTTATTTTATATATATATAGTTTTGAGGTTGTCCTCACTTTGTATAGGCTAGTTATAATAAAAACTAATTATGATTTGCATTATAACTAGCAAATACAAAGCCCATCGCCGCGAAGCTGCATTGGGGTGATGCTTCAAAGGTGGCGGTAACACCTTATTTAAGAAGAAGGCACTGCAAGCAAAAAAAAATTTTAATTTAAATTTTTAAAAAATAAATGAAAATTTTCAAAATTAAGTAAATTTCTATTTTGATGAACTTTTCTAATAGAACTTTTGATTCTAAATCATTTTTATTCTATAACATTTTTCGATAAAGTTGATAGTGTTTGAGATATATGGGGTTTTTAGGAAAAGGGGATGCGCAAAATTTCAAGGGGGGGTGGGGGATTCAAAATTTGTCGGATTAGAAAATGCCTGTAAAATTCGTGTTTAGGACATCATTTGGCACAACATTAGACTCCTGGACCTTGACTTTTTGAAAATGACCCAAAAATGGTACACCCTACTACGTAGATCCCCTCACGCGACTGGGGGGCATTGAACTTCTAGTGGATATAAACAATTTTAAGCGGTATATCAAAGTTAGGTCTAGGCCTAGATGCATTCTTTCTCAATAGCTCCTTTTGTATCTTAAAACATTAAAACAAAAGAACAGTATGCCTATAACTACATAATAAGTTTGTGCTATTGATAACACTGTACAACAGTGAAAAAAAAATGAGATCGTCATTTTTATGGCTAATTATTTATATGCGTAAATTGCGAAAATAACACTCATTTATTTGTATCACCCACCGATTTTATGAAAATGACCCTATTTCATTGTATCATTTTGAGAACCACTGGTTCGCTGAACGCATCTTTTAAATTTTGTTCAGTCATGCATATGCTGTGGTGGTGGTGGTGTTCGGCTCTGTGTTTCCACTTTGATTTTATGAAAAATTTCTTTCATTAATCATTTAAAACAAAATTGTCAGCCATATTTTATCATAAATCGGTGCTATAAGTGAGTATTATTGAATAACAGCTATCAAATTATGTATATTTCACCGACAACGTCTATATTGTGTGAAATTGCAAATTGATCTATCATTTTCTTATTTTACAGGTTTTTATTGATGTTATGCTACAATGCCTAGACAGTGCAAAAATTCGCCAGACAGTTTTTGTTATATTTGTGGGACATTAACGTTAAAACAGTATAAAAGGAAGTTGACTTCATGTGAAAAAGCTTTATGAATTATACTTCGCATGCAAAGTTGGTGATCAGGACAAGCACTGGGCGCCTCATATCTGTTGTGTGAGACGTACAAGCTCGTTATCTGCATGGTTCAAAGGCATCGGTCCTGGTCTGGGATTCGGTGTCCCAATGGTATGGAGAGAGCCGCTGGACCATTCAATTGATTGCTATTTCTGCTTAACGAACATCACAGGTTTGAATCTTTTATTTTTCTGAATATACGTCAAATTTGGTGTTTTTAGCACATTTTAGCATATCCTGCTCTGCAATATGTATTACACAATTATGCTATCTTAAGTAGTCAACAATGTCTATTGTCTCGCATTACAGGTTGCAACAGAAAAGGGAAAAAGGCTATAGTCTACCCAAATCTTCGTTCTGCTATGCGTCCTGTGGAACATTCTACAGATATACCCATCCCTCGTCCTCCAGCTGAAATGCCGACCGATAATACAGACTCTAACAAATCGGAATCAGATGGACGAATGCTATGAAGCTCAAGTCGAGTCCAAGAAAGAACATCTCATCACGCAGCCTGACCTCAATGATTTGGTCCGTGATTTAATACTTACCAAGCAACAAGTGAACTGCTGGCCTCACGTCTACAAGAATGGAATCTGCTGGCGGAAGACGTACGAATTACAGCATTCCGAAAGCGCTCCTTGGATTTGCAGGAATATTTCACAAAGAACAATCTTTGTTATTGCATTGACATACATGGTCTGTTCGATGCTCTGGGTTTGTGCTATGAATCGAATCAGTGAAGATTGTTCATTGATGCATCTCTGTACAGTGTTAAGGGTGTACTGCTACACAATGGGAACACAATGCCTTCTGTTCCGATCACTCATTCAGTCGTCTTGAGAGAAACGTATGACAATGTTGCTTTTATTCTGGACTGTATAAAATACAATGAACATGAATGGCTTATCTGCGCAGATTTGAAGGTTGTGGCTATTCTCAATTGATTGCAAACTGGCTATACGAAATACATGCGTTTCCTATGCAAGTGGGATAGCCGAGCAAGGTCTGAACACTACACACGCTCAGTATGGCCGCCGCGAGACAACTCCTCACCTGGATCTCACAATGTTATTCACGAACCACTAGTACGAAAGGAAAAGGTTATCTTGCCGCCACTTCACATAGAACTAGGGCTGATGAAACAATTTGCAAAGGCGTTGAAACGGGATAAGCCTGCCTTCAAATATTTAAAGGAAAAATTCCCCAAAATAAGTGATGCCAAGATTAAAGAAGGCATATTCATCGGCCCTCAAATTCGCCAACTCATGCTAAACGAACACTTTGAAGCGGTGATGGATGAGGTTGAGTTGGCAGCCTGGCGTGCATTCAAAAACGTGTGCAGCGGTCTCCTAGGGAAGACTAAATACGACAACTATGCTGTACTTGTGGATCAACTTATCAACTCATATCAACGTCTCGGATGTAAGCTGTCATTGAAAATTCATTTTTTGCATTCACATCTCTCATTCTTTCCGGAAAACGCATCTGCTGTTAGCGACGAACACGGGAAGAGATTCCACCAGGATATAGCCACAATGGAGAGCCGATAGAAAGGGAAGTGGAGTCCTGCTATGCTGGCCGATTTCTGCTGGAATTTAAAGCGTGACCAACCAGAAGCATCACACAAACGCCAGCATAAATACAAATAATGAGTTGAAAACAGTATAATACGAGAGTTTTTTGTTAATTTTGTGCATATATGTTGAAGTATAGCAATAATTAAACTGTTCCATATGATAAAGCCTATCTGTTTATCAATATATTCTTATTTTTTGGTATGAAGATTTTAAGCAGTCATTACAAAAAAACGTGACGTGATAGAAAAAAACTATTTTCAGATTTGGGATCAGCACCACTCGAAATATTAAGAATGATCGAATGTTATTCCCGTTTTTTTTCTGAACCGAAAATTTGTTGTACAGTGTAATTAATCACTGCCCAAATGAAAGAAAAATTAATGAAATAGTTAGCATGCATTTTATCAAACACAGGTCACATAGTTTCCGAAACAGTTAATACATACTTGCCAAACCCAACCGCTTTAGGCGGTAGGCGACCGATTTTCACAGCATCAACACGAACAACATGCAAATAATATCAAACCTTTTATGTTCAAAATGCACTAGAGGGCATCATTTAAAAAAATTTCCGGGGGCTGGGCATGCTCCCGGAACCCTTGGCATTGATTATAAATTCTACTGCTTTTGCTTTTCAAAATGTTGACATGCATATTAATGAGTTGGGAGTTTAGGTAATAATGTACTTAAGCTCCCGTCTCTCCGATTTTCATAAATTATACATCGGTAGCTTTGTTTCTCATTAGGAATGCGATTTAGACAGTCTCGAGTAAGGGAAATGCTTCAAAACCTAACCTAGCATTTTGAAGCACAGCTCGCCTTGCTATAATGCCAACTGTTTTGAGACAACCTAACCTAACCTTACCCAACAAAAGCCGTACGTATATTTCCACAATTAGTGTGGTGGGTAGAGCTGGGCTGCTGCAATGAGGAAGGCATGCAACCTTTTCTGAGGGTCTGAATAGTTGTCTCAAAACAGTTGGCATTATAGCAAGGCGAGCTGTGCTTCAAAGTGCTAGGGTAGGTTAGGTTAGGTTTTGAAGCATTTCCCTTACTAGAGACTAAGTCGCATTCCTAATGAAGAAACGAAGCTACCGATGTATAATTTATGAAAATCGGAGAAACGGGAGCTTAAGTTTAGGAAACGATTTGTTAACAGTTTCCGTTACCAAACTGTCCGTACTAGGCAGTTTCGCAAACTAGTTTCCGTTTTAATTTCCTTAAAATGGCTTCGTGTGAATCGTGTATTACGGAAAAACAACCTATTGGAGTATATATAATTTCAATCATTGTAAAACCATTTTTTATTTACTTTTTTCAGTTAAGGAACAATTTAAACTACTACACTATGGTGACGTTTTTGTTAATAAAATCCTGCGGTTTAGTGTACAACAAAACTCTCACCACGAGCAATTTTCCCCCCCCCAACACCACAGTACAGTACAGTACTTTAAATTAAACTACAGGGTGTACACAGTCTTTTTCTGATTAGAAAATTTAATTAATTACGTGAAACCCAAAAATGATACAGTAATGCTTTGTTTTGCATTTTGTTGCGTAACGCATCAAGTTTTTTCCTTGTCAATGTTTGGTGTGGATTAATGCATGATAGGGTGATAGGCCCATTTTTCTTTGCTGAAAAGAATGTTACGGCACGAGTGTACCTGGACATGGTCAAATTCTTTGTACCCCCCCCCCCCCCCCCCCCCCAGCTAGTTGGAAGACCAGTACTTGTAGGTTGTCTCTCCCCCCCCCACCATTTTTGACAGAATATTTTCGTTAAAACTAACGAAAATATCACGACTTAACCTAACCAATTATCAAGGGCGTACAGTTGATCTATTATTCATTGTAACATGGTTTGTTTCTGGAATAGTATTTACTATTTACGGTTCTTTTAATTATCCTCCCAACACTAATTTTTTTATATAATGTTGGTTTGGTTTTGGTTATGGTACTTTCTTTTCCTTCCATTATAAAAAAAATTAGTGTTGGGATTAGGTTAGGTTTGGTTAGGTTAAGTTAAAAACAGCCCGCCGCAAGTGTTTTGCTAACGTACTTTATTTTCCTTCCATTATAAAAAAAAATTAGTGTTGGGAGGATAATGCAAAAGTACCCTATTTACTAATAGATCAACTGTACGCCCTTCATAATTGGTTAGGTTAAGTCGTGATATTTTCGTTAGTTTTAACGAAAATATTCTGTCAAAATTGGTGGGGAGGAGATAACCTACAAGTACCGGAAGACCTTCAACCATCCATCATTTTACCTATACTGGGGTTTGTTAGTGCGTGAATTCTTGAACACCACTTTTCCCGGAAGATGGATTGGGCGCGACGGGCCGATGCCATGACCTCCACGATCCCCCGATATCACGCTCCTGGACGTCTTCCTGTAACGATATGTAAAGGATTATGCGTACCATGCTCCTGTTGCTGACACTGACACTTTTCACGCAAGGATTTGCGATGCCATCAACGGTGTCACGAAAGATATGCTAGCGAACATAATTATGGCGTTAACTCGAATTTCGCTCGGATGTGTTACGTGTAACTAATAGCGCACAGGTTGAGATTTAATGAGAAATATAATAAACTTGATGCGTTTTGCAACAACATTCAAAACAAAGTATTACTGTCTCTTCTTTGGATTTCATGTAATTAATTAAAGTTCATAATCGGGAAAGGACTTTGTGTACACCCTGTATATATAAATAGTTCACCTATACCGAACTTTGTTCTTCAGAAGTAATTTTATTTAATATTTATATAATTTTTTTCTAACATTTTAATTCTCTCGAAAAATGTATTATTTGTTCAATTAAGAGCGTTTCCATTATAACCTTCAGCTTTATTACCAAAGCCTATGTATATCTATCTAGTCAGACCGTACTTGGACAAGATTTTATACTCTTTTGTGAAAGCATGAAAAAGCCACAGAGTCCATAAATTTACAAAAAAAAACAAAAAAAAAACAGCCGTCAAAGTTTTGAGCTTCGCATTCAAAGCCAGTGAGTGGGTCAAGAGCTGTGAAGCTGCACCCAAAATCTAAGTGGCTCGTGAGCTTAAAGTAAATGTTAAGGTCTCACTGGCTTAAAAATTTCTCTTCGAAATAGTTTGATGTGGAATGATAAGCTTTAATTACTGGCATTTTCTTTCTAATTATTGCTCAAACACAGTAAACCAAAACATATTCAGATTAGTTAATAGATGCAGTGATAGCGAATCATTCGCATTGTTGTCTATTCGTATAAAGAGGTATCACTAGAAAATATAATTAATATTAATTAATAAATATCTGAAATAGAAAATAGTTCATTGCTTATCATATGAAAGAAAAGAACACTTCGCCAATACTTCTTTTGCAGTACAAGTATAATTATTAAAACAGTTGGTGAAAATTTTAATTTCTAAAATGGGAGAGGTTTGCTTAAAAATCACCGCCGCCCCCGACCGAATATTCTATAACTTAACTAATGTACAGTGGCGTAGCGTAGTTTTTTTCAGGGGGGGGGGGCATACGTGTTATAAATTCCCGACTGGACAAACTTGGCACCTTTTCCGTGACTAATATATGTTTTTCAAGCCACTACGTCATAGGCTTAGCCATACTATAATATAATGTACTATTATTATGAGAAGCTGAATTTAAAATTGGCCACAGGGAAATCTCTCTCTCTCTCTCCATTATTGCCAAAAAAATTTTACAACCGGTTCTAGATTTTCGACTGGGCCAGATTTTTCCGATCACGGGTGGCAGTCGCCCCTTCAGCCCCTCCCCCCAAGCTACGCCACTGCAAATATATTATTATTTAAAACATCAGCGAGGAAAATATTTTTAGTTTTCTTGTAAGAAACAACCCCTTTACTAAAAATCCAATTGAAAATGACTTCAGAACTTATTAAAAGAAAATAATTTTTTTTTTTAATATATACTTCCTTAATATTCGAGGTATAAGCATGCAGATGAAATAGTGTACGTGTTCTCAGAACATGCGAGGCCGAAGTCTCAAAAACCTACACTATATGGCTCCGAAAGTAATTAAAACACGCATTTTAAATACGTATACAGATATATACGCAGAAATGAAAATCGTGCAAGTATGTTCTGACATACTTTAGATAATAATGAACGTAAAAGAATTCGTAAGATCCAAGACATATGAAAAAAAATAAAAAAAAGTTCTCGGAATATTTAATATTCCATTTAAAAGATCCCAAAAATGTATAGAAATGTCAAATGATGTATGCATATGTAACATAGTGAGCTAATTTACAGTAAAGTTACCTATTTTTAACAACTTAAGTCCACCCTAATTTGCAGTTAATTTCACGAGCAACGACGAAATCATTCATTTGATTTCAAGTTTAATTATTATATTTAGACAAAACAATTTTGCAATACGGGGCAAACAACGTCCCAACCAAGTACTGTAAGGGACGTGGGACATTTTTCCAAAATACAGGATTGCTCCTCGAAATATGAAACGAGTGGCAACCCTGCTTCAAATCTAAAAATTAACACTGGCTATCAGTGGGAAAACTTCCTAAGACTGGCAGAAATGCTTCAAATCTTTTACAGTGAAATGTTAATACAGTATCATCTTCACTATGTTAATAAGTTATAAACCTATTATATAGGATTAACTGTCATTTTAATTAAAAAAGTATATTTTTAGGGGATATTATGAAAAACTTTGAATTTGTAAAATATTTTCTACAATGACAGTGGGCACTCTTTTTCTCAAAAACAAAATGAAACCTTCCAGGATTTTAAAGAAATAAATAACACTGTATATGTCAGATTTAATTTCCATCTTATCTAAAGAGAAAGGACTGTGGATATTAAAGTAAAAGTAAAGCTCGTAAGACCTGTAGAAATGCTGCATATGCATGACGTAAATGGTTTTTTTTTAAAAGTACAATCGTTACATTGAAGTGTACAGTATCGAGTTCATTGAATGCTTGGGAAATAAAATCTTTAGTATCGTGGGATTATCTGGTATGAAAACTGGGGAAAACATCATTCAATGTTATCAAAATGTTTTCCGGGAAAGAGAAATATTTAACTCTCTCTTAAAGAATGTACTGCCATACATAGTCCTGCCACTCCATGGATTGACGTTTTGTTTCAGGTTCAAAGTGGTGTACCCAAGTCGCATCCCCAGTCACAATTCGTGAAAGGAAGTCATCCCCTTCTGTCTCGTATCGAACCAATGACTCAGAAGCAATTTCTTTTCTTTGGGCTTTGTGATCTTCAGTCAGTTGGCGAGGAACAAACCGTGAACACACTTTTGAGTATCCCAGTTGCTGAATTATAGTATTCACACTTCCTTCACTAATTCGTAGCTCCAGTGATAGCTCCTTTTAGTGTATGTGACGCGCCGATTTGATCGAATGACGCTGTTAACACGTTGCACAGTGTGAGATGTCACAGCCGATGCCGGGCGACCGCTGCGTGGCTCATCATCGAGGCTGGCTCTCCCTCTCTCCAATGATCTCACACGTTTAGACCAGCGTCCAGCTGTGCTTCGATCAACAACATCTTCGTAAACGTTCTGTAGACGTTTGTGAATATTTCCAACTGTTTCCTTCGCTGCAGTTAAGAACTCGATAAGAGCTCTCTGTTTACGACGCACATCAGTGTCAGACGCCATTTTCGAAACTGCGTTAACCATCGGTTTTATACAAGGGCGTTTAAAAGCGGTTTTATACAAGGAGGGGAGGTTCAAATTGGAAAAATCCGGTTATGTGAAGCGCAGAAAGTTCAAACTTACGGCCCAAAAGACATTTCAGCCCCGTGGCCTATTATTTAGCTAAGAAAAAAAGGGTGGGGCAAAATATATTGAATGCCCCTAGTATATTCATTTATCTACTTTGTTTGTTATTCCCATATCCTTCAATTTGTGAACTATTATACCGTGGTCGCACTTACCAAGTACTTTGACAAAATGGCTAATATGGAAGCGAGTTACACTCCTGAGGAAAAGGCGGAGGCGGAGGTGTTATTCTACCTGCAACAAAAAAAAAAAGTTCCAAAACAAGACATCATTTTGAACATTTGGTTTAGTTCTAATGAATTACTATCGTGAATTTAATTTAAAATAAATTTCCCCGAGACCGGACTTATAGGACACCCTGTATAGAAATATTTTAAATTTCTTCCGATTACTTTTAGCGCTGCATTCTCTTTCCTCTGTGGTTTTTAATTAGGGCTTGAATGCTCTGGTCACTATTTTCGAGTTTTTTTTTTTGTGATCATTGTTGTCACGTGTCGCGCAGTTTACTATTTAATAGCTATTCTCTTAAGAAAACCATTCTTTCTTCTTCTTCTTCTTCGAATTTGCTTCCCCTTTCTTTTGGGGGGTATATTATTTTGAGATTATCATTATCCTATCTTTGAAGAACGATAACATCTCCATTTTCTGGTCTATGAAAAATGCTTTCCCACGCAGTCAGTCTTCGTTATATTATTGTTCAGCCCATTCCGCTTTGTTTATCTGTGGGATGAGGTCGAAGGGTTCAAAATTTCGGCTTTGGATATGCCTAGTCTTGTGCATAATGTATTTGCAGTGCTCGTTAACGCAATCAAATTGTGATCTCGAATCGATCCATTCTCATTCCATGCTTTTCTCATTCACATCCACGGGTTCCCCACTTTACCTGACGTTAGGCTTGGGCAATTATTAAGTTAAGGAGTGATTGGGTAATTGTTAAAATAGGTTTAGTTCGATTAAATTAGAAAATTTTGGTTATTCTTATTTCGCTCTGAAATTTACCTTAAACGAAAATGGGACTTGCATTAATTCTAAATCAAGAAACGCTTCTTAAATCTGGATGGGAAAGATTGAGCGAGAAATAATCCTCTCGCTCTTCTTTTGTTCAGCCTTTAATAGACTCGTAAAAATTTCTCAAAAACCTTTCGTATCTTATAAAAAGAAAGTTGAAGTCTACCAGAAGCGTTGTATTAGGAGCTGGGTTCTTTAAGGTTAAAAAAAAAAAGTGCAAATTTTTGCAGCCAAATTGGCATGTGGATATGGAAAGAAAAGTTAGGCTGGCAACTACATTACTGGGAAAGGTTACGTGAATTAAATTTATATCCACTGGAAAGAAAGGAGGTACATCATTAGTTACACAAATTACAAGAAAAATAATAGAGAAACTAGTCCCTAATCTCGCTTTGAAATCTATAACCACTCACCCAACAGTGGAAAGTAAGAAAGGAAGAATGTGTCGTGCTCCCAAATTAAAGGCTAGACAGGGAACACTCAACCCTGAAGGAAAATAGCTTTGTTGTCAGAGGATCAAGACTCTTCAACCAGCTGTCCAATGAACTACGGAACACGACTGGTGTAGTGGTGGAAATCTTCAAAAGCCAACGACGCCTGGCTCAGAACAATACCAGATGTGCCGAGAGTACCTGGTTGTGTGAAATGGAAAGCGCAAGAAACCAATGCTCTATTTCAATATGTTAACTCGAGAGGAGAGGCAACAACCCTGACCTCCGTGAAATGAGGAATCATAGCACGGAATACCTGAAAGGTTGAAAGGGAAGGTCATATATATGTGCCTTGGTGTGTGTAGTAGTTAGCATCGCTGACTACGAATAAACCGGCCCCGGGTTCGACTCCCGGTGACGGCAGTCGGCGCGCAACAAACCCAACTGTTCATCCTTCCATACAACAAAAATTGGTCGGTAAATAAATGTGTTAAATGGTTAAGACACTTGGCTGCTGATCGGGAGGTCATGAGATCGGGTCTGGGTAAAGACTAATTTCCGACTACCCGTGGTGGTCGTGGTTCGGATTCCACGTTAAGCTGAGGTCTAAGATGGAGTAACAAGCTTGACCTTCGTCAGAATGAACAATTCAGACAGAAGCAAAAGCAAGGTTAACCAACCAAGGTGTGTATATATATATATATATATCTATATGGGATGTTGATGTATGTTAAGTCTGTGTGTCTGTTCTATTTTCGTTTATACACGCCTGAATTGATAGGGCAGTGATTCCCAAACTTTTCATTTTCGTTACCCGGAACCAAACTTTCCATGCCTACGATTTCTCCAGGTTTTATTAGTTTAGAATTTTATGTTATAAAGTGAACAACCAGTATCGGGGGACATAATGGCAGACGCACGATAGCTCCTTGGAAGAGAATAGGACCTGCAGACTTTGACTCACTCGCAAAGAAATTAATTCCCTTTTTCTGGGCAGTATCTTTTGCTTCTAAATCGAAGGCGAACAATTGATTTTTAGTCTAGTAATACCTCTGAAAACAGCCTTCCGTTACCTCACCATAAAAGACAGTTTACCCCCAATGTAATGGTGTAATGGTGTAACTTATCCCGGGGTTGGGGACCTTGGGCTAAGGTGATCTGCACCAAATCTAACATACGCATTAAGGGAGAACCGGGGAGTTTTAGTAACACACCTGCCTCTTCCAGTCACTCCTTAGGTTGTGTTTCGGGGGGCTTTTGCTGCGCAATGCTCATCAGGCATTCTATTATATATAAAAATATATATATATATATATATATATATATATATATATATATATATATATATATATATGGCGATCAAGAAAGGACTGATTATTTTTATATTTTAATAACTTTCTGCATGGGAGTTACAAGAGCCACTTTTTGTAGCAATAATTTCTTATTTTATAGTGAAAAACATTCCAATATGATTACAACTGACCTCAATAATTTGATTTAAACGTGCTCTTGAAATTTTGAACAGTTCGTGCAAAATTAATTTCTAACCGTTGCTCCGGAAGATTTGGTTACGGCTGGCTTGGCCCCTTATATTTTCCGACCTTAATCCTTGTGATTATTTTTTGTGGGATATTGAAAGGACAAAGTCTACAGTAATAATCCAAGGACAGTTGATCAACTACAAAATTAAATCACGTTTAACAAATGAAATTGTGGAAGATATTTAGCACGAACTGTTCAAAATTACAGACTACGGTGTTGATTTACGTCGTCGTCGTCGTCGGCCTAGGCAAGCTACGGCTTGGGACCGTAGCGCATCTATCCGGTATAGGTTAACCTGGATGATGTAGCCATAAGCACTGCCGCTAGTTAAGTGCCAACCAGTGATTATCTCACTAGCCGTATTGAGTCCGTTAGGCGAAACTGCGACAGTACCAAAGGTGGAAATATACCTTTGGTTTTCTATTATTTATTTGTAAAATGGACATGGTATTAGATTAAAATAATATTTGAATATTAATAATTAACTGACAATTGTGATATATAATTAATTATGTTTACATACAATAAATAATACAATATACATAAAATTAGTATTAATGTGGTTCACAATTGAATTATGATGGGGTAACTAATTTAAAATGAATTTATACTATTCCGAAATTCAAGACGGTAAAATTAACATTTATCTTGAAACTAAAATAAGAGTATTCACTACACACTCCCCCCCAGAGAGGAAGTTCAAAGAGTTCCGAACGACACAGATTTCCGCTGAACCTTTTTGGTAGCTACTTGTACCTCACTTAAGGTTGATTCCAAAAACGCAGGCTTAAGACGATCGATAGAAACCTTGTCGACCTTGGAAACCGCGCTGGATGAGGAATGATTTGCGCGTACGTCGGAGAACTTCATAGGGTCCGTCATATGGACATTGGAGAGGCCGTTTTGGGACAGGTACACGAACGAAAACGTGGGTGCAAGATTGGAGGGCTGGGGAAACAAAGATGTTCTGTTGGCTAGTCAAACGAGGGGGAACAGGCTGAAGGGACTGCATGTGAGAGGAAAGTGTTTGAGCGAATTCCGTAGGATCACATGACTTATCCCCTGCAGTGAAGTAGCCACCTGGTAGCCGCAGTTTGTTCCATAGACTAGTTCAGCCGCTGTAGTCTTCAGATCACTCTTAAATGCAGAGCGAATACCAAGCAACACGAGTGGAAGCTTATCCATCCAATGGGAGTCTTCGTGCACATAAGGATGACTTCAGCTGGCGATGGAAGCGTTCGACGAGGCCGTTAGCTTGCGGATGATACGCACAGGTATGCGCATGTACTGTACCCAACAAGCTGGTAAACTTCTTCCAAAGCGAAGACTCAAATTGGCGACCTTGGTCAGTGATGACTTTTGTCGGCAATCCAAATCTTGATACCCATCCATGAAGAAAGGCTCTTGCAACAGTGTCCGCTTGGATATCAGGAAGTGGGATGGCTTCAGGCCATCTGGAAAGCGGTCGAGACAGGTGAGCAGATAACGTTGGCCTTGAATCACTGGAAGAGGGCCAACAATGTCTACATGAATTACTTCAAATCGCTGGGATGGGGGCGGAAATGCGTCAAAGGGGGACCTGGTGTGCCTTTGGACTTTGGCACGCTGGCAGGCAAGGCACGTTTTGGTCCAATGTTTGACATCCTTCCGCATCGAGGGCCAAACAAAGCGAGAGGTAACCAGGTGTTGCGAAGCACGGATACCAGGATGGGAGGGCTTATGAAGATCCGTGAAGACTGCTTTCTGTGACATGGAGGGACATAAGGGCGAATAGCAGCTGTTGATACGTCGCAATAGAGGGGCACAGACAATCCTGGCATACTCATTTTCTTGAGGGAAAGTGAATGAGTGGAGTCTTCTCTGAGCAGTTCTTGTAGTTCCGTATCCTTATCTTGATCCTGTGCAATAGCATTCCACAGTGTAGAGCTGAGGGTAACAGAAGTAATCTCTATTCTTGAGAGTGCATCCGCTGGAGTGTTCAAGACACCTTTGAGGTGGCGGATATCTGTGGTAAATTGCGAGATATAATCGAGTTGCCTGATGACTCTGGGAGAGTGGTTACAGCTGTTTTTATTGAAGACAGTGACCAAAGGTTTGTGGTCGGTAAAAACACAAAACTCTCGGCCTTCAAGGAAATGTTGAAAATACTTCACGTTTAAGTAAATAGCAAGAAGTTCACGTCCGAAAGCACTATAACGCGTTTGGGCTGGCTGCAGCTTTTTCGAGTAAAACGCGATGGGTGCTTGTTGACCGTTAATGGTTTGTTCCAACACACCACCGATCGCAACATCTGATGCATCGACCGTCAGAGTTAGGGGGGCATCACTGATAGGAAATGACAGAGACAATGCACTATTGATAGCATTTTTGGCATTGTCGAACCACTGTAAACTATCGCTACACCATAACAATTTCGTTACCTTGCGTTTGTGTGTGATCATAGCGTGTAGAGGAGCAAGAACACTAGCACAGTTTTTAATGAACTTGTGGTAATAATTTACCAAACCTAGAAACCGACGTAACTCACGCTGATTACTTGGCATAGGGTAATTTTTTATCACTTCACACTTGTCCTGAAGGCGGTAATTCCGTGCTGCGAAATCGTGTGACCAAGAAATTCCAAGGTTGGCTGTGCAAACACACACTTAGATGCATTAATAGTAACACCGTATTGTTCTAAGCGTTGAAAGAGGAGTGAAAGATGTTCCTTATGTTCCTCTTCCGTTGAGCTGGCCACAAGCAAATCATCGATGTAGGCATAAACAAAGTCTAAGCCTCTGGTGACCTCATCTATAAACCTCTGAAAGGTTTGCGCAGCATTCCGTAGCCCGAACGGCATCTTCACAAATTCGAATAACCCAAATGGTGTACAAACTGCAGTCTTGGGAATATCCGAAGGCTCTACGGGAATGTGGTGGAAAGCCTTAACGAGATCTATTTTACTGAAGATAGATTTTCCGTGGAGAAGAGAAGTAAAGTCTTGGACATTTGGTACCGGATATCGTCCGGGATGGTTGTCGAATTCAAAAACCGTAATCCCCACATGGTCTCCAGTCTCCTGACTTCTTCTGGACCAGGTTTAGGGGAGAGGACCAACTGCTTTGGAAGGTCTTATTATCCCAAGATCCATCATAAGCTGGAATTCCGATTTGGCAGCTTTCAGTTTGTCCGGGGCAAGACGTCTGGGTTTTGCAAACACAGGGGGACCTTTTGTTGTAATGTGATGGGTAATGGTGTGCTTAATGGTATCACCCATCTGCATCGGTTGAAGAATTCCTGGATATCGCTGGAAAAGGCACTGTACATGGAATTAGGGGGAACGAGGGAAAGTGCAGAGTTCGAGGCGTCCGGAAGGGCAACCTGTTTGGCAAGAACAGAAAGCAGTGTGGCCTGGTCGCATAAGCGTCGCTTGTCAAGATCCACCAGGAGTTTGAAATGCTGGAGGAAGTCAGCGCCGATTATGGGATGCCGCACTTGAGCACAGATGAAAATCCACTTGAAGGATCGGTGAAGCCCAAGTTTAGTTCACGCGACTGAGTACCGTACGTGGGTATGCGTGAACCGTTAGCAGCGTATAGAGGCGGAGATTCCGAGTGCGTATGACCAGATTTTTGAGGGAATACACTGACTGACGCTCCGGTATCGACCAAGAAATTGACACCAGAGTTCCTGTCCTTTATGAATAACAGGTTGGCAGTGCGAGTACTAGACGCCATTAGGACTCGCTGCTGGGTTTTCCGACGAAAAATTGCAAGGGAGATGCACTTCCTAGCCTTCTTTCCAAATTTCGAGTGTAGAAGCAGATCTTCCCGGAACTCGAACGATGCCTCTTCGTAAATCTTGACCGAGAATGCTTCTTTGCCGTTGATTTTGTAGCAGAGAACAAACGTGGTTGAGTTGTTGACTTAACTCTTCCACTTTCAACTCAAGTTCCGATTGTGTGTTCACGTTGTTGACCGGAGCTGTGTCAATCTCCACTACTTTGTCGGCAGTTTCTGCTAGTTTATCAACTGGAGTAGCAGGATCCATAGTGGCCAAGACACGCTGAGCTGATGGAGGAAGTTTCTGCAAGAACAACTGTCTAAAGATGTCCTTATCGAAGGTTTGTGCGCGTTCGCCTAGAGCGCACTGCATAGCCCTCAGCATTTGAGTGGGCTTACGGTCTCCAAGTTCTTCTTTTGAGATTAACTGATGTAGTTTCTCACGCTCGGAGACAGTGGTGCGGCACAGGATGGCAGACTTCAGATCGTTGTACGGGTCCTCACTCGTGGAAGTAGATACGATGACGTCACGGACTTCAGAGATGATGCTCGCTGGTAGAGAGGACAAAACATGATCGTATTTTGTCCTGCTAGCGGTGATCCTTCCCAAGTTGAATTGTGATTCCACTTGGTGGAACCAAATAAATGGATCACCCGGCCAGAAGACGGGAGCTTTACGCTCAAGTGGGAGATGGCACCAGCGTCGTCAGGCATCTTCTCCTATGCTTGCTAACGTACAAGCAAGACAAGTTCCCAACGAAGGAGTGGAGGTTGAGACGAGCGCAGGCCAGAGCGCACGGGCAGGGGTGAGGGCAGAGGGCACGAGCGACATTACAGTCTGGTCCTAGTCGCTCGGGTGAAGGGGGTGATGGGCACGAACGACGTTACAGTCTGGTCCTAGTCGCTCGGGTGAAGGGGGTGGTGGGCACGAACGACGTTACAGTCTAGTCCTAGTCGTTCGGGTGAAGGGGGTGATGGGCACGAACGACATTACAGTCTAGTCCTAGTCGTTCGGGTAGAAGGGGTAATCCAGCTCCGGGGTCACCAATTGTTGGTTTACGTCGTCGTCGTCGTCGGCCTAGGCAAGCTACGGCTTGGGACCGTAGCGCATCTATCCGGTATAGGTTAACCTGGATGATGTAGCCATAAGCACTGCCGCTAGTTAAGTGCCAACCAGTGATTATCTCACTAGCCGTATTGAGTCCGTTAGGCGAAACTGCGACAGTACCAAAGGTGGAATATAACCTTTGGTTTTCTATTATTTATTTGTAAATGGACATGGTATTAGATTAAAATAAATATTTGAATATTAATAATTAACTGACAATTGTGATATATAATTAATTATGTTTACATACAATAAAATAATACAATATACATAAAATTAGTATTAATGTGGTTCACAATTGAATTATGATGGGGTAACTAATTTAAAATGAATTTATACTATTCCGAAATTCAAGACGGTAAAATTAACATTTATCTTGAAACTAAAATAAGAGTATTCACTACAACGGTAAATCAAATTATTACGATCAGTCAATGACAATCATTGAAAATGTTTTTCCATTTAGAAAATTTCGAAGTGTATACTGTACCTTATTGGCACAACAAATGGTGATTGTAACTCACATACAGAAATAGTTATTAACATATGAAAATACTAAACGCATATATATATATATATATATATGATACACACAGACAGTGCATGGAACAAGGAACTCTTCTGGGATAATTAAATCCACTATAGTCCGAATAAGTAATGGTAAATGACAAATACCATAGTTTTTCTTTTTCATGATGCTAGCCCGACGCGGGCAACGGGTCACTCGCAAAGAGGTCCCATAAATATGCGAGTGACCCGTTGCCCGCGTCGGGCTAGCATCATGAAAAAGAAAAACTATGATATTTGTCATTTACCATTACTTATTCGGACTATAGTGGATTTAATTATCCCAGAAGAGTTCCTTGTTCCATGCACTGTCTGTGTGTATCATAAAAAACTCAGGGGACCATTCTGAGTTCATTCCCATATATATATATATATGGTGCTTTCTGTTAACGGGAATACCCAACCGCCCGCCACCAAACTGTTTGTTATGTATTTTTGCTCTCGTCATTTTCGTTTAAACTAACGAAAATATCACAACTTATTGAATGTCCGGTTAGGTCAACTGTACGCCTTTGATAATTGGTTAGGTTAAGTTGTGATATTTTCGTTAGTTTAAACGAAAATAACGAGAGCAAAAACACATCATAAACAGTTTGGTAGTCCCGATAATACGTAAGTACCGAATTTATTAATTATTTAAATGAAATTAGTTAATATGTGAGCGATAATCAGTTAGTAGGGGGCCAAAATGTCTTTATGTCATCTAAAATCGCAGACAAAACGTCGCTGCTTTCGGTACGTTGTCGCCACATGAATTCCGCAAGATACGAGTCCAGATGGCGGGCGGTTGGGTATCCCGTTAACAGGAAAGCACCATTATATATATATATATATATATATATATATATATATATATATATATATATATATATATATATATATACTTTGTTTTTTCAGACAATTTATTTATTATAATAATGTTTTAAGGCCTTCTCCAAACTTCTAAGAAAAGTTGCTCCAAAAATTTCCTATAAATGTGAAGGGAAATTACGTCACATTTAAATTTTATGTTTGTATAAAAAATTTCCCTAAATTCTTTTTGAACACTAAAAATTATTTCCTCTTTTAATCACTGGACTTGCATAATAATAATAATAATAAATAATAATAATAATAATTGTAATAATAAGTCGGCTTCCAATTAATTTTTTTATATTACATATTTTAATTTTTTTAAAAACTTCTCAAATAAAAAAAATTAAAAAGTTTAGAACAATTTATTAATAAAAACAAAAGAACGTTTTTTTCATTATTATGAAGCTTCATTTTTTTTAATCCTTTCATTCACGAATGTTCTCTCTTTAAACCATAATTTGTTATTAAAAACAAAATACTTTAGTGAAAGTCATTTATATTACACATATTTTGGCTTCCTTTCCCGACAACTGGATTAAATCTACAGGGTGTGTATAAAGTAACGCGAGTGAAGAGAAATCCAATCGCGATATTAACACTAGTGAACGTGGATAAGTAATATTTATTACTCGTACTTTATAACGTACGTATAAATTGAAACTAGTTTAAAACAGTTCAAATCGGATTTGTCTCTTCGCTCGCGTTACGAAACTAGTTTAAGCCGGTTCAAATTTCTATATAAACACGTAGAAACACTGATAGAAAAGTTGCATTTTATTTAATTTATTGGGGTTGTTTAACCTCCTTCGCATCTAAGGTCATATGACGGAGGGGACCTACAGCTTTACGTGGGATCCGAACCACGAGTCGCTACATAAACTGGGTACGGAGGACGGTCTCCTATCCAACTACTACCCAGATCCAATGTCGCTTAACTTGGATGATTTTCGGGAAGCGGTGTTACGACATAGGCCGCGATATAGGCCACAATGTAGCCCGCTTTTTATTTAGTGCGATATGATTATTATTTTTCTGGTGGGACATTATAGTTCCATTCGTAATGTAAAGCTAATTTGCGAAGGTTACATTAAAACTTTTATAATCCTCGCTCCCAGAATATTTGTTAAGTTTACAATTAAAATATCAACTTTAAACTCGAGGCTCTGTTCTCTCACCAACACTGTTCAACTCATACATGCATGACATCCCAACACCCATAGATAACAAGCTTACCTTATCATCATATGCAGATGATATCATTCTAACATCCACCCACAACAACATCGACACCGCTACAAATAATCTACAAACATACATAAGCAGTATACAAGACTGGCTCACACACAATAGACTCAAAGTAGCGCCCACAAAATCAACCATCACCTTGCTAACAAGCAATACAAAAGAACACCAGATAACTCCACAGCTTACACTAAACAACACCAACATTCCACACACTCACAGGACCAAAATACTTGGGGTCACATACAACACATCATTATCTTTTGCAAACCACAGTCAGGACATTAAAAACAAATGTACGTCAAGACTTAACACGCTTAGGGTACTAACAGGCACAAACTTTGGACACCAGCGGGAAACATCATCATTCATATACAAACAATATATTCGCTCAGTTATGGACTATGCTAGCCCATGCTGGGCACCCATTCTCTCAAACACACACAAACACCTTACAGACAATACAAAACAACGCACTTCGTATCATTACAGGATGCACTCAACACCAATAGAACCCCTGCACACAAACAAAAATACTGAAAGTTAGGGAACATTTAGACATGAGGGGAACACAATTCATGGCAGCAGCAACAACTAACCCACAACACCCTTGCCACTACATGTACAACCATGCTCCGACACCTCGCACCATTAAAGTAACACCAGAGAGACATTATAACCAACTATTCCATTCCATACCACGCCCCACAGACATCACACAGTACAGAAAACACATACATACACACACCTAACCCACAAAGCACTGGCACGACTCGGTCCGAATGCGGTCTTAGGTGCGAAGCCGCCACCCATTAACAGATCAGAGATCAGCCTGAGTAGATCGGATCGAGTTAACTTAGCACGATTCCGATGTGGACATCACCCCAACTTACGGACATATAAACACAGACTAGACAACTCCACAGACGACACCTGCCACCTGTGCCAGGACACACCACAAACAATTGAACACATTATGACAGACTGTACCGCTCTAGCACAACAACGAACACAACACAACATCACTAGTGCGCTGAACCTCTGGTCCACTCCGGAGAGTGCGATCGGTTACTGCGTGCTGACGGCTTGCTCGATCAGGGTGGGCTGATCGGTTAAACAACAACAACTTTAAACTCGAAATTTAAATAAGAATTAAAAAAAAAATCAATATAATAAAAATTAGTGAAGATATAAAAAGGATTTAAGCTTGTAAATAAAGAGATATTATCGAAAACCTTTCAAGAAACGTGACATTTCATTAAGTTTTATATCGATTTTAGATTTAAATTTTGTAATAATTAAAAAGTGATTTCTGAAAGCGAAGAGGTCGTATAGATGTTATTTCGTAGCCACAATTTTAAATTTATTAAAAATTTCATCGTGAGGCTTTATGTTGGGGAGAGATTTTGCGCGCTCGTGTATTTTGTTATGCTTGTGTTTATGTTTTAGACTCCCAACGTGAAGAGCATTTGTTTTATAACCAATATACTGTAAGAGGGGTTACATCCTTTTCTGAGTGAGTGAAGTTTGTACAAAAGTTATTATAAAGAGGATAAGACTCGTGTCTACCATAACCATGAAAGTAGAGTTTCAGGGAAAAGTCTGTATTTTGGTTTGAAGAAAAATGCAAATATAAATAACAAACAAATTGAAACAAAGCGTTTTTAACCCTTTAACGTACGGTGTTAACTTTACTGATTTTGTTGTGGCTAACGCTAGACGATTTTATTGTCTCGGAAAAGACCTCTTTGCAGTAAAGAGTTAATAAACTGAAAAAAAAGAGAGCATAGGAATAAAACACTTATTAAAATTGAAGATAATTTCAAAACAAAATTGAAATATTATGGACCAATTTTACGAAGAAATACATTAAAAAATTCTTTCACATCTGAAGAAACAGATGCTATAAACAATCTTAGTAACAATTCTAACATTGTTATCCAAAGACCAAAATAAAGGAAGCAGGGCAGCGATTACGAATAAAAATGATAATCCTGAAAACTCTTGAATTAATGACAAATCTAAATTTAAGCTTTGCACAAATAAACAAACTAAAATATTGAAAAGTCTATAAAAAAAAATGAGTAAAATAACAGAGGAGCTCATTTCATGTAAGATAAAAAGAATTGGGTCATATATAACAATGAACATCTTTAGGGATTACCAAAAGTACGTGAAAATTCTAAAAATCCACCTTTGTGGTCTATTATTGCAGCATGACTGGCACAATCACACATGATGTAGCATAATATTTGAATAATATGATACGACCTTATTTAAATGACACACACACACACACACACACTAGATAAATCAACAGATGACTCGCTTCTTAAGGTAAAATAGTAAGAATATCAAATCAAATTGTACTTTCTCGTTAGATGTTGAAAATCTTCTTACAAATTTCTCACTTCGAGAAACTATTGCCAGATACCATTTTAAAATCTGTATATCAACAGATATACTCTACCAACACCAATGGATAAATAAATAAAAGAATAACCGCTTTTAATATTGTATACACAAATCTTAACACCTTTCGAATTTAATGACAAAATTTATGTTCATCCATGAAGTATCTATGGATTCACGCGTGAGTCCAACATATCTGTCCAACATCTATTTTCAAACGATGTGAAGATAAGTCACCATTTTATATGAAATGTAAGTTTTGAAATCTATTTAAAAACTTACATTTGATAAAATGGTGACTTATCTTCACATCGTTTGAAAATAAATGTTGATTTGATGATTGTGGATTAAGGATGCAAATTGTTATACGAGAACTCGGTCTAGAAGCTATAAGGGCCAATTATTATACCCTAAAAAACTTAATTACAAACAACACGAGTTTATCAAGACAACAAGATTAACTTTCAGAGAGTCCTAACTTACAGCTAACTTACAGGGGAACCTCTGAGACAAGTCATAAATTTGGGATCAGAGTTAGAGGCTAAGCTATAAGCTATACAGAACTCGCTAGCAAACTTAACTCATAAAATCAATGATTGATTGGAGCTAAATGGCGTTGCGGAACAAAATCGAACTGCATAAAGTCGAACGCAACGTGCATAAGATTGAACAATTCGATCTTATAAAGGTCTGTTAATTTAAATTAGGTTAGGGTCTGTTTGGTTAGGTTACATTATGCCCAGTTAGTTTACGTTCAATCAGGTTAGGTTAGTCATTTTCATTTAAATTCTGAAATGTTCACGATTAAGTCAGAAAACCTCTCATCTTACTTTCTCCCGCCTCTCACCATGTTACGCAATCATTGGTGACACAAATGTGTCAAATCTGTAAGGTCATATAAAAATTAATATGAAAATTTGCGTTCGTATAGAACGTAAGGAGCAATTTATAATTAACCCTTCATTAATCGCGTGGGGCAATATGACCCAACGCAATGTAAGAATGAAGGGTTAAAACATGGCGTATTATTCTTGTTAATTTATACATCGATATTTAAATCACGATGATATAGAATACTCTTCATACATAGCCCTTGGCCTATTACAAAATGTACTCAAATAAGCGGAATGGGACGTTTTGGCGCCGACGTTCTGGCGCCGCCGTTTGGTTAGGTTAAGTCGTGATATTTTTGTTAAAACTAACGAAAATATCACGACTTAACCTAACCAATCGCCAAGGGCGTACAGTTGACCTAACCGGACAGTGACGATTGGTTAGGTTAAGTTGTGATATTTTCGTTAAAACTAACAAAAATATCACAACTTAACCTAACCTAATCTGTTATTTTATATCTGTTATTTATATCTGTTTGTTATTAGTATCTGTCCAATCGTCAATGGGGCAGATAACGGAAAAGTACCCATATTATATATACACCTTATAATACACTGACTCTTTTGCTCGCACCGCCAAAAAAGTAACGAAGGGTCGCGCTTGCTACATTTATCAAACGCATACAAATATCCATTATGTGAAAACTTCTGTTTCTCTTTCTTACTTGATATATTTTCAGACATTTATGCTATTAAGGGCAACAACACAACTTATCTGAAAAGACAGACAGCACTTCAGGTTAATAACCAAGTATTACTACTTAATACTAATTAACAGCGGCGCCAAACAGGCTCCGCGCCCAAACGGCGGCGCCAAAACGTCCAGCGCCAAAATGTCGGCGCCAAAACGTCCTAGACGGTCAAATAAGATAGCACAAGGACAGCAAAAACAACGTTACATGTAGGCTACCTGAACTAGGGTTTGACGTCTAAATCTGTTTAGGATACCTAAAGTTAGCCACCAGTGTTAAAACAAGTTTCAGGTTTACCTAAATTATAATGAGGTGCTTACTATACACTTCGATGCGAGTGAAAAGATGGTAGCCTGTTAAACTTATTAACTGAAGTCTCTCCACGCTTCTACAAAATTTTTTATACTGTGAAATCCAAGAAAGTCAGTCGGTCAATAAATTTACAAAATAACGCAGCCATCAAAATTTTGAGCTTTACATCTAAAGCCAGGTAACCAAAATTTTGTGAAGCTGCATTTAAAATATTTCGTAAGTTTTAAATAAATAGTAAATTTTCACTGGATTAAATTTTCTGTCCATAATCTTTCGTATGAATTTTCATGTTAAAAATAATGGGAGCGCGATGGACTGACTAGATATTGACAAGCTTCGGTCTGACTATAATAACTGAACATATGAAAAGTGTAACGGAACATTATCGATCTGCGCAATGTCGACACTGAAATTTCTGAACTTATATAATACAAAAAAAATCTAGACCTCGTGCATATCATTTAAATTCTTTATAACCCAGTTAGGTTACACTAGGTTAGGTTCGGTCTGGTTAGGTAAAGTTAGTAATTTTCATTGAAAATGTACGTATGGGTTAGTCGCTTTCAGTTAAAATATTAAACTTTTAATTTCAAATCCATATACTTGCATAAGATCGATCTGGAATAAGGTCGGACGTGGACATTACAAAATTCGATTTCGTTCATGTAATGCTCTACTATATAACCTTCGGGTAGCGGAACAAAATCGATCTGAACAATGTCGACATGCGTAATGTCGATATTAAAAAGTTAGTTTAAGTTGAATTAGGTTACATTATTCTGGTTAGGTTAGGTTAGTAATTTGTACTGAAAATATGAAATGAGGGTCGAAATGTGAAATCTATATACTTGCACAAGGTCGAACGTCGTCATTATGAAATATGATTTTGTTCATGTAACGCGTAGTGTTGCAGACCTAACAGAACAATTTCATTAGCAAAAAATTAGGTGCTACTATAGCGTGATTCCTACCTCGATTCGGCGGTCTACCGTTTAATTATAGCTTCTTACCTTGTTTACTAATTGCTTGTTTACATTCCAATGTCCATCGCCCTTGACGATTGGTTAGGTTTAGTCATGATATTTTCGTTAGTTTTAACGAAAATATCGTGACTAAACAACCAATCGTAGGTAGACCACATACTATAGTAGCACAAACTATTTTTTAAATAAATAAAACTTAATAATAAATAGCATTTTATATTTATTATATTTTCATTTATACCTTGGATAGGAATCACACTCTACAGTACTGTAGTTTCGAACCAAAACGGGTAGGAATCACCCTATAGTATCGAAGTCACCGGTAGGAATCACGCTATAGTAGCACCAAAAATTATTTCCATATCCATAATACTTAGGGCAAGGAATACGAACACGTATATCCCGTTTTAAAAAGTATTTACGATTCGAAACGTCTCAGCAGTAGAACAGTAACGTACCGTAAAGAATTTGCCAAATTACTATGGTTTGAATATTTAATTAACTTACTCTCAGAATTTTTTAACTTAAGACTACAAGCCTTCTTAATAAAATTAAATGTTTTTCACGATTTTCTTGGTAGTAACCCAAATAATTCGCTTTTAAGTCCCTAACATGGTCATCAGGAAGTATGTTCAGAGTAGGCCTATAAAAGAATTGTGGGTACACATTTTGTCCTTCAGTTTTATTATAAATCTCTCTTTTCTCGTGTTTTGGAAAGTAATGATATACTGTACAGCTTCTTCACCTTTAACTATCTGGTGTCACCGTTGCAGCAAAGCTTGTATATATGTCACAATCAAAAACCAAAATCAATCAATACTTGTAGTGACTGATCAATACGCGTATTGGCCAGTCATTACCTGTATTGACTGAGTTCGGCTTTTGATTATTAGGTCAAATCAGGTCAGGGTCAGGTAATTATTTTATTATTATATACGTGTTATTATATATATATATATATGTGTGTATGAATGTGTAAATGTGTGAATATTGACTGATTTCGGCTTTTGACTAACGTATATAACAAGATACAAAGACCACATTTTCCATTATTTATAGCGTTATCCCACCGTTATCCTTGCCACCTAGCGGCGGGCCCCAGGGATTCCCAAAGTTGTCTGTACAGACCCCAGGGGTCTGTAGGAAGCTTCCAGGGGGTCTCTAAGCTTTTGGAAAAGTAGTAACATTAACTATAAAATAAATTTCCATTAATTTGTTTTTCTTATACCAACATCTGTCCGCACATTAATAACCAAGCAGAGAAATCGACTTGACCTTGAAAATAATGGCGATTTGAGATTGAAACTCACTAATCTGGAACCGAATATTCCTTCACTTTTAAATGCCCATCAACCTCACCCTTCACACTAGACATTCGGTAAGTGTTTATTAAACTGGTTTAATGAGCGTAGAATGTTTAATTTTACATTAATTTAAAAGCTATCTATGTTTATGAAATATACTATAGTTTGTAACTGAATTCATAATTTTTTTTGTGGGGGGTCTATGTCCGTACGGAATTAATATTTAGGGGTCCTTGGTGGTAAAAGTTTGGGAAGCCCTGAATTACTGTCCTAGCCGATGGAGTGAGCACTAAGCCTCTCCCAACAAGGGCATATATACAAACCTATATTTCATTAAATATTAAACTATATAATAATAAATATTAAAATATACTTTAAGTTGATAATGATTATTCGCAGGCAATTTAGTTCTTCCAAACACTAGATAACAGAAGAGAAAAAGTTAAACCAAAAGTGGGAGGAGCTTTGGTTCTCTTTATAATATTTGAATATTTGTGGTAACTTCCATAATTCTCAGCGATGGAACAACTGAAAGATTTATATAAAAACAACAAAATATCACTTGTAAAGACTCTGATGACAGAGCATCTAAATTTCGACTAGTTGGAAAATCCTTTACAAAGAGATGGTAAGAAGTGAACAATCAACTTGAAGTGGCGTAATAGGAAGAATACTCTTTACGATGCGTGATGGATATCTCGAGGGGAAGAACGGTTTCAATCCAGTAAGGGTAAAACAACTTTTGGAGCTATTGAAGAATAGGGACCCAGCCTTCTTTAGTTAGCTTTATAAGGCTAACTAACGAAAATATCATGACCTAACCTAACCAATCGTCAAGGACGTACAGTTAACCTAACGATTGGTTAGGTTAGGTCGTGATATTTTCGTTAGTTAGCCTTATAAGCCTAACTAAAGAAGGCTGGGGTCCCTATTCTTCAATAGCTCCCAATTTTTATATCTACTTCTGTGTGTACAATGTACACAATTGAATATACTGTAATTAAATGAAAGTGTCAAATAAAAAAAACAAAAAAATTTCAGGAAATTCGGCTAGACTTCAAAACAAATAGATTTGACCATGACTAATTCCAAAATAAGCATTATTTACATATTTAAAAAAAATTTAAATACACAAATGCTTATTTTAACAAAATAATTTTTTTTAAAATTAATTTAAAACATTTTTATTCGTAATTTTTGTGCTTACAATTATAAATAAAATAAAAAGTGCCACGTTCATTACATTTTTTACCTTCAACAGTAAAGAATGCTCATTTATGAATAACAAAGATACTGTTTAAAGGTGCAGTACGTCATATACAGAATAATAAGATTATGACAGTTAATAAAACCGGTTTAGAGACTACATGTCTACAGAGTGGCCACAAAGTCCCTTTGCATGAAAAGCAAGGGCAACATACAGATTTGCCATAATTTCACTGCAAAGGGACTTTGTGGCCACTCTATAGTAGCAAGTTTAAATATTATAGCAACGCTCTTTGTTGTTTGTTCGTGTATTAATCATAATTTAAACATGACTTATCATGTATTGATTTAAATGCATTGTCTAATTTCCAACTATTAGTTCATTTACTGAATGTATTTGAAATTAGTTAATACTTCTTATTCATGACATATATATATATTATTAATCATGACTACCAATGAAGTGAAATGTTTTATCTTTAAGTAATCTAAGAGCCCAGTAAAGCCTAAAGTTTAAGGGTCAAATAAAATAAAAAGTCCAATTGATAATTACTTATTTTATATTAAATTATTATAATAATAAATTTTAAAATATGTAGCGGATCGACAAGAAATAGACCAACAAGTAGACTGACAAATCTTTTCCTTCCACGCTATCATCAAAACAGTCTTGGAAGACACACGTGGACACGGATTCAGAACAATGAAAGTCTGTTTCTTCCCAAAGGACGCGCTCACAAGGCGTCTTAAGATTTAATTTGTAGTGGACCTAGTTTTTAGCCGTTTAAGGTGATAATGATTTAATCGTATGCAATGATTAATTGATGCAATGACTGATTGCTTATTAATGAAAGGCTGGGTTAATAATTTAATCATTGCATACAATTAAATCATTATCACCTTAAACGGCTAAAAACTAGGTCCACTACAAATTATATTTATTTTATAAGAAAATAAAAAATTATTCACTTATTCATTCATAAAGCCCTGCCACGGTGCTTTATTCATTTTCACACACTTTTTCCCCAAAATCCATAATGTCGTGTATACTTTGCAGCGAGATGAGTGATTGAGAAGTATGTGAAAGGATTGCAAACACTTCTTCTACACAGTCTCTTCCACTTCGGAACCCTCCTTGCTCATCATCTTCACCAAGCATTCTGTAATACCACAAACACAAAACAAAAATCTGGAAAAAGACAATAGCGTAGAGGCTAAAGTTGTGGACTACAACATAAATAACAACCATAACAAAAAATAAGCATACAAAAATTGACAAAAAAAAGCCTGACAATGAAATTATTAATAAGTTTTAAAGTTTGAATACGAAATAATATTATACGACCTTCGCTTTCCGAAACAATTCTTCTTTATTATTAAAAAATCTACATTTCAAATCAGCAAAATCTGTATAAAATTGAATGAAATTGACTTTTTTTTTAAAAAGATTTTCAATTTTTTCTCTTTAATTACACGTACAATTTTCATATCTTCGCTAATTTTAATTTACATCATTTTTTATGATAATGATTTTGTACTTTTTAATATTTTTAATTTTTATTTACTCTAATTTTTATGTGAAACAATATTAGTACACCAAAAACTTGTGATGTCCAGCAAGGCCTAAAGATTAAGGATTAAATAAAATAGAATTAACTGTTGTTTGTATTAGCTATTATAACCAGGGTTGTGGAGTCGGTCCAAAATTTTCCGACTCCGACTCCGACTCCACACATTGTCAAAAATTCGACTCCGACTCCGACTCCACACATTGTAAAAATCTAAAAATCCGACTCCGACTCCTCACATTTTAAATATACGACTCCGACTCCTCTAGTGTTTCACTCTATAATTATCATAATAATAAGACATTTCATCACCACCACACTAAGTGTGAAATTTTATATTTTATATTTTATATTTAAATAAATATTAATTGTATATTCTGAAAATGTAAAAAAAAATATTAAAAAAACTTAATCTAGGAGCTATCAATGAATAAGGTTTATTGACCAAAAAAACTAAATAACCTAAATGTTAGTATTTAGGATTTAGAAATTAAGGGTGACACAGGACAGAAATTGGAGTCGGAGTCGGAAGTTTTTTACCGACTCCGACTCCGACTCCGACTCCGCCCTGAAACGTGCGACTCCACGACTCCGACTCCACGACTCCGACTCCACAACCCTGATTATAACACAAATATTTTATTTATATATATATAAATAATAATGGTCAGCATCGCTAGCTACGAATTCCCCGGGTTCGATTCCCGGCGAGGGCAGGTGGCGTGCAGCTCACCCAGCTGTTCAGCCTTCCAGACAATAAAATTTATTAGTAGATAAATCGGTATCCTGGGTAGTCCAGTGGTTAAGTCGCTGGGTTGTTGATCAGGAGGTCGTGAGATCGAGTTCGGGCAAGGACGTTCTAATTTCTGACCACCCGTGGCAGGTCGTGGTTTAGATTCCACGTTACGCTGTAGCTTCAAGATAGAGCAATAAATCTGACCTTCGTCAGTGAAGAATTCGGGCGGAAACAAAACGAAGGTTTACCAAAGCATATATATACATATATATATATATACTACGACGCCCGCTGCTGCGCATGACGCAGCAAAACAACCCCCGAAAAAACAACCTACGGGGGAACTAGGAGGGGCGGGTGCATCACTAAAATATTTCCTGCTTTGGTGCAGATTACCTTAGACGTTTAGGGAGCCTCCTCCTAGAAGGGGTGGGTGCATTACTAAAGAAGAGGGAGAACCACTTACCCGGTTCTCCCCAAATGTGTTTACTAAATTTGGTACAGATTGCCCTAGCTGTATAGGCATGTATAAACGAACATAGAACAGACAAACAGAGATCATCCTCATCACACACACACACACACACACACACACGCACACAGATAATAATAATTACGCAACACTAGTGCTTAAAAGAGGAAACATTTTTTAGTGTAAAAAAGAGCTTGAGAAAATCTTTCCTTATTTCAGACGGAGTATGTTTAAATAAACGCTCTTATTTCGTCATTTGTTTAGTTTGTAATTCATCCGGAATGCGAAAGTAAATAGCTATTCCTGTTCCTTGCATAACATCCTATTTATGGTCGAACTTGGTTTTGGTTAGACGAACATGTGCAACGTTTATTCCTTGTGAGGGGACTGGAACTATACTCATTTTGCTGGCGCCTAAAATGTGAACATTATGTCGGCATGGTGTTTTTTTTTTCATTATATTATATTATATATACATATATATATATATATATATATATATATATATACATACATACATATATATACACACACACACACACTCTTGTTTGTTTCCGCCCGAACTGTTCATTCTGACGAAGGTCAAGCTTTTCATTCCACTTTGGATCTACAATTTAACGTGGAATCCGAACCACGCCCCACCAGCAGCCCAGCGTCTAGGCCACCCATGGTACCCATTTATCTACTAACCACTTTCTTTATTGTGTGGAAGGATGAACAGCTGGGTTTGCTGCGCGCCGGCTGCCGTCGCCGGCTCTCGATCCCGGGGCCGATGGATTCGTAGTTAACGACGCTAACCACTACACCACCCAGGCGCATATATATATATATATATATATATATAGGATCTTTTTCATTTGGCGGCAGGCGGTTTTTTTTAACCAAATTTTCACCAGTAATACTTTTTTGTGTGCTAAATACGAATCTAACATTCTTTTTTGAGAGAAATGAAAGGAAAATATCGAAAAATTTTAAATACGAACTACTTTATACAGCGTACGAAAGGGAAATATTTATTTGAAATCAGCTATATCCTTTAATATTTTTCTAAATATATCTTCGTTTTCATTACGCTTCCGCCAAATAAATTCGCATCATTTGTATAATTTAGGTCTCGGGGGTACGGGGGCAGAGACCCCGTAAAGATCACGCATCACAAATTGATCGGTATCGGGTTATATTTTTTATTTTTGAATTTCCGACGCTAAAATGTCGTTCAATCGATCAATTTGTGATGCGTGATCTTTACGGGGGCTCCGCCCCCGTACCCCCGAGACCTAAATTATACAAATGATAATGTAATAACATAGTCATGTTAGGTAAGGTTAGGTTAGGTTAATTAATACCAAAATACATTTTCCTAGTAATATTTGAGGTGTTTTGCTTAGATTTTGACCTCCATTTCCCTTGAAAATGGGCCAAACTTCAAAGTACTATAGCTTTGTTGGATCTCATTTCCGACGGAAATGGAGGTCATATTTGAACAAATCACATCAAATACTACTAGAAAAATGTATTTTGGTGTGTAAAATGACTGAGTTACTTAAAACACATAATTACCGAAAAAATTTCACTGCATCTTCTTCTGATATAATATTCACAAAAATCCACTGTAAATTATAATTCACGTCCATGATTTACTCGTATTTCCAGAAACAATAATGAATCGCGCGGAATGCTTAAACATATCGAGTTGCCATAATTATTCTACAGATTTTGGAATAATTAAATTTATATAAACAAATAATTAATATTCATAAAATAATTAATATAATATAAATTAATAAATTATTATATAATACAATACTATAATTATATTATTGCAAAAATATATAGAATTTCGCAGTGTAAATAGTTCGTGCGCGGTATAAAGTAGTTCGTATTTAAAATCTTTTTTCGATATTTTCATTTCATTTCTCTCAAAAAAGAGTGTTAGATTCGTATTTAGCACACAAAAAAGTATTACTGGTGAAAATTTGGTTAAAAAAAACGCCTGCCGCCAAATGGAAAAGACCCATAGTCGGAATAAGTAATGGTAAATGACAAATACCATAGTTTTTCTTTTTCATGATGCTAGCCCGACGCGGGCAACGGGTCACTCGCAAAGGTGTCCCAAAAATATAGCTTCCCTCACCAGCTATCTGCAAAGCAGATAGGATCCAGCTTTGGGACAGGATCTAGAGTTTAAAGCAGCCTAGCCCAGCTACATTTAGAACCTCAATATAAGCAAAAGACTCGCTGCCTTCACGTCAGATTGAATACATCAAAGAAAAAGGGGTAACTATTATATTTTTAGCCAAAAACCAAAACTTAAACCTCAATTGGCAGAATTGAGCGTCCACTTTTCAAGGCACATAACATGTCCGTTTCAAGATGGGAATGAACTCAGAATGGTTCCCTGAGGTTTTTATGATACACACAGACCGTGCATGGAACGAGGAACTCTTCTAGGATAATTAAATCCACTATAGTCCGAATAAGTAATGGTAAATTTTTGGGACCTCTTTGCGAGTGACCCGTTGCCCGCGTCGGGCTAGCATCATGAAAAAGAAAAATTATATTTGTCATTTACCATTACTTATTCGGACTATAATGGATTTAATTATCCTAGAAGAGTTCCTTGTTCCATGCACAGTCTGTGTGTATCATAAAAACCTCAGGGAACCATTCTGAGTTCATTCCCATATATATATATATATATATATATATATTATATATATACAGGGCGTCCCAAAAAAATGTATACACACTTTAACAGCTGATAGCTCAATTGATGTTTCTTTCTTTCCAAGTTAAACCCATTAGAATTAATAATGGCAGTCAGACTAAGCTTTGAACAAAGGAAATTCATTCTAAAATGCTACTGGAAGTGTGAAAACGCAGTTGAAGTGCAAAGACAGTTTAGGAGGGAGTTTCAAACAGATCCACAACGCGACTTACCATCACTCGAATTAGAGATAAGTTTGAAGCCGATGGAACTGTTCAGAATGTCCACAAGAAGCGTTCCGGAAGACCACGGACATCGACAAGCCCCACAAAGCAAGAAAGAGTACTGGAAACGTATCACCAAAGTCCAAGAAAATCTGTGCGGCAAGCGAGTCGTGAGGTAGGAATTTCAGAATCGTCTGTCCAACGCATTTTGAAGCGCTGTCAATGGAAAAGTTACATTCCAAGATTAGTCCATGCTATTAATGAAGATGATGATGATCCGGACCGAAGAGTGGAGTATTGCGAGTGGTACTTGGCACGATGTGGATGTGGATTGGACGAAGGGGTTTCGTAGAATACCCTCCGCGTTCACCAGACCTCACACCACTAGACTTTTTTTTTATGGGGATACTTAAAAGACAAAGTCTACGCTATAAAACCTGCAACAGTCGCTGAATTGAGAGCAGCCATTGAACGAGAATGCACACAAATACCAAACGAAATGTTTCGTGATGTTTGCGATTCCATTGCTTCGCGTTATCAGCAGTGCCTGGACCAGAACGGACGTCAGTTTGAAAACAGGCGTTGACAAAACAATTAAATAATGTCTGTAGATTCTATTACATTTTGAAAATGAAATGTATTTTAATAAACACTGCCTTTATAAGTATTTAAAGTGTGTATACATTTTTTGGGACGCCCTGTATATATATATATATATATATACTGTATACACACACACACACACACACACACACATTTATTAACAAAGTAAACAACCTGCAGAATACTGATGTGAATTTTTTGTCTATTTTTTCAAAGAATTGCTGGAACCAAGGAATATCGCATAAGCACTGTGTCCATCCTCTTCAGATTATTATTTAATAGTGATGGAAAGTTGGATGACGTAATATTTTCATTGACATTGTATAATTTTTTTTATATGAAAAACATTTAACTCGTCAAAACATTAAAATTGAAAATTTAGAGGCTAGTCGAGAGAGAGAGAGAGAGAGAGAGAGAGAGAGAGAGAGAGAGAGAGAGAGAGAGAGAGAGAGAGAGAGTTACAAGTTGCAAGGACAGAAGAAGCCTCAAAGACCTTTCGGTTCACTCGGGGAAGTTCCTGTTATTAAACTAGTTCGCTTTTTAACTATTCTATCACTAGAAGCAAACTGGATAGAAAATCATAAGTCTCTCCCTACCCTCCTCTCCCACCCCCGCCAGAGGCGGATATGGTGAAAGGTTGAAGAAAATACCTTGACCTTGGAAAAGTAGCCATGGAAATTTTACAGGAAAGAGGAGAATATGCAAGCTAGCTCTACGTACAATTACACTATGCACACAGAAATCGTACACTAGATAGCACCGATGTATAAACTAACCAATACTATACTTGTGCCGATTGCACATCAACCACTTGATATGGTTACAAAAACCTCGAACATATGGTTTTGATTTTATACGAAATATTTACAGATTTACCGAGGTGTTGGTCCAACAAAGACTCCGTGACCTACTTCATACTTGTCTGAAAAGGATTAAATCATTAAGAGTGTTGTGACGACAAATTTGTGTGCCTAAATCTCTTACTAAAATAGGAACAAATATTTTAGTTTTAAGATTTTGTTGTTTAAATCTCTAAAGCAAAGTAGTTTAGATTATTGTTAATGAAGAATATTATTAGGTTTTTTGCTACGGGGTTAAAAAGTAAAAAATGCTTCAAATTGTTTAAAATTCGTTCGATTTTTATTTGTCTCTTCTCACGGTAATTGTATCACCCAGGTCGTCCTTGAGGTAAAGATTTATGGTAGGGTCGAGGATTGTTCCTCGCTTCAGTGAGAAGAGAAAACAAACTGGCCTGGTTCAGATGTAATATGGTTTGTTTTCTCTTGGTCGTGGTTAAACTTTTGGAAACTGATTTCGAATCCACTTGTTAAATTGGACCATAACGTTGGTCATAAAATTTGAGAAACCAAGTGGCTTCGGTGAAAGGACTTTGTTTTAAGTTGATTTTTAAGGAAAGGAGCTTTCATTTGAAGGGAATGTCAATGTCCAATCAAAGGACAATGATTCTTGTAACACCCAGTGAGGAAAAAGGGAAATTCCTTCTTCCCCTTATGTATGGATGGTAGCTTTCGTTGGGATGACCTCATGAAATGAAAATGGTTTTGATAGGTCATTCAGAGTACTGTAAGGCGGAGTCCTTGTAATTTTAAGGTGTAACTTGGAGTTCTAAGTCAGTTGTAGTTCCTTCCCCAAAAGTTAAAGTAGCTTGAAAAAATAAATCTTTAAACTTTGTGGCATGATTGAAAATTTCTAAGTTGAGTTAAAAACTGTTTCACGTTGCACGCAAATCTGAATTGCCTTTGTTTTACGCAAACGTAGTTCGAAGAGCTTATGTTAGCCGACAGAAAAAGAATTGTGAAATTTCTTTAATTTAATTTTTTTTCACATTAAATGTTAAACTTGCAAGTTTGCGAAATATTATGTTTCCTCAGGGGAGAATAAATCTCTTGTGGTGATCTTGTTTCCTGAGAAAACCCGTGAAGTTAGTGCATGACCATTTAAAGCCTTTGTGAAAATTTATTTGATCTAATTGACGGTTGACGGACTTTTTTCCGGGAAAACCTGCGGAATTCGCGCAGAACTTTTGTAAATTCTTAAATTTTTTGTCTGTAAACTACTTCTGTACACTTATTCTTAGATTTCGGAATTGGAATTTAGTACTATTTCTAGTTACACGCAAATCAAAAATCCCTCTGTACAAATGCTTTTTTGAAACTTCAATAATTGCAAACATTTTCTTTAAATTGAAAATTTGGGTTTTGGAACAAAATTTGTAATCGTACATTTGTATATGTCTTTTCAATTTATGTCCTATTTTGAGTCAAATGAAATAAACTTTATACGAGGGAGGGTGTTGTTTTATGCTACCTCGCAATAGGCCTCTCTTGTAAGCTGAGGGTAAATTAACATTGAAAGTTTGAAATTCAAAGTGGGCTTCAAGTAAACCGAGAGTAACTACGCGTATAAAATTGAAAGGCCATCCGAGTGGATAGGCGGAGTCATCCTGAAATAAACGAACGGGCGCGCGCAATAAGTGCAACCGAAAAAGGAGTTGCACCACAAGAGAGGTAAATGTCTACACTCGTGTACGCGCAAAGCCATCACGCCGGCGAAGTGATGAAATGCTTCTACAAGAATTAAGAACAGAAATCAGATTTTTCATATCATGCCCTCACCCGTCACGTGCATCCAACCACCCAAGAGAAATAAGAGAAAAAAGAAAAAGAGAGAGAGAGAGAGAGAGAGAGAGAGAGAGAGAGACTGCAAAAGCAGGGAAGTGAACGCACTCATACTATATTTACACTTAGCGCGAAAAGCTTTAATTTGTTGTAATATATTACATTAAACAACATATTTTATACTAATATTATTACACACAACATGTATTATTTCCAATGGTAGTATTTTCATTGTGAATCTTTGATAAGAACTAGTTTTGCCCTTTATAAATCACACCAATTTGAATCTATACCCGAATATCAGTGTCGAATCATACGCATTTTGGACAAAACTTAATCAAACATACGGTAATAATTTAAATCAATAATATACGCATGATTTTCTTAATAATAATAATAATGCGAAAATAACGTGTTTACGCCGTTACACGGTATATATATATTGACGCGTTAAAATTACTAGTAAAATATCATTAAATATGTATGTGTAAAAGGTTGTAAACTTGAAGTCCATATTCATAATTGCGACATTTTATGGCACGAATTGCAATGGATATGTTTGTCGCGTGTTTTTACTTGGATTCAATCAATCGGTGTTGGTTGATAAGAGTATACAGATAAAGCTAACTAAAGAATTACAACATTATGCATTTATATAAGAATACATCTTTATATATATATATAAATAAACATGAGAGAGAGAGAGAGAGAGAGAGAGAGAGAGAGAGAGAGAGAGAGAGAGAGAATTGTTTAGAATGGACATCATTTGTTTGTCTGCATGACAGAAAAAAAATGTAGAAAGTTTTATTCTTTCGATTACCACTTAAATTGCATCAAAATTAGACAAATCTCTCGACAAAAAACATTTGCTTCACAGTAAATATTTGAGTTTCTTTATTTCAACAGAATCATGACTGAAATTCATTTTTTATTATTATTTATTATTATCTTACTTTTTTCTTTGCTTCGTAAAATAACTGCAAATATATATATATATACAGTATATGCGCCTCGGTGGTGTAGTGGTTAGCGTCGCTGACTACAAATCCATCGGCCCCGGGTTCGAGACCCGACGGCAGCCAGCGCGCAGCAAAACCCAGCTGTTCATCCTTCCACACAATAAAGAAAGTGGTTGGTAGATAAATGGGTACCCTAGGTGGCCTAGTGGCTAAGACGCTGGGCTGCTGGTGGGGCGTGGTTCGGATTCCACGTTAAACTGTAGGTCTAAGGTGGAGTGAAAAGCTTGACCTTCGTCAGAATGAACAATTCGGGCGGAAGCTAACCAAAGGTGTGTATATATAACTGATGGCATTTCTGGATACCATCCCCTACCTGTCTGTCTGCACCTATTTATCTATAGTTTTTATACTGATGAAATATTTAAGAAATATTGAAGTACCCCTTTTCTACTGCAATTTTAGGCCTACATAATATCATTGATGTCTTTCTTCGTTTTACATCAAGCGCATCTAAATTTAACTACCCTAAGGCTGTTCGTAGGATTTTCAGACCTGCGAAGTTATTAAATTCATTACCCAACCCCGCGAATTTTAGCCTAATGGAGTTTCTTTGGAAAAAGTAGTACAGATAAAGTACTGTAGAATTTTTATTACAAGTAATTTGAGTAATATATTACATATTAAAATGTTTGAGTAATTTATTTGTACAATTTTAGACCACATTTAGGTGGTTTTCAATTGCAGACTCAAAAGTCTTATACGAGATGATCTTTTCAACATCTGACACTTTAAAAAGGTTTATATCTTTTATTAACCAAACTAAAAGGAGAGATTTAAAAAAATAATTCTACGACATTACAATCATTTGGCATTAGCAGTTGCATAGAGTAAGCCATCCATACGCAACAGAAGAATTTAAAGCATCAATTGAACGAGAAAGTTCTCAGATTTCAGCAAATACTCTGTTCACAGTACAGCAAAATTTTGTTGTTCGTGTGCAAAGAGTTAATGAGTCGAGATGACATCACATACAGGATGTTTTGCACTAGAGGACTAATTCCCCACGTGTAGAAAAGGTGCAGTAAAAATTTAATGCTTTTATTTCACTTAATAAAAATAATACAAACGCTTTAAAGTGTCAGATGTTTTACAATTACCCTACACTTTATCTGTTGAGAACTCGGTTTTCATGAAACTAAACTTAGTTATTGTCTGGAGAACTGACCACGATTTGCGTAATCTTATCATAATGCCATGAAAATGTTAACAAGAGCGTCTAAAATGGAGTACAGAAAGCTATTTAATTATATATATATATATAAATATAAACTCCCATTTTACACTTATCCTTTGAAGATCTCATGATGAGTTACACTAAGTTCCTTTAAAAAAAGGTACTTCATTTCAGATTCATAAAGGAAATTTATGATCTTGCTTCAAGCGCTTCTGTGAACGTAATCATATTAAGAATTTGGTGCTACAAGATAGAGAAGATAAACTTGGGTTACGCAAGTTTTTTACCCCTCTTTTAAAATCACAACTGTTTTTTAATAATTTTATTTACAACTTGTATAAACAAAATTTTGTTCAGATATTTTTTTTGTTCTATTTTATCATCAGTTATCTACAGCTCGAATATTATAATATTAAAATTTGTACATTTTATTATAAAATAATACATTATCTATTTAACTCATTCAACTTTAAGCAATTCAAAGAAATCATTATTTTTAGTATTTGTTTACGGATAACAATCTCAGTTAACACGGTATATACACGGTTAAAATCATCTGTCATTTTACAATATATATATTTTTGTGTGTGTGTGTGTGTGTGTGTGTGTGTGTGTGTGTGAGAGAGAGAGAGAGAAACATTCGTTGGCCCACGTTAATATTTACTGTGTCCCAATTAACTACGTTGGCCCAACGGATGTGTGCTATCTCGGTATATACTCGGACAGCCGAATTCAATCACTATATTTCAATTTACAGATAAGTCTAATTAATCTCTGCCATTATAAAAGTAATTATTATTACTATATTTATATATAGCAATGGAATTCAAAGCAAAGTTCATTTAGCGATTGATTAGAAATGTGATTACATAATTTACGCCTCTAATCAATTTTATATCATAATATAAAATCATTATATTGCAAATTGAATTTATCTCACTACTATTGTAAATGGATTATCAAATTCAACAAATAGTTCATTATTTCTGCAAAGATATTTTGCCTTTTGTCAAAGACTTTTTGTTATGAAGATTCAAATTACTAGTCCAGAATGATTGGGTTTTGTCGTTGAAACTTTTGTTACTGTCACTAAAGAGAATATAATAGAAAACATAATACAGTATTTCGCAAATGCGATTGAACAAATTCCAAATGCTTTCGATATCCATTCATTTCATTTTGTCAACGCATCGATGTTTTTGACATTAAATCGTATGAACAGACCATCGACAAAATGGATATGACAAACATGCAAACTGTTTCGAAAGTGTAGTATTTTCTTAGACATTATGAAGGAAACTGAATGATGTGTAAGTGACAATTGTAAATACATGTTTGAGAATAATCAAAACATTTTGTAGTTCAAAATTGTTGCATTATTAACTAAACACAACTACTGTACAATAACACCAACCAACCATGTTCTGCAACGTGGACCAATCCAAAGCGAATGCGTGTACTACAACTTGAGTTTTCTTGAAATTAAATATAGTCGATTAACCAGTTTTTTCAAGGTGAATGATGTAGAACGTCACACAATGCCACTACGTCACTATAACCATATTTCCACGAAAGACTGACAAAGATTTATTGAATGTTATAACAATGGGGAAGACTTTGTGACATTGACAGAACAACTTCGCATTAAAAGAACAACGGCCTATAGCCCTATACGATTGTTTCAAACTACATCTGCACAGCATTGTTCATTCCTAAAGTGACTCTTTTAAATCTAGCGATATGTCAGAAATGGAATGGTTTGCCTAAGTGCTGTGCTTCGCTATCGAACCGATCATAATTTCATTAAAAATGATAGTAGCCTATTTTGTCAATTTATTTTATATTTTGTCCAATCTTTTATGCAAAACACTGTAGTAATTTCTTTATGCTTTTTAAAAAGTGTTTCTACGTAAATTTTATTTGTACTGGCACTGTACGTTGATGTAATCGTTAAAAGTAAATTCATTTTTGTGGACGCTTTCATCTCTGCCCGGCTACGTCGTAGCCAATGTTATAAGGCGCCGTTCAAGAATTATGTTTTTGCTAAAACCTGCTATTTTTGCTAAAACCTGACACCCTTCACCTTACTGCAACGCTTCGTAACGTGTGGGGTGGGGGAAAGTGTTACGTAACATCTTAGGGGTTGTCTGGTCTAGGGTTACAGAATGTTCCTCGGGGATCTGGGGTGTCAAGTTTTGCAAAAATAGCATTACGTAATGTTTGAACGGCCCCTAACACCGCTTTTCGTCAAGCGACATTGGGTCTGGAAAGTAGTTGGATGGGAGACCGTTCTCCGCGTCCAGATGATGTAACGACCCGTGGTTCGGATCCCATGTAAAGCTGTAGGTCCCCTCCGCCACACGAGGGACAGTGCTGTTGATTTCATCTGTCACAGTCACTTCTCAGAATTTGACGATATTTTTCCTTCTTTTCCACTTGGGAAAAGGAATTCCCTAACTACTTCTGTTTCTATATCAAAAATTACCTGTATTCAGTTGGTCCACGCTCGCATTTTAACATGTAAATGATTTCACATAAATGATTTAAACAGTTAATCCAGTGAGACCATTATAATGAGCTACTTACACTTCGAGTGCAGCTTTACAAATTTGGACTCGTTGGCTTTCAATTTGAAACTAAAAATTTTGATGGTTGTGGTATTTTTGTAAATTTATGGTCTCACTGGATTTACCTCGACATCACAAAAGCGTATAAAATTTTGTACGTGTGGGTCTTAATTAGATATAGGTAGTTTTTGATTATATCGATTATATCTCAGTTCCTCTAATGTAAGAGACCGTATTTATATATTTATATGATGTAATTCAGAACATAATTAATGTCGTAACCGAAAACTTTGCGTACGTAATTGCGTATCAAAATAATGCGTAAAAAACATAAGATCAAAATGTGTAATAAAGATAGGGAATGGAGTGATTGCAATATGTTTAATTCTGGTGAGAATTAAATCTTTTTAAATTTAAGAATCAAAATGGAGTGTCGGTCGTTGAGAATTTAAGGTAAATCGTTTGAAACGAGTTTATCAGTGTTAAAAATTGATACCGATTCTGTGTGGTCTGTTGTTTTAAGATAAATGAGCGTGCCTTGAGAAGGGAAACCGTTGTAAGGGAATTTTGATCTTAAGTGCTCTATATTGTAAACATACTTTTTTTCAAGCGTGATGTTTCTTTGTAGTATGAAAACCTCTCGGGTTCAGATTTAATTTGGAATTTTTCCCTCTTTGTTTTGTGTTTAACCTTTCTGAAACTGAAGGGTTGGAAAGAATTAAATTCTGATTTTTTCCCTGTTAATTCAGGTTGAATTAAAAGAACGGTTGAGGCAATATTTTTAGTATGGAAGTAAATGATATGCGGAGTTTTTCTTTTATTTTCGTTTGTCACACAAATGGTGGTTAAGGAGTTTTTATACTAGGAAAAATTTCAGAAATCACCGTTCAGATTTGATTTTCGAGCATGGTTAAGTTTCTCGACAAAAATAATGGTTCGGATTTCTCTAATTTATTAGAGGAATTTGTAGGCATTAGCTTATCTTGGAACAAAGCTGAATTCAAAATTTGGGGGGTCAGGTTTCGAGTCTGTTATACTTCAGTTTAAAAACAAGAGCAACCTTTCCTTAGTTTCGAGAAATTTGAGTTAAGTTTAATTTCAAGTTAGTTTTAAGAGAAACGGTGGAGTTTTCCTTTGAAGAAGATATAAATGGTCAATTAAAAGGCAATATTTTCTGCAACACCAGTGAAGAAAAAGGAAAACTCCTTCCATGGAGTATGGATAAAAACTTGCGAACGAATGACGTCATAAACTTTGCTGTCACCTAATTTACTGAGATCCAACAAATTTTGTAAGAGGCTGATAGATCAATAAAAGGCTGGGTTTCAGCAATCTTAACCATAATTAATTAGGCGGAGTGTAAATGATTTGGAAGTATATTGGATTTGAAAATTAGTTCATGACTTCGGTTATAGTTTTTTTCCCCTCCAGGCGGCGGTAAATGGCACAGTCACTGTTTCAAAATTAAGTTATAGTGACTGTCCTTTTTTCTGGTATGGTGACATTTTCTCTGCTTCACAATTTAACTTCTAAATTTGGCGCGTTTATGAAATCTTACTGAATAAAATTCACGTACACGGACTAAGAGGAAATATCTTCGATTGGTTTAAATCATATCTGTTAAATCGCCATCATCAGTACATCAGATTAAAAGAAAATTTATCCGACAAGGCATGTGAGGAAATGTCAAAGATGGTTTCAAAAGTTTAGGAATGGTGACTGCTGTTTGACAGATGCAGCACGCTCTGGACGTCCTGCTGAGTTTGATGATGACCCGCTGTTAGCCGCACTTGAAGAAGACTGTTCAACAACTGTCGAAGAATTCCCAGAAACTCAATTCATCCCCGTCCACCATCCACCGACATTTGCAACAACTCGGGAAAGTGCCTAAGTTAGGAAAATGGGTGCCACATGAATTGTCGGTCGACAATCTGAGGGTGCGGGTAAACATTAGCACAGCTCTTCATTCCCATGAACTCCAAGATCCGTTTTTGCACCGTTTAGTGACTGGTGATGAAAAGTGGATACTGTGCCAGAATGTTAAGCGCCGTCGACAGTGGGTTTGTGCTGGAGAACCAGCGACACCACAGCCAAAACCAAATCTTCACCCTCGGAAGATGTTGCTTAGTGTTTGGTGGGATAAAGGTGGTGTAATACTGTACACTTTGAAACCTTACCACACAACCAAACAATCACCGCTCAAGTCTACTGTCAACAGCTAGATCGATTGAACACTGCACTAAAAGAAAAGAGACCTTCTTTGGTTAATCGGAAAGGAATCGTGTTCCACCACGACAACGCACGTCCTCATACCGCTCGGATCACTTCTGCAAAAATTGAGGAGCTTGGGTGGGAAAAACTTCCACATCCTCCAGACCTTGCGCCTTCAGATTTTCTCTTCAGGAGTCTGCAAAACTATCTTGACGAGAAACAGTATACTTCTTTAGATGACTTGCACACCAGACTTTGTACGTTTTTTGCCTCAAAACCACCTGAATTTTATAAACATGGCATTGAAAGCTTGTAGGACGTTGGCAGAGTGTCATTGATTCCGATGGAAAATATATACTAGATTAAAAAGTTTCAGTTGAGTTTTTTTTTGTCCTTCAAATTCCAATCTAAAAAACGACATTACTTATGGGATGACCTGATATTTTATACTCATTTTTTGGATAGCAATTTCTATGCTTAGGCGTGCCAGGCAAATTTGATCGCGTGCCCAAATGGGCAAGCGTGCCATATGTTCGCCACCGCTGCCCTATATTATTCCTTCATCCATCCATATTTATTATATTGCATTACAATATGGATTAGCTCAAAGAAATATATAAAACATCCTTTAGAAGTAATTCATAAAAAATGCCCGCGAACTCTCTCGAATAATGATGACAGACAAAGTCACACTTTCTCAATGTTTAGAGCTAAATCTTTTAAAACTAAATGACTTTTACAAATTCACTGTTGTCATCAACATGTTCAAAGTTATCAAAAATAAACATGCATCACCCATGCAAAGAGCAATCACCCCCCCCTTACCAAATACCCCATTGTTATAACACCAGACTACCCAGGGATTTTATACGTACACAAACCTAAGTATACAATAGAAACTGTAGGAAATGCACTCTTTCAAAAGGAGCAGATGTATGGAATGCAATTACCATGCATATCAGACAGGCTTCATTACTAAATGTATTTTACAAATCACTAAAAAAAACACTTCATTAGTTCCTACCGATGTATAAGTTCACTACTGCCATTTTCACCACAGTAATGAAACTCCCATTTTGTAATTAGTTCTTTAAAATATGCTTTCATTAAACATTTAATTTTTGTTGTTTTTTTATTACACATTTATTTTCTACTAAATATACAATAAATCATTTAATTTAAAATTATGTAACATTTTGTAAACTTCATGTGGCATTTATTATTATTTATTATTCTTTTGTCACTATTACTAGCCATTTTCACTATTTTTATGTAATAAATAAACTAAGTGCCATTAATTTTGCCTAAAAAGCTTCCAATGGCAAATTCAGATTAGTACTGTGAATACATTAATGTCATATTAAATATCTTAAAATTGTTAAACTTCGTCACTGCTATTCTTTTCGGAATAAAGTTTTTTTAATTTGAATTAATTTCAGCGAATAACTGTACAGTTTGTGGTAAAATAAAAAGTTTGGAGGACTTATTTCTCGAAAAACCTGCGGAACTCGCACGGAACTTTTGCGACAAAAAAGTTTTTTTTACAACTTTTACTTCAAAATAATGTTAATAGTTTAGTGTTTAAGTCCCAAGTTAGTTTTATACCTTGAATCACATATTACAAACCCCTTTGTTTTCGAGCCCATTTGAGAGTGAATCCATTTGTCTTAAAAGAATGAATTGTTCGGAAGTCGAATTATTAATGAACTAGAAATAGTCAAAACTAATATGAAAAGAAAATCTGAACAACATTGGTCACAGTGGATATGTAGTGGCCACATTGGCGATTTTGCGATTGTTCCACGAATGAATAGTTCAACCCTCGTCCATTCACAGACAATTTGGTATAGCCAAAATACTCGCATGGTACGCTCAAAACGTAATTATTTTCAATGAGTGTATTTGCGCTATGTGCTCCTCGTCCCAAAGTTTAAATACGTCTATCTCAAAACTAGTTTGGCGAGTTCGCCCCTCGTACTCGCGACGCCTCGTGTGTGTGTGTGCGTGTGTGTGTGCGTGTGTGTGTGTGTGGAAACGCCATTTGTTTGCCATTTTTTTTTGTAGCTTAAATGGGTCGGCCTGAACTGACCTGACAGGCTGACAGGGTATATAACTTCCGAATCTCACATTGCGTTTGATGGTCTTAATGAAAATGCAAAACATTGCGAGAGTATTTAGAGGTCATCATTCTTTCGCTTTCTAAACTTTGACCTTTTGGCTCTATCTCAATCTGGGTTTTCCTCCTCTTTTTTAGGGATATACAAACGGGTATGTAGTATGATGTCATCAGGTTTAAAAGAAAGATCTTTTACCGTTTTGTTCTTTGTCGAAAACTTTACAAAGTTTCAACAATCCTTTACGTAAATCAAGTGATACGTAATCACTTGAAAAGTTCAAAATTACATATACACAGGCCCACCGAGAGGGTGGGGATAACGTGGAAAAATCCCCTGGGCCCGGACCTCTAGAGGGCCCGGAAAGAGGGGGGATAAAATTTAAAAATATTAGTAAAGCAATTGATTAAATAACAGGAAATATAATTAATGAACATACATTTATAGAGATTATCATAGTCAAACTGAAACAGATAAAATATTATCTGCGGTTCACCAATGCCCAAGACCGACTGACAGATCTGGGAACCATTGTAATTGAAAGCCAGTTAGGCTGTACTTTAAATTTCATCAGAATCATTTACCACTTTGCTAGAGAGAAGGCAAAGAAAGTAACACTTCTAATTATGAAAATCTTGCAGTAAACAATTGTCTTGCCTGCATGGACTGGTACTGCATTTGTATATTGTGTGGTGATAGAATTAATATAATTGATTCGAAAAATAAAATGGTCATTTTCTTCTGAGCTGTTTATTCATACCTATGTAAACAGGGGGGCCCATATACCAATCCTTCCCCCGGGGCCCGGGGCAGTAGTCGTTTTCTGAGGAAGTTGTAGATCCATTTTTCCCGCTTTTCCTGTTATTTCTATACGTTTCATTTTATGTGCTATTATACCATGATCGAATTTGTCGAAAGCTTCAGCAAAATCCGTGTGTATGACATCATAGTTTTGATTGCCTTCAAGTGCATCTAGGATATTGTTATTGCTCTATAAGTTGATAGGCATGAGCTTCCTGATCGGAATCCGTGCTGATTTTCGTTGAATCTTTCCAGTGTCTCCAAGAAATCATAGGTTTTCTCTCTGACTATTCTTTCAAATATTTTGGTGAGGTGGGACGTCAGGGACACTGGTCTATAGTTCTTTGCTCGAGATCTATCCCCGCCTTTATATAGAGGGACATTATATATAAACAAGGGAAATTGATCCTCACAAGTCAAATATAGGTAGATCAGTAAGCATGGAGGAATCAAAAAGACGATGGACCATATGCGAATACTACAAAACAGGATCGTGCAAATATGGCGTCATCCTACAAAATATTTCAATACGAGGAATGAAACTTCCCGATATGGAGCAAACTACTCCTACTTCTACCCTTCTATGTGCAGTCGGTCAGTCGGTCAGAGAAAATGTCAAAATATGGAGTGCCCGTATTCAGGGCCGTTTCTAGCATTTTTGGATTTATTTTTGGGGGCCCCCCAACCCCATTAGCTGATCATTTGCCAGATGTGCATCAAAACATCTACCTTATATACGTATAGTGATATATATATATATATATATACATATGTGTGTGTGAGAAAGGCATAAATAGGACAAAGCGAAATGGTTACTAACTTTTTTTCATTTACTTTAAAGTATATGCCTATAACTAGCATTGCACAATAAGCCAAATTTGCATTGCCAAAATGAAAATTTTCATTGAAAGTTAGTGTTTCCTTTGTTGTAATTTTTAAACATAATTAACACTGCACACTTTGAACAAAAACATTTCACTCAATAAATACAAAGATTGTTTCGAATTCAATCCCTATCGTATCCTTTAGAAATTTTGCCTCGTACACCTTTTTGAAGCGGGGTCCTAGGCAGTCGCCTATTTCGCTTATTGGATGAAACGGCCCTGCCCGTATTTCTACATCAAGGGTACAAGAGAAAATATCTCAAATCCCAAATAAAATTAGCGACATTATAAATGAAGGACATTTGGTTAAAAAAATGAGAACTATAAAATAACAACTATCACTTCTAATATGGAGAGACCGAACTTCGCAGGTATACGTACCTCAGATATACGTACACCAATACACCATCCACCTCTCTTGCACCACCCATAATAATATTACTTCAACAACCACAATGGTACCAAGGACCACAACCCGCAGTATTCTCAAGTGTAACTGCTCCCCACGAACGCCGATCAGAAACAAACAAAACCCACCTAATAACGACCAACATTCAGCAAAAACGAATAAACCCTCTAAATTTAATATACAGAGTATAACAAAAGTCAGTTATCATAGAGAAATAAGATATAGCCTAACAGAATTGAACGAGAAAATAGTTTTAACTATACATTAGAAACAATACAATCAACTTACCAATTAATCCAGTACATGCTCAAACTGCATTCCATGTAGCTGTTCACACATTTCTACTCTTTGTAAGCTGTCGGTTGCGTTTTGAAGTGTTTCCGCACTAATTCTGTTATTATATCTTATTTCCCTCTGAGAACGGACTTTTGTTACACCCTGTATATTAAAAGATACAAGGATTGCACACTGACAAAGCAGATTGCAAATTACAATACCTACTGTATAAAATTTAGCTCTGGAAACCAACACATATCTTATGCTTTACAGAAACACATTTGCATAAATGTGAAAAATGTGAAAATTGCAGTTAAGACTGAAATAACAAAGTATTACAGTATATTTAGAGCAAATAGCGGCCTTGAAGAGGAGGAAGACGCTGTATTTACATGAAAAACAACCTACACAGGTGAGTGAAAGTAAACAAATCAGACAGCACGATCGAAATTTTTACTTTACAGTAGACGCAAAAACCTAAACCTAATCATTATGAACGTGTAGAGACCACCAAACACACACATGGACAGTATCGATGATACTAGATACTTAGATACCGATACCAGATACTATATCTTCGATATAAATTGTATCGTGTATCTCTATCGAGCGAAAATATAAAAGTATATTATCGTATATTTTGTATCTTTGAAACAAATTTATCCATATCTTTTATCTTAAAATGGTATACAGTACAGTATTTGATATTTGATTTTGGGAATCTCAATCCCGCCTTCGTGAATGAAAATTATGCAGCTTCAACTGTGATGGGAGTGCCAAATGTATGATAGCTAATCTCAAGGCGTAAATATTTCTTATCGTAGCAAACGAAACTAAACCTATACTGCCGAAATATTTTTCGAAGAGACAAAAAAAAAAAAAAACGTAGCAAACTAGGGAGAAAAATCAATGTTTTTTGGACAATGGAAACAAACCGTACAAAATATCCACATAAGCAAAACGGAAGCAAAAACACTCAAGCGAGGAAAAAATATCTGTATAACAGAAATAGACCTAAAACAAACATTCATCGACAAAATGAACGAGGAGGAAAACAAAATAGCAAAAAAACAAAAAATAAATATTTCTACACCGCTGTGAAAAGGAATGTAAAGAGTGCGTGCGTTGGGCCCGTTAAAAGATAGAGTAAACGAATACACAAGTGACCCAGAAATTTAACTATGTTCACTAACCCAGACTTTAATAAGTCAGTAGAAGCGGCGATTATTCCTGAAGACTTCAAATTAGCTAACGTTAATGCCCATTTTTAAAAAAGGCGACTGCACAGTAGCTAGCAATTACAGGCCTATTAATAGCTTAACGTCAATCGTCGACATGGTATACACGGTCAGGTAGCAAACTGGTTAGAGGGATGGCTTCGTGCCAGGAAACAGAGGGTCGTTGTTAATAGTAGGGAATCGGGGTGGCTGGATGTAGGTAGCGGTGTCCCTCAGGGTTCAGTGTTAGGCCCATTGCTATTCATAATCTACTTTAACGACATAGATGTAGGCTTGACCAGTAACGTGTTAAAATTCACGGACGATACTAAAATAAGAGGTAAAGTTCTTAACGTGGACGATAGAAATAGGCTCCAAGACGATGTAAATAGGATTATGGAGTGGACGGATAAGTGGCAGATGAAATTTAATGTAGACAAATGTAAAGTTTTGCATATAGGCTCTGGTAACAATAATTACACGTACACGATGGACGATAGCTAGTTTGCGAGCGTTGACGAGGAAGTAGATTTAGGCGTAGGCGTATCTAAGGATTTAAAAGTTAAGAACCAGTGCCTGGGGTCTTGCGCAAAAGCTAATAGGATGTTAGGCTTCATAAAGCGTAATTTCGAATTTAAATGGAAGATTATAATATTGCCCCTTTACAAGTCCCTAGTCAGGCCTCACTTAGAATATGCCGTTCAGTTTTCACTCCCGTATTTGCAAAGCTGGGCACTTGCGTTTTTTTTGCGGTACTGCGGTACTGCGGTACTACCGCACTACCAAACCGGTACCGCAAAAAATGCGGTAGCGGTACTGCTGTACTTTCAGCGATCCTTTGCGGTACTGCGTTATGCGGTACCGGTTTGGTAGTGCGGTAGTACCGCAGTACCGCAAAAAAAACGCAAGTGCCCAGCTTTGCGTATTTGCGTGAGAAGTCTTACGAAAATAGGATTAAAGAGTTAGACTTGCATTCACGCGAGACAAGGAGATTAAGGGGGAGCTTATTGAAGTTTTCAAAATCGTTAATAAATTCGATAACTTAAATTTTGACAAATTGTTCATTTCCGATAATAGCAATACTCATAATAACAGATTTAAATTACGTGGTAGATGTTTTCATTACTAACATCGCTAAAAACTTTACGTTTAAAGTAATTGATAAATGGAATAATCTTCCGCGCCCGTCGTGAACTCTACCAGCGTTAATATGTTTAAAACCGTTTAGATAGGCATTTTAAAAATATTAACGTCGTTTAAAATAATAAATCAATTAGCAGCAGGAGCTCTGAGGGTGATAATCGAGGTTTGAGTCTGTTGACGATTGATGTCAGCTTGTGACATGCCAGCGTTAAATTTATATTATTAAAATTATATATATATATATATATATATAAACTAACACGAACTTAGATGTAGCTTGTAGCGTAAACTACCCACCTTTTGTTATACTCTTCTCATCCTCTCTTTACATGCATGTCTGTAGTTTGCATCGTATGACTGTTTCTTTGAGTTAAGACTGTTTGCATGGTTTGTAAGCGTTCTTACTTTACTTCTTTTCATCTTTCACCCCTTTCCTATTCTCTTCGACTATTTTTCCGACTCGTCGGCAGTGGCCGGCGGATGATGGTGAGTCTTTCTCTATCTTTTTCTGAATGAATGTTAACCCACGAATGATAGGTTTTGTTACTTACTTAACCCCTTATTTTCTTCTTTTAACCCCCTTACTCTCTTCTTTCTCTCGGACTAACTTTAGAATGTATCTTAGGGTCTTTGTTAGCCTTCGCTTCTGTAGATCTGTAGAACCATAAGCCCGAGGTGAAAATAGAAAATTCGGATAAATCCTTTGACAGATACAAATCAGTCACGAACAGGTACGGACACGAATCTATTAATTAATTCTGAATTCTCGGAAAGGGACATAATTAAGGATTTATCACATACAAGAAAATTCAGTACCCGTGCCAGATACATGGAGTGCCATGTTTCCAAAGGAATGCAAAGAGTGTGGCCAAGCCACTGTACTTACTATACTTACTATTGAGAAAATCAAATGACACACAACAAATGTTACTCCCATTAAAGAACGCGAACATTGCTCCTTTATTCAAAGGAGGTAACAGAGCAATGCCTAATAATCAATTATTGTCCAGTAGCACTCGTCTCTAGCCTGAAAAGTGCTTCGAATGAGTAATTAGAGATAAAATTGCTTACTACCTATACAAAAAATATTAAATCCGAACCAACATGGATTCAGGGTAGAAAAATCATACCTATCACATTTATTAGATAACCAAGAGAAAATACTGGAAGTGTTGCGTTGAAGTCAAAATATAGCTCTAATATATAATGATTTTGTTTTATTCAGCTTAAGGATACAGTAATCAATGGAAAGCTGGGATGATGAATATTTAATTTTCTAACTCAAAGAAATTAAATCTGAAGTCTCAGAAGTAGTCAGTTCTGATCCATACGGTGCACAGTATTACAGTAGCTCCGTTGTTTATAAGAATGATCACATACATAGATGCCGATATTAAAGACAGTATCGTGTAGAGTTTGGCGGACGACACAGATATACAAGGAAACATCAAATGAAGACGATATAGGAAAATTACATAATCACATTGACATTATTCAGGTCAGTGGAAGACAACAATATGAAGTTCAAGAGTCTCAGAAAAAATGACGCCCTGTAAATAAGCGTGAGACAACCTCATGCTGGTAGAATGGCAGTGTCATAAGTTGTTCCTTCATTATGCAACAACCTCCCTACTCTAATCAAACAAACACCATCCCGCTCCAGTTTCAAATGTTGCGCAAAATAAACATCTTGGTAAATTTAGCTCGGTATCATGTACAGACATGCCTTAATTCTAAAGCCACAGAAATACAATCTTCAGTACTCTCAATGTTACAATCTTCGCCTATTATGTAACCAGTTCAGTGATACCTTATAATTTTAAAGCGTAATTATATATATATATATACCTTTAACCTTTGGTTAGCTTCCGCCCGAATTGTTCATTCTGACGAAGGTCAAGCTTTTCACTCCACCTTAGACCTATAGTTTAACGTGGAATCCGAACCACGCCCCATCAGCAGCCCAGCGTCTTAACCACTAGCCACCTAGGGTACCCATTTATCTACCAACCACTTTCTTTTTGTGTGGAAGGATGAACACTGGGTTTTGCTGCGCGCCGACTGCCATCGGGTCTCGAACCCGGGGCCGATGGTTTCGTAGTCAGCGACGCTAACCACTACACACCACACCTATATATATATATATATATATATATATATATCGGTGGCGTTCGGTCCATGGAAGCAATAGAAGCATTGCCCCACTTTAATATGTTTAACAGCGTTTCACATCATTAATGACGATAAAATTATGAAATTATCAGTAGGCTATACCCTTTCAAATATTTTTTTAATACAAAAAGCTCTAAATCCAAATCAGTGCATTGAAAAAGGAGGGGGAGTGCAATAATTTTGTTGCGACGAGACGGCGCCAGTGAAGCAACCTTGAGAATTGCTTCTTTTGTTTGACTTACTATATTTGTGTTTTATAAAAATTGTATAAATTCACCGATAATTTCACTGCTTATACGATAGTATAAATGTAATAAATGATATACAATAAAATTATTGATCGCTATTCGCTATACTTGGGGATGAATTAATATTGTCTTAAAAAATAAAATATATTCAGCGATGGAAACACAGACCCATAATGCATTTATTTCTTTAGGCAAAACGTGGATCGTGGAAGCAACTTAGAGAGTTACTTATTCCTGCTATTATGCTAACGGAACCCTTTTAAAGCGCTTACTTAATTAATGAGCTTATAACATTAAATGACTAAATAACTGGCAATTATTACCAAATATATTTTTAGAAGAAGAAATACAAGCTAACTGTAATTAGAATTTGTTTAATTATAAGTAAATTAAAGTGAAGTTGTTATATTGAGGTTAATGCCGTTCGTCAACTGCCCATCCCCTTCCTCCCCCGCCCTCTTCGCCCCCCCGCCCAACAAGTGCACAAATTCAAATATACGAGGGTCGGTCAGAAAACAAGTTTACACGGTGTATAATTTCGTAACTAAAGGACCTACACATTGATTATGTTTGTATCAGGTGAATTCGTTAATCATCGTTGACGACACTGCATGTCGATTCGGCTGCCATCTACCATACATTGGTTATAGGAGTCAGTTGAACATGGCGGCTCGACTGGAACAGTGCCCTGACCTACGGAGCAGTCCAGGACGTTTACATTTAATGGCCGCTCGTAAACGTTCCAGTGTTGAACAATATGCAGCTGCATTGATTGTTGTGCCTTTTTGCATGAAGTCTGCGAGCAAAACGCCTTTGTGGTCCCAAAACACGATAACCATCACCTTGTCAGCGGACCTCGCAATCTTGAACTTCTTTGGTCGCGGGGACCAAGGGTGTTTCCATTCCATGCTGGCACGTTTTGTTTCTGGAGTACGGTGATGAACCCATGTCTTGTCTCATGTGACAATGCTCTCGAGAAATTCTTGACCACTGACACTCAGAATATCGTTGCAGAAATGACAGGGCACTGTTCCAGTCGAGCCGCCATGTTCAACTGACTCTCATAACCAATGTACGGTAGATGGCAGCCGAATCGACATGCAGTGTTGCCAACAATGATTAACGAATTCACCTGATACAAACATAATCAATGTAGGTCCTTTAGTTGCGAAATTATACCCCCGTGTAAACTTATTTTCTGACCGCCCTTCGTAATTCGAGCGCATTTTTAAGTGTTCAGTTATTTATTTGATTTGCGATTTTCACGATAAAGTAAATGACGCATTTGCAAAGAAGAACAGGAGGATAGAGCTGGTGTATAAATAAAGAGAGACATAGATGAACTACGCGAAAGAATTCTGCTCGGCTGGGAGAAGGTGTCTCAACAATATGTAAACAGGTGTATTGATCAGTGGCGTCCACGTTTGAAGGCCTGCGTTGAGCAGGAAGGGGAACACATCGAGCAACTTCTCAATTAAGATGAACAACATGCTAAGGTAAGCATCTATGAAGTTTGGTAGCTTTAGTCCCCTTACTTTTTTTAATATCACAGTTTACCTCTAAGGGTCACGTTTTTTTATCCACCCTGTATATATATATATATATATATATATATATATAGTGGTGGACCGGATATCCGCATCATTTTTAACATCCGCATTTCTGACTGCGGATGTTATGCGGATATTACCTCTAATAAATTATGCAATTTACAATTAAATTAGCTTATAAAGTAGCTTATAAGACCCAGTCATGCACATTTCATGTAAAGTATTAATTATTAATGAACAAACAAATATATAAACGTCAAAATATAAATACGTGGTAACCCAGAAAATTGAATGAAACTTGTTTCATTGAATTTTCTGTGGCTGAAACTCTTGAGAAAGTTATTATTTTTATCATAATGAAAACATTAATATTAATTTTAATTCTTATGCATTGCCTGCCATAATAGTAATATCACGAAATTTTAAAAATTATGTCATATATTCATAATTCTATATTATATGATAGATTAACTAAATATCCGCATCCGCGGATATTGAAATTAAAGATCCGCATCCGCAGATGTTGAAAAACTGACATCCGGTCCACCACTAAATTATATATATATATACAGTATATATATATATATATATATATAAAATTGTATAATGTGTGTATATATATAATAAATATATATACACACCAAAACTGGAATACTGCTCAGTCTGACGTCCCCATAAAAAAGAAAGGAATAAATAAACGAAGAAATTCAAAGAAATTTCACAGCCAAGATTGATGATTTCAAAAAACTCAACTACTGTACTGAGAAAGACTAAATTAAATCTATATTCACTGGAAAGAAGAGAGATATATACACCATAATTTACACGTGGAAAATAATTGAAAAACTGGTACCTAACCTCAAGCTAAACCCAGTAACCATCCAAACAGTGAAAAATAGGAAAGATAAAATGTGTAGTGTTCCCAAACTAAAAGCCAGACAAAGAACATCCTCAACTCTAAAGGAAAATAGCTTGGTTGTCAGGGGACCAAGACTATTCAACCAGCTTCCGAAAGAGATCAGGAACATTACTGGTGTTAACGAAGAATGCTTCAAAAGGAGACTAGACGCCTGGTTTAGGACGGTACCAGATGAGCCGGGTGTGCCTGGCTATATGCGATGGTGATCGCAAGAGAGCAACTCGCTCCTCCACCAGACCAGGCCTTGAGGTGGGGCCACCAGCTTGACCTTCGTGTAAAGAGACCAATGCACGGAACTGCTGCGAGGCTACGATATAACTTATATACACATTGTATATATATATATATGGTGTGTGTGTGTGTGTGTGTGTGTGTGGTGTATACAGTATTTGTCATTGAATACGCAGTATATAATTATGTTCTCGTACAGATTTGTGCTTCTTAACTAAAAAATTTTATTACTCCATTTTAAACATGAACTTGCAAAATGGTCATTTAATCAATACCAAATTTGCGAGCTCTTCAGCTATTCTTATGCTTGCCCAATGTTTCCCTACAAATTACGTTGTACTAAAAAAATAATGTTTTGATCAACTGATCTTTGTTTTATTCGTTTTATGAATTTATTCATCCGTTTATTCTTTTACGAAATTATCAATTTATCGCCTAAATTTCAATGTTTTACGAGCATCTCTTTATAATTTCATTTTGTAATACCTTCTCATTGTAAAAGAATAAAGATTTTTTTGTTGATAAGGTCGTCGGATGTAGAATTCAGAGGACATTATAACATTAAAATAATAACAGCCAGAAAAATAATAGAAATTATGTGGAGGAGCTCTCACACATCAGAAAAATAGATATCGTGCTGAAGGTATGGGAGAGTTTAGTTCTACCAATAATTGAGTAACGCTCGGTACTCAATAAATACAGAAAACGAGACATTGCAAACACAGAAGCCATACAAAAGACCAAGATAGACTAACGTCTAGAACTCTAGATAGAGGACAAAAGATGAAAACTACTGTGTACGACTACAATCCATTAACCTTTACTTGAGGGATATGCTCCAAACTTTAGAAGTGAAATAAAGACACTGGAATGAGAGAAGAGGCAGCTTCTATACTATCCCGGCTGCGGTGGAACAGTGGGCCATGAAAACGAAGATGGAAAATACTAGTGTGTACCGATTAATCGGCATCGGCAGAATCGGCCATTTTGGGGGCATCGGCATCGGCCAAATTTAGCCGATTCTCCTACCGATTCTTTGAAATTTTTAAAATTTCACTATAAAACAAAATCTATATTTATAGAAAATTGAACAGACAAAAACACTGATAATTTATACTCATTTCAAAGTCTAATTATATAAAAATATTTTACATTCAAGAAAAAGGGAAAGCTTAAGTTAAGTTGCCCATTAATTTACATTTTCTCTAACAAGCTAATCTCTAAATATTATGGATTATGGATTCTCAACCCACTTCCATTACCCACCTGTAGCATTGGCGCTCACCCCGTTACCCCTAATTACGCGTAAATTAACCAAAAGTTAAAGTAGTATTTTATAATCATATAATATTGTCGTTAAACACCACTCTTGAATGAAAGATTTATGGCTTCCATTACCCCCCTGGATATCCCAAATTACCCCTTTGGGGGTAATTACCCACCGGTTGAGAACCCCCGTTATAGACTATTGTAATTTCCTACTTTGTATTAATAATAATTCTATATTAAATTGTACTTTACAATTTATATATTAAACCATCTTATTATGTTGGCTTTATTTTAATAATTTTATAAATCCAAATTATATATCCATTTTTTATTCAAATTGGCAACCAGGGACTCTAAATTGTAATAAAAATTTGTTGTTACTTATATTGTTGGAGAAAGAAAATCTCATCAATATAAATATAAGGAAAACCAATTACTTTAAATATCGATATTCAATTTATGAAAATAAAATGAAATTATTTTATGATTTTACTGAGTAATAAAACTGTTTCACATAATTTTAGCTGTTAATGAGTAACAAATTCTGGTGGTGTATATTGCGGAGTGAGCTAAGGAAATACATTTAAACAAATTTGAAATGTAAAAATATGAAAAATGAGTTTTCACATTAGATTAGTAAAATTTACGAAGGGAATTTATTTTTTAATATATAGGCAAAGAATCGGCAGCACTTTCATGGAATCGGCATCGGCTAAATTTTTTGATCGATACAGCACTAGAAAAAACCCTCAGAGTAAAAGGCCCCGAACTCTTTAACCTGCTGCCAAAGAATTAGAAACCTCCATCCAGTACACCAACCTGAATAACTTCAAGAATCACCTGGCTATGATAGAAGGATGAGAGTGGAAAGCAACTCTTTCCGATATCAAATCCCCCATATGAGATGGAATGCTGTAGAGGGATCGAACACATACAAAAAGCGAAAGCGTCGGTGTCGGTGTCGTGATTTGAAGCGATTATTACGGCGATGATGGTGTGTACATAAAGTCAGGATCTATTTTTGTGAAGCACTTGGAAATTATATGGAATTCAATCATAAAATCATCCTGACTTTATGTACACCCTGTATATTCCACACAACTAAACGATTTGGTTTCTATAAAACCAACAGACAAAGGTCTTTGCACATTCTCCGCAATTAAAGTTTCCATAACATCATTTCATCTATCTGAGATATTTTTCGTAAAGAGGTTGAAAGAATATAGAAAATAAGGTACAAAAAGAAATGAGAGTATTAAACAGCACATTTTGACCAAAGATAATAAACTGATAGGAAGGACTAATGAGCTAAAAACCTCAATGTATGTCGACAGTTAGCAGTTGATGAGGAAGCTTCTACAGTGGCTGTATCCTCGGTCATTTTTTGATAGTCGCCGGACAGCGTTTTACATTTTTTTTTTCCTTGTCAATCCATATTTTAGACAATTCTAAGAAACTTTTCTTCTATGAATTTTTTCAGTAGACGGCTGATTACTGAGATATCCATAGATAAAATTGATATACGGTATATCCAAGAATTTTTCTAAGTCTAAAACCATCTTGTCTCTCTCTCGTTTGTTCGTTTGTGCGTTTCTCAAGGGAATATAACTGCGCATGCGCCGCCACTGATTTTGATTTAACCAATCACAAATGGTATCATTGTCTTAGCCAATAAAATTGAACCACCCTCGTGCCGGGCTTGATTTGAATTTGAATAGCTCACTTTAGCCATGGCATCAGTGTGTGGAGGCTGCACTCTCACTTACTACGAAATGTTTTTTTAGTGTGTTTTTAGGTGATTCGAATGATTTTGACCTGTTAGGTTCATTGAATGCCTGGTTAGGTCAACTGTACGTCCTTGATGATTGGTTAGGTTTAGTCGTAATATTTTTGTTAAAACTAACGAAAATCACACTAACTCAAAAAAGAGTGATTTGCTAGAGAAACGATGGTCAAAATCATTTGAATCACCTAAAAGCACACCTGAAAAACACTGTCCAGTGACTAAAAACTTGACTATCATCCAGCGTGGGACACATCAATGCGAAGAAGAGTCAACGTCAAACTGAAACATCAATGTGCTGGTGGCCAAACTTCCTCAAATCTCTGTGCAGTGGGCTGTCTACAGTTGGCCAGACTGGCAGTCAAAGTCCTGTGGCGTGGCATGGTCAGAGTGCCGATTGGCAACCAGGGCCAGACCTATACCAGCGTGCTATTTTTTTCATTTATGGGGAGCAATTGCGTGCTCCCCGGACTACTCTTACTCTCCAGCGACATTAAGACTAATCTAGGCCCCACTACAACTTACACATGTCATCATATACAAAGACACACACAATAGGACCGTGAGACACATACAGAAGCATAATATTAACAATACAACATAGATGACCTCCAAATAAAATAATGCAGCTTAGGGAATTCATACACAAACAAAACATTCACATAGCGCTTATATAAGAAACAAAACTAAAACGCACACAAAACACCCACAATCCCAGACTTCATGGCGATCCATCAAGATCGTACTGGGGGTCATGGGAGTGGACTCATCACTTACATATGTAAAAGCATTAGCTACACTGATGCCACCCAAAATATTACAAACACAATCCAAGCAGATAACACGATAGAAATACAGGCAGTTAACATTAAAACACGCACAAAACACAACACCACACTCATCAACATTACATCCCACCAGATGGTTCACCTTGGGTGCCAGCCAATTACAATCCACAGTTACACAATCTGGCCTCTCTCACTAATGTCATCTCAGGAGAAGACCAACGCTAAAGACACTAGTTGGTACCTGCACAACCAAAGCAACACTAGAGGCGCCAATATAGCCACACAACTAAACAGCCTCTTCATTCTTAACAATACAGAAGAACATACACACATACCACATCAAGCAGGATACTCAAACTCCTCCCCAGACATAACGTTCTGTTCCCCCTCACTAGCAACACATACACTGGAGAACAGAAAAACAACCGTCATCAGACCACCTGCCCATCATTACAACACGTTCTACATTCTGCCCCAACAGCCTTAGGCTCACTTACAGAAATTATAAGAAAGCTGATTGGGAACAGTTCAAAATAGAGACTGAGGAACAATTCACCACATTAAACAGCACACCCATCATAAACATCAATACAACACTCAAGACATTTAATCAGATCATCAATAATGCAAACAAATACATACCCAAGGGCAACATTAGGAAATACAACCCAAATTACACTAGAGAAATAGCCCACCTCATAAGGCAACGTAACAACCTCAAACATAACACACAGACACCACACAGAAGCCATAAAACAGCAGATACAACAGCTCAACACAGAAATAAACAACAAACTTAAAGAAAAACAACAAAAACATTTGGGGAATTCATAACACTAAACCACTCCACAGATACATTCAGACTATACAAGACTATAAACAGCATTACCCACTCTAACAGCGGCATTCACACCTCTCACGCGGCTATCTGTCGCAGCCAAAATAATATCCCAACATATACACATCAAGCTAACATTCTAGTTAATCACTACGCAAAGATAAGTCACTTAAACAGAGAAACAACCAGAAACACGCAGACATACAAACAGCCAGACACAAGAAAACCTACAGACTCGACACGACCATTACACCCTTCAATACAGACCAGACCACCAAGATCATCAAAAACATTAAGAATTCGGAGGCTACTGGACCAGACAACATATCTAACATACACCTTAAACACTTGGGCCCACAAGGAATACTAGTTCTCACAAACATCAGCAAATATTTATACCAACACTTTATTATTCCTAAGATATGGAAACAAGGTAAAATTATTACACTACTCAAACCAAACAAAAATCCAACAAAACCAGCTTCCTATAGACCCATTACTTTACTATGCGCACCTTCCAAAGTAACAGAAAGACTAATCTTACAAATCACCAACCCACACATACCACTATCGCCTACTCAACATGGATTCAGACCTCACCACTGAACCACGACATTACTCACTAACCTCACGCAGCACATCATGGATGGCATCAACTCCAAACGACCAGCTCAACGTACACTATTAGCAACAATAGACATTAGTAAAGCATCTGATGCTATCCCACTCTTCCCTCTCATAAACAAAATAATCAACACAAACATGTACAATAACACCAAAAGGTGGCTGAACAACTATCTTTCAGGAAGATACTCACATGTCACATTTAATGGCAAATCATCCAAAACCAAGCTTTTTCCGAACGGGGTCCCTCAAGGTTCTGTTCTCCCACCAACACTGTTCAACTTATACATGCATGACATTCCAACATCCATAAATAACAAGCTTACCTTATCATCATATGCAGATGACATCACTCTAACATCCACCCACAACAACATCGACACCGCTACAAATAACCTACAAACATACATAAACAGTATATAAGACTGGCTGGCTCACACACAATAGACTCAAAGTGGCGCCCACAAAATCAACCATCACCTTGCTAACAAGCACACAAAAGAACACCAGATAACTCCACAGCTTACACTACACAACACCAACATTCCACACACTCACAGGACCAAAATACTTTGGGTCAAATACAACACACTATCTTTTCCAAACCACATTCAGGACATTATAAACACATGTACGTCAAGACTTAACATGCTTTGGGTACTAACAGGCACAAACTTTGGACACCAGCACGAAACAACATCACTCATATACAAACAATACATTCGTTCAGTTATGAACTATGCTAGCCCATGCTGGGCACCCGTTATCTCAAACACACACATAACACCTTACAGACAATACAAAACAACGCATTTCTTATCATTACAGGATGTACTCAAACACCAAATGCGGTCCCAGGGGCGAAGCCGCCACCCATTAACAGGTCAGAGACCGCCCTGAGGAGATCGGATCGAGTTAACTTAGCACGCTTCCGATGTGAACATCACCTCCAACTTACAGACATATAAACAGACTAGACAACTCCACAGACGACACCTGCCACCTGTGCCAGGACACACCACAAACAATTGAACGCATTATGACAGACTGTACCGCTCTAGCACAACAACGAACACAGAAACATCACTAGTCCGCTGAACCTCTGGTCCACTCCGGAGAGGGCGATCGGTTACCTGCGTGCCGCCGGCTTGCTCGATCAGGGTTGGCTGATCGGCTTACCAACAACAACAACACAATAAAAAAATGATTGGTAGATAAATGGGTACCCTTGGTAGCCTAGTGGTTAAGACGCTGGGATGTTGGTGGGGCGTGGTTCGGATTCCACGTTAAGCTGTAGGTCTAAGGTGGAGTGACAAGCTTGACCTTTGTCAACATGAACAACTCGGGCGGAAACAAAACCAAGAGGTGTAGATTGTAATGTACTGATCTGATTTGCAATAAATTTAAGAAATGACAATTAATAATCAATTATAATTGATTCCAGAACAAGTGAGAAATGGGGATATGGGAAGTATTATGAAGGAAATTTAAAACAATCTAAACCGCTGATTATCATCTTTGTACTTTGAGGGAAAGATATTCAGGGACATTTGCTTCTTTGAAAGAACTTCTAATGGCACAAACATGGGTACCATCCGAACATACGAATGGTAGATCGCATGAGCATATATATATATAAATGAATTTCTCTGGTAAAGCATTGGAGTTACATAAATGAAATAGCACTTATGGACTCCCGTGATTTTGCATAGTGCAAAATTCACCCAATATCACGATTAGAAATCGGGATTTCCGAATAGAAAGGATCTCCATTCATGGAGGCCCAGTGCTTTGCAAAGAGATCTGAATGAAATATTGTCAATGGCTCGAGTGCTTGCAGGGAGGTTCGTACGCAGAACGTTCCTAGACTCCAGATTTATAAACGTTTCATTCGCATGTAAGACTCAAAAGATTGTATTAGCTTTTATCCTGTCATAGTCCAGTGGTCAGTGCCCGTGACTTCTAACCATATATATATAAGTTTTTCTTATATATATATATAATATTTATTTATTGTATATGTGGCCCAAAAGGTACCTACCAAGTTTAAGCCTTTATTTCACCAAAACTATTGAGAGTACAAAGATAGTTCAAACGCCATTCAAATCAACATCTGAAGCCATTTATATGACAATGTGTTCGATGTGCTGTCCCTCCACTTCGACGATTTTTTGCAACCTCATCCCAAAATTCGATACCACGCTGTGGAGAACCTCTGTCGGAATGTCGACGATTTGACGTTCAACAGATGATTTCAACTCCTCCAAAGTCTTTGGGTTTGTTTTAGTAAATTTTATCTTTGAGGTATCCCCACAAAAAGAAGTCACACGGGTTGAAATCAGGCGAATAGGCAGACCAATCAATGCTGCTTCCATAGTGCTTCCGATAGTCCAAACCAATGACATTCTCTCCAAAATGTTCACTGAACAAATGGCGTGAGTAGTATAGTGTGTCAGCAAATTTTCATCGATTTCTATTCATTTGTTTCGGAGAAAATGTAAGTTAATGTTGGCAGGTACCTTTTGGGCCACCCTGTATGTATATATATATATCGGCTATTGATTGATGGCGTGGAAAACGCAGTTTAATAATAAAGAGGAACACCAGAGAAAAAATAAACATCCTCCAAGATTCAATCAGTACCAACGTTTCGGAATGCACTAATTCCATCTTCAAGGCTAAAATAATGAAAACAATTCACATATAGATACAAAGTACAAATGCAAGTTAATTAATAACAATTTAAAATAAAGTTAAAATTATAAAAATGTCGCTAAGAATATGTAAAAGCATTAAAACCTTTTAGTTTTAATGCTTTTACATATTCTTAGCTACCTTTTTATAATTTTAACTATGTCGTTAATTAATGTAGATTACGAATTGCAATGGGCCTAACACTGAACCCTGAGGGACAATTATATGTATCTGTTATACTGCATGTTGTTCGACTCGGTTGTTGAACTCGGGCGAATATTAAATATATCGAATCTATATTTAATGGAATATATATATTATTGGATATGAATTTCATCTACAAAAAACCAAGTTTTTTCCTCAAAAGTTTTGCTTCCTCTTGCGTGCACATTTATTCACTGGCTCGCGTAAAAATATGAATGAAATAAAAATTGAAAGAATTGATTAACACCAAAACTGAAGAACAACGAAGAAAATAACGAGCGCGTGACAGTAAAAATATATTATTTTCAGAATAAATATTCATTTCCACGAGATGTTAAATAGAATTTCACATTTTTATCCCTTATATAAAACACAAAATCGAATCACGATTCGGTATGAAGTTATTATGAGTTACACGCTACCAAAATTGAATATATATATTTTTTTAATATATTAGGTGAAAAATCAGATTCGCGGCCTCTCTCTGTATTCAGGAATTTTAGTAAATTGAAAAAAAATCAGTACTCGTATTGAAAGAGTGTGCAAAAAAATTGCATTCATACCGTTTGTTAGTTAATTCTATTGTCCACCGATGAAATGTCCACAAAGGTAAGTGTGAATTAGGTCGTCCATTATTACAACGAGTGTCCGTTCGAACTGTGATAGAGTGTGACAGGAAAAGAAAATATAATATGACGTATCTTATATAGAGAAAATGCAGTTTGGGAATAATGAAAATCGATAGCTTGATCACGCAGTATCAAGTTTTTTCCTATCTCGTCTTATTTGTTTGTTTATTATATAGAAGGAAGATTAAGAGAATGCTTCATCCCTTAATGATAACTTAATATTGTCTATATCAATGTACGAATTTGATAACTACAATGAAATATTTTTGTTCATATTAGTGTACAGGGTGTCCCATAAGTCCGGCATCATAGAAGAAATTCATATTTTTCTATTTCTACTACAAACCATAATTCATATTTTTCTCTTTCTACAGGCCATAATGTCTGTGAGCAAGGAAGAACGAATCCAGACAATTCTACAGACTGCATCCAGACCGCGAGCCAATAACACAGAGTTGTGTTAGCAGACTTGTTGCAAAGTTTAATTAAGGAAACAGGATTCATAGAAGATAAACCACGTAGTGGACCTTCAAGGAGGCCCACTGATGATGATACAGCGACTGCTCTCCTGGCTCATTTTAAAAGAAGTCCCAATAAGTCTCTTCGGCGATTGTCCGCCGAGACAGGAGTGTCGAAAACTAGCATCCATCGCATTCTTCAGGCTCACAAATGGCATCCATATAAACTTCAGATCCTACAGAAATTAAGCGAAGATGATCCCGACCAGCGGATGAAATTGTGAATGGGCTACGGAACAATATGCTCGGGATGCCAATTTCCCGTCCACCATTCTGTTCAGTGACGAGGCTGTTTTTTATGGAAATGGTGAGGTAAATCGACAGAACACCCGCTACTGGTCTCAAAACAACCCTCACTGGTATACCTCTTCAAAGGAACAAGGTGCATCTCGGGTGATGGTATGGTGTGGCATTTGGAAGGATCGCATCAAAGGCCCCCTCTTTTTCGATGAACATGTCACTGGAGGCACCTACCTACGTATGCTCGAGGAAGAAGCATTTCCCACTGTCTTGAACGAAGAAGGAAATTTCCCAACATGATTCCAGCAAGACGGCGCTCCTGCACATTACAACACCCAAGTAAGGGAATACCTGTACTAACAATTCCCTGGTCATTGGATAGGACGTCGAGGGCCTGTGGAATGGCCAGCTAGAAGCCCGGATCTCACGCCACTAGATTTTTATCTCTGGGGCCACTTGAAAGCGCTGGTATACGCAGAGAAAATTAGGAGTGTTGAACATTTGCGGCAGCGTATTATTGGGGCATGTAACACCATTACTCCTGACATCATTCACCGTGTGCTTGCTGACTGGGTATCAAGTCTGAATTTGTGTATGAAAACAATGGTGGACATATTAAGCACGTTCTGTAAATAAAAGCTTTTGTTTTGACTTTTTTTATTATTTTTCCTATGATGCCGAACTTATGGAACGCCCTGTAGAATAATCATAGAGAAGCGAAAGCATTCTCTCTCATTTCATGCAGGAAATACAACGAACACCTTTAACCAGGCGCGGACTGGCCCCGGCGGGGTGGGCCCTTTCCGTTGGGGACCCTAAATTTGTTCGACGTATTACTATATAAGACCTCAGGGGTGTTCACAAGGTAAAAAAGTGCCAAAATGGCAAAGTACATTGGCGACAAAACGGCATTAAAAATTTTCCACTTTTTTTTTAATACTAGTAAAATAATTGCTATTTAAATTGTTTAGGATTATTAACTTCTAGTAAAATTCCGTTTAAATAAATTTTTATTTAAATAAATTTATTATAATATATTTATTTTATTTGTTGAAAATTAATTAAATAAATGTTAAAAATCGCTATGTTGCAAACGCATTTCTGAGATTTCTAGTTTTACTAATCAGCACTCTAGGACACTATTTTTGGCGCGAAAAATAAAATTGAGTAAATAAAGTAAATATTTTTTAAGCGGTGTTGCATTTGTGCTGGCTGGCGCGCCGATTTTTTGCTCTTGGTCTTTGTAACGTGAGTAATTTACTGAATTTTTTTTAAGTAATTGTAAATTTTTTTATATTTTTAAGCTTTAAACACATAAATATCTTAGGAGCTGAATAAAGGCCAGCAGGGCCCAGCCAGTTCAGCCTAGATCCCAAGAACCTGCATATCCAAACCTACAATCCACACCCCCAATAATTTCCTCATATACCTTTTTTCTAAACGTCTTTGAAAACGTTATTCATTGATATTGTGCGCTATATAATTATATATATTATTATTATCAGAGGCGTAACTAAAAGAAGAAAGGCCTGTAAGCTTACTGTTGATAATGGGCCCCTCTGTAATAGTTTAAGTAAGTGACAGTTTAATTTGGGATTGAAAAAAGTCTTTCTACTTCAACGTTTTCTATGATTTTCATGAGTAACTTTCATATTGTAATATACATACATACATACATACATACATATATATATATATGCAAACCACAAGGAAAAGAAAAATGATTCCAAGGCCTTTCGTGTATTCAGAAGTACACCATCATTCCCTGACTGCGTATTAATTAGATTTGATTTTGGTTGAGTTCAAAATTATATTCAAAACTCGCGGGGATTTACAGGTCATGACAAAATTACTAGATTTTTAAAACATCCATAAACACTTTTTTGTGGGCAGAATTTGCTGAAGCTTTTTGGGGGCCCTCTCAGTGACACCTGGTCGGTGGAAATTTTTGAGCCAGTCCGCGCCTGCCTTTAACAACAGAATTACATAAATATACTTTTGCTCATTATAGAACTAAATCTTGGGTATTACATGTACGACTGTAATAAACTTTGGGACTATTTTTCCAACGAGTATGTTTATCCCAAAAGACATTTTATCGTGGTTAATGGCAAGTTATGTCACGCTGTGGTTTACGTTAAGTTAGAGTGGATAAGGTTATATTAGGTTAACCTGTGCTGATAAATTCTTGAAGTTATGAATAGTAGATTAAAATTAGAGTAACTGTAGATTAAAATTATAGGAACATTTTGAAGGTATTGGAAAAACTATAGCATGACAGATACTTCTTTTGAGGGAATTCTACAATATTACTATTCTGAACGATCGAGTGTTGCATCTACATAGGCTAATTTAACTTTACCCAGTCTAACCTATTTTAACTTTGACCCAATTCAACCTAATTTAACAATATACTAAATAATATTTCAATCTAATTTAACTATTGTTCGACATAATTCAAATACATTCGATTTACTTTTAGTTTGACCAATTTAAATTTACTTTCAGTTCGACCTCATTTCAATCACAGCTTTTGATGAGACTTTATTCTATTCGATACACTTCAGAATAACCTTGAGGGTGGGTGTTTACTTCAGTCGTGTCTCGAAAGAGATACACACATAAATTATTCAAAGCGACCTCTTTCTTATTTAATTACTTGAAGCGTTTAATCAAACGCTAATGTTTTGATGTTTTGCGGATAATATGAAAGTCCGCACGCTTCAATGCCAAGTGAAAAAATATAAATACAAGAAATAAGTTCAGTAAACTATCTTGTATTATAGCGTCATAATACCTTTAATAAAGAAATTATAATTCATACACAAGTGTATAATATACAATGGGCCTAATATATATGTAATATATATATGTAAAGCTGTAGGTTCACTGTCACATGACCTTTGCTGTTACGAAGGAGGTTAAACAACCAATAATAATAATAAATTATAGTATAAAACGTAAAAATGGAACTTCCTTTTCATCGCTTTATAAATCGGAAAAGAAATGAGCGGAAAAATAAAATCTGTGTACGAATTGCATTCAATCTTATTAAAATCAAGAGAGATTAAGAATAAATTCGACTGAAATGATAAAAGCCACTCAGTCCTACATTAATTATTTATGGAGTTATATTTGTTTTGCTGTTTTGGAGCAGGAATTCAGCGAGGATTATCTCCTTATCTATACAAGAAATCCGTTCATTTATCAGGATTTTTTACGTTTTCAAAAGCAGTATATTAAATGTGTGTGTGTGTGTGTGTGTGTGTGTGTGTGTGTGTGTGATATATATAAATATATATATATATATATAAATTTTTAAGTTTCAATTATAATCAGCCAGGAAAATCAGGAATTGGCACATCCTCAATATAGTCCATTGCAGTAACTCTTGCATTACCAGTACCATCGGGATTCGAACCCGCAATCTCAGTGCCTTCACTTCGTTTATGGGGAAGGGCGGTGACCTTTTTAAGTTGTAGGATGATTTGTCGTACGTAGTAGTCAACACACACATATAAACCAGGGAAGACATTATGTATTTTGATGGATGTTTGTATTTTAACACATTCTGTAAAAAGCACAGTTGATAGAAATATATATTTAAAATCACATTAAGGATATGAAGTGGTGAAGATATTTTTCAGGGACGAAATAAATTAGATAAGGACCTACTTGATGCTCGAAGATAGGAAAGTTTGAGAAATATTCGTAGTTTTGGAATAGTTTGGGAGGGAGATCTGGATTGGTATAAATCTAAGGAAATTATTCACTACTTTGACAAAAATGGAAATAGGGAACAGATTAGCAGCGAAGAAGTTTCTTGGGTATTGTGTTTCAGTGTGAAATGATAACCATCCTGAACAAATATGGAAAACACGTGAAATTCCGGATTGAATGCTGCATGATTTAAAATTATTAAATATATGCAACTAAAATTTATATTTTTAGTTTATTTATATGCGTGTATTGACTGCCAAGACCAAGCCATCTTACAAATGAAACAGATGGTAGACAAACAGAGGTGTTTCACACTGGAAGTACCATATCCAAACCGGAGTATTCATCCATAAGCAGAGATTTAGAAAAACATTCACCCCAATTTCCATTGACAGTTACAATATACTGTTAAGCAAGTCACTAAATTAAAAATGAAAAATAACATAAATCATTTTAAATTCTCATTCAGTGAACAATCATTCCTCATCGAACTCTTTGACCTATTTAAAAAACTAACCACTAAATATCCTATCGAACTAATTTTCATAGCGTTTCCCAGGATTCAAATACAGTAATTATAGTCTAGGATCTGGGCCAGAGTTCGTATAAATTTCTGGGTGCAGAGGTTTTGACGACTGATCTAGACTAATTTTGAGTCGGAGAATCCGAAATTTTCTATGCCATTGCACCAAATTGGTGCGAAAGTGGTCAAAATGGCAAAAAAGGCAAAATTTTACAAGTTTTTCATATTTTTGTCATATTCTTGAGTTGAAAAATTTTTCAATGGCAATTTTTTGTTTGAGAATCTGCCTGAACCAAGAAAACTAACAAAAATGTCAGAAAATAACAGCAAAAATAGTAAAAAATTAAGTAAATATTGTCAAAAAATCGCAAAAATGAAATTTTTGACTATTTTGGTGCATAAACTAGCTCTAACCAATCATATCGAACTAAATAGTCAAGAAATTAGATATTAATAGCTCTGCAAGAATTTATTAAAAAGTATGCACAAATGTCTAAATTTCGGGTATAAATCGATAAAAATGATTGTAAAATTTTCGAAAAAATAGCCAATATATAAAAAAAATAGTACTAATTTTGTTATTCTTAGGCTTGCTTGTTGTAAAATGCTTGAACTTCTTATAGAATCGATCTATTTGATTTCTTTAGAGTAACTAAGTCATATTTATTGTGTTTCAGGTTTAGTATTGGTAGTAGCTACAAATTGAGGATCCCTGTATTCATTATGTGATTCAACAGATGATAGATCATGGTAAGTAATAATCGAATTGAATATTTAAAACATAAATATAAAGACCAATGGTTACAAATGAATTTTATATGTATAAAATAGAACCAGTTTATTATAATTGCAATTGCAAGAAGTCTTAGTATATTTTATTTTTTCAGGATGTATGTCAACTTGTGCCAGAAAAGAGCATAGCTCAAACCTTGGTAAATGTATCTTGTGCCAGAAGAACAAAAGCCCAAGTGGAGAGAAATATTTGAGCAGCGGTGAACATGGAATAAAAAATTTGCTTCAGTTGGCTTCTGCGTACCCAAATGATGACAGAAGCAAGCGTTTGAAAGCTCTTACTGAGAGTCAGACTCCTTATATCCAGTATCACAGCACTTCGTGCTATGCAACATATAAAATGTTCGTTGAACGTAGCCAGAAGTCTAAAAATGCTGAATCTGAACCCTCCGATTCCTCCTTAGGGGAAGCATTAACTCCTCCAGAAAATAGTTCAAGCAAAAGGATTAAAACACAGCATATCAAGAATATGAAAGTGTGTATATTTTGTGGTTCAGCTCGAGTCAAATTGAAAGGTGGAAACATTGACCATGATTTGTTTCGGATATGTACTCCACGTCGTGCCCAAAAGTTATTGAGTTATGCTCACTTGTTCCAAGACGATGTTTTTACCAGAGTAGCGATGTTGAACGAATACAAAGATGTATTCGCTGCAGATGTATTCTATCATAATAATTGTATAAAGAAGCATTTTTCAGCCTATGATCGCAGAATAGAGACGATTTTGGAAAACAGACAGCAAGAAAATGAAGTTAAGGGTTCTACTGACATGGTTCAAGAAGCGTTTAATGATGGTCTCAAAAATAGACTTCACAAGCTGTGGATACAGTGTCACCTACTTGAGACAAGAGATCAATAAAAAGCTGAACCAGGATGAATCTATCGGTAACTATTTGGTTAAGAGCCTGCTTATAGACAAATTTAAGGACACCATTTATTTTACATATCCTAGCAACAAACGAAAATCCCAGATGGTTTATTCTGTCCAGATTGAGAGTGCAAGAATTGTTGAAACTTTGCGGAAATCATCTGTCGAAAACGTTGCTAAGGACCTAAGGAAAGAGTTGAAAACTTACAGTTTTGGTTTACGCTCTAGCTATTGTGATCCAAACGATCTTGATCTAGCCTTAAAACGCTTCCAAAATGAACGTCCTCCAAAATGGATGGAATTTCTTCAGCATTTGTTTTCCACCCGGAATGTATCAGATAGCAACAATCAGTTGATGCTGAAGTGTGACACCAGAGGCGTACCAATACTTTTTGCCGCTCGGGGCGAAAATGCCCCCCCCCCCCCCCCCCCGCGCAACAATTATTTTCAATTTTAAAAACAATTCCTTTACAAAATACACTTCTAAACAAAACTTTTATTGGAAGAAAAACTTAAATAAAGCAACTTCAATTTTAACAATACAATGTACCGTACATAATACACTACATAATTTTAACAATAACTATATAATGTATAATGCCTAGTTAAATTTTCGGACTTTCATAACAGAAAATTCATGAATGATTTTTTCTATGTCCATTGTCTCTGCAACTTCGTGTTCAATTGAAATAATCGCCAAATTGCTCAGTCTAGATTGACTTATAGTTGACCTGAGGTAAGTTTTTATAAGTTTCAGTTTCGAGAAACTTCGTTCGCAACTTGCCACGGACATGCATGTAGTTAGACAGATCTGGAGGGCAATTGTTATATGAGGCAAAGATTCCACTAGATCCCATTTAACGATCCACTGAAGTAGTTTTAACATATCCCAGTTCTTTGGATCATCGTCGACGCTTATGCTTTCGAAACTGAGCAAATGTCTGCGCAAACGCTTTATTTCTTCCAGTAGACTTCCTGGATTAATGTCATTGTAGATGGAAGAAAAATTATTGACCTTGGTATTAATTTCTTCATCTTTGGACTGATTCAAAAGGTACGAAGGAGACAGAAATTCAAAGCGATCATTCATGTTTTTAAGACAAACTGTGCGTTTTTCAATTTCTGCTAATAAACGATCCATGATTTCAAAAAATTCTCTGTACATCCTCTTGCACGGTCAATCCAGCATCACGAGCTTGCTCTCCAGGCATTCTTCTCCGTCTCCTGACTCTGCGGTCTATACTGATATCCATTTCATTACAGAACTCTTCGGCGGCATCTGCAGCGTTTGATACTACTGCCTCTCGTTCATTAGTTAAAAACACGGATAAAGAGTTCATTTTTAATGCACACTGGTCCAAAGCAAGTCCCTTTCTTTGAAAATATAGCTGAGCATCATTGATTTCTTTCAGCACTGGATCCCAGAAAAATAAGTACACAATGAATATGTATGACATGATGGAGGTTAACAGAGCTTCAGCATCGCCCTTTGTGTCCAGATTTTCGGAGACCCCTTCACTCAGTTCTTCCAAGGCACTAACAACGTGAGTCAAGTTCTTCTTAAGACTAGAAACAGCATCATACTTAGCACTCCACCGCGTATCAGAGACTCGCTTGACAGTGATTTTTTGGAGGGTTGCATTTTAAAACATAAAAACCCAAAATTTTGCATACTGCGCCCGCCTGACAGTAATTTGCCGCCCCTCGGGAAGTGCCGCTCAGGGCGGTCGCCCCTCTCGCCCCTCCCTTGATACGCCACTGTGTGACACTATCTTCCACTATTTTGTCTATTTTTTCAAATATTCTACAACCATTTTTAATCATTGTAACCCAAAATTTAGACATTTGTACATGTTCTTGTGTTAGGGAATTTTAGTAGAGTTAATAATATCTAATTTCTTGACTATTTAGTTCGATAAGATTGGTTAGAGCTAGTTTATGCACCAAAATAACCAAAAATTTCATTTTTGCGATTTTTTGACAATATTTACTTAATTTTTTACTATTATTTTTTGACATTTTTGTCAGTTTTCTTGGTTCAGGCAGCAGCATGTTACAAACACAGATTCTCAAACAAACAATTGCCCTTAAAAAAATTTTCAACTCAAGAATATGACAAAAATACGAAAAACTGATAAAATTTTGCCAGTTTTGCCAATTTTTTACCATTTTGACCACTTTCGCACCAATTTGGTGCGATGGCATAGAAAAATTCGAATTCTACGCCCCAAAATTAGTCTAGCTCAGTCGTCAAAACCTCTGCACCCAGAAATTTATACGAACTCTAGGCCAGATCCTGTACTATTATAAGTAATGGTCGTTTCGAACCATATATACGGTTAGTCAGTCCTAATTTTGAATTAATTTGTCAGTGTTTAAACATTTAACACTAATTTTGTTATAGAACTTTTATGTTTTAGTATTTTAATTCATTTTAGGTTCTTTTAATGCAATTTACTTGCCTGTAATTTTAATATTTTAATGCACTATGGAGAGTAATATACAAGAACAAAAATGAACATTGAACGGCATCCTCCTATATATATATATATATATATATATATATATATATATATATATCTATCCTCTCGAGTTGGCCTGGTGAAGTAGTGAGTTGGTTTCTTGTACTCTCCACACAGCCAGGAACGCCCGGCTCATCGAGGATTGTTCTGAGCCAGGCGTCTAATCTTCTTTTGAAGATGTCCACCGCAACATCACTCGTGTTCCTTAGGTCTTTGGGCAGCTGAATAAACAGTTTTAGTCCTCTCACAACAAAACTATTTTCTTTCAGGGTTAAGGATGTTCCCTGTCTCGCTTTTAATTTGGGAACACGACACAGTCTTCCTTTCCTACTTTCAACCGTTGTTTGGGGAGTTACAGGGTTCAGAGTAAGATTAGGGACTAGTTTCTCCATTATTTTCCAAATGTAAATAATAGTGTATCTCTCTCCTCCTTTTCAGTAAATATAGGTTTAATTCGCGTAACCTTTCCCAGTAGTTTAGTTCTTTGCAACCCTTGATTTTGGCTGTGAAGCTTCTCTGAATCCCTTCTGGTTGTCTAATGTCTTCTTTTTTATATGGGCAGTGATGGGCAGTATCTAGATACATGTATCGCCGATACATATCGATCGATACTTTTGTATCGGTATCGGTATCGCTTCAGCTACTTGACAAAAGTATCGATTTATCGGTATCGCTAAGGTCAATTTTCTTAAATGTATCGAAAAAATCGATACTTCGATACATCGATACATTAATAAGAATTTTTAAATATTTAAATAGATGTTATAATATGACACTACTGAGTTATATTTATGAATATACATAAATAATAATAATATTAAATATTTATTTAATGACAGTACTACTCTACTGGTCACGTCACACAGTACGGCGCAACGTTTAAACACGTTTGTACTTGTGTTATTGAGATTAATTAACCATAATATAGAAACGCTCATAATATAGAAACGCTCATATAATATAGAAACGCTCATTGCGGAGGCATTGCGTCATTGTCAGCCACTTCTCAATGCAGTCACAGTAGGGTTCACTAAGCTGTTTGAAAAGTTTCTGTGCCTTGATGCGTCGCATGAGTGTAAAGCAGCAATACTGGCATCGTCTTCAAATCCTCTGTTCAAGTTAAAGTGGATGACAATAAAAGGCAAATTTAATACTAACATTGTCAAAAAGAGGGTTCAAGAAATGTTGGTTAATGCTGTTAAGAGCCTCAGCGAGCAGACCCCCAGCAACAACTAAGTGATGCTGCATCTGACGGAAGTGCAGATGATTTCTTCTGTTATGAGTCTGCTTCCACTAATGTCTCTGCAACCCAAGATTCCACTGAGATGGAAGTTTTACAGTATCTGGGTGACGGAAGTCATTCTCTCCAATCTCTGAGGCAGTACCCAGGATTCTACGGGTCTTCCTGAAGTATAACACACCACTACCATCCTCTGCTCCTGTAGAACGGTTGTTTAGTTTGGCTGGTCACATTCACGCTCCAAAAAGGAATAGACTGTCTGACCAGATGTTTAGCCAGCTGGTATTTTTGAAGGGTAATAGTAATTACTTTTAATTGTTAGTGTAATATTTTCAGTCATTCATGTATCCTACAAAATTAAAACATACTTTCATTAAATAAAGCAATTGTTTTTATTTACATCTATAAAACCCATTAAAATGTCGTTGATTTTACTTACAGTGCGTACAAATTACTAGTATAAACAATAATATCTAATACCTACATATTAAATGAATAATTATAAAAATGTACCGGCGATACATGTATCGGCGATGCATGTATCGGTATCGCTTAAGACATCTAGAAAGTATCGGCGTATCGGTATCGCCTAAGACGTTCTTCATGTATCGATGTATCGGTATCGCTTTAGCGATTTTCATGTATCGATGCCCATCACTGTATATGGGCATGGTAGGACCGAGCAGTATTCCAATTTGGTTATGATCAGTGTTTTCAGTAGAGGAATCATTATATTCCTATCCCTTCGTTTAAAGGTTCTCAGTATCTGCCCAGTTACTCTCTTTGCTCTGTTTACTGCTATCTTATTTTGTGCTTCAAATTTCGCATCATCACTCATTACAACCCCTAAATCTTTTGCTTTAGAATTTCTCTGAGTTTCCTGTGCATTTGGGGTATAATATTCCAATTATTCCATAGATTTTAAGACCTCTCTTTTTTCGTACCGTAACAGCTGAAATTTCTCAGTTTTAAACTTCATATTGTTGTCTTCCGTCCACTTGTAGATTCTGTTCATGTCTGTTTGTAGAGATCCTATATCTTCTGGGTTTCTTATTTTTCTACTAATCTTTGTGTCATCCGCAAAGGATGTTACTGTGCTGTCTCTGGTAACGCCCTCATCTATGTCAGTTAGTATGATCATGAAGAGTAGTGGTACTGAGCTGAGGACCTCTGATTCTGATGAATATACTCCTTGTACTGTAACGACTTGCCGCCGCTCACTAAGGAAATTATATATCCATTTCCCTACTTTTCCTGTTACACCCATATACTTCAGTATGTATTATGATTCCATGGTCACACTTGTCGAACGCTTTGGCAAAGTCTGTGTATATTACATCATAGTTTTCATTACTTTCCAGTGCATCAATAATGTTGTTGTAGTGTTCCATTAGTTGTGACAGGCATGATCTGCCTGACCGAAACCCATGTTAGTTATCATTTAATTTTTTCTGAGTTTCCAAAAGGCCATACATTTTCTGTCTAACTATTCTTTCAAATATTTTAGTGAGATGAGATGTAAGCGACACTGGCCTATAGTTTTTGTCCTCGGCTCGATCTCCTTTATATATTGGGACTATGTTCGCGCTCTTCAGGATGCCCGGTATTTCTCCCGTGTCTAGTGATCGTCTCCATATCCAATATAGAGGCTCAGTGATTGCATTCTTGCAGTTTCTGTTCAGTGTGGCATTCCATTTGTCCGGTCCTGCCGCTGTGTGTGCTTTTAGTTTCCCTATAGCTTGTGTAATATCTGTCGTAAAGTTGAAGTTCGTTATACTTTCCCCTTGTAGTTCTTCTTCAAAGAACGCGTTTCTATCGCATATCAATTTGTCAGTTTTTGGGATACTGAAAAAAGATTTGTACTGAGCTCTTAATATTTCGGATACTTCTGTTAGACCATCAGCTAAAGCACTGTCTTCGTTTTTCAAAGGTTCAATAGTCGCATGTTTTTTCGACTTCGTTTTTGCAAAATTATAGAAGTACATTGAGTTAACCTCTATCGCCTCTATAGCGTCGCCTTCTTTTTCTGTATGCTTCTCAATTAGTTCCTGTATGACGCAATCGATACTCTGCAGTTTATCATTTAATATTTTTATGATGTTATCTTTATAGTTACTTAATTTTGCAGTCACTCTTTCTCTTTCGGAACAAGGACCTCTTTTGTCTCTCGGTCCTGCTTCTCTTTCCCCTTTGTTGTATTTTTGAGACGTGTCTTTCCACAATTTCCAACGTTTTCTCTAAGGTCATTAGTATCTCTTCCGTTGTCTTGGCCTCGAAGATGGATTTCCAGTCTATTACTTCCATGCTGGATGCAACATCTTCCCAGTTTATAGCTTTGGAGTGAAAATTAAAAATTTCGAATTTGCTTCTTTCTGTTGTTCGTGTTCTTTCCTTTCTTGTTGCTTTTATATTGGTTGTTATTTCAATAATGTTGTGATCCGATATTATAGTTGGGGATATTTCTACATTATCAATTAGGTTGCTGTTGTTTGTGAACACCAAATCTAGGCAGTTGTTTTGTCTTGCGTTTTCAGTTATTGCGTTAACATAAATTCATCAGCCAGAGCTAGTAGCATTTTTACCTGCTCCTGGCCTTCCCGTGCCCCCCCTTGTCCTGATGTACACATTTTTTCCTATCCTTTTATATTTCATGAAGGGGAAATTAAAATCAGCACAGAGAAAAATATTTGGGGTTAGAGAGTGTAGATCTTTTACCCAGTTTCTTACCTCTGTAATGGAATCAGAGCATTTTGAGGTTGGCGTATTTGGGGATCTGTACACTACAATTAGTACCATATTTAATTTTTCAACTTTTGCTGCTACACATTCTACGTAGTTGTTTGAGGTACTTATAGTCATTTCTGCCATTATATACAGGGTGTCCCATAAGTCCGGCATCATAGGAGAAATTCATATTTTTCTATTTCTACAAACCATAATTCATATGCTCGGGATGCCAATTTCCCGTCCACCATTCTGTTCAGTGACGAGACTGTTTTTTATGGAAATGGTGAGGTAAATCGACAGAACACCCGCTACTGGTCTCAAAACAACCCTCACTGGTATACCTCTTCAAAGGAACAAGGTGCATCTCGGGTGATGGTATGGTGTGGCATTTGGAAGGATCGCATCAAAGGCCCCCTCTTTTTCGATGAACATGTCACTGGAGGCACCTACCTACGTATGCTCGAGGAAGAAGCATTTCCCACTGTCTTGAACGAAGAAGGAAATTTCCCAACATGATTCCAGCAAGACGGCGCTCCTGCACATTACAACACCCAAGTAAGGGAATACCTGTACCAACAATTCCCTGGTCATTGGATAGGACGTCGAGGGCCTGTGGAATGGCCAGCTAGAAGCCCGGATCTCACGCCACTTGAAAGAGCTGGTATACGCAGAGAAAATTAGGTGTGTTGAACATTTGCGGCAGCGCATTATTGGGGCATGTAACACCATTACTCCTGACATCATTCACCGTGTGCTTGCTGACTGGGTATCACGTCTGAATTTGTGTATTGAAAACAATGGTAGACATATTGAGCACGTTCTGTAAATAAAAGCTTTTGTTTTGCCTTTTTTTTATTATTTTTCCCATGATGCCGGACTTATGGGACACCCTGTATATATATATATACATATATATATATATATATATATATATACAGGTGTCCCATAAGTTCGGTCTCGTAGGAAAATTTATTTTAAATTAAATTTACAAAAGTAATATAGAAGAACAATCAAATGTTCAAACTGATGTCTTGTTTTGGGACCTTGTTGTTGCAGGTAGAATAACAGGCAATGGCTAATATGGAAGCGGGTTACACTCCTCAGGAAAAAGCCTCCGCCTAGATGTAATAATAAATGATCATATACAAAATTAAGTTCGTTACATTTATTACATTTACAATATTTATATTGCAAGGTCAGTATTTGTCACTAGATTTAGGGCAGTCACAAAAAAAAAAAAAATAAAGAAACCTTAACCCTTTGCCTGTCCAAAGGGTTTTCCTCAGGGTTTACCGAGACGATTTTTGGGTATGAGGAAGTATGGTTGCAAGAAATGAAAAATGTGAAAAATGTTAGTATTATAGGAGTATTATTAGGGTGTCTGACCAGCAATAAAAAAGCGTGTATCACATTTGCTGCACAGAGCAATAAAACTAGTAATTATTAGTCGTACGTTCTGCGCATCACGTGTGAAGCACACTCAAGAACACTGTTTTTTTTAATCTAAAAGTATTTTCTACACTAATCATTGCTCTTGCACTAATCATTCTTTCTTGTTGAATTAGCTGAAGCATTGCTGAATGAAGGCAGAATTTTAGTCGCTGACAATTGGTACAGCAGTATCGAGTTAGCAAATTATTTGAAAAAGAAAAATACAGAATACTGTGGGACTATAAGGAGAGGGCGATCGGTTACCTGCGTGCCGCCGGCTTGCTCGATCAGGGTGGGCTGATCGGCTAAACAACAACAACAACAACAACTATGAGAAGAAATAAAAGTGGAATACCAGCTACAATAAAATCTGCAAAACTGAAAAAAGGAGAAGTAAAAGGAGCAGTAAATAAGGACGGAATTAGAATAATGAAGTTTCAGGATAAGAGAGAGTCTTCATGATATCAACCGCAAGGTACTGTTTGAATGTATGAGCATTGCATTATTGGATAGTTGGGTCCTTTTCAATAAGTTTTACAGTATAAAGGACATCAAGCTATCACCATATACAAAATCAGTAGCAATGTCGCTGCTTGGTATTACTGAAAAAAGCGAAGTGACCAAACCAATCAGGATAGAGCATAAACTAAAGAAAATTCAAAGAAAATTGCTTGTGCATCACATATGATACTTTATACGCCTTGTGCATCATATATGATACTCAAATGCATAAGATCACAGTCTAATTCATACATTCTGCATCAAAGAAGGCTTACTTTTCATCCGTTTGAAATAAAGCATTAAAAATATCTGAAATGTGCATCATATGTGATGCACAAACGTCTCAGCCTAGCGCCTCGTGTATCACATGTGATGCACGACAGGCAAAGGGTTAATATCATAAAACAGTCCAGTGCCTTATTAAATGGTACATTTTACGATACCATACGCGCAAAACCTGGGAAAGTGCCCAGTAATTTTAAAATTAAATCAGTAAGCGTTGAATTATCAAAACATTGTTTACATATCAAAACTAATTTTAAGTACAGTATGTCATTTAAAATACAATGATTTAAATTACTTGAAAGCTCTTTCTCATTATTTCTTGCCTCCAGACTTAAACTGATTGGAAAATATCTTAGATAGGCATACTTGCCAACATTTTGAAAATTAAAAGCTGTAGGATTTGTAATCAATGCCAGGGGGTCCGTGAGAAATTTTTGAAAATCTAGCCTTAAATGATGCACTCTAGTGCATTCTGAGCATAAAAGGTTTGATACTTGTATGTTGCAAATTTGCATAGCCTTCAAATCGGTGGCCTACCACCTAAATCGGTAGGGTTGGCAAGTATCGATATGTACCTTTTCTCTCTATATTTTGCCAGTTTCTTGAAAAGCACCTTGTATCTTTGATACGCAATAAGCTAGTATTCTGAATGCAAGACGCATTTCTTAGTGTATCTTGCCTATCTCTGATAATTACCAACCTAACCTAGCTTAACTTAATCAACCCAACCTAACATCTTACTAAGCAACTATTATGAATTTGGTCTCCGAACTGCGTTTGGATTCTGGAAATTTGCTGAAAACTTATCAGGTTAACTTACCAGGCGTTGTAGATTATCAATAAAAATTTCTGGAGTGGAGTCTATTGATTTTAACAGAGATTGTGGGTATTTAGAACTTCATTTCAGCTGGACTTTTTTGTTATTTTAAATTAATTAAAGGTTTGTGGAACTTTAGTATTGAGCCGATGGTAACGAACTTAATTGTAAGACCAGGAAGTTATTTCACGATACACAAGTTAAAAGCGAAACTTTACTTCTTGAAGGATCGTTTCTTACTAAGGATGTACGACGATTCCAGGATACAGAGGTAGAGTGGTTGGTTGATTTGCGGAATCAATGATTGTTTAGTTGGATAGAAGTTGCTTGTGGCTGATTTGGGTGGTTTATTTACGGGTTGTGATGTTCTGGCTGAAACGAGACGTCCGCGAGATGTCCATCTTCCAAATTACTTTCTTCGATCTTGCAAATTATACCACTCACTGACACCCCAAATTGAAATCAAATTCAGAAACGGACATATGATGAACGAATGCATAAGTAACAAAACTGTACTGTAACTTAAATGAGGCTTATAAATGTTAACTTATTCCATGGACATCCAAGCACAAATTTCTAACACCCACTTTATACAAAACACATTGGATATCACATTTCATACAAATTACAGTACAGCCCTTTAAATTGTAAGCAAGCTATCAAATTCACTTTCATTTTATATACAGTAGGTCTTATTAAATTTCTGAATGTTCACATACATCCTTTCATCGAGGTTGTTCACTAAACAGTAAACTAATGAAATTATGACTTATATGCATAAAGAATATACAGGATTGGTAGATATTATGATGTCATTGAAATGGGCGGAATTTTGATTATTTCGACTTTGCTAACAATCTGGTGACCATGAAACTGCATACTCATATAATTGTAATTATACACCCATAATTAAGTTAATAAAAAATCTCCACCCTCTTATATATCAACTATGCTTTTATATATTATAATATATTGTTCATTTTTAACATTTTTAGTACTGATGGAAAATTTGTCGAAACATTTGCAAATAAAACTACAATATATACCCACTATTCGTTCTCGATATATATATATACGAGGGGCAGTCAGAAAATAAGTTTACACGGCGTATAATTTCGTAACTAAAGGATCTACATTGATTGTTTGTATCAGGTGAATTCGTTAATCATTGTTAGCAACACCACGTCGATTCGGCTGCCATCTACTGTACATTGGTTATATGAGTCAGTTGAACATGGCGGCTCGACTGGAACAGTGCCCTACCCTACGGAGCAGGCCAGGACGTTTACGTTTAATGGCCGCTCGTAAACGCTCCAGTGTTGAACAATATGCAGCTGCATTGATTGTTCTGCCTTTTCGCATGAAGTCTGCGAGCAAAACGCCTTTGTGGTCCCAAATCACGGTAACCATCACTTTGCCAGCGGACCTCGCAATCTTGAACTTCTTTGGTCGCGGGGACCCAGGGTGTTTTCATTCCATGCTGGCACGTCTTGTTTCCGGAGTACGGTGATGAACCCATGTTTCGTCTCCTATGACTGCGCTCGAGAAATTCTTGACCACTGACAGACTCGGAATATCGTTGCAGAAATGACAGGGCACTGTTCGAGTCGAGCCCCCATGTTCAACTGACTCGTATAACCAATGTACGGTAGATGGCAGCCGAATCGACGTGCAGTGTTGCCAACAATGATTAACGAATTCACCTGATACAAACAATCAATGTAGGTCCTTTAGTTACGAAATTATACGCCGTGTAAACTTATTTTCTGACAGCCCCTCGTGTGTGTGTGTGTGTGTGTATAAAGCTTTCCTGTTTGAATGTTACCCTTTTAGTTCTTCCTATCTTTGTTCGTTGGCCTCATCGATTTTTCCTGAAGTCGTTGTGCAGGAACTACGGCTGCTTGTTTTTGCTTGCAGGGTTTTATGGGGTTGTGTAACCTCTTTTGCAACACTTAGATTCTATTTTCATATGACGAATAGGGTAGGTTGATTTTGGAACTGTGATCTTGGACTAGTCTAGATAGAAAGGTATTAATGTATAAAAAACGTTGCACCAACTCATATTTGTGAAAATGATTGTATTTTTTGAGGATTGTTAATTATTTTTAAGTTGTAAAATTGCCGAATTTTATGCGTAAAATCGCGCGCGCGGCATTCGCGCAATGTAAACAAACAAAATATCGGACCTTATTTCATCAAAATAATCAATTAAAATTCGGCTTTTTTAACAAAACGATTCTTGAAACTTATTGTAAATGCATTATAGATGTTTATTAGTGTATTATTTTGTATTTTTTAATGATATTTACCTATAAATTGTGAATTAAATTAAGTTATTTTATGATGCGTTCATTTAATTGTGTTTATTTTCAGATATTTCATAAAAATGGGTAAAAAACGGAAGTCTGCAGTGTTAACTCGAAGTGATAGTGCCAAAAAATTCAGTGGCCAGCCTTCCCCTTTGGATAAAACAGAGCCTCCTACCCTCCGCCAAGTTATTCAGTACAGTTATTTCCTCCAAAACAGCCACCCGGACTTGAAAGACTATGATATTGCTAAAATGATAACAAAGGATGTGATTGAGATCTGGCAGGCAGTGAACCCGCGGCTGCCCCTGTATGAGGAATATTATGTAGTGAAATTGGTGGATAAAGTGTGCTTCAAGAAAGCAAGAGAGATAAACAGGAAATCTCTTTCTACAGTCCAAGAGAAGAATCTGGAGGAAAAGCTGGATAAACTTTTTGACATTTCTGCTTGCACCTGTAAGCTACCTGTTCGTCCCTGTGATGACAATGCTGTGAAGTGCAAGAAAGAAAATTGTCAAACAGCACATAATCTGCACTTGTCAATTAGATTGATGTGTCTGTGGACTAGAGGTGCTTACCCTCCAGAACTACAGGATAAGCTTTACCAGGCCATCAAGTTCATTGTGGAAGTGTATGCAGTCAGTTGGTTTGAGATCAAAAGGGACAGCAAGTTCCACAATCAGCAGCTGTACATCTTCAATATGATCCAGAGGATCAAGCAGCAGTCTGAAGAAATCCAGGGTGTTGCTTTCAAGAACCTGAAGTACAATGCTTTTGTCTTGCTGCCCGAGAATGTACTGTACTCCATGATGAAGTCTGATGACTTGGAAGTGAGAGAAGCTGCTCTCAAGAAAATTCTGTCCATCAGGTAAGCATTTATTAATTTTAAAAAATGTGAAAAAAAAATTTGATTATGGGGATTTATTTAATAAAAAAAAGGCCCGAGTTCTATAAATCCCCATAATTGAATTTTTTTTCACATTTTCCTATCCCAATTTCCCCCTTCCCCTCTGATAATGGAAATAATCTTACCTTCTTTCTGAAAAAAAATTCGATTATGGGGATTTATAGAACGGGTTTTTTTTTTTGGTTTTTTTAATTTAAGTTTAATTTAAATCAGCAATTCTGAGACTAATAGGGATTAAATCTTAAACTGGAATAAAAAATAAATTAATTATTATTCTTTCAGAAGTGGGAAGCCAGCCAAGAGGAGGCTGAAGAAGATCACAGCCATCAACATTGAAGCTACCCACTGGTCAGAACTAATCAACCTTTCTCAAAGTGGCATCTGTGAACCTGCTCTCACAGAAGACTTTTCTGACCAGGAGCTTCAAGAAGCATTGCTGAATGGCACCAAGCTGGAGCTGCGTGATCTGCCTTCACATTCTCAGTGTTGAAAGGGCCGTGAAGCTGACATCTGAAGCTTCCCATACTGTTTATGGACTCGAATCAAGGCACAAACACATTCTGGCCAAAGCCCTAAGCCGCCAGATGAGGCCTTCCTTTGCTTCTAAGGGCTCTTACAGTGAAAATTATGATGATCTTGGGATCTATATGTGTCTATTTGACTCTGTACATGTTTTTTTTACTTTTTTTCAATAAAATTGTAACTTTTTTCAGGATTTTTTTTATGAAAATAGCATGTTTTTTTTAGGCCGAAAATTGCGAAAATGTGGTATTTTTCGGTACGATTTTTTGACGATTTTTGAAACGATTTCCTCAAAAAACGGTTAAAGCTAGGGATCTGAAATTTTTTGTCAGTTATCATCATATTAAGCCCTGACTATCTCGACTAGTCCAAAGTCGATATCTAAAAAAATGCAGAAAATCAACCTACCTTAATGACGAAGGGGACCTACAGCTTTACGTAGGAGCCGAATCACGGGTCGCTACATTACCTACATAATTTGGAGGCAGAGGACGGTTTCCCATCGAACTATTGCCCAGACCCACTGTCGCTTAACGTCGCTGATTGACAAGAAGCAGTGTTACGAGACTGGCTACGACGTAGCTCTCGCCTGTATGTTTTTGGTTGTACACCGGCCGTTTCGGAAAGAACCTTTCTTTCTCTATCTAGATGTTACATTTCATGCGAACCCTGCTCGTGTTCATTCTTCCCGACTTACACGAACTGATATCCTGTCTAATAAGATATACGAGATATACAAGTAAAGTGAAATAGGATAAATTATATAGTGCTTTCATTTTGATGAACAAACTCTGCTACGAGCGGTAAACAATGTTAGCAAGATGGAAGTTTTTAAGGACTTATTAAATTGTCCTCCGTACTCACATGAAAAATAAGCAAATGATACGCATTGGAAGCAATAAGTAAAGAAAATATACAGTATTTTATTTGGTAAAAATATGACTTCGCAGTATAACTTACGATATACATCCTATTACAGAATTAAAGCCTCAAGAAATAATAAATATAAGCACCGAAAGATATCACACAACAGTCTCCCTTTTAAGATTTAATTCATTTTAAATTAGTAACGACGCGAAAGGATTCCAACCGAATTACCTCTCGGCACAGCAGTGGATCCCAAACTATTTGAAACAAAGGGCATTTACACATTCGGTCAGCCTACGGTGTGTCGCAAGAAGACAGGTTTTAAAGGTAAATAAGTTACATTTAAGACATTAAAATTAACGAAACAGATGCTAAACTACGCAAATGTTGCAATAAAAATGTTACGCTTCCATTTTGTGGCAGTCAATGATGGCGAAGCAGCAAAACATCTCAAAAGTAAGTAGAGTATTTTATCCACAAAGAAAACATTTATGATTTACACCACCTCGTCATACGGTGGGAATGGTGTGGGTGGTGTGGGGGATTATCAATCTGTACCACCTCAATCTCGCCCTGTGGCAATTATTCTTATCCCCTATATCCAATACACTGGGTACAGTGGGGGAGGGGGATTAGATTACGAGCCAAGAGAGATCCGCGCTCTAGAGTCCAGATGTAACATTGGTTACCAAAGTCAGCATTACACATGGGCGAAAAGACAGGTGTGAGCCAAAAACGGGAAACGAATAAATGGGAAGATATAACCCTGTCGCAAGGACCTTACTCGCCGCATCAAAAACCTAAGGCCTAACTCTCTTCTTGATTTATCTGAAACAAATTTGCTTTCACAATCTTAATCGATTTAAAAACTTTAACAACAACAATAATATACCTTTCTCCCATAATTTGTTCAAACGACAAACGACTGATATGCCTGACAATATATATATATATATATATATATATATATATATATATATATATATATATATATATATATATATATATATATGGTGGCCCAAAATTCACAATCGGATCGGCTTCCCTCAAATCTAGCTTGCGACGTAACAAACCTGCAAATTTAAACCCATCAGAGAGAACATGGTGGAGTTCATATAGAATTTGTTGATGTGAGGTTTGCATCCCTTAAACATCATACTGTAAAAATAATAAAAGTAAATAAATATATTTCACCCAATTGTGACTTAGTTCACTGCATATATAATATATATATATATATATACATATATATTCTAACTGCAATCACGCAGTATAATTAACGTAAAGAACGACGCTTGTATAGGAGAATATTCCGCGCAAGATGAGAGAGAGAACGAAACATTTTTCATTTGTTTCGTTCTCTCTCTCATCTTGCGCGGAATATTCTCCTATACAAGCGTCGTTCTTTACGTTATATATACAGGGTGTCCCAGAATTAACTATTTCAATGAAATCGGACAAATTTTTTAAAAACACACTTTTATTTATGTTTATCATGTTTAATATGTGTTAAAAATGTATAAATTTCTAAATTTTTTCATAATTTTATTTTCATAATTTTTTCATAGTTTTTCATAGTTTTATTTTCATTCTCTTTCAGAACCCTATTAATAATGAATACACAAGAACGCATCTTTGTTGTAACATCCCGTATCAAAGCCTTTTTCATCAGTGTCGAACGCAAGATTCTATGAACTGTTGTCTTGGATATGTTGAGTCTTCGACCGGCCTCCCTAACCGAAGTTGTTGGTTCATCCTCAAACAATTGTCGTACCTGTTCGGTACTGTTACGTGCTGTCCTTGGGCGTCCTCTTCCCACCTCGTCGTGTACGGATCCAGTTCTTTTAAATTTGTTCACAAGTTCACGAATCGCTTTGTCTGTAGGACCGGTTCTGTGGAATCTTCTTGTAAATTTTTCTCTGATTTCATTACATTGCATTCCTTTGATACGGGATGTTACAACAAAGATGCGTTCTTGTGTATTCATTATTAATAGGGTTCTGAAAGAGAATGAAAATAAAACTATGAAAAACTATGAAAAAATTATGAAAATAAAATTATGAAAAAAATTTAGAAATTTATACATTTTTAACACATATTAAACATGATAAACATAAATAAAAGTGTGTTTTTAAAAAATTTGTTCGATTTCATTGAAATAGATAGTTAATTCTGGGACACCCTGTATGTATATATATATATATATAGGGTGGCCCAAAAGGTACCTACCAAGTTTAAGCCTTTATTTTACCAAAACTACTGAGTACAAAGATAGTTCAAACGCCATTCAAATCAGCATCTCAAGCCATTTACACGACAATGTGTTCGATGTGTTGTCCCTCCACTGCGACGATTTTTCGCAACCTCATCCCAAAATTCGATACCACGCTGTGGAGAACCTCTGTCGGAATGTCGACGATTTGACGTTCAATCGATGATTTCAGCTCCTCCAAAGTCTTTGGGTTGCTCTGGTAAACTCTATCTTTGAGGTATCCCCACAAAAAGAAGTCTCACGGGTTGAGATCAGGCGAATACTCAGGCCAATCAATGCCGTTTCCATAGTGCTTCCGATAGTTCAAACCAATGACATTCTCTCCAAACTGATGTTAAACAAATGGCGTGAGTAGTATAGTGTGTCAGCAAATTTCCATAGAATTCTATTAATTCGTTTCGGAGAAAATGTAAGTTAATGTTGGTAGGTACTTTTTGGGCCACACATATACACATATATATTTCACAATTAAACACGTGAAATGAATGAATGAATGATGCAAACCATACCTCATTCCCTGACGAGGTGTACTTCTGAATACACGAAAGGCTTTGGAATCATTTTTCTTTTTCCCTGTGGGTTTGAATTACTATATATATAATATATATATATATATATATATATATATCTATATATATATATATATATATATATAAGCAAATTTATTCTTACAATAATGGACTTAAATCGTCATTTGATATTTCTTGCCCCTGCCTTTTAAAACATTTTCACTTAATAATACATGTTAAAGCTATATGTAAATATAAAAAGTTTATGACTATTGAAATTACTAATTTCAGGGTTCCCTTTTCAACTTATTCCCCATTTTCTTCATCAGTTTTCCTTCTGTAATGATAGTCGAACATTTTGAAATCTTTCTCGTATACTCTCATCAGGCCTCGGAATTGATTATCGGTCAGAGAAGAGACGTAACTGTCTACTAACGACGAAGTTTTCGACGGAACTACTGACGGGAATTTCACTTGACTGGGAGCATTAATCTCCTCCAAAATGTATTCGGCATCTTTTTTCAAAGTCTCGTATTTTCCGATGAGGTTGTACCTGAAATAATTCAACGATGGTAAGAGAAGGTTAACAACTTAACATACATTAACGGTTGGTGTTCTCTCTTCTTTTCATTCATCATCAGTTCATTAATTAAACTTTACTACTATTGTTGTAAGATTATCATATATCTAGTGATTTGTTGTGGTTTTGAAGAATATTTGGACGAGTGTTCTTATTGCTCCTATTTCATCGAGAGTAGAAATCGAAGCATTAAGGAAGTATATAATGTAGACTAGGAGTAACCAAACTTTTTTTTTGTCTAGGAATCACTCGTATTTCTGACTACACAACGCGAGCCACAATAACAGAAGACGAGTCTCGTGATAAATGTAATATACCCAGCTCGATTAAACATATTCATCTACCAACTGTGAGCTAATGTGCCTCAGACTTTAGAAAGTAAAAATAGTTCTATTTATGAAATAAAAATAAACTAAGATAAAGTTAGCAGTGAATTAAGCACATTGAAATAATTTGAGACTTCTAATACAACAAAAGCAAGTTTTTTTTAAAGAGAAAACCTTTATTACAAAATGTGCTTCGATTTTGTGAACGAAAACTCCGAATCAGCTGTCGAATTTAGACTTTTATCTAATTCAATGAGCTCCAACTGTTTTGCAACGTTACCTAAATAGCAAGTATACTCACACGGTGGATCAACTTCGCTATTTGGTTGGCCCATTCCTGATTTAGAGGATATATGAACTAACAAATAACTAAAATCTCATTATACAGGGTGTCCCGTAAGTCTGGACCCATAGGGATTTATAATATATTTTTTTATTATGTTATTATTATTATTTTATTATTATTATTTATTTTTTATTTTTTATTATGATTTTTATTTGTGGGGCCACTTGAAAGCCAAAGTGTACGAGGTCAAACTTCAGAACATTTTCCACCTTAAAGCACGCATTGTGGAGGCGTGTCAAGAAATTTCTGCGACTGTGATTCAGAAAGTGCTGTCGCAGTGGAGATTGCGTCTTCAACTATGTGTGCGACACAACGGCGGACACTTTGAACAGATTATGTAATAAATTTTTGGACTATTTTGTAATTTTATTATTTTTCCCTATGGGTCCAGACTTACGGGACACCCTGTAGATTTTCTTCTAGAAATTACCTTTACCACTACAGTCCTAAAATGAGTGAAATGCTGCCCGGAAAAAATTACTAAAATAAGGAGTCACATACCTCCATTCGGCCTATTACATTATCGCTCATAATGATGAGTATTCGTCGAGAAATATTTCAGTTATATTTGTCCTTATCTTTTGTGCCATGCATAGGATAGTTATGAAAAGTTTATCTTTAGTTCTGGAAAAATTTAACAAATAAAAAAATGAGTTAACACTAACATATAATGTAAAAAACCTCAAAGATTTTGAGGAAAAATAAAAAAGTTAAAATGCAAAAGTATTCGTACATTTATTTACAAAATTATTTAATACTTTGTATGTCCACCTTTTACTTGAATAACTTCAGTGATTCGTTTCGGGTATTTTTCTACAAGTTTTCGACTTCTCCCAGTAGAAATTTTAGCCCATTCTTCTAAAGAAAATTGTTGCAATTCATGCAGATTCGAAGGGTTTCTCTTGCGGACAGAGTTTTTCAAATAAAATCATAAATTCTCGATTAAATTGAGATCTGGGCTTTGATTGGGCCACTCGAGAAGCTTGAAATTCTTTTGTTCAAACCATTTCTTTGTGCTCTTACTTTTATGTTTTGTATTATTATCTTGTGCAGCACCCATCTGCGACCCATTCACAACTCCCGAACTGAAGGCAAAACATTTTTCTAAAATTTCCTGATATTTCTTCGAATTCCAGATTCCATTCATGACAAGCTTTCCTGGATCAGAAGCATTAAAGCATCCACAAAGAAGCAAACTACCACCACTATATTTAACCGTAAGGATTTTTTTTCCTCTCGAATGCACTATTTGATTTTCGCCAAACATACCGTTCCTGGTTGTTCCCAAATAATTCAGTTTTGATCTCGTCTGTCCAGAGAACTTTCTTTTAGAATGTAAATTCATCATTTTGATAATCTTTAGCGTACTTTAAAAGAGCTTCTTTGTGCACATTTTGTAGCAGAGGTTTTCTTGGTGCACCTCTTTCATGCAGACCATCCTTTCTTACTGTACTGCGTACAGTAGAGCGATGGACATCGATCCTAGACAGTCTTTATGTTTGATAAATATTACCGGCAGCCACTCATGGATTCGCAGCAGCCATTTTTTTCAATCCGCCTAGCTGTACGTTCTGAAATCCTGCAAGGTCGTCCACACTTTGATCGAGTTTTGGTTGTTCCAAAACCTTTCTGTTTCTTTATAACTGCAGCAACCGTCATAAATAGAATTCGAAGTAGTTCTTCTATCTTCCTATAACTCTTTCCAGACTTCTATGCAGCAATACCAGATCTATTAAGATCTGTAGACAGCACTTTACTACGACGACCCATTGCTTACTAATGACTTGTAGAGTCATCCGTTTTTCATGAAGATTTACAAAGAAAACTCTAGAATTCAGAATTGCCAACAGTCTCTAATCACTAAATAGCCAACTAGCGATAAAAAATTTAAATTCTTCAAGCCTAAGGTAGATACAATGTATTAAATAATTCTGTAAATATGTACAAAAACTTTTGCATAACATAACATAATAACCTTTGGTTAGCTTCCGTCCCCCAAACGAACGATAAACTTTTCATAATTATCCTATGCATGGTACAAAAGATAAGGACGAATATAACTGAAATATTTCTCTGTATGAATACTTACGAGCGCCACTGTATCTAAAAAATAAAAACGTTCTAACCTTGTTTTTTAAGGTTAAACGTGAATCGGCCCCATAAACATATTTGTACCTGATGTCACAAGGGTGACACAGCTGCATGAAGGGTGCCCAGTGTTCATTGAGGAGCTTCGGATCACGGTCGTACGTTTGAATCATGTATTGCACAAACTCTGAGAACTTCACCCCATTTCCTTTTGGTGAAATTTTCTTGTTTTTGCGAAACTTCTTCAAAATGGCGACGCCAAAGCGTTGCTTAAAGTAAGCCGAAGACGTATAATTCATGACGAATTTGTTGCGATAGGCGGAAAGAATTCTCTCGATAGGATGGCGAACGAAAAGAAATTTATCATAGGTCTTAAGACGATCCACTATAGCGTGCCCCTGTAATCAATAATTATTATCAATGTACTGTTATTATACCTACATAAAGTTGCAATGGGACTAGGAATCAGGGGGGTTTACCTGCAAGTCACTAAGCTTTAAAAAGACATTTTCCCTGTGCACACTATCTGCTGGAATCTGATTCAGTTTCGTGAAATTCTTGTTATTCAACAACAAAAGTATTTTTTTCCAGTTCGTGCAAGCTACCTGCGAATGAAAAAAATCTTCAGCCAAAGGTAAAAGACGTCACATGAGCATGTGTCAATCATGTGGGAGTAATTTAAATCTATACAAGCTATAATTATATGATCTATAAGTTGGATATAATGAAGCGAAGTCTGGAACAAAAATACTTCATTGAAACGTCTCAATTATTTGACAATAGTCCAAATGGTAAATTCACCCATTTAGGTTTGATACCATAAAAAATGCATAGTTAGTAAAATCACTCTGTGAGAATAAACAGTTTGGTCTGGTTGTCAAACAATTAGGAGTGTTAGGTTTATAGTATTTTGCATGCTTTAACTAAAACTAACCTGTAATCGATACAAGTTTGCTAAACGATAAATTGCAAGTCACTGCTAAAATAAACTCTTACTTTTGGTACGTAGCAATACAAGAATTTATGCTTATCATTGACGAGGATATTGCGAAGCAGATGTGGGTTGAGTGCCAACGTTTGGTATCCATTTTCTTCCGAAAATTGATTACGAACCGAATCCAAACTGCAGACATCCGCCATTTGGCTTCTCCTACGAAGGAAGACGTCATCTCTCAAAAGGCGAAGTTTCACCGCTTGAATCGAAAGTAAAATATTTAAATTATAAATTTACATCAGAATGTACTAGGGGCACTCAATATATTTTCCCCACCCTTTTTTCTTAGCTAAATAATAGGCCATGGGGCTGAAATGTCTTTTGGGCCGTAAGTTTGAACTTTCTGCGCTTCACATAACCGGATTTTTCCAGTTTGAACCTCCCCCCTTTGGATAAAACCGCTTATTTAAACGCACTTGTATAAAACCGATGGTTAACGCAGTTTCGAAAATGGCGTCTGAAAGTGATGTGCATCGTAAACAGAGCTGTTATCGAGTTCTTAACCGCAGAGAAGAAAACAGTTGAAATATTCACAAACGTCAAGAAAACGTTTACGGAGATGCTGTTGTTGATCGAAGCACAGTTGGATGCTATTGTTGATCGAAGCACAGTTGGATGCTGGTCTAAACGTGAGATATCATCGGAGAGAGGGAGAGCCAGCCTCGAAGATGAGCCACGCAGCGGTCGCCCGGCATCGGCTGTGACATCTCACACTGTGCAACGTGCTAACAGTGTCATTCGATCAAATCGGCACGTCACATACAAGGAGCTATCACTGGAGCTAGGAATTAGTGAAGGAAGTATGAATACGATAATTCAGCAACTGGGATACTCAAAAGTGTGTTCACGGTTTGTTCCTCGCGAACTGACTGAAGATCACAAAGCCCAAAGAAAAGAAAATTACTTGACTCGTTGGTCGAGACGACAGAAGGGGATGACTTCTTTTCACGAATTGTGACTGGGATGCGACTTGGGTAAACCACTTTGAACCTGAAACAAAACGCCAATCCATAGAGTGGCATCATGCAGACTCCCACGCAAGAAGTTCAAATAGCTCCCTCTGCAGGAAAGGTTATGGCTACCATCTTCTGGGACATGAAAGGAGTGATTCTGGTGGACATTTTGAAGAAAGGAGAAAGAATCAACTCAGAGGCATATATTGCTACCCTACAGAGACTCCAGATACGTATAAAGCGAGTTCGACTGGAGAGAAAACTGGAAGACGTCCTTCTTTTGCACGATAACGCAAGACCACACAACAGTTTGCAAACAAGAGAGGCCATCACAAAAATGCGCTTGACTGTGTTACCCCCCCTCCATACAGCCCGGATCTGGCACCGTCAGACTTCCATTTGTTTGGGCCAGTGAAGGATGCTATTCGTGGAAAAAAGTTTCAGTGACGATGAGGTTGTTCAGGAGGTTAAGAGGGGGCTCCAGCGGACTTTACCAGCAAGGAATAAAGGCCTTTGTTTCGAGGTGGAGGAAAGCCGTAGAAAAGGATAGAGACTATGCGTTAAAGAGGTGTGCGTTTACTGTAGGTTACTTTGCAGCAGTATATAAAAACTTATTTTAATCGTAACGGACACCAGAGAATGGTGGACAGAATACAAAAAAAATATAATGAAAACCTGCATCCCTCGGCACAATGCAGTGACTATCATCAAATACCTTATGAGTACTATTCTAATACGTGACACTTAGTTAACTGACCCGACCGCAGCGTCACCTGATGGATGGAGTAGAATTCGTTAGCTACGCTTTATTATAGTGAGATACGCTATATTTGCCTTTCGTCATGCATAATCTATTCTGTTTTTTAAGGAAACAGATGACGATGGGAAAAAGAAATGGATTAGTACGTGTCATGCATCACTGTGATCATAGAAATTGGCAAAATTGGGAAATCTTTTTACTGCTTTCCTAAAGACAAGAAAATGTACGTCGATATTGTTGTAGATCTAACTCAAGATTTCCCTTTGTAGACAATAAGCTATTTTTGAGGTTGCTACTGCAGGCTCATGCTCATTACATTGAGTTTAGATGTACTACACTAATTTTAACACTATACCATACTAATTTTTTTAGTAACTCCAATTATACTAGTTTTAACAGGATTTGTAACGTAGTGACATAAAAATATTGGGTAAGTAAATTTCACGGAGACCAGTTTTCTGACAAAGCCGAAGTTTGTTACAAAGTTCGTGATTGCCCGAAACTGGTTACGTGGAAAATGACTAGCCAATCTAAAACGACCACCTAACCTAGTGTAATCTGACCTCCGTGAATTTTAATATTAGCGCGAAATATTGTATAAAAAAAACAATGAAGTTCAAAGCACTGATGTATATAGTTTTGGAAAAATTTCGTCTGCAAGCAAAACTTCTAAAAAGCATAACAAATCATTTTGTAATGGCTGGATTTTGTTTCGGAAATTTTATTAGTGCCACCAAAAGAATAAAATAGTCAAGGAAATTTCTTCTTCTTCGGTGTTCTGACCGTAGGTCCAGTTCATGGCTCTACTCTGTCTTCCGCCATCCTCTTAAGGTCATAATAACTTTTCCCAACCTTCAAGTCATCAAAACAACAATTTCCTCTTTCTTCCTCGTGGGTTTTTGCCCTCATATCCTCCCTCAACCACATTTTCAGCAGGCTCTCTTCGCAATATGTCCTATCCAATTCTTTTGCCTTCGCGCTGTTATTTTGAGTAAACATTTTTCCTCTTCCACCTTACGCAAAACTTCTTCACTCCTCTGATGTTCTCCCAACTTATCTTCACCATTCTTCTCCAAGTCCACATTTCAAAGCTTTCTAACAGTTTCTTGTCTGTTGCTTTTAGGGTCCATGTTTCCGCACTCTACAGAACTACGCTCCATATGAAGCTCTTTACTAGCCATTTCTTCATCTTCAGGTCCAGATTGCCTGTGAGCATCCTTTTCTTTTTGTTGAGAGCTGCTTTTCCTATAGCAATTTTACTTCTCACTTTTGTTACAATCCCCATTGCAAGATATAACACTTACTAAATACTTAAAATGTTTTACTTCTTTGAGCGTTTGCTTCTCAATACGTATAACTGTTTCTGCTTGTTCCTTCTTTGCAATCCTCATCACTTTCGTTTTAGGCACGTTAACTTTCATTCCAAAGTCACTTGTTATCGCAACCAAACTATCCACTATTCGCTGGAGTCCTTCTTGTGTGCTGCTGGTAAGGGGCTTGTCATCCGCAAACCTGACTGCTTTAACCAGTTAACCTCCTAGTTTAATTCCTTTGTCGAGGTCTAAAAGAGCTTCTCTCACCATTGCGTCTGCATAAATGTTGAACAGTACTGGGACGGAACAACCTTTTCTGACTCCCTACTAAGTTACTCCAGGCTTTGACTCCCCATCAACAGCGCAAACTGTAACAGTCTGACTGAGATATAGCTGTTTAATCAATTTTCGATCTCTCCAATCAACGTTTATGTTCGTTAATATTTCCATTAGCTTAGCCCATTGAACTCTATCAAAAGCTTTCTCGAAGTCGATAAAACGCATGCATCTCTAAAATAATTTTTGATACATAACCAATCAGGCTTATAGTGCGAAAGTTTGAGCATTTGCTAGCTCCTGGCTTTTGGAGTATGGTGATCATCACTGTTCTCGAAAATTCTCTGTCCACTCGCCTTTACCATACATGTTTTTGCATAAAGTCTCTAGTTCCCTTCTAGCTTCGCCTTTCAGATGTTTCAAGAACTTCGCTGGTATGTCATCAGATCCAGTTGCTTTCCCATTCTTCACTTCTTTTATTGCCTCTTCAAATTCTCTTTCCAGCATGGGTGGTCCTAAGCAATCTTTATCCACTTCACTTTCATCCTCTATAGCTCTATGGGAATATCTGCTAGTTTGTTCTCCTTATCATAAAGTTCTTCAATATACTCAACCCTTCTTTTCCTCGTACCCTCCGGATTTTTCAATTTTCCGTCTCTGTTATAACATTACCTTTCCTTCTTCTATGATTAATTTCCTTTACTGTCTAGTAAATCAAGTCCGATCTTCCTCTTCCGTCGAAGTCTTCAATTTTCTGGCACTGATCTTGTAGCCACTTTTCTCTCGTTGTATCAGTTTCCCGCCTCAGTTTATTGTTTAATCGCCTGTACCGTTGTCGTCCCTCTTCTGCGTTGACGTTCTTACACTTTCGCTCTCTTCCATTATTTCAAGCATTTCTGTGGTAACCCATGGTTTTCTTACTCCGTTCTTAACAAAATCAATGGTTTCTTCTGCACTCTCCTTTACTGCATCCCTTAGTTGCACCACCTTCTGTTGTTATCAGTATCCATGGATACATCATTCCTGATTTTCCTTATTTCTGTGTTGGTCTTGATGGTAATCATCATATTATTTCCGTTAGTTTCAATAGTTTGGTATTCCATCTTTTCCATACCTTCCTCGCTTGTACTCTTTTCAATCTCACGTTTGTATCCATTACAACGAGTGTGAGATCTGAATCAGCATGTGCCCCAGGAAAGGCTCTCGAATTCTTCACACCATTTCTCTATGTCGGACTAGAATGTAGTCAATCTGATATCTTCCAGTATCTCCAGGCTTTTTCCACGTGTACCGCCTTCAAGGAAAATATAGAATAATGTAAATTAGTAAATTCGATGTTTTTAGAAATTTTGTTTGAAGGCGAACTATGTATGAAACTACTGTATATACTTGATATACTTACAGATTTACAGGCTAACAAAGACCCTAAGATTCACTGAAGAGTAGTCCAAGAAGGAAAATCAGGAAAAAGAAAGACAAATGGAAATAATAACTAATAAGTCTCTCACATGCTCACACTCGTAAACGTGTGAAGTTTTCACACAGGAATAAAAGGGCTGTTCTCCTTGCGCCAACCACTACTGAGAGAAAAGGTTGTTGAAAGAAAATATATAGAAAAACAGGAAAAAGAATAATGAAAAGAACAGTATCAGAGTTCATTCAACACCATGCGTACACTTATCTCGTATTGGCCTACCCAATTACGCATTACTGGACAGTAGAAAATAAAGGATAGTATGAAACGTTAGACTATGTAATCCAATCTAGATAGACCATGCATTTATAAGGGAAGGAACTTTTTGTTACATACAAAATCATTATTTCATCAATGCATCATTTCTTCGAGGAATGCCAAAGGCCACCGTACTAAGAGACTGTCAGACTGACTATTTAAATTTACTTACATCGCCATCTTTCAGATTGAAATTATTTAAATAAGGGAGCACTGAGCCAGAGGCATCTCCAGCTGGTCAGCACACCCCAATTTAAGAATTACAGAATTACCCCCGAAAGTGTACATTATATAAGTGACTTTTATACCATTCTAAAGGGTGTCCCATAAGTCTGGCATCATAGGAGAAATTCATATTTTTCTATTTCTACAAACCATAATTCATATTTTTCTCTTTCTACAGGCCATAATGTCTGTGAGCAGGGAAGACATAACACAGAGTTGTGTTAGCAGACTTGTTGCAAAGTTTAAGGAAACAGGATCCATAGAAGATAAACCACGCAGTGGACCTTCAAGGAGGTCCACTGACGATGATACAACGACTGCTATCCTGGCTCATTTTAACAGAAGTCCCTAACAGTATCTAGCAAGCTATTTATACAAGAGCAAAAAGTATCTAACAAGCTATTTATACGAGAGCAAAAAGTATCTAACAAGATATTTATACGAGAGCAAAAAGTACCTAACAAGCTATTTATACGAGAGCAAAAAGTACCTAACAAGCTATTTATACGAGAGCAAAAAGTACCTAACAAGCTATTTATACGAGAGCAAAAAGTACCTAACAAGCTATTTATACGAGAGCAAAAAGTACCTAACAAGCTATTATACGAGCAAAAAGTACCTAACAAGCTATTTATACGAGAGCAAAAAGTACCTAACAAGCTATTTATACGAGAGCAAAAAGTACCTAACAAGCTATTTATACGAGAGCAAAAAGTACCTAACAAGCTATTTATACGAGAGCAAAAAGTACCTAACAAGCTATTTATACGAGAGCAAAAAGTACCTAACAAGCTATTTATACGAGAGCAAAAAGTACCTAACAAGCTATTTATACGAGAGCAAAAAGTACCTAACAAGCTATTTATACGAGAGCAAAAAGTACCTAACAAGCTATTTATACGAGAGCAAAAAGTACCTAACAAGCTATTTATACGAGAGCAAAAAGTACCTAACAGCTATTTATACGAGAGCAAAAAGTACCTAACAAGCTATTTATACGAGAGCAAAAAGTACCTAACAAGCTATTTTACGAGAGCAAAAAGTACCTAACAAGCTATTTATACGAGAGCAAAAAGTACCTAACAAGCTATTTATACGAGAGCAAAAAGTACCTAACAAGCTAGTTATACGAGAGCAAAAAGTATCTAACAAGCTATTTATACGAGAGAAAAAAGTACCTAACAAGCTATTTATACGAGAGCAAAAAGTACCTAACAAGCTATTTATACGAGCAAAAAGTACCTAACAAGCTATTTATACGAGAGCAAAAAGTACCTAACAAGCTATTTATACGAGAGCAAAAAGTACCTAACAAGCTATTTGTACGAGAGCAAAAAGTACCTAACAAGCTATTTATACGAGAGCAAAAAAGTACCTAACAAGCTATTTAGACGAGAGCAAAAAGTATCTAACAAGCTATTTAGACGAGAGCAAAAAGTATCTAACAGGCTATTTATACAAGAGCAAAAAGTATCTAACAGGCTATTTATACGAGAGCAAAAAGTATCTAACAGGCTATTTCTACGAGAGCAAAAAGTATCTAACAAGCTATTTATATAAGAGCAAAAAGTATCCAACAAGCTATTTATATAAGAGCAAAAAGTACCCAACAAGCTATTTATATAAGAGCAAAAAGTACCCAACAAGCTATTTATATAAGAGCAAAAAGTACCCAACAAGCTATTTATATAAGAGCAAAAAGTACCCAACAAGCTATTTATATAAGAGCAAAAAGTATCTAACAAGCTATTTATATAAGAGCAAAAAGTATCTAACAAGCTATTATTAAGAGCAAAAAGTATCTAACAAGCTATTTATATAAGAGCAAAAAGTATATAACAAGCTATTTATATAAGAGCAAAAAGTATCTTTATGCTCGCGACTGAAATGGTTTAAAAAACTTTAAATCGTTAAGAACAATGACTTAAATCTTTTTCCTCAGAGGCTTCGTCAACAAACACTTTTCCACGGTATTAAATTCACTAATGTGATAACCTATATATATGACTTTACATTTGTCTACGTTAAATGGCATTTGCCATTTATTAGATCATTTGGATCACCTGAAGATCAGGGCCCCCAGCCTTCTCTAGTTAGTCTTATAAGGCTAACTAACGAAAATATCACGACCTAACCTAACCAACCGTTAGGTCAACTGTACGCGCTTGATGATTGGTTAGGTTAAGTAGTGATATTTCGTTAGTTAACCTTATAACTAAACATTCTCCAACATGAAAATGTCAAAAAAGTGTTTTCAGATAGGACACTAATTGATTTGCTAAGTTTCATAAAAATCTGTAGCAGTCCGCCAAACCGAAAATACCCCAAAACACTTAAAGCGCATGGAATAATGGGTCGAGTTCTTAATTGGATGGATAATAATTGGTTTAATAGAAAATAAAGGGCATTAATAAACGGGAGTCAGGGTGGGCTCCGCAAGGTTAGTGTTGGACTCTTCCCCGTTTATTACTACCCTTTGTTTTCTACTAAAGGAATTATTATCCATCCAATTAAGAACTCGACCCATTATTCCATGCGCTTTAAGTGTTTTGGGGTCTTTTCGGTTTGGCAGACTGCTACAGATTTTTACGAAACTTAGCAAATCAATTAGTGTGCTATCTGAAAACACTTTTTTGACATATTCATGTTGGAGAAATGTTTAGTTTTTCCGTTTTATTTTGTTTTGTACTTCACTCTTTATGTATTTCGGTTTAATATGAATTTGCAAAAACTTTTTACCACCTTTTACAAACTGAGTTAAATGCCGTAAAAATTCTTTAAGAGCACGATATAATTCCAAAAGAGAAACAGTGTACAAAGCACCACCAAATGGTTGTTAAATCGATGGCGATGTCAGAAGTCGGGGATGCACAGTGGAAGGTAGGTTTCGTCTTAGATTCGTTATTTTAGTTTTGGTTTGATAAGGTTATATGTTAGGTTAAGTTTATTTAGTTTAGGTTCAGTTTATTTATGTTAGATTAGGTTAGGTGTAGTTAGGTTAGGTTTAGTTACGATGTTAGGCTAGGTTAGGTTTAGTTACGATGTTAGGCTAGGTTGGGGTTCAGATAGCAAACTAACTGATTTGTTGTTTCGTTGTTTATGTAAAAATCGTAACGAAAAGTTTTAACGAAAATATCCCTACTTAACCTAACAAATCGTCAAGGGCGTACAGTTGACCTAACCGGGCATTCAATTAACGTAATTAGTTGGTTAATTTTTAAATTCACATTTCATTCTAAAGTTGTAGGGGGGGATACTTTTGCTAATTATTACTAAATGAAAAGAAATTGAGGGGTGCTATAAAGGAGAAGATCCAATTATCGCTTGAATCTACCAATGGTTCAATATTGTCCCTCAAAGGAACGTTGCCTATTACTAACCTAACCGTAAAACGATCCGAGGTTTTTTGTACATTCACTAACTACTGTACTTGATTTTTAAATTAGTGTTTGGTATTTCAATTAAAAGTTTAACTATTCTACGTAAACCTTTGTAATTATTACAACGTTGTTGCGAATATCCCCTTTTGTACCTCTTGCAAGTGACATTTCTATCCTCGACTGGTTTTCTTATATATCTACTTCAAAATTTAGGGTCCACCTTTAACCCTTTCGCTCCGGTTGTGGCATATAAACTACACGTTCAATTTGCCAACTCCTAATCTATTCTGAACATCGGGTGTAGTTTATAAACCAAGGATTATCTCTCTCTTTCCACACTCTGGGGTTGAAAAATGGGAGGGGAGGTTGTATTATAATTCGAATTCATATGATCCGCTTCAAAGCTATGCTCTAGTGCAGTGGTTCCCAACCTGGGGTCCCCGGACCCCTGGGGGTCCGCGAAGGTAGTACTGGGGGTCCGTGAGCTTTCAATATTTCGAGAGGCTCCAATGGAAATCGTACATTTACCCACGATAAGGGCGCTTAGGCTAAAATTTCAAGTTTCCTTGCTCTTGGCTGGAATTATTAATACTTTTTTAATAGGCTCTATTTTAATTGCATACTCTCTTATATGTCCTTTATTTGATAGTGAAAAATGAGAAAACGAGTTAACTATTAGTCAATAAAAACAGTTTGTTTGGTAGACGCAATCTTTCAAAAACATGGGGTCCGCGGGAAAAAAATAAAAATAAAAGGGGTCCTTTGTGGTGAAAAGGTTGGGATCCACTACTCTAGTGAAAGGGTTAAATTACCTCTTTAACTCTCCTGGGCACACAACGCGTCTCAATATTTATGAAAAAGTTCCTGAAATTATCCCACATGCTAAGAACACTATCGACCGCTAACTGTTCATCTCACTTTATTAAACTTAATTAATGAAGCTCTAAAATCATCGAAATATGTTGTTCTAAAATATATATCAACTATGAAGACTATTTTTGAACTCCAGTCTTCATCTAAAACATATTTCCAGTTGTACAGGGTGACCCCAGAGTCGAGACACGGGAGAATTTGATTTATATTAATGTGGTTTGTTTTCTCTGTTCCAGACGAGACATCTACAGAAGCTAAGGCTAGACATCTACAGAAGCTAAGGCTAACAAAGACATGGATGGTAAATTAACGAAGATGAGAGTGAATTTGGTCTTCGCGCACGCGACCGAGCAGTCGAAGGAACTGAAGACTCGAATGACGGCTGAATGTTCCAAGATTTCCCCTGTTACGTTAAGTGTGAGGATGTTAGAAGAAAAACTGAAGTGAATCGAGGTTACTAGATCTCAATTTGAGCATTTATTTATGAATAAACCAACGTAATGCGTGAAAAAGATTATTTCCTCTGTGTCCTAACTTTTGGGTCACACTGTATAATTAAGTGTTATTTCACTACACTTGGATTACTTGAAATGTTAGCGCAGTGTTAAACAATATCAAATCAACTTTATTTTCAAATATCGAGGTTTTACTGAAAACTAGCAAGAAAGGCTTAAAACTTCATTAAAATCTGTTCATCACAAAGTTATCTACTCTGTCCAACAGAGATCGCTAGTACGAGTAAAAAACGGCTGCTAATTTTTAACACAGGTAGTGTAAAAAAATAAAAAGTAAAATAATAATAATAAATAATAATCTTTATTCAGAAAGAACACATTACATAAAAATGATAAAATATACATTACATCCTTTAGGTTTACATACTGTTGGCATTAACGTTTAATTTTGTATTTGAAAGTATTTGAAAGAATAGTATACAATAGACTAATCAAATTCTTAGCTAAATACAACCTAGCAAAAACGCAATTTGGGTTTAGAGAAAGCTACACCACAGAAGGCGCCATTAGCATGTAATTAGAAAATATCTATAAAAACCTAAACTGAAAAAAAAAAAAAAAAAATCTTGGTTTTCCTTGACCTGTCGAAAGCCTTTGATACGCGCTCTCATGATATCTTACTAGATAAATTAAACACACATGGCATAAGGGAAGTATGCTAAATTGGTTTGAGTCGTATCTCTCTAATCGTCACCAGTATGTTAAAGTAAATGGCATTTCATCAGAATATGCTGTATCGGAAAGTGGGGTTCCACAAGGATCTATCCTTGGACCCTTTTCTTAATGCATGTAAATGTTTTTATTGATCAACAACATTAGACTGTATTCAGTATGCAGATGATACAACACACTTCTACACACCACGATATCAACTATCTAATGAACGAAGTGAACAGGCAATTAGATCATGTCTATAAATGGAAGTGTGCAAATAAGCTTTTACTAAACTTGACAAAATCATCATATGTGATTGAACTAAAAAAACTGCAATCGTGCACACACCATTAATAATTAATTGGAAACATTCCTCTTGCAAAAGTAAATGAAATTAAAGTTCTTGGCATCAAGTTAGATGAAAACTTGAATTTCAAAAGCCACACACAACATATCAAATCAAATATATCTAGATTTCTCTACATAATATTTAAACTAAAAAAAATAAATAAAAAAAAAATCCCTAAAATGCCCTCCTCACACTGTATTACTCATTTATTCATCCACACTTACAATATGGAATCACAGCATGAACATGAGGTGCACAAAGAATTATATACGATATCCGCTAGAAGTAATCCATAAAAAATGCTTACGAACACTCTCAAATAATGATAACAGACGATCTCATACCTCTCCAATGTCACTAAGAAGAATAAAGTACTGATATATAACTGGCAGATAAGGAACATTTTTGGTCTACAATTGTATACGCGATCGGTATTATTCTTTCTAAATTCAAACTACGAAATAAAGTATCTATGGTATGTATTCCATTTTTGAAGTGTTCATCGCATTTCGGGGAATAAATATTGGAGTTGAATCTTCTGCAGTGGCGGTGGAACGTCAGCGCGCAAAGGAGGGGGCCAAGTATGATAGGATTGATTAGCGTACTACTAAGACTACATTCACTAGATTGCATGAACATGCTGAAGCACTACGGTTACGAACTTACAATTTATGAAATATACTACACAGTCCAAACACAAAGTAAATGTTTACTTACTTTTTACTTTGAAAAACTTATTTTTCAAAGTTTAAAATATCAAAATATCTTCGCTGGCAAGGGGCCTGGCCCCGCTACCCCGTTTATGATCTGCCCTTCATCGTAAACTCATCAAATTGTTTTAAGTATCTTAAATAAGCTTAAGATAAACAATTTTCTTTATAGTAAAAAATATCTTTGAATATGTACTGTACTCATATAGGGCCTAGTGTTCTATGATTGGTGGACCCATCCTACCAGTAGCGTAGCGAGGGGGGGAGCAAGGGGGGCACGTGCCCTGCGCGCCGTTTTTGAGGGGGGGGGGCGCCAAATCAGCCGAGCGAGCAATTTTTTTAGCATAACATTTGCATTTTTTACATCCGCGGTCGGGAGGCAAGTTTGGACATGTATCATACATAACCACAGACAGGAGTATTATTAATAATAATAATAATAATAATAATAATAATAATAAGTGTGTATTTCTGATAAAAATAAATTTAAAATTTGGTTTATTGATAAAAACTGGTACATATATGATAGAAACAAATTGATACATACATACATGCTAATATAGCAAATGTATGAAAAGAAGTGTATTAAGTAAAATCGTGGCAAAAACATAGAAATATGATGTATGTTGCCACAAGCTTTAACCAATTGGGCCAACGGCCTAGCTTGAAATAATTAAAAATAGGGCTCAGATTGCACGAAATCGACTCCTCGTAGTAAAAATTTTCCCGGGGGAGGGCCGCCTTAGTGCCTAACTCGGGCTGGCTTCAGCAGCCCTCGAAAGAGGGTACGCCATTCTCTACCCTTGCCCCCGGGCGCCACGAACCCACCCTCGCTACGCCACTGCATCCCACTCTCTATACCAGTGGTTCTTAATCCCTGGGTCGCGACCCAAAATTGGGTTGCAAAGTCATTTTAATTGGGTCATTAAATTGTCATTTATTTATTTGTTATCCCTAATCAGTTTACCATAATTATTTATTTTATTATTATTACGAGTGAACTGTTTGAAGGCGTGGGTCACCGAGCTAGCCCCGCGACCAGAATTTGGATCGCAGTAAAAAGGTTAAGAACCACTGCTCTATACTCTTCAAGCACTAAAAAATCTAAATAATAATTATTATTATTAAATATTCAAATTATTACCTTTAATTATAGTGGACTTACGCAGAATTTCTCTGGATTCCAAGAAAAGCTTTAAATAAAAAGCTCCAAATAGACACAATGCCAGCAGAAATGCAACAATGAAGAACTTATAACGAAACATTTTGTAAAAGGTTTTCATATCGACGTCAGAACTTGAAATCTTTCAATCGCTAAAAATCATTTCTAAAGGTAGGCCACCGAAGATTTAGAAGATTTATTGTTCTAATAATCGCAACAAATACAAACTGGCGTCCTTCATATAGGAACTATCAGGTCTCATCACCCTTCAAATGTGGTGAGAGCTGGATTCAAGTCTGAAGCAACCTGTTTTAAATACAAACGGGTTAGAACACTTCTGGATATATATATATATATATATATATATATATATATATATATATATATATTCTTTGAGCTAAGTTCGAAATTGTGAATAGTATAACCCCGTTTTGGCCTTGCCCTTGCCAAACATTCTAACCTGACGACCGGGTTCGGGAACCTCCGTCCTCCTGAACCTTTTTCCCAGTCTCAACTTATATAATCCATCTTTGAGGTAATACACAGACGGGGTGGGAGCAAAGATAGCTTTTATGTAAGCTTTCCTTAAAGAATACGAATTAAACTGGTTACCTTAGATGAGGGGGAATGGGCTCTGAGGTTTACTGTGTGTATTATATAGTTACAAAAGCTTTTCTTCGTTATTTGTTTTGTAAAAAAAAAAAAAAATTCTCTATTGAATAGGAAATCCGTTTACATAGAAAGTAAATATATTATATCGGCCTAAGTTTCAACAAACAATTTTTGGTGCTACTGTAGTATGCGGTCTACCTACGATTCGGCGGTCTACCTTTTAATTATAGCTTCTTATCTTATTATTTTATTATTAGGTTAATTGTACGCCCTTGACGATTGGTTAGGTTAAGTCGTGATATTTTCGTTAAAACTAACGAAAATATCACGACTTAACCTAACCAATCATCAAGGGCGTACTGTAGTATGCGGTCTACCGTTAAGTATGCGGTAGTAGTATGTTTAACTTCTTTAATAATTCCTTAATTGTGTAAATTAATTTATAATTCCTTTCAATTCATTTTCAATTCCTTTTAAATATTTTGAACGGTAGACCGCATACTACAGTAGAAACTTAATGGTAGACCGCATACTACAGTAGCACCCTATTTTTTGTTGTAAAAAAAAAATATTCTGTATGTATAGTTTAAATATATAAAATACCTTCTTCCTATTAAATTTAAGCCAACGGGCTATAACAGCCCAAACAACATTTTTCAGCTTTTATATTTCAAACCCAAAATATTGATAAGTAAATAAAAACCGAGGTCCGCCTATTGGTAACTCCTCCTCTCCTGGAGTCTATCATATTTTCAGCTCTACAGTTTTAATAGTCAGGAGCGCTTTAGAAAAAGGGAGGATGCCATATTCAAAATCCCAACCATACCATAATAGGCTACATTAAAATACTTATTCATATGTAGTTAATATGTTCTGTAATTTGAGAGTTCATTACTCTTAATTATTATCAATTGCAGTTAATATGGTCCTAGAATATGGCCAAAGGGGGTTTTCTGCATTATTTGCTAGCGCTGAGATTGGTATTTTATTGTGTATTTAATTAAAAGAGTTAGCCTAATGTGATCGTAAGGTGTAGCAAAAGAAGGCTTTTGCACTGTCTGATCACTTTGGGGTTTAATTTTAAATAAAATTTCGGTGCTCTTCCAATACGTGCTCTACCGTAAAATTTACATTCCAATATGTGCTAACTAACGAAAATATCACGACCTAACCTAACCAGTTGTCAAGGGCGTACAATTGACCTAACGATTGGTTAGGTTAGGTCGTGATATTTTCGTTAGTTAGCACATATTGGAATGTACATTTTACGGTAGAGCACGTATTGGAAGAGCACCAAAATTTCTTTTGAGAGGGGTCGATGTTTGTGTGTGGAAAAGAAACTCTCAGAACACACGTTGCATCACTATACAGGGTGTCCTCTAAGTTCCTTTAACCTTGAACCTTTTCCTACTACAATAGGGCGAGGGTAAAGGAGGTAAAGCGACTTATGGGACACCCTAATATTTTATATATATATATAATATATATATAATCAAATGGAAACCAGTAATTATTTAGGCCTTATTACTTAAAACTAAATTTCTCCACTTTTATTCAATTCTGTTCCTACTATAACCATCAATTTAAGAGGTCTTCCTGCGGAATCGGTCTACATTTTCTCAACCTCAGAATATTTTATCTACAGTAAAAACAGATGTAATAAAGATTATCCAATTAACTTTTGCATGTTCTGCGTTAAAATCCTCGTAATATTGTAATAAATGCATTATCTTTATCAATAAAGAGCTATCTATCTATCTATTGGAAGCACATTTGGGTGTAGGGAATGAATAAGAGCTTTATTGGTTGAACAAGTACGAAACAAATAAAAATAAAACTAGCATTTTTTTTTTTCTGAAAAATAAAGATACACGGGCACTTATTCCGTCATTTTGCCAAATGCTATTTAAAATCCCAAACAGAACAACTGCGTTTTACAGTCAGCCAAAAACTTCCACCGATAGAAGCCTCTAAAAATGTACACTGTGTAAGCCTACCAAAGAATTAGCCTACACAGTACAATATTATTTATTTTTCTATTCACACTATCGAAACACGAGTAAATTTTTATGTTAAGTTTTCGGCTTACTTTCCACTGTTACACCTACAAATCAGGGAACAACAACAACAACTCTAAAGTCTGTTTAATGTTTAGTGTTTAACGTAATAAAACGTGTCCAATGTAACCTAAACACACGAATTTAGAGCGAGAGTAAATGTTTTCATACTCTACACGAAGAGAAAACGAATAAATTTAGCACAACTACGATGTTTACAAATTTAACAGGCCTACATCTGATTAATGTGTGCGCGCGCGCGCGAAGCGTGCCGCGCGTAGAAGATACTTTTTATTTAAACTGAAGGGAGTACCCTCGGAAAGGAGTACCTGAGCATGTATAGGCATAAACTTTAGTTTGCTTCCGCTAATTGTTCAGTCTGACGAAGCCACGAAGGTCAAGTTTGTTATCACACACACACATATATATATATATATACACTGTATATATTATATTGGTGTTGCCACGGGAGGAGGGGTTGGGGGTTAGAATTCCCCCCCACAAGGACCCTAGGAGTATAACAATAGCAAACACTTATTCACGGTTCATTACGATGACGATCTGGCGATGGCGATTTGTGTCTGGTTGTTCGTAGGCTAATTAAGATACTCGCTACCTCAGGGGCCGTTCAAAAATTACGTAACGCTATTTTTGCTAAAACCTGACACCCCAGATCCCCCAGAACGTCATTCTGTAACGCTAGACCAGACACCCCGTAAGATGTTGTGTAACACTTCCCCCACCCCACACGTTACAGGGGGGTGGGGGTGGGGGGGGGGTGAGATTTTAGCAAAAACAGCGTTACATAATTTTTGAACGGCACCTTACCAGTGTCGACCAGTTCCAGTGAAAGGTATGGTATGCAATACTTTAGTTACATTTTAATTTTATCGTGCGCCCTCCCGGCCCTAGCACCCAAGGATGATGGGGCGCGACCTTGCAGTCCTTGTCATCCTCGGTCTTTTCCACTTTGACTGTTCCCTCCACCCTTTCTTTTTCCTGTCTTTCCTCTCACTTTTTCTTTGTTTTTCCGCCGAGATATGCCCTTTTAAATAGAGGCGAATTGGTTCTTCCCGAACTTAAAAAAAAAAAAAAAAAAAAAAATTTAATTTTATATTTTAATATAATGTACTATTTAGACTACTATCTATCTATCTATACTTATAATAAAAGGACGTGTGTGTGTGTGTGTGTTCCAGCCAGGGTTTCGGAGCCGGAGTCGGTGGAGTCAGTGAATTTTGCTTACCTGGAGCCGGAGCCGGAGCCAGAAACCTTGAAAATACGGCTCCATGGTCTGGCTCCGGGCGATATATTGCTACCTAAATTGTTATTTGTTAAATATAGGTTTAGTTGCAAATTATAATTCTTGTAATATATTACGAAAAATGGTACCATAGGATTCTTGGATTTTATGGAGGTGTGGGAGGAAACAGATTTACAAGAAGAATATCTTGATTTTATGTTTAAAATTAGTTTGATTATACCTTAGCTAGAATAAAAAAAATTTTGCATTAGTTTTCATTTGTTAATCCAAGGAGTAGTATTGATTTTATAAGCGTAGGGTAAATGATTTTGTAAATTTTCTTTTATAATATGTTTTAGTAGTTTGAACTTTTGACTTTTAGTTGAATTGCTTTTGTTAATTAAATTACAAAACTTTTTGACTAAAAGAAAATCTCTTTTTAAGTAATAATATAACCTATTAAAAATTTAAAAACTGAATTTTTTGAAATATTCAGCTCTTTTTCAAGCCAAGTTGGCTTTCATGAAGCTTTCAAGTTTCAACACTTAAAAAAAAAAAGATGCATATATTATCTCAGAAAGTTTGATTGTTACTATTTTCCATACGAGAATTCTTAAGTTTGAACTTTGAACTAATTAGGAGGCAAGTTTCTCTAATTTATATAAGCTACCATTGTTAATAAATATTTAATATCATTTAGTTTTCATCATTTTCCTTTAGTTATTTAAATAACTTCATTCTATCATTATATTTGCCTAATTTAAAATCATAAGAAATTTAAATTTTGAGTATTAAAGTGATTTAATAATAAAATATTTTTGTGCAATATTTTAAATTGGACAATTAGTTATATAAATCTAGATATTTATTTTATAATTAACAGAATTTACTATAAAAGAGCAGGAGCCGGAGCCAGAGCCGGAGCCAGACTGTAAAAAATTTCTGCTCCGGAGTCGGAGCCAGAAGTTTTTTTACCGGCTCCGAAACCCTGGTTCCAGCCATAACTAAAATGGAAGCAGTTACAAACATGAAACTTCATACACATATTGATTAGGTCCCCAGGTTGTGCACCTGGATGTTAATAAATTAAATAATTAGAATTACTGGCTTCGGGCCCAGCATCGCGATTAAACTACAGAAAAGAAAGCAGCCGTGAAAATTTTGAGTTTCACATTGTGTCAAGATTCCTGAATCTTAAGATTTTCATGACTAATTATTTGGTCAATAAAACTATAGAAAAGAACAGTCATGAAAATCTTGAACTTCACATATAATTAAAACTAGAGGAGCGACCCGGCGTTGCCGGGGTGGATGTTGAACGCTATATATATATATACAGTATATGCCCGGTTAGGTCAACTGAATGCCCGGTTTGATTAATTGAATACCCGGGTAGGTTAATTGAATACCCGGGTAGGTTAATTGTACGCCCTTGACGATTGGTTAGGTTAAGTCGCCAGGTCGCTCCACTAGTTGTAAAATAATATTATAGGTACTATTTGTTATGATATTAAATGTATGTTAGGATAATGAAATATACTAAAATAATTCAATTATGCAACACAATTAAAACCATGACATTAAAAGCATAACATCACTCGGCCGCGAGTATCACATGAACGAGTCTACCATACGCACCATCCGAAAGAGTGAAGAAAAGACGCGTGCTATTTTCATTTAATATATTTTTATTTATCATACGTAAATATCATTATGATTTTATTATGTTCTTATTTCATATACAATATAGGGAGGGAAATTCATTTTTGTGAATAAAAATCTACATATCTAAGTATTAGTGGGAGACTTTACGAGGCCGCGTTCATGTATCTCCATTTATCTAAATTAAGTTTGTCCAACGCGGATTTACCTAACGCGCCGTTCTCGAGGAACCTAACTCCCGCGTTGGACGAGGGTTTACTGTACTGTAAATGAAATTAGTGAATCTGAAAACGTAGTCAACTCCGACTATATCTCGGTAGACAACTTTTTTAAACAAGAAATACAACAATGGCACCCTGTCTTTCCTAAATTTAAACATTCGTAGTCTCCCAAACCAATTTGACAAATTGACAGCTAACCTAAAATTATTACAACAAATTCACGTCCATTATATTAACTGAAACCTGGTTAAATGATAATACGAGTATGATCTTTATTAACATTCCAGGGTACACAAACTACCCTGTATGTAGGGCTAACAACACGGGAGGTGGTGTATGTATGTATGTTTGTAGACTCAAACTACAAGAGTAAAAGTATCGAAACACTGACAAGCATAATATAAGCAATACCTCAGAAACAGTCAACTGAAATGTTTATTCATAACACCCAGTATGCAATTTTAGGCATTTATCGAACACCAACTACTAACAAACCAACTTTTATTACAAATATCGATAGAGTTCTAACCTCAAATTATATTGGTAACAATTGTGTTAATGAAGAAGATTTAAATATTGATTTCACAAAAGAATATTCAAATAATAACGTAAGCTTCCTTCACGACATCATGACTGCAAATGGTTTGAAATTAGCTATTACAAAGCCAACTAGACTTAACAATGGCATTAGAAATTCGACTCTGCTAGATCAAATATGGGTGTGGTCACTGTGGTCCCAGCCTAACTATCTCGGTTATATTAAATATTAGAGATCGCTTGCCTACATACACCATGCTAATCACCTATTTCTCAGCAAAGGAAACTATCAGGTTGTAACATAAATTCTGCTCGATTAGAAAATGGACGATAGATAATAGAATAACCTGAAGATAATGTGAAATAGTTTTAGAAATGTTACAAAATACACGCGGCGACAGGTTCGCACATGTTTTATCACGATACAGAATGACTTAGGCTAGTGTAGGATTAGGATAATGAATATTTTCCCCGCATGATTTGTCACAAGCGAATTTTCAACATCGAATCGATATTTGCACATCACTGCATTCTCGGCAACTGCAGGCACCGTTTTTGAATCGGATCGCCAATTCACCACTGGGGATGAAAAATTGGTCCTCTATAACAATATTAAGAGTCGACATCAGTGGCTTAGCCGTGAAACAAAGCCTGAACCTCAGCCAAGGAATGGACCCCATCCAAAGAAAATTTTGCTATGCATTTAGTGGGGGTGCTCGGACTTTTCGTCGCCGGACGTTTCGCCGAACGGACGTATCGTCAAATGGCTATTTCATATTTCTACCACCCCCATCTCAGATAATGTAATGGTGCAATTAGAGGTTAATCAACCAACCAGGTAATTGCGCACTTAGAGGTTAACAAACCAACCAGCGTCCACAGCCGGGTAAAGTTTACGTTTCCCCTACATTATCCTAGTGTAGTTTACATTCCCCTACATTATCCTACTGTAGTTTGCGTTCCCCAACTTTGTCCGCGTATACCTAATCAAATAAAACTTTAAAACTAACGAAAATATTACGACTTAACCTAACCAATCGTCAATATATATATATATATATATATATATATATATATATATATATAATATATATAATATATATACACACACACACACACACACACGGTATATATATTGACGATTAATTAGGTTAAGTCGTAATATTTTCGTTAGTTTTAACGTTTTATTTGATGGATTCATTTAAAAAATGTCTCCTAAAGATCCTAGTGTAGTTTACGTTCCCCAACTTTGACCTAGTGTAGTTTGTCCCCCTTTTATGTCGGGAAACGTAAACTACACTTGCTCCTAATATATTAATATAATATATTAATATATAAATAATATATAATTACTAAATATATATATAATTACCAAAATATATATATACCTAAATACCTAAAAGCTATTGCACATAATTTGTAAGTTTATAGGGGCACAATTTTAAAATTTCTTTCTTCCGAAATTTAAATAAATATATTTTATTTTTAAATGAAAATACAGTTCTTTCCAAAAAAAAATTCCGTAAAGGAAAATAAACTTCCTTTTAAACAAATTCATTTTATTTTTACATGAAAATGAAGTTCTTTTAAAAAAAATCTTTCGACGAAACGTCCGTCCACGTTTGGTGGGATATGCAAAGAATTATTCATTTTGAGCTTCTGCCAGATAACCAACCAATCACAGCTGAAGTCTACTGCCAACAACTCCAACGATTGAAGATGGCATTACAAGAAAAAAGCGTAAATTAATTAATCGCAGAGGTGTTCTATTCCACCAGGATAACGCACGCCCTCACACTGCTCGAATCACCACTGCCCAATTGGAGGCATTTGGTTGGGAAAAAATGCTTCATCCACCTTATTCTCTGGACATCGCACCTTAAGACTACCATTTATTCAGAAGTCTGCAACACCACCTAGATGGACAAAAGTTGCAATTCAGGGAAGCTATCGAAAACGAAGTGATCGCTTTTTTTAACTCGAAACCAAGGGATTTCTTCGAATGTGGCATAAAAAACTTTACAGGTGGGAGGAGGTTATAGAAAAAGAAGGGAATTATATTGATGATTAATTTGTCATTATGTCAGTTAATTTTGTTGTGAATAAACTAAAAAATCGAGCCGAATATATGTTACAACCTTATATAAAAGTTGACTATAGATCTTACAAATATAATAATAAAATTAAAGTTCCTGAGAAAAATAACCGCTTTTGACTGGACTAGAATAACAAAGTAACCATGATATTAAACAAACTAAGCATTTTCAAGCACACTAATGGTTATATTCAACAAACTTTCCCCTTAAATCAAAAGTAATATCTAAAACTAAATACAACAACCAATGGATCACCTCAGCACTCACTGTGTGTATTAAACGCAAGCATACTCTCTTTAAATTATGGACAAATTATATTACTAAACATACATACAAAAATTACTGTAAAAGACTTAATGCAGTCATTCAAAAATCAAAAATAGAATCATCATTGTTCAAAAATTGATAAACAAAAATTCACTCCAAAAAAGCTATGGAACATTCTGAAAGAGTTAATTAAAGAAAATTAAAACAATTCCTTTGTTTTCCCTCACAAAAGGCGGAATTTTTTAGTGACCCAAAGACAGCCAATTCATTAAACAACAACTTTGCAAATATCGGTTCCAATACTACAGCCTCGATCAATTACAGCCACTCACTATCGACAATACATGCCACAACCAAATCCAAACTCATTTTTCTTTGATCCAATCCTACCCTATATCCTTGTAGCAATACAAAATCTAAAAGATAAATATTCTGACATCAATACAATCCTAGTAAAAATACACAAATTAGTATCCGATGAAATTGCAATACCACTCAGTAAGCTAATGAATGAATCAGTAACACTACGTATATTCTCTGACAGTCTAAAAGGAAGCCAGAGTACCGTATGCCCTATATTTAAGTCGGGGAAACCCAAACACTCCTTCCAGTTATCATTCCATTTCCGTACTGCCAACTTTAAGTAAAAAAATATTTGAAAAAGTCGTGTACAATAAACTTATTTAATTCTTAATCAAATATGATATTTCATCTAAACGCAATTTGGGTTTAGAAGTGGACATACAACGAAAGATGTCATAAACATGCTATCATCATACAAAATGTCTATCAGAAATTACAGCAAAAAACACACCGCCTTGATCTTTCTCGACTTGTTAAAAACATTTGATACACTTTAGCATGAAATCTTATTGAATAAACTTCATATAGCCTATACGCGGTGCTGTAATGGGGGAGGATACGCGGCCATACGGCGTATCCCCACCTTAAAATTTCAGGCATGCCGTATAGCTAAGAGTAGAACCCTGGCCATAAGCAAGTATATGGGCGTATGGCCAAATATCTTGACCTCGGGTCACGAAAAAGTCACCAAAATGGCCATTTTGGTGATCCCCTTCCCCTTCTTTCGCTGACCACCAATGGTGGGACTCGCAGGGTGTGAAACTGAACCAAAATTTTCTAATGACCCACAGGACCAGTGAGCTTGAAAATCTACTGGCCGCTCTGCTCACAATGTAAATGCAAAAAAATGAGTGTTATGGGGCAATAAATTACTGATCTGATGTGAAATAACTGGCCTTGGGCCAACGGGCCAACGGAAATTTCACACGCTGGATGGGAGCAGCGCATGGGCAAGAAAAAGTTACCATTACAGCACTGCCTATACGGAATAAGAGGAAATATCCTCGACTGGTTTAAATCATACCCGTCAAATAGTCATCAGTACATCAGATTAAAAGATAATTTGTTCTATTCTTGGGTCATTATTTTTAATTCACGTCAACGATTTTAATCTTTCTAACCCATTAAATTGTGTACAATACGCAGATGATACCACACTTACTTTTTCCCATCATAACTCAGACTTAATGATCAATGAAACGAGCAGGCAATTAGAAAATGTATAAATGGATGTGTGCTAATAAACTCTTAGTGAACCTGACGGACCTTTTCCAGTTTGTGTACCGTTTTTCATATAATTTATTTTTGATTGGTCATACAACCGCCGTCGATTATAACTTTTTAAGAGAGGTAAGTTCTTGATAACCTAACCTAACCTAACCTTCTGTTTTACTCTATGCTGTGCCTAACAGAAGCAAAGAAACACTAGAAAGTTGCATAACTGTAGAAAACGGTACATAAACTGGAAAACGTCCAACCTGACAAAGTCATCTTACGTGATTATTACCAAAAAACTTATTAGTATACTGTCAAATAAAAATTACGACAACTACTCTCGCTAGGGTGAATGGTTAAAGTACTTCGCATTAATTAAGACTAAAAACTAAATTTCAAAAGTCCTGTACAACATATATTCAAAATATCAAGATTTCTCTTCATATTATTTAAACTAAAAAAAGACTTCCTCAAAACGCACTCCTTACGTATTCTATAATTATTCCTTCATCCATCCGTATTTATTATATTCAATGTTGGGAGTAACGGCATTTTAACATTTTATTTGATTAGGTATACGCGGACAAAGGTTGGGGAACACAAACTACACTAGGATAACGAAGGGGAACGTAAACTACACTTGCTCCTTATTTTCTACTAAATATACAATAAATACTACTAAATATTTAATTTAAAATTATGTAACATTTGTAAACTTCATATTGTATTTTTTATTATTATTGCTATTATCATTATTTGTTATCACTTATCACTATTACTTGCCACTTTCACTTTTTTATATAATAAATAAACTAAATAACATTAATTTTGCCTAAAAAGCCTCCATCCTTTCAACGGCATATTCAGATTAATACTGTCAATATATTAATGTCATATCAAATATCTGAAAATTGTAAAACTGTCGCTTCTCTTCTTTTTTTAATAAAATTTTTGGAGGAAGTGTAGTTTGCGTTCCCCTACATTACCCTAGTGTAATTTACGTTCCCCTACATTACCCTAGTCTAGTTTACGTTCCCCTACATTACCCTAGTCTAGTTTACGTTCCTCTACATTACCCTAGTCTAGTTTACGTTCCCCTACATTACCCTAGTCTAGTTTACGTTCCCCTACATTACCCTAGTCTAGTTTACGTTCCCCTACATTACCCTAGTCTAGTTTACGTTCCCCTACATTACCCTAGTCTAGTTTACGTTCCCCTACATTACCCGTCTAGTTTACGTTCCCCTACATTACCCTAGTCTAGTTTACGTTTCCCTACATTACCCTAGTCTAGTTTACGTTCCCCTACATTACCCTAGTCTAGTTTACGTTTCCCTACATTACCCTAGTCTAGTTTACGTTCCCCTACATTACCCTAGTCTAGTTTACGTTCCCCTACATTACCCTAGTCTAGTTTACGTTCCCCTACATTACCCTAGTCTAGTTTACGTTCCCCTACATTACCCTAGTCTCGTTTACGTTCCCCTACATTACCCTAGTCTCGTTTACGTTCCCCTACATTACCCTAGTCTCGTTTACGTTCCCCTACATTAACCTAGTCTCGTTTACGTTCCCCTACATTAACCTAGTCTCGTTTACGTTCCCCTACATTACCCTAGTCTAGTTTACGTTCCCCTACATTACCCTAGTCTAGTTTACGTTCCCCTACATTACCCTAGTCTAGTTTACGTTCCCCTACATTACCCTAGTCTAGTTTACGTTCCCCTACATTACCCGTCTAGTTTACGTTCCCCTACATTACCCTAGTCTAGTTTACGTTCCCCTACATTACCCTAGTCTAGTTTACATTCCCCTACATTACCCTAGTCTAGTTTACGTTCCCCTACATTACCCTAGTCTAGTTTACGTTCCCCTACATTACCCTAGTCTAGTTTACGTTCCCCTACATTATCCTAGTCTAGTTTACGTTCCCCTACATTACCCTAGTCTAGTTTACGTTCCCCTAGTCTAGTTTACGTTCCCCTACATTACCCTAGTCTAGTTTACGTTCCCCTACATTACCCTAGTCTAGTTTACGTTCCCCTACATTACCCTAGTCTAGGTTACGTTCCCCTACATTAATCTAGTCTAGTTTACGTTCCCCTACATTAACCTAGTCTAGTTTACGTTCCCCTACATTAACCTAGTCTAGTTTACGTTCCCCTACATTACCCTAGTCTAGTTTACGTTCCCCTACATTACCCTAATCTAGTTTACGTTCCCCTACATTACCCTAGTCTAGTTTACGTTCCCCTACATTACCCTAGTCTAGTTTACGTTCCCCTACATTACCCTAGTCTAGTTTACGTTCCCCTACATTACCCTAGTCTAGTTTACGTTCCCCTACATTACCCTAGTCTAGTTTACGTTCCCCTACATTACCCTAGTCTAGTTTACGTTCCCCTACATTACCCTAGTCTAGTTTACGTTCCCCTACATTATCCTAGTCTAGTTTACGTTCCCCTACATTACCCTAGTCTAGTTTACGTTCCCCTACATTACCCTAGTCTAGTTTACGTTCCCCTACATTACCCTAGTCTAGTTTACGTTCCCCTACATTACCCTAGTCTCGTTTACGTTCCCCTACATTACCCTAGTCTCGTTTACGTTCCCCTACATTACCCTAGTCTAGTTTACGTTCCCCTACATTACCCTAGTCTAGTTTACGTTCCCCTACATTACCCTAGTCTAGTTTACGTTCCCCTACATTACCCTAGTCTAGTTTACGTTCCCCTACATTACCCTAGTCTAGTTTACGTTCCCCTACATTACCCTAGTCTAGTTTACGTTTCCCTACATTACCCTAGTCTAGTTTACGTTCCCCTACATTACCCTAGTGTAGTTTACGCTCCCCAACATTATCCTAGTGTAGTTTACGCTCCCCAACATTATCCTAGTGCAGTTTGTATTCCTCAACTTTGTCCGCGTATACCTAATCAAATAAAACGTTAAAACTAACGAAAATATTACGACTTAAACTAACCCATTGTCAATTATATTTAATTTCACAATTAAACACGTGAAATGAAGGAATGATGTAAACACAAGGAAAAAGAAAAATTATTCCAAGGCCTTTCGTGTATTCAGAAGTATACCTCGTCAGGGAATAAAGGGAGCAGGCGAGAAGCCCAAAATATATATACAGCAGGGCAGAAACAAAAAGATTAGCACATAATTAACAAGACTTAATGAGAGGCAGAAGAAATTTAAACAGGATAGTCAATTTTATACATTCCCGCAATGTTAACGAAATTATTTTTAAAATGGATAAATGCACATTCTAGAATATTTCTTTCAATTATATCTCTGTTTTTAACGAGCGCTTTAGAACTATCCCACTTGATGCTACGATTACATGTATACACATGGTTAAACAATGCATTAGAATTATTTGCTGTTCTACAGGCATATTTATGCTGTTTTACCCTAATATCTAACGTTTTACCCGTTTGGCCTATATATACTGAGTTACATTTTGTACATCCGATCGAATACACACAAGACACAACCAACCACATTATCTGGGCTATTCTTTATTAGGCGTGATTTAACAGTATTATTATACTTAAACACTACATTGATGCTAATTGCTTTAAGTAAAGTGGGAAGATATTGAAAATTAACATGGTAAGGTACCAAAGTAGGCTAAGGATATTTTTATGCTCAAATTCCTTTACAGTTACATTATAATACCTATTCTTGGCTTTCCTAAGACAATTATCTAGAAATGAAATAGGATAACATAATTTAGTACCAACATTCATGATATTGCATAATCGGAATCTAAAAATTCAGTACTAACAACTCTCAATGCTCTAAGAAACAACGGAGAAAATAGAAGATTTAATCGAGGGATGATGGTCAGAATAAAAATGCAGTTATTATTAGTAGGTTTGCGATAACCTTCAAATTTGAACTGATTAAAGCATCTCCTTTTAGATCCAGAAAAGATAAACTTTTCAACCGTGAACTTAATAGATGGGACCAAATTGTTGAGCCTACCAAGAAATAAGTCAACATCAAAATTATTAGGCCAAAGGCATAAAATATCATATATACACCTGTACCAAACAAGGTTAAAATTAATCGTAGGCAAAATTCTGCTTTCAAAAAATTCCATATATAAGTTAGCCAATACAGTTCATGTGAAAGGGGATTTACCATCGCCAATCCAAACGACATAGCATAAAACTTATTTTCAAACTGAAATTTACAATCTTTGACGCAAACTTGCAAAGCTTAATTAACTCAATAAGAGTGTTGTGTTGAACATGGAAAGAATATTCCGGGATTTTATCTTTTAAAAAATCAAGTAGGTCATCAACAAGGACTTTTGTGAATAACGAGCATACATCAAAACTTACTAGTTTGAAATTAAGGTCATTAGGAAACTTCAGTTTGTCAATAAGATCCATGCTATTTACAATATGTCACTTGGAAATAGATCCAACTAACGGCGTTAATAAGCTAACCATTTAGATAACTTATAGGTTACGGAGCCTACTGAGCTAACAATAGGCCTCATGGGACTATTAACTTTGTGTGTTTTAACTAAATGGTACAAATATGGTAGTGACGGATTGATACGAAGGAACTGCTGCAAAAGCCCATTATAGTTATTTTTTAACATTTCTCTTAATTTTCTGTTAAATATTTTAGTAACATCCTCCAGTGGGTCTGTGTTTAGAGGTTTGTACGTGTCAGTTGTCACGGTCACTCAAAGTATTCATCTTTTCAACGTACTATAACTGTTTTTGTCCATGATGACGATCGAATTAGATTTGTCCGCTTTAGTAATATGTAATGAATCTTTATTTTCAAGTGTTTTTAGGGATTTTTCAAACCTCAAAGGATAATTCGATTCATACCTCGTATTGAAAGCACTATACACACAACCTTTGGCTAAATAAAGTCATCTCACTTTCGAATATATTACTGTTTTTCAAAATTGATAAAAGACTTAGCAAGCAGTAAACTGCTGGGCTTTTTGGGGACAGAATCCTAACCCAAAACCTAACGCACATTTCGTATTGAAGTCTAGCTCATGGGACAAGAAGTTAACAATATTACTAAAATCACTTTTTTTTAGTCCAGTAACTATTGCGAATTAAATCCTCCAGTCTATTGTTTAATTTTCTGTTCTGAGTTCTGCATCTTCTACGTAAGTTGTAAATATCGCCCAAAAGTGTACTTCTCCAAACAGGAGAAACGGTGGAAAAAAAAATTTTTTTTCTTACTTCGAACTCTCTGAAGGAGTTCTTCACTTCTATGCGGGCTATATTAATGTTTTTCTTTAAAATAATTCTTTCAGTGTCACCGAACGGTGTATCGTCCAACATACGGTATCGTCTTCCAAGCAGGGATTTTGGGATGACTTTTTCCCTATAACACTTCCTAAGGAAATTGAATTGGTTCTTAATAGAATGTGCATGAGCAATAGCAGAACGGTAGCTTCTAAAAATCGATCGGAGAGAAGCAAAGGTGAATGTAAAAAGATTTAAACAGGATATTGTTAATTTTATACATTCCCGCAATGTTATTGAAATTATTTTTAAAATGGATAAATGCACATTCTAGAATATTTCTTTCAGTTATATCTCTGTTTTTAACGAGCGCTTTACTGTAGAACTATCCTACTTGATGCTATGATTACATGTATACACATGGTTAAACAATACATTAGAATTATTTGCTGTTCTACACGCATACTGAAAAGGAAAATGATGGAAGCTTATCTTTTCTGGATCTAAAAATTTGGAGATGCTCTAATCAGTTCAAATTTGAAGTTTATCGCAAGCCTACTAATAACGGATCACCTGAAGATCAGGGTCCCCAGCCTCCTTTAATTAGCTTTATAAGCCTAACTAACGAAAATATCACGACCTAACCTAACCAATCGTCAAGGGCGTACAGTTGACCTAACGATTTGTTAGGTTAGGTCGTGATATTTTCGTTAGTTAGCCTTATAAGGCTAACTAGAGAAGGCTGGGGGCCCTGATCTTCAGGTGATCCATAATAACTCTTGCGTGCATTTTTATTCTGACCATAATAATATTCGGGTGGATAAAGAAACAGAAAAACGATTCGTTTTTCTGTATCCACCCGAAGAGGATGCCAGTAGGCAACGAAACTGTTGTGAAAATAAACTGTCTTAAATGCAAAAAATTTCACTTTTTTCTACGTGAAGGTCAAAATATGAAAATAAAAACCCACTCTAATAGACAGTTTATTTCCACAACAGTTTCGATGCCCACTGTATCCACCCGAGGAGGATGCCAGTGGGCATCGAAACTGTTGTGGAAATAAACTCTCTATTAGAGTGGGTTTTTATTTTCATAAACTGTCTATTAGAGTGGGTTTTTATCGTCATATTTTGACCTTCACGTAGTAAAGAAGTTTTTTTTGCATTAACCATATGTATACATGTAATCATAGCATCAAGTGGGATAGTTCTAAAGCGCTCGTTAAAAACAGATATAACAAAGAAATATTCTAGAATGTGCATTTATCCATTTTAAAAATAATTTCAATAACATTGCGGGAATGTATAAAATTAACAATATCCTGTTTAAATTCCTTTTGCCTCTCATTAAGTCTTGTTAATTATGTGCTAATCTTTTTGTTTCCGCCCCGCTCTATATATATTTTGGGCTTCTCGCCTGCTCCCTTCATTCTCTGACGAAAAACAGAAAAAACAAACAAACATTCTCTGACGAGACTTCATTCTTCTGAATACACGAAAGGACATGGAATCATTTTTCGTTTTCCTTGTCGGTGTACATCATATATATAATTGACGATTGGTTAGGTTAAGTCGTAATATTTTCATTAGTTTTAACGTTTTATTTGATGGATTCATTTAAAAAATGTTTCCTCAAGATCCTAGTGTTGTTTACGTTCCCCAACTTTGACCTAGTGTAGTTTGTGTTCCCTTTTGCGTCAGGGGGGCGTAAACTATACTTGCTCCAAAAATTTGTAATTTCTTAAATTTTGAAAAGAAATATACGGTACTCAATTTGGGGAATTTCCAACATTGGAAAATAAAACAGACCGCATGTACAGTGTTCCCAAATTAAAGGCTAGACAAGGAGCATCTTCGACACACAAGGAAAAGGTAATTTTTTTACAAGAGTACATCAGGCTTTTGAGGAATTTTGGAATTTTAGGTTAGGTTAAGTTAGGTTATATATTAAAACTATGTTTTTCCGATTGTTTTTGATGTTTGAACGAAATTAACCTTTGCTCAAACCGCATCAAAAACCATCAGAAAAATAATTTTAATTTACAAAGCCTGTAATGTACACTCGTAAAAATTTACCATGGAAAATAGGTTTGGTATTATAGGGCAAATACTATTTATATTTAAATGCAAAAAACTTCACTTTTCTACGTGAAGGTCATATTTATATATTTAACCACTTACTAAAACAAACATGACTGGTGTCCATGTGGACATCTTTAAAAGGAAGACAATCATATATGAATAAACTTTGTATTTATTCTTTTATGAATTTACTCGTTCATTTTATGAATTTACTATGCTTAATTTTATTTTATGCAAGTTATACTGTATACGGTACAAGCCTACCCTCATACTGTAAAATAAACAATTGTTAATCATTGCATGCAACTTCTACGATCTCATATATACAGCCTTGGTCAGAATTATTAGGCACCCCTTCTTTTTTGTTTTAAACTACATATTAATTCGTTTAATAATTTCAAATGTGTTGTTTTAGTGATTAATTGAAACTTTAATGCTTTTGATAAAATATCAAGAATAAATAACGAACATAACATACATTTATTTGTTTTTCAGGAAATTTGTGAGATGTAAAACGAAGATAATATAAATGTAAGCAAGTTAAGAAGAAGAAATGACCTAATATCACACGTTCTATTTGTTTACAAAAGTAGTTGCTACAATAATGGGGAGGGGTAAGCTACTTTCAGAAGGTGAACGGGCCCAAATAGTCTTATTACATTCGCAAGGACTATCCCAGGTTAAGATTGCAAAACAAATGAAATGCTCAAGATGTGGAGTACAGACAACGTTAAAAAGGTACAAGGAAACCAAGTCTTACAAGAATAGGGCAGGGCAAGGTAGGAAAAGGTCAACAACGGCCCGAGAAGACTGGCTGCTGAAAAGAATTAGCCTGACAGATCGTAAGAAATCATCCTCGGACGTCGCTGCAGCCTTTCAGTCAACAACTGAGAAGTCCATCTCCAGTCGTACCGCTGAAAGAAGGCTTGCAGAAAAATGCCTCAAAGGACGGAAGGCCAGGAAAAAGCCGTTTCTGTCTGAGGTCAACCGAAAGAAGCGTCTAATGTGGGCCAAACAACACCAAAATTGGACTCTTGAGGACTGGGCTAAAGTGATCTGGTCCAATGAAAGTAACTTCGAGGTAAGACACACATTCAGAGTAGTTACTTATTTATATTGTTACATTGTATAGAAATGCATTTAAATGCGTTACAACCGTTATGGTAAAACAATTCATTTATCCTACTTTTTTGTCAGATTTTCGGGACCCCTGGCGCCGTTTATGTTCGCCGAAGAGCAGGTGAAGCATACCATGCTGAATGCGTGGTACCTACTGTGGAGTTCGGAAGGGGTAGCATCATGGTTTGGGGTTGCATGGCTCTGGCAGGGACCGGAATGTTGAAAATCTGTGACGGCAGGATGAACTCTAGCAAGTACACCACCGTGCTGGATCAAGTATATGAGCGCTCAGTAGCCAAAATCTTGAACAATAATGTCCCTGAAGGTGTCATCTTACAACAAGACAACGCTAGGTGCCACACTTCTCGTCACAGCAAAAACTGGTTCGAGCAGAATAATATCAGTCATGGATTGGCCCCCTCAATCACCAGACCTAAATCCCATCGAACACCTGTGGGCCCATCTCGGGAAGAGTATCAGGAAGCACAGATGCACCTCTAAAAGTGAACTGAAGAACATTATACAGCAGGAAGGAATAAAACTGCCAAGCTCAGTATGCAACAACTTAGTGAGCAATATGGCAAACAGAATAAAGGCGGTAATTAAGGCCAAAGGCAGACATACCAGGTAGTGAAATTAATGTAAATAATTAAAAGTAACAGGTATATCATTGTTTTTATATCTTTTATTGCGCTAACATATATTTTTACTTAGAATTTTAAAGGTGCCTAATAATTCTGACCAAGGCTATATATATATATATATATATATATATATATATATAAAGGTGGGCAGGACCGAGTTCCAGGAACTCGGTCTGAGCGGGAAAGTCGGTCCTTTTCTCAGTGAGGAGCGACGGTCCATTTTTAAGCAATTCCGGACGGTCTTTTTTAGTGTTTAGTGATTATTTGAAGTTCTAAAGAAGATGCTAGTCTTGAAATGCTAGTCTTCTTGAAGGGAAACTCAAGCATTTAACTTAACTTTTTTTCATCATTTATGTATTGTATTAATTATAATTTACGTTAATAAAATTAAAGATTTCCGGTGTCTTTAATTTCATTTTTCATTTTAATCAAATTTTTCACTTATATTATATATAAGGACCGAGGACCGAGTCGTTCCTAGGTCCTATCTTCAGAAAGGACCGTGACCGGGGCCGTCGGTCCAGTTTGAGGCAAGGACCGGGACCGGGACCGTCGGTCCTTTTTGAGGCCCGGGTGCCCACCTTTGTATATACATATATTAGTGATAGGACGATTAATCGGAATCGGAATCGAGAATCGGAATCGGAATCGAGAGAATTGGACCATGATTTCCGATTCTTAAAACGATTCTTTAACTTTTAATTGAACCAGTTTTGCAATGTAAACTAAAATTTAAATGAAAGAGGATAACAAATTTTATTTTTATTGTATTGTAGCTATACATTAAAACATGTATATCCATGATGTGTAATCAAGAAGATTAAAATGAATTGTTACAACTTACAGTTGATTTTTATTTTTAAACCAAATATTATAATTTACAATTTATATTACCATACTCATAATGTAAATAGTTAATCTTACCAGAGTAAAATATGACAATTTCCAGAAAACAAGTATAGAATTATATTTAAAAATATTGATAATCGGAATCGGAATCGAGAATCGTATCGGAATCGAGACTTTTTAGTGGTATCGGAATCGGAATCGTTAAAAATTTTGGTATCGTCCCATCATTAATATATATACACATATATATAGGCCTATCTTAGTTTAATAACTAAACTAGGATTAGGCTTACTTATAAAATATGGATTAAGCCCACTAAAGTATTATATAGCCTACTGAACCAATTTAACTCGCCAATGCCTTCACCGAAATGTACTATAAAATTCAAACAATTTTTTCAGTAATCCTGAAAAGCTCTCTCTATATAGCTTAGGCATGAACATACTTTATTATTTTCCAAATTTCTCTGTTTCAGAAAACATCATGCGGTCACATCTCACGACTCTCAAGCCTACTTATACACCTCGGGTAAATGGTAGTTAATACAAGACGAAACAAAACCTTAATACTCATTTAACTTTCTCCACAGTTCACTCTAAAAGAAATACTTCAAATAAATAAAATTAATCCGTGACGGCTTTTCATAAACGCATAAATTTTAAATATACATTAGTATAATATAACATATTACTTTCACTTTCAAAATTCTTAAAGACCCACCACGTTACGTACAAACGAAAGTACTAAAGTCTAAAGCCAAACCGCACTGTCGTTGCTAAAACTAACCATAGTTACTCGCAACCACAATACAAATACCGTACAAACATAGCCATTCACATGGAGAAAACTGATAATCTTGGATTGGATTGTTGTAGTTTCTTGATGAATCATTGATCATTACAACTCTACTCTCAATTTCAATAATGAAAATTGTCATAGAAATAGACAAAACTCCTCCCCTTTTTCAAATTTAAGCCAACAGTTTACCTTAACGTCACAAAAGGCCCAAGCATCACCGAGTAACGCGCATGAGGACACAGCACAGTGTTTCTCTGATTTCAGCATACAATTGAGTTTCAATACGCTAAAAACACCCAAAGCGACAAAGAAATAGGGAGGAGCCAAAAATAACAGTTGTCAACCAAAGTACAATTTAAGTTAATACTTGGCACTTTGACGTTATCAGGGTTAAACTACATAATTTTAAAATTTGGGACGGCACAAAATTATTTTTAACATAATATCTTAGGAAATTATATATATATTAAATAAAAAATTAATAAGGAAAATTATTAAACGTACGTTTTGCGCTCAAAATGTGCAAAATGGCATCAACTGATCAAGGTGAAACGATATGTAGTAACTCATTTTTAAAATGTGCTTAATATTTCTTTATTGAGTTTTTCAGACATGCACTGTACAAGGGAATACTATAAAATGAAGCATTTAATTCATTTCAAATGACCCATGGGTATTTTCAACTTCTATTCTAAGTTCTAACGTATAACGATCAAATTTGTTTGCGAGAACAATTTATATATTGTTGGCAAGTACCACTATTTGAATTTTATAATTATACAGAACACAATGGAGCTTCTTATAACTGAGAACTAGTGGAGAGGGCTTTGCCGGGTGGAAGTTTAATGCTATATATATATGCCCGGTTAGGTCAATTGAATGCCCGGTTAGGTCAACTGAATGCCCAGTTAGGTCAACTGAATGCCCGATTACATTAATTGTATGCCCGGGTGGGGTTAGGTTAATTGTACGCCCTTAACGATTGGTTAAGTCGTGATATTTTCGTTAAAACTAACGAAAATATCAAGACAACGTAACCAATCGTCAAGGACGTACAGTTGACCTAACCGGGCATATGTGTAATATATATATATAATATATATACCGGGTGCGGCAAAAGTAGCCCTTTTAGTAATTGTACATCTTTTTTAAGGTGTATTGAGCCAACCACAAAATTAATTAAATTCCAGTTATTTTTAGTTTTTACTGAGAAAGTACTTATTATTTTCTTAAAATGCTGTATTTTCTTAAAAACCTTATTATTTCTCTTAAAATGCTGTAATTGATTTATTTCCTTCAATAAAAGAGAATAAACTAAAAAAGGGCGTTATTTTTGCCGCACCCGTTATATCGGGTGGTCCGAAAAAAATGACGCATTTTTTAAAAATTAATATCTCAGTAACCCCGTTCCTTATCATGACAATTTTTATATGCAAGATACTTTCAAACTTCTTTTTGAATGCAAGAAACGGAATTCTGATATCTTTTATAGTTTTCTCGCAATTAACAAAAGTAACAACATGGGTCAAAAAACGAATATCATAAGAAAGGAAAAATTTAATCAGAAATTTAACTAATTAATTTACAGTAAATGATCGATTGGACCACCACTCTGTTGACACACTAATCTAAGTCTTTTCTTCCACACAAAAATAATACTTCTTACTTCATTAATGCCAATTTCTTGCCAAGATTCAAGTATTTTACTTTTTAATTCTGATTCGGTGAATTTTTCTCGTCGACCTCGGTAAACCTTCTCTTTTAGTAACTCCCAAATTGAGTAGTCCATAGGATTACAATCTGGGCTTTGTGGTGGCCACTCATTTTTCGTTATTAATTTTGGTGTATTGCTAATCAGAAACGACTGTGTGGCGTAGCTTGTATGCGACGGTGCTCCATCTTGTTGAAATATGAAATCATTTTCTTGATACAGGCGACGACAATCCGGCAACAATTTTGTTCTTAAAAGTTCAATGTAATTTGCAGAATTCACCTTTGTCTTTTCAGTTTCAATAAAATGAACATCTGTCTTGCCATTCCAAGAGACCCCTGCAGATATCATAACCTTTTTGGAGAATCTTGACGTTTCATGATACAATCTGTTTATTGAAATGTCACACTTTTTACCACGCCCGTAGACAACATCATTTTGACGGTTTCGCGGAATTTCTAGAGTGAAATCTTTTTCATCCGTGAAGACTATCTTTTTAATATCAACGACAGAGAAATTATTAAGTAACTTTCTGCACCTTGTTTTTCTTTTATCCTTAACAGTATCACTTTTTCTAGAAGATACTATTCTTTTGAAGGCTTTTAGTTTTTGTGCTTTAATTATTCGGTGTACAGAAGTCTTTCCAATATTCAAATGTTTAGCAATTGTTCTTTGTGACAAATGACTTCCTGGTTTATCTTCTTGAGAGCAGATTTTATCGTTGATGTAATCCACATTTTCTGGAACCGAAGCTGTTTTAGGTCTACCGCTTCCTGGTTTTCTGGCAGTACTTCCCGATTCGCGAATCTTCTTTAAGAGTCTTTCCACTGCACGCCTTTTCCACTTTTTGCCGGGAAACTTTTGCAATAACCTTCCAGTCTTCCATCCTTTTTCACAGTAACAATTTTTAATGAGAATACGATCTTCCTCTGACAACATCATTAAGGGTACTGACGAATTGTTAAAAAATAAAAATATCCACAATTTGACTTGTTCATTCCTGTAGAGTTTGTAATAACTGCAAAAATATCGCATGATATCGTATAAAAATGATATCGTATAAAAAACGGATATTATATTGCGATTTTTGTTTTTTTGACCCATGTTGTTACTTTGTTAATTGCGAGAAAACTATAAAAGATATCAGAATTCCGTTTCTTGCATTCAAAAAAAGAAGTTTGAAAGTATCTTGCATATAAAAATTGTCATGATAAGGAACGGGGTTACTGAGATATTAATTTTTAAAAAATGCGTCATTTTTTTCGGACCACCCGATATATACAGTAGCATTCAACTTCCACCCGGGCAACGCCGCTAGTATGTACGTATATATAATTCACTAAAATTCCGAAAAAAAAGTGTCATCGGACAAAGTTAAAGAGCATTTGACTTGTAAGTTTCTACGTTACACCATTATTTTCGTGGAACTTTGGAACTTTTTTCATGCTGAATGTGGCAGCCTTTCAGTGTTTTAAAGAGAATTGATGAAAGTCGTTTTACAGACTTTGGGGGCTTCATCGCAATGTTTCTTGCACTCGCTGGACGTTCTGTTGAGCCCCCACAGTTATCTTTGTATTTCACATCCCTAGAATCTTCGAATTTTTTCATTAGTTTCTTTATTGCCGGTCTGTTAGGGGGTTCTGTTACTCAGAATTGTGCTTTAATCACGTTTCACTTGCCCACCACTAGCTCTTTGCATGGAGAAATAACTTCACAATAAACGCAGGCTGAACTATAGAACAGTCATCTTGCACTGTGAATTCGATAATAATCCAGCCTATAGTTAGTATAGACATAAAAATTAAAGTATTGCTAAAATATTAAAATGTTGCTATTATTAAAAAAATAAAGTTGAATCATAAATGAAGGATATAATCTCATTTTGTAGGTATCCCATTTGCAGCCAGTAAAAGCCCCTCATCGTGACACTCATTCAATCAGTTTGTTGATGATATCTTGGGTGATGTTGATCCAACTTTGCTGTATCACTTCCCACGGACAAGTAGAGATGTTAGGATTGCCATTTTTCTTTTCAGATGTGAACAATGTAAATAAAATGTTTCACTGGATTATCGTTGAGTGACTGTTGAGGTCATTCCGTAATGGTTAGCACATTCTGGCGGCCTCCTTTATGATGCAGAGCTTTGGGCTATTTCCTCGCTGTAAAAATGAATTCTTAACTCACCAGGCACTGACCCCTTGGTAAGTTGGTATGGCTTGGTGAATTAAAATTGAAAGATATTGTTCTTTCCTCAAAGTACCGTTGACTTGTACAATGTCTCGAATGCTATACTCGCTGAAACAACCTCATACTATTATTGAGACTACCACATTTCAGGAAAGGTTTATTACATCGCAAGGTCGATTTCCAACTTAGTCTGCGCCTTATGCGCATACCAAACATTAATTTTGGACTCGTCAGTAATCAGGGATCTTGAATTAGCCGTTTTCAGTAGTAAAATTCTTATGTTTCTAATTCATTTTATTAAAAACAATTCCGAGAGAAGGGAACATAAAAAAGCAAGATAATGACCCAAAGTACTCATCTGAAGCATAAAGAACAGAATGTGCTAACCGTTATGTAATGATCTCCACAACTATCTGATGTGAATCTAATCTACTGATTTGTGGGAAGTGATGTAACAAAACTGGACCAACATCGCATAAACTGATTGAATTAGCGTCACGATGAGTGGCTGTTGTAAATGGAACATACGAAATACGAGATTACAGCCTTTTGTTACAAAATTGCGAATCAGTAAAGTTCCATTGCATTTTTTCAATTTATTTTTCGGCTGAAAAATAACATAACATGGAAAAAATGAGTAACGTGGAAATGAAAATAACATGAAAAATAACATTGGGCAAGTAATCAAATACTTATGATAAACAACAACAACAACAACAACAGTATGGAAATTAAAATTTTATTTTACCAACGTTTCGAAACCAACACATTTGATCATCGTGGTCTTGAAATACAAAATACTCGTATAACAATTATAAGATTACAATTACAAAAATATTGATAGTCTTCACTAAAAGAAAAAAATAATAAATTGCCGAGAAAGATCCTATACTACTAATTAAATTAAATATGACAGTTAATTGCGTTAAAAACAAACAAACAAACAATATATATATATATATTATATATATATATATTAAAGTGAAAGAAAAGGCTAATAAAACAATATATAAAATGTCATCGTCAACTTTTTTTATGAAAATCAAATTAGTTTAAGAGGAAACCCATCAAGAATTAATTATCGATTTCTCTTTGAATCAACAGTGACAAAAGGCAACTTCCAGGAAACTCATTCCCCCACTATGAGGGTGGGGGAGTGTGCCCCAAGGGTCACCCGAACCCGAGTAGATACAGGATGAGTAGCCGGTACAACCCCACCCGATGCTCGTAGATGGGAGCGAACTTAGAACCTCACCGCCAAGACCCCGACACCATAACCATAAGTCATAACTCCATGATTATGGAATCACCCATACACCCATTTAGGGTACGAGTAGCTCGCAGCATCATTACCAAGGGTCGACGTACTTGCGAGGTTTCTGTACTCGCGGTTCATCACCGCTGGAAGCAATAAAACATTCCTTTCGTTATTATAATCCAATGAGCGGTCATATTCATCATCATTTCCTCGCTTGTGTCATTAATAAGCAGTGCAGACAGTCCTGGTTTTATAGTTCCGGGTGCATGACTCATCAGGAGAAGGATGCACTACAGGTTTGTTTCCCCACAAAGGCAACACAAATTCATCGTTTCAGTCACAAGCACATTCATATCACCTCAGGTTTGCTCAACACAAACTGGACCAAGATCTTAGAATCTCTACAATTTTAAACCTTCCGCCCATTTCTGTTGCCGGTAACGCTCTCTCTTGTACAATATATAAATTTGCAGGCAAGGCAAAGGAATTGTTTAATAGGTGTTAAAAAAAATTACACATTATCAACACGCAAACCAAAATGTAGTTTTTGTGCTCCAAGACGATATGAGCGTGCACAGTGCACACTGTAAAAAGAATCGGTATATCAGTTATCCATTCTCAGTGTGTAAAAATATATAATTTTTTTTTCAATACCCCTTAACCTCCTTCGCAACATCTAAAGACATATGACGGAGGGGACTTAGAGCTTTACGTGGGATCCGAACCATTACCAAACTAAGAAAGACCAGCGATGCGGAGAGTCTTTTACACGATTTCTTTTCATTCACTTAAGTGAGATGGATAAATAGCAGCATATCCTGCCTCGAAAAGTATTTAGCCCAAGTTAGGCTAAATTAAAACTTACGGATTTGAGATCCTATTAGGTCCTACCTCAGGGTTGCTGACTCGATGCGGGCCTACCTTAGACCTTAGTTACATGAATTTAATGTAAACAAAAAGGGTACTATTTATGGTCTTCTTTCTCAACCTTGCAACAACAACGCAACCTGGACTATTGCACGGTGCAACAATCTTGTATCTAAACAACCAAACTGAATTGCAAGAGAGCTCTCTACAAGACCACACCCTGTACGTACGACATCCCACAAACGAGTAGAAAAGACGCGCAGCGCCCCAAAATGATGCCACCAGCGTCCCAAACACTGATGTCGCCACAAGAGCCCAAAAATGCTAGCTCTAAATTAAGTGAATTTTTCACTAACATTACAATTATGAGATGGATATATACACCTTAACTTAATATATACAAGCAATGCTGCATCAATCAGCTTAGTCATCATATCGCCTTGGGACAACAATGGTTCTTCCTCTTCTAGATTTTCTAACACTCCCCACCGAAGAGGCATTGTTGTCGTTACCTTCTGCAAGGTTAGCCAAGCCTTCTCCATGAGGCTGTAACTCAAATGTTTCATCTTGACTATCTGTGTTTTTGCTGATTTCTAAAGCATAGAGTTTTGTATAGGTCTCTTTAACTTTCCTCCTGAAGTCTTTACCAGTGCAGACCTAACTAAATTGTCTCTGCCAACAAACAACTCTTCAATTATGCCAAGCTTCCAGCATTGCCTTGGTCTTTCATCCCCAATCATTACCACTTCTCCCACCTTGATACAATTTGCATTGGAGCCCTTTACCTTGCCTGATGGGTAATATTGAGTTCTGGCAAGTATTCCATCTGCCACCTCTTCCATAACTGATCTTGTAGCTCTTCAAGGTACCTGAACCGTCTGGTTAACTCTCCTTGAGTGCTCTGGATAGGCTGCAAGTCTTCTGGCACACTGGGCTTGATGTTAATCGTTTACCACAAAGAAAATGATTTGGTGTCAATGGCTCTGCATCCTGCATACTGTTGTAAACAAAAGTGATAGGCCTACTGTTCACCATTGCTTCTACTTCACATAAAACAGTAGAGAATTCTTCTTTGCTCAAATGAGCATTAGCTAAAAGTTTCTTTAATGGACACTTTACACTTCTCACTAGCCTTTCCCAAAATCCACCCCACCATGGTGCTCTCTCAACAATAAACTCCCACTGTACCCCTTGGTGTGAAAAGTAGGATTGGAATCCTTCCTCTTTTAGCAAGGACCAAATTTCTTAGTTCCTTTGCAGCCTTTTTGAAGGTTTTTGCATTATCCGATATGATTTTATTTGGGAAACCCCTTCTGTTCACAAACCTTTTAAAGGCCAAAAGAAATACATCACTACTTAAGTTGCTTACCAACTCCAAATGGATTGCTCTGGTGGTAGCACAGGTGAAAAGACATATATAACCTTTGTTAGACTTCCCTCCCTCATACACATAGACTGGCCCTGCAAAGTCTACTCCCACTACATCAAATGGGGCAGTATAGACACACCGTTCTCTTGGAAGTGGAGCCACCTTTTCATAATAAGGCTTTGCACTCCAACGCTTGCAAACCACACATTTATGCAAGACCTTTTTTACTACTTGTCTAATTTTGGGAATCCAAAATTGTTGTCTAATCTGTATTATCACTTCTCTAACTCCAGCATGTAACAGCTTATGATGAATATCTAGGATCAAAAGGCCCACAAAGTGCCCCCCAGAAGGTAGCAAAATTGGATGTCTTTTCTCCTCTGGAAGCCAGAAAACTGTAGTCTACCTCCTACTCTCAATAAATCCTGATCCAAAAAAACACATCCAAACCCTTGAGCGCAGAATGTGTTGGTAGAACCTGTAATGGATGGCTGGTGAGCAATTCCCGCTCTTCACCAAATTTTTCCTTCTGCACATATACCACCCAGTATTTCCTGGCTTGCTGAATCTCATTACTATTCAGAATTCCTTCCCTTCTTGTTTCTCCTTAATATTGTTGGTAAATCTATATACCCATGCTGTCACTCTTAACAATCTTTTCAGACTGCTAATGTCCTCAAGCCTCAATATGGGGTCCTGCTGTATAACTTGACAACTGTTCACAGCGCATTTTCTCACTTCACTCACCCATGCTTCTTCAGCCTGGCATTCTCCTACAATAGGCTGATTAGAAGGCCAGTTTTCACTTCCAAGTTTTAGCCACTCTGGCCCATTCCACCACAAACTTGACTGTGCAAGATCTTTCACTGAAATTCCTCGTGTTGGTAAATCAGCGGGGTTTTGGGTGCCTGGACAATGCTTCCATTGCTTGGGATCTGTGTGCGCTTGAATTTCCTCCACCCTATTGGCAACAAATGGTTTCCATTTCCTTGCCTGACTTCTTAACAGTGGTGGGCACCGTTAACCAAAAAGTTAACTTCGTTAACCGCTAATCCGTTAACCAAAAAGTTAACTTCGTTAACCGTTAATCCGTTAAACATGTAACGGAAGTTACCGATAAACCGTTAACGTTAACTTTATTATAAAAAAAATGAAAAACACTATATATATAATTTAATTTTCCCTCTTCTTCTCGTTCTCATCCATTTGTCCATGAGATGCATGTTGCCCTTCATGAAAATTAGCATATCAAAGTTTTCATCAGACAGGGATGATCTCTTGGCCCTCAGGATGTCCTTGCCCATAGAGAACAAACGCTCCACTGCAGCACTGGAGGGGATGGCTGTGTTGAACTTGATGAACAAGTCCACCAACACTTGCTCACCCAAGAAGGCAGCATCTGTCAGCAAGTCCTTGGAGTTGGTCTCCAGCCAGGTCTTGACCAAGTTCTGGGCCTTGCCCTTGAGTGACCTGTGGCTTCTGCTGCTCTCTTTTGTCTGGATGACAGCACTGAAGAAGTCATCCTCCTCCTCCTCCTCGTTGTTGCTGCCTCCACTGTTGCTGCCCACTTCGTTGGACTGCTGCTTCATGGCCTCCTCGACTGTACCCTCCATGCTTTTCCTCACCCTGGCGACCTTGGTGTTGTCATACTTGTCCAACCAGATGAGGCGAAACCTGGGATGGAAGGCAGCAGCCAGCTGGCATTCGTCATCCTCCAGGAGGGGCCCAAACCTTTTGTCGATGCCTGCCAAAAGTGCTCAGCACTGAAAATAATAGAAACTTTTAAACGTTTATTTATGAATTTTTTGGGTTAACGGACTTGAGTTAACGGAAGTTAAATGTAACGGAAGTTAATTAGTCCGATAATGATTTTCAAAGTTAACTTAAAAGTTAAATCGTTAACGAAAAAGTTAACTTCGTTAATTAACGATTAACGGATTAACGGTTTGTGCCCAGCTTTGCTTCTTAACCAGTGCCAAACTATAGTGGAGTCTGTCCAATAATAGCTTGGAATTTCATAGAGGGCCAAAGACTTTCGCACTGTAATTGCAAGCCGACTAGCAATAACGGCACCCATCAATTCCAACCTTGGAACAGAAAGCCTTTTCAAAGGTGCTACTCTACTCTTTGCAGCAACCAACCTGCAACTTACTTCCTCTTGCAATGCGCCTCTTATATAAATACAAGTTGCATAGGCTTCCTCACTTGCATCACAAAAGATGTGCAGCTCCAAATTGTCTGGACTATTGTTCAACTCTCCAAAGTACCATCTTGGGATTTCAATGTCTCCAAGATGTGCCAATTCTTTGAACCAATATTTCCACCTTACCACCATATGATCAGGTAACTCTTGGTCCCAACCAAGTCCAATTTCCCAGAGGCTCTGAAACCAAATTTTTGACTTTATCACAAATGGAGCCAGGAATCCAAGAGGATCAAAGACCCTTGAAGCCAAACTAAGAGCTGTACGTTTTGTCCACCTTGTCTCATTCTCAGCCAGCTCTACTAAAGATTTCCCATTGAAGGTAAACAAATCATCATCTTGCTGCCAAACAATGCCTAGCACCTTTGCGTCTATTGCCCACAACTCCTTAATACCAGAATCCTCAATACTTTCTGCTGCATCAGGTACTACACAGAAATGACTCATAAACTCTTGTAATTGCAAATGATTGGTCTGCCATTTTCTAAGCTCCATGCCAGCCTCCCTCATTATAGCTCTAGCCTCCATGAATATCTGTTTAGCCATTTCTGTATTATCCACGGAACACAGCAAATCATCAACATAAAAATTTTTCCTTATGTGTTCAATAGTGTTAGGATAGACTTCAGAATATTTCTTAAAATGGTACTGCATAGTAGCTGCCAACAGAAATGGACTAGAGCTGAGGCCAAACAACACTGACTTCATTCTATATGCTTGAACCTTAGGTTCATTTTCCAACAAGTCTTTCGTATCCACCCACAGATACCTTACTGCATCTCTGTCCTCTGGTTTTAACTTTATCCGCAAAAAGGCTTGCTTCACATCTGCAGTCAATGCTACTCTACCAAACCTGAATCTCAGTAACAAAGAAACTAAATCTGCATTTAAATTTGGCCCAGCATCCAAACAGTCATTCAAGGGCACACCACCTTTGTCCTTGGCTGAGCCATCAAAAACTACCCTCAGTTTGGTGGTAGTTTTGTCTCGCCGTACCACTGCATGGTGTGGCAGATAATGTGCCTCCTGGCTCACCAGCTCACCTTGCACCCTTTCAGCATAGCCCTCCCTTACATAACTTAGGATGGCCTCATCGTATTCAATTAACAACTCCTCATTTTTTTCTTAGCCTGTACAATGAAGTCTCCAACCTCCGATTAGCTAGCTGAAGGTTTGAACCGGGTTTGCAAGAATCCTTCCATGGTAGGCCAACTTCATAGCAACCATCTCTAAACCCAATCCCTTTTTCAAATTGCTCTAAAACATCATTGTTCACTGTACTTGCCTGGTTGTCCTTTATGCAGGGCCGGTTTTAAGCCGATTAGACCGATTTGTTCAAATTGGGCCCCGCGCACGCGCTCGAGTGGGGGACGCTATGATGAATTAATGAGTGTCCAGTGTGCACGAAGTTTCTTGTTACTGTGAAGGCAGTGAAACTATTCAGTCCGTCCTCGTATATCTATGTTTCAATGTTTTATTGCTAATCGTTTGTTTATTTGTTTTGTAATTTCAGTTTATCGTCGCCGTTTAGCTTTTTTAAAAAAAAGGTAATTTGTGGACGATATTCAAACCCTCAACACAGAAAGAGCGCTGTTAATGAGATTATATAACATAAAGCTTGGAATGTAAAGTTGTGTTGTTTGTTAAATATGTCCAAACTGTTTATATGTCCAAACTGCAAACTTGAAGTGTCTTAAGCCTGCATGTAACAGAGAAACGTGGTGGTAAGTAGATCCTACATATTAAATTAACTAGTTTTTGCCTCATTATCATAGAGAGCATTTACATTTCTATTTACTAGAGCTTGTTCTTTTGCCGCCTGCGCTTTTCTTCTTACTCCCAGGCTTTTAAAAATCATGAAATCTTTTGCTTTAATCATTAGATGTATACATGCACATCTTTATTATTTTTCAGTGCCAGGGAGTCTTTATTGTGAATGATTTTGTTTTTTGTTTTGTAATTTCAGTTTATCGTCGCCGTTTAGCTTTTTTAAAAGAAAAGTAATTGAAAAAGCCCTTACATCATCGTCATCATGGCAAGCACAAGCAGAGATAGAGACAAAGGGCGAAAGTATTTGAGCGGCAATCAGAAACGAGCACTGGCCAAGGCTAAGGCAGCTGAAAATGAAAAACAAAGAGGTGCTCTAGCGAAATTTCTTGTCACTCCAACTTTGAAGCGACAACGGGTAGAGGGCCCCGCTAGGCGCTAACAATTTTCTAATTGGGCCCCGCACTTCCTAGCGCCGGCCCTGCCTTTATGCCAATAGATTCAAGTTCCCAAAACGCTTTCAAATGCCCTTCCAGACCATGGCTGTTCTCCTCAATCTTAACAAAAAGAGCCTTAACTTCCATTTCATTGCAATAACTACCATGTAGCATCCAGCCTAGCTTACTTTCAATAGCTACCGGGCCTTGAGATGTACGGACAATATTACAAGTGATGAAGTCCCAATAATAGTCAGCTCCAATCAAAAGACTAATATCTTCTGTTCCCTCAAACTTATTATTGCCCAAATTAATTCCTTTAACTTGCAATTCTTGGACACATGCCATATCTAAACAAGTAGTGACTGGAGCACAAAGTTCCTCAATCTCTACAGCTTGGACCTTGATAGTGAGACTTTGCGGTAACAACCCTTTAACCAGAACTTCTACCTTCTTAAATTTGGTTCGGTTTTGAACGGAACCCCCAGACCCAGAAATTCTTAAATTTTCCCTCTTAAGTTCTTTAAACTTCAATTTTCTGGAAATTCTGGTCTTAATAAAACTACACTGGCTACCACTATCAAACAACACTCTTACAGTAGCTTCTCCCTCATTCCCAATTAATAAGGCTGCAGTTGTTTGCAATAATCCCCCTTTACTTTTACTCCCTTGCATAGCAGTGGCATGTGCCACTGATGTCTCTACTTCTGGGGTAGGCCTACTAGGAGTGTTTTCACACAATAATGGCTGATGCCTACCATGACATTTTTTGCACAAAATTTTAAACTTACAAAACCTTGCTCTATGACCTTTCAAAAAACATTTAAAACATGCTGTGGACTTAGTTACCCTGTCCTTTCTCTCCTCAAAGGGTAAGGCCTCAGCCACCTCACATTTATATGACTTGTGGTTGCCTTCGCAAAATATGCATTCCTTGATTCCCTTTAATTTATTCTCAGAGGAGGCATGTAGAGCTGACACTGTACCTGGGCTATTCCTTTTTGTGGAAACTTTGGTGCTGTGCCTGCCTTTGTCCCCTTGTTTACCATCCCACTGCGCAAACTCAATTCCCTCTCGTCTTGCTAATTCTGTGCCTAAAAGACTTAACATCTGCTGAAGGGGGATGTACACATGTTCTGCAGAGTGTCCCCTACTTAATTCAAGCAAAATTGAGCTAGGCAATTTAGACTCCAGTGTAGGAACCAACATTATACCATACTTTTCCATTCCTACACCCAAGTTGTCCAGGGACCTAGTTCTAATTTCAAATTCATCATATAACTGCCGTAACTCCTTGACACTATTAGGATTATTAACAGGAGGTATAGCTAAAAGTGCACGGAGGTGGCTTTTAATTAAGATCTCTGGCTTACCAAACCGTTTCTTTAATATATCCCAAGCCACATTATAATTAGCCTCTGTTAATGCTAATCCTGCTATAGTCTTTGCTGCCTCCCCTTCCAAGAGGGACCGCAAATAATTAAACTTCTCCACGGCACTTAACACTTGACTAGAATGAACTGCTGATTGAAAACTGTCTGCCCATCCTTGCCATTCCTGAATACTCCCAGAAAATGTTTTGAGTACAAGCCTCGGTAATTGAACTACAGATCTGTTAACCTTAACTTCACAAACATCATTTGTTGAGTGTTGTGTTTCATTATTAGACCTGGTCTCTAACTTTACTGAGCTACTAAACTCTTTTGCTCGGAGGCCTACGTTAATTATATCATCAATAATCTCTTCAAAGTAAATTATGTTATTTTCTATTTCATCCTCTTCTATAAGAGCCTCAATTTTAACATTTACCTCACTTAGAGCAACCTTTTTAGTTTCTAATATGGAAAGCTGCGCAGTCACTAAGCGTAAATCCTCTTGTTCTATGGCAGAATCTATAGTGGCAATGACCTTTGTAATTAGACCTTTGTAGGCGCTTCTCCTTTTTATAAATTTGTTCAATTCAGATGCACTCATCTTCAATGCAAACAACAATTGGGCTCAATGCCAAATGAGCTGAATTGGCAGAAATACTTAACCAAACTGATCAAACGCAAATTTTACTTTCAAATAAACTGAATTGCTGGGTGGGGTACTAACCAAACACCAGTATGGAATACCAAATTTTCCACTCCAGGACCTTAATTCAATAATAACCCAAAATTAACCAAACCGGTAAATGTAGGCCAAAAACAACGACAGACGACTGGCCAAGTTTCGCAATTGGGCAACCAAACTTTCTACCCTGGGACCTTAATTCAATAATAACCCAAAATTAACCAAACCGGTAAAATGTAGGCCAAAACAACGACAGACGACTGGCCAAGTTTCGCAATTGGGCGACCAAACTTTCTACCCTGGGACCTTAATTCAATAATAACCCAAAATTAACCAAACCGGTAAAATGTAGGCCAAAATAACGACAGACGACTGGCCAAGTTTCGCAATTGGGCGACCAAACTTTCTACCCTGGGACCTTAATTCAATAATAACCCAAAATTAACCAAACCGGTAAAATGTAGGCCAAAACAACGACAGACGACTGGCCAAGTTTCGCAATTGGGCGACCAAACTTTCTACCCTGGGACCTTAATTCAATAATAACCCAAAATTAACCAAACCGGTAAAATGTAGGCCAAAACAACGACAGACGACTGGCCAAGTTTCGCAATTGGGCGACCAAACTTTCTACCCTGGGACCTTAATTCAATAATAACCCAAAATTAACCAAACCGGTAAAATGTAGGCCAAAACAACGACAGACGACTGGCCAAGTTTCGCAATTGGGCGACCAAACTTTCTACCCTGGGACCTTAATTCAATAATAACCCAAAATTAACCAAACCGGTAAAATGTAGGCCAAAACACGACAGACGACTGGCCAAGTTTCGCAATTGGGCAACCAAATTTTCTACCCTGGGACCTTAATTCAATAATAACCCAAAACTAACCAAACCGGTAAAATGTAGGCCAAAACGACAGACGACTGGCCAAGTTTCGCAATTGGGCGACCAAACTTTCTACCCTGGGACCTTAATTCAATAATAACCCAAAATTAACCAAACCAGTAAAATGTAGGCCAAACCAACGACAGACGACTGGCCAAGTTTCGCAATTGGGCGACCAAACTTTCTACCCTGGGACCTTAATTCAATAATAACCCAAAATTAACCAAACCAGTAAAATGTAGGCCAAACCAACGACAGACGACTGGCCAAGTTTCGCAATTGGGCAACCAAACTTTCTACCCTGGGACCTTAATTCAATAATACTCAACCCGTCTAGGCCTAACTTGGGCTACAATTTGCACAATCAGAACTTTGCCGAAAAATAGTCACTGACTCAGTCTTGGGGTAGAATCCGGTTCTGAAGGACCATGTTATTTTATTTATTTGTTGGGTTCAAAATCCCAGCTGAGCCGTGAACGGCCAAATTCTAAAGGGCCAGTTCTACTACTACAGCCCAAGTTAGGCTAAATTAAAACTTATGGATTTGAGATCCTATTAGGTCCTACCTCAGGGTTGCTGACTCGATGCGGGCCTACCTTAGACCTTAGTTACATGAATTTAATGTAAACAAAAAGGGTACTATTTATGGTCTTCTTTCTCAACCTTGCAACAACAACGCAACCTGGACTATTGCACGGTGCAACAATCTTGTATCTAAACAACCAACTGAATTGCAAGAGAGCTCTCTACAAGACCACACCCTGTACGTACGACATCCCACAAACGAGTAGAAAAGACGTGCAGCGCCCCAAAATGATGCCACCAGCGTCCCAAACACTGATGCCACAAGAGCCCAAAAATGCTAGCTCTAAATTAAGTGAATTTTTCACTAACCTTACAATTATGAGATGGATATATATACACCTTAACTTAATATATACAAGCAATGCTGCATCAATCAGCTTAGTCATCATATCGCCTTGGGACAACAATGGTTCTTCCTCTTCTAGATTTTCTAACAGGGATGCGCGGATGCCAGATCTACGATAATGAATACAAATTACATTTCATTTGTACGAAAATTGCATAAATACAAGAATGTGGGACATTGCATTGTCCCGCATTGGTCAATGTCTTTTGCGGGACAGAAACTCTAAATGTGGGACAGTCCTGCAAAATGCAGGACGTCTGGTCACCCTATATATACACCTTAACTTAATATATACAAGTAATCCTGCATTAATCAGCTTACTCATCATATCGCTTTGGGATAACAATGGCTCTTCCTCTTCTAGATTTTTTAACACCGTGCAGCGTGCCTATATAATATAAGCTTTTGGCCGTAGCTTCATCATGATGCTCTGTAATGAAAGTTCAGATGGTTAAGCCTTTAACCCATGGACCCACAGGCCTAACCAAGGGTGTGCCTAACTGACTTTTGTTTACATATATCATCAGCAAACTCAGGTTACCGGGCTACCGTGTTCTGTTGGCCCCACAAATCTGATTTGAAGTTAGTGGAATAATGTGACAAAGTCAAGTTACATCAAAGTTTACCTATATCTAGTTTGTCCACGTTCTCATTGTAACATGTAAATAATTTCATACAAACAATTTTGAACAAATTTTAAGGCAGGTGAGACCTTAATATTTATTTCAAGCTCACGAACCATTTAGATTTTGAGAGCAGCTTCACAAATTTGGTCTCATTGGCTTTCGGAGTAAAGCTCAGAAATTTGATGGCTGTGGTATTTTTTGGAAAATTTATGGTCTCATTGGCTTTTCCTCGATTTCACAAGTGTATGAAATTTTGTGAAAGCACGGCCTGACTAGATATAGGTAGGCTTTGATTGATTGCATTTTGAACCAACAGAAAATGGCTTGAATCTGTACCTTGGTACATTGTGTAATAATTGACAAGTCACATCTTATTCATGAACTGTCACACTAAAGTTAATAAACAATAACCTACAACTTACGCATACTCTTTATAATTACCATGCTCTACACAACTTTTTATCTCTCGGAAAGTAATGAAAATTTATATTCTTGTTTCCTAGAACATAAGAACATAAGAAATTTTTATAGTGGGCACACTAGGGGCCACTTCGGCCCATCGAGGTGGCTCCACTATGTAAAAACTGCCTGTACATTGGCAACAACCAATTTTTACAAAACTAATTAATTATCAATTTAAAACTAATTAATTATCAATTTAAAACTAATTAATTATCAATTTAAAACTAAAGATAGAATCTCTGGATCCAGAGGATCAAAGTCATAATAGGTTACTATCCACAAATATGTTACACTCTATATCTTTTATAACTGACATGCAATATATCAGATCCAAAGAATCCAGTCAATTTCATTACGGTACTACCAGTACCTTGCCAACCAAAAATAAGTCATGGTCCATATCAATTGCGGACCAAGTCACAATTTATAACCATATACATTACAATATAACTTATATACTTAGTACGAAAAGTGTAGGTGTGGCTGTAAAGACTGTACAGTAATGTAGAAATGTGTGCGCATCCATTTTGGGTCTCCCATTTAAAGGTGTTTGTGGGGCAAGTGAAGATCATGAGTTTTTCAATACCTCACAGTACTATGGGGGCCACCGCTTAGCAGAGGAGTCTCTTTAAATGGGGTGTGTAAGGACAGAGAGTATCCCCTAACCCAAGATGCTGCCTCCCTATTTCCCACAACACCTGTGTTGAGCTGTGGGATCTATCACCCAAATGCACATAATATATGTGAAATAGACTAGTACCATTCATGCAATAAAAATGGGCTTAAACACCATCACCAGATGTCCCTTGCAGACATCAAACTATCCAACCTTCACACGCGGCTATCTGTCGCAGCCAAATAATATCCCACATACACACAACAAGCTAACATTCTAGTTAATCACTACGCAAAGATAAGTCACTTAAACAGAGACAACCAGAACATGCAGACAGACAAACAGCCAGACACAAGAAAACCTACAGACTCGACACAACCATTACACCCTTCAATACAGACCAGACCACCAAGATCATCAAAAACATTAAGAATTCGAAGGCTACTGGACCAGACAACATATCTAACATACACCTTAAACACTTGGGCCCACAAGGAATACTAGCTCTCACAAATATCAGCACATATTCATACAACACTGTATTATTCCTGACATATGGAAACAAGGTAAAATTATTACACTACTCAAACCAAACAAAAATCCAACAGAACCAGCTTCCTATAGACCCATTACTTTACTATGCACACTTTCCAAAGTAACAGAAAGACTAATCTTGCAAATCACCAACCCACACATTCCACTATCGCCTACTCAACATGGATTCAGACCTCACCACTCAACCACGACATTACTCACTAACCTCACGCAGCACATCCTGGATGACATCAACTCCAGACGACCAGCTCAACGTACACTATTAGCAACAATAGACATTAGTAAAGCATTTGATGCTATCCCACGCTTCCCTCTCATAAACAAAATACTCAACACAAACCTGCACAATAACACCAAAAGGTGGCTGAGCAACTATCTTTCAGGAAGATACTCACATGTCACATTTAATGGCAAGTCATCCAAAAACAAGCTTTTTCCGAACGGGGTCCCTCAAGGCTCTGTTCTCTCACCAACACTCTTCAACTTATACATGCATGACATTCCAACACCCATAGATAACAAGCTTACATTATCATCATATGCAGATGACATCACTCTAACATCCACCCACAACAACATCGACACCGCTACAAATAACCTACAAACATACATAAACAGTATACAAGACTGGCTCACACACAATAGACTCAAAGTAGCGCCCACAAAATCAATCATCATCTTGCTTACAAGCAACACAAAAGAACACCAGGTAATTCCACAGCTTACACTAAACATCAACATTCCACACACTCACAGGACCAAAATATTTCGGGTCACATACAACACATCATTATCTTTTGCAAACCACATTCAGGATATTAAAAACAAATGTACGTCAAGATTTAACACGCTTAGGGTACTAACCAAAGCTGGGCACAAACCGTTAATCCGTTAATCGTTAATTAACGAAGTTAACTTTTTCGTTAACGATTTAACTTTTAAGTTAACTTTGAAAATCATTATCGGACTAATTAACTTCCGTTACATTAACTTCCGTTAACTCAAGTCCGTTAACCCAAAAAATTCATAAATAAACGTTTAAAAGTTTCTATTATTTTCAGTGCTGAGCAGGTGCGCAGGCATCGACAAAAGGTTTGGGCCTCTCCTGGAGGATGACGAATGCCAGCTGGCTGCTGCCTTCCATCCCAGGTTTCGCCTCATCTGGTTGGACAAGTATGACAACACCAAGGTCGCCAGGGTGAGGAAAAGCATGGAGGGTACAGTCGAGGAGGCCATGAAGCAGCAGTCCAACGAAGTGGGCAGCAACAGTGGAGGCAGCAACAACGAGGAGGAGGAGGAGGATGACTTCTTCAGTGCTGTCATCCAGACAAAAGAGAGCAGCAGAAGCCACAGGTCACTCAAGGGCAAGGCCCAGAACTTGGTCAAGACCTGGCTGGAGACCAACTCCAAGGACTTGCTGACAGATGCTGCCTTCTTGCGTGAGCAAGTGTTGGTGGACTTGTTCATCAAGTTCAACACAGGCATCCCCTCCAGTGCTGCAGTGGAGCGTTTGTTCTCTATGGGCAAGGACATCCTGAGGGCCAAGAGATCATCCCTGTCTGATGAAAACTTTGATATGCTAATTTTCATGAAAGGCAACATGCATCTCATGGACAAAATGGAGAACGAGAAGAAGAGGGAAAATTAAATTATATATATATTGTGTTTTTCATTTTTTTTATAATAAAAGTTAACGTTAACGGTTTATCGGTAACTTCCGTTACATGTTTAACGAATTAACGGATTAACGGTTAACGAAGTTAACTTTTTGGTTAACGGATTAGCGGTTAACGAAGTTAACTTTTTGGTTAACGGTGCCCACCACTGGTACTAACAGGCACAAACTTTGGACACCAGCAGGAAACAACATCACTCATATACAAACAATATATTCGCTCAGTTATGGACTATGCTAGCCCATGCTGGGCACCCATTATCTCAAACACACACATAAACACCTTACAGACAATACAAAACAACGCACTTCGTATCATTACAGGATGCACTCAAACAACACCAATAGAACACCTGCACACAGAAACAAAAATACTGAAAGTTAGGGAACATTTAGACATGAGGGGAACACAATTCATGGCAGCAGCGACAACTAACCCACAACACCCTTGCCACTACATATACAATCACGCACCGACACCTCGCACCATTAAGGTAACACCAGAGAGACATTATAACCAAATACTCCATTCCATACCACGCCCCACAGACATCACACAGTACAGAAAACACATACACACACACCTAACCCACAAAGCACTGACATGACTCGGTCCGAATGCGGTCCTAGGTGCGAAGCCGCCACCCATTAACAGGTCAGAGATCAGCCTGAGCAGATCGGATCGAGTTAACTTAGCACGATTCCGATGTGGACATCACCCCAACTTATTAACATATAACACAGACTAGACAACTCCATAGACGACACCTGCCACCTGTGCCACGACACACCACAAACAATTGAACACATTATGACAGACTGTACGCTCTAGCACAACAACGAACACAACACAACATCACTAGTGCGCTGAACCTCTGGTCCACTCCGAAGAGGGCGATCGGTTACCTGCGTGCCGCCGGCTTGCTCGATCAGGGTGGGCTGATCGGCTAAACAACATCAAAACCTTCTTTTGAAAGAATCAAGTGTGTCTGAAGTCACCACTTCTTCTGTCAGACTGTTCCAAAACTTAATTACTCTGTTTGTAAAACTATGTTTTCTTAAATTTACAACCGTAAGAAGCCCAGTATGTAACAAATTCTGGCCCTAATCCGAAATTACAGCCATTCCAAACACGAGTCCACCCTCCTTTGCTTCGTAATTAATACTTGACTTGACTTGACTTGATGTTTTATTGCTGACTTAGGGTCCTTTTAAATAGTCCCATGATCAGCAAGACTATAAATTAAAGCAAATTCGGTAATTGTTAAATTATTGCAAGATGAAAAATAGAAAACAGGAGTTAGCACAATGCAGCATATAGTATACGAGATAATAACCATATAATTATATGTATATAACGTGTGGTACAAGTAATTTGATAAATTAGGTAATATGGTACAGTATGTGTTGTAGCAACGTTAAATGCGTTTGATATAACCAGAGTCTTTTAGAAATATTAATAGAGTCTTTTGGATTTGATATTGTAGAGGGGGACTGAAGCCACCACCTCCAAGGAGAATTTGTAGTGTCATGTTCTTGACACCTATTTTAGATAGTTTGTGCTGCATTTTCGTTCTTAGCGAGTGGTATTTCCAACAAGTGAAGAGAATATGAGGAACAGTTTCTGGAACATGGCAAGAAACACAAAATGGGGAGTTTGCTATACCTAGCCTATAAAAATGGTCATTTAGGCCTGTGTGTTGCACCCTCAGGCGTGTCAACACTACTTCAGATCGTCGGCAAGATATTGATGCCCAAGGCCAGGTCTCCAAATCTTTTTTTATAAGACCAAGAGGTGTTAGGGTCCTGTTCCTTTGCCAGGTTTCTCTCCTTTCCTGTTCCAAGACATTTTTGGCATGAAGAAGAAGATCAGATAGAGGAACTGGTCTGACTGTTATGCGGGGAAGTGAATGCCCAAGTTTAGCTAACCGATCCACTTTCTCGTTCGATATGACACCACAATGGGCAGGGGTCCACTGAAAAGACACATGAATACCCCTGCCACACAGTGACCTCACAGCTGACACAATATCTGAAGTTATTTCCGTGTAATTACCATGAGGTAATGAATGAAGGGCTGATAATGAGTCGACACAGAAAACAAATGCACCAGGAAGATGCGCATTTTCAATGAGCCACCTAAGGCCCATCTGGATTGCTACCAATTCTGCCGATAACACTGAGAGTATATCAGATAGGTGCCAAAAGCACTCAACCTGTAAAGATGGAATATAGAATGCGGCAGCAACAGATACTGTACCAGTATTTGTAAGCACTGTTCGAGACCCATCTGTAAAGATCTGGATTGATTGTTCATGTCTAATTTCCAAAGTACTATAAAATGCAGCACGAAGAAGATGGGGTGCGTCCTTCTTAGTAACAGGTAGGACAAGGTCTGTAGAGATTGGTAAATTGCAATTGGTTTCCCAAGGTGGGAAGGGAGGAGACAGGGGACATAGTTTGGAGAAGGAAGATCAATACCACGCAAAATCAGTGCTGACATAGCTCTGATTATATAGGAGCCCCTAGAAACTATATGCCATGGCAGCATGCGATGTTTTGGGAAGTCATCTATGACTTCCAGTAAAACAGGATGTTGGGAGTCTGCCCCATAGAATCGATAAAGTGTGGTCAGTAGTAAGAGGGTACGTCTTTCTTCCAGGGTCCAAACATTGAGTTCACAATGCAGAGATATTATTGGTGTAGAGCGTAGAGCTCCAGTAATTATCCTTAAAGCTGAATTCTGCAATACATCAAGTTTCTTTAAATGAACTGTAGCAGCAGAACCATACAAAATTGCTCCATATTCTATCTTACTACGAATAAAGGCAGAATAAAATGATAGCAGGATTTGTCGTTGACAACCCCAAGATGATCCAGTGAGTGTTTTTAAAATGTTTAATCTAGAAGAACAGTTTGTAACAAGATGTTCAATATGAGGCTTCCAAGTAAGGTAGGGAGCATCAAAATAAAGACCTAGAAATTTCTGAATTCTGACAAAAGGAATGGGGGCAAGGTTGAAAATTAAGTTAGGAAGAGTTCTGATCTTTTTTCTGGTATAAATTTGGAAAGAGGATTTCAGGGGGCTAACGCTAAATCCCCATTCAGCAGTCCAAGCATTAATTCTATCCAAAGCAGCTTGAATCCCAGAAATAGCTTCGTCGAGGGTACCAGCACTATGAAAAATTGCCAAATCATCTGCAAAAGCAGAGAGTTTAACAGGTTCCAAGGAGGGAAGGTCAGATAACATGATTGAAAATAGCAAGGGACTCAGAATAGATCCCTGTGGTACACCCACTGAGGAGGCCACAGAGGGAGAGAAGCAACCCTGCAGACAGACCTGATATGTTCTATTCTCCAGAAATGCCCGAAGCCACTGCAACAACTTTCCAGTGATACCCAAATTTGCCAACTTGAAAAGCAATTCTTTGTGAGAGACCGAATCAAAGGCACTCTTGAGATCAATGAAGACAACTACACATACTGATTTTGTAACTAATACTTCTTTGATGACATGTTCTAGCCTAAGTAGTTGATCAATGACACTTCTGCCTTTACGGAATCCACTTTGAAAGGGTGAGAGGAGGTGGTGTGATTCCACATAGTAATACAGTCTATTGTAGACCATTTTTTCCATAATTTTACAATGTGTGTTTAAGAGAGAAATGGGCCTATATGATTGTAAGAAGGTTAAATCTTTATTTGCCTTTGGTATTGGCATAATAAGTGCATGCCCCCAGGGAGGTGGGATTATACTGAATTCCCATGAGTGATTAAAAAGTGTTAGCAATTGTAAATGAAACTGAGGGGGAGCATATTTGTAAAATTCATACGGTATATCATCGGAACCAGCAGCCTTATTGTCTGGGAGAGTTATTAAAACAGAAGCAAGTTCATGAAGATGGAAAGGAACATCCAGATCATCCATAGGGGTATTCATACTTGATGAGATAAACTCAGTTTGAGAGGCTGTATTTAAATGTTGAAAGGAACCATGAAACATGGTAGAAAAATAGTTACTAAAAGCGAGGGCCTTGTCCTCGGGGGCTAATGGTTTGTTGTCAATTTGAACGGGGAATTGATGGTATATTCTGACTCCCCTAACAGAGTTAAATCTCCTCCACACTTGTGAGATTGGAGCGTGGCAATTTAGAGAGGAGCAGAAAACTTTCCAGGAGTCACGTTTTGCTTTTTTAATAATTCTTTTAGCCTGTGCAGTTCTTTTCTTACAGTCTATTAAATTGGGGATTGTACAATTCCTGTGGTAGCGTCTCTTTGCTAGGCGGCGTAAAGCTACTGCCCGTGAGCAGGCTTCGTTCCACCAAGGCTTATTTGCTGTCAGTTTGGGTTTCCCTGATGATTTGGTGAACAGAGTAGAGGCAAGATGATTTAAATCATCTGCAATGGATTGGGGAGTAACTGGATTGTCAGATGTTGCATGGGTATCACAAAAGGAGAAGAGCACTTTTGACCAATTTCTCCAATCAAAGTTACGGGGAATCTTCCACTTTGTTCGGAGGGTAATACTGTCAGAAGCAGCTGCAAGGGGGAGAGAAGCTATTACTGGAAGATGGTCACTGCCAATATCGGCCAAGGTCTTGATTTCGATCACACTGAGGAAAGATACAGACCCAATGCACAGGTCCAAGGACGAGGGGGAACCGGAGAATGAATCATAAAAAGTAACTAAATGAGGAGGGCTAAGTAAACATAAAGTGGGAGAATTCAAGATATAGTTAAAGAGGTCCTTCCCAGCCTGATTGGGTGTGCCACAAGACCAAGAAGGATGCTTGCCGTTAAGATCTCCACAGATTATGATCTTTGAGGCTGGGGGGCTTTGGGAGATGTAAAAGTCTAACTCTGAGGGAGACAAAACCTGATAACCATGAGGGTTGTAAATACCAAATACTGTGAGCCAGCTATTGTCAAGATAAGCTTTACAGGCTAGGATCCCAAACTGACCATTTGGATATTCTTGCAATGGGAATGGTAAAAGTGTACAATCATTGCGTAGTAGTAGTAGTACCCCACCACCATGACCATGGGTCCTATCTTTCCTAATAATACAGTATCCTGGAAACCTGGGATTAATGTGAGATTTCAACCAAGATTCACATACAAAACAAAGTGCGGGACGCTGCTTATACAACATTAACTTAAACTCACTAAGGTTACTAAGTAGACTACGAGCATTCCAAAATATTAAAGAAAACCTATTATCCATGTTTGTTTTGGGATGGTGAAGCTGGTTTCAGAGATGAACGAGTATTTTTGATAGAGGTACTAGAAAATGCTTTCATGAAAAGTTTTCGCACTCTTGATGCAGGATGGGGACCTGCAATAGAAGTAGTTTTACAGGTGGCAACAATATCATTTATAAGAGTAGTTAGTGTATCAAGGGGAATAAAGTCCAATATACTGGTTTTTTGTGGAGTAACTTTAGTCTTACTTTCTATTTCCTTGGAAGCCATAGTTTGTGTGGACATGCCATGCTTAATTGGTGCAGGGAGAGTTTCCGTAGGAGCTGAAGTTTGTGTGGACATGTCACACATAATTGGTTTAGGGGGGGGTGGAGGTAAACTCTTGTAGTTAATAATTGGTGGGGAGACATTTGCATGAACCTCAACATGATGAGAAGGCCCAGCACCAGAGGTAAGCTCCAACCTAGCCGGTTTGGGACCCCTACTGCCATGGGACAATCCATCATTGGAGGGCACTGATACAGCACTGGGGATAGGGTGAACCTTGGTGTTTCGAGTAACTTTATGGACTAACTTGACAGCTGTACTATAGCTCATCTCATGTTTTTTAACCATTTTTGAAACTAAATTTGCTTCTGTGAATGCTGGGCATTCAGTTGAAGAAGCCATATGAGGGCCATCACAATTGAAGCAACGATGTACAGACTGTACCTGACAAGTATCTGTTCTGTGGGGACCTGCGCATACTGCACAATGATCAGTGGTAGCTCGACAAGATTGAGCTATATGTCCAAAAAGTTGACATTTAAAACATCGAATAGGCCTAGGTACAAATTCTTTAACTCTATATCTTTCATAATAAAGGTACAGATGAGGAGGAATAGGCCCCTCAAACTCCACTTTAACTGGCGGGGACAATGATAAATTTGAGCCCAAAGAATTCCTGTTTTTTGGAGGCTGGAAGCGGGAAACAGATTTTATTTTTATAGTAGGATTACTATATTCAAGCTCAGATAATATCTCTGAGTCCATTAAGGAATTATCTATATTGTATACTATTCCATAATTGCCCTGTTTGCTTGCGGGCAATCGGCAAGACACTTGGAATGTACCAAATGTGGTGATCTTCTGCAGAGAAAGGGTATCATAAGACTGTTGGTCAAGATCAATTGCCAAACAATGGCGAAGAGGATTCGGGCGGAACCCAGTGATCCTAAGTGAACTCAATATAGAATCCCTAAGCTGCCCAACCACCTTAATTTTGCTTTGCAAAAATTCCTCCACTGCCTGATGATGACAAGCATCATCAAACCATAGCACAATAGTCCTAACAACAGTCTCTGAAGAGATCTGGGGAGCAAAATCACTCAGTGAAAGTTTATTGATTTCAGCTAGGCCCATTCGTTGTGGAACTATATTCTTATACGGCCTTCGGAAGGCATCAGCCAATTTACCATTCTGACAAGCTGAAATGGAGCCAACTGGATCTGGTGATAGACCCAGATTCTGATTAACCTTTCCCATTCCTTCCTCAGAAACAGTGTCGAAACCAGAAGTACCAGGAGCAGCTTCTTGGGATGGGCCTATTGTAGTAGACCTGATCTCAGTTTCAGTAAAAAGAGGCGTATATTGCCTTGTTGAACTTGGGCTTGCCTTAGCCCGCTTTTTAGAACTTCTGGTCTTCTGGCTCTGCCAGCCCAAAAATTCAGCTGTGGCATCTGCAACAGCAGTTTCCAATTCACAAGAATCTAAGGGGTCAAAAATACTAATGTCATTACCAACACTAGATCTAGATGAATTTGGACTTCCAGGAGGAGACTTTTTACGTTTGGTTTGCTTAAGCCTATTGTCTCGTTTAGCATTTCTAGAAGCCTTAGGCTGCTGAGAAACAGCTAAAGGAATATCCATTTCAGAGTTTGAGTCGCTTAACTGATCGGGGTCAAGGTTCTCAAGGTTATGGGATGGGCCAGACCTAGGCTGAGCCTGAGTCTCAACTCCAACTCCAAGCCCTGATGCATCTCGTGATGAACGATCGTGTTCAGCCATACGACCCTCCTCAAGACCGAGGTACAGGCGCAGGCTTACCTACGATTAACAAACCAGGTGGCCTAGGGCCCAAGTTAGGTCCCTAGGCCTAATAGTATGTTACCCTACACCAAAATAACCACAAAAAGGTATAATAAGGCCAGGCTAAAAGCCTAGACCTAGCTAGTTAAAAATAAAATTCTTTGAAAGATTCAGAAACGCCAATAATTCCAATTCAAGTATATATATTGTAATCACTTAAAATTTTAAGCTTCCCTCCTGTTTTCAGTAATATATAATTTGAACTTTTTGTTTACAAGCAATTCTAGGTACGTCCGATTACTACCGAAAATGCTCCAACTCTCCGATCGTACATATATACTGTACTCGTAATTAATACTGTTTGTTTAATGAGATTTGTGCTTTGTAAAACGTACGTGGGAGGGGGCTGCAAGTCAATTTTAGTATGATTGTGAATGAATGAAATGTTAGACTATGTTCGGTATGTTCTTCTTATAGTATGGTAAACAATAAAAAGTAGTACAACACATACTGTACCATTTTACCTAATTTATCAAATTACTTGTACCACACGTTATATACATATAATTATATGGTTATTATCTCGTATACTCTATGCTGCATTGTGCTAACTCCTGGTTTCTATTTTTCATCTTGCAATAATTTAACAATTACCGAAATTGCTTTAATTTATAGTCTTGCTGATCATGGGACTATTTAAAAGGACCCTAAGTCAGCAATAAAACGTCAAGTCAAGTCAAGTCAAGTCATAAAAAGTAGAAGACAAGCATGACCACATGTTAAAACGGCTACCTAATCTAGGTCCTAGACTAAGGAAAAATAGTATAGGACCATTGAGCACTTTTTTTCCTTTCTCTGATATTTGTGGATTCTGCTCTGTTGGATATTTCTTTCAAATAAAGTGGGTGTTTATTCGTTCAGCACTCTATTGCTTCGGAAGGGTAAGGAGTTACTGGTACGCGGTTACAGTACATGCAGAAGCCTATAGCCATAGTTATTGGGCTTAGCGTTTGTTATAATAACGGTTCTTTTGCATTATCCTCCCAACACTAATTTTTTTATATAATGTTGGTTTGGTTTTGGTACTTTATTTTCCTTCCATTATAAAAAAAAAATTGGTAAATTTATAGTATTACACCCGTCTCCCTTTGGAGGTGAAATTTATGTTTTTCCTATGGTTTTTGATGTGTTTTGAACGAATCTGACCTTCAAAACCGTCGGAAATGACTCGTTTTGAGATACCCCCCTCCCCCAGCTGGCAATGTGGGGGAAATCGCAGAAAACGAGTCATTTCCGACGGTTTTGAAGGTCAGATTCATTCAAAACACATCAAAAACCATAGGAAAAACAAATTTCACCTTCAAAATTAACCTAACCTATCCTGACCTAACCTAACAACCTAGCCTAACGTATCCTAACTTAACTAAACCTAACCTATCCTAAAAGAAAAATAGGAATTACCTTTAAAATCTAAGACAGAATAATCACAGTACCGTCTTTTTCTTTTTTAAGCACAACGTAACTTTTTCTACAACGTCACAGTTTCTGGTCTTGACGATATGTACACTCCATTTTACAATGTGGACACTTCACTACTGTCGGTAGAACACCGTGAGCATGCAGAAACAACACTTTTTTCTAAATTTTCATAGAAAGCGACAATACAGCGGTAATAATCAAACGAACACATGTCACACGAAACCATTCCAGTAGCAAACTAATTCAAATTCAAAATGGATGGAGCACTCTGATTGGGCAGACATGTGATGTCAACACACACGAACACACAAACGAATGTACAAACACACACTAGATACACACCAAAAAAATGTTTATATCTCAAAAATGAAGCATTTGCGACGGAAATGCTATAGAAGAAAAGTGTCTTAGAATTAAAAAATCTACCTAATGAATATATAATAATTGCTGGATGTTAGACGGGTGTAATACTATAATAATACCAAAAAGGTAGTGTTGGTATTAGGTTTGGTTAGGTTACGGTAAAAATAGCCTGCCGCAGGCGTTAGCTGTTATAAGAAAAAATTAGTGTTGGGAAGATAATGCAAAAGTACCATAATAACTAAGTGGATTCCCAAGATATTAAGACCTAAATTATAATCTTGTGTAGAAAAGTTATCATAATTTAATTAGGTAATTGTATACAACATCCCCCTCGCCTCAATTTTATGAAATTGACTTCACAATCGATGTAAAACCTTTATTTATAGCATGTAATTACTTTATTTTTGGAAATCAACCTAACCTGGTAAATTTATAGTTTCAATCACAACTCGTTTTGAAAAATAAAAATTAGGTTTTCCCGTGGTTTCTGATGTGATTCATCCGAAAATGACATTCATTTCCGTCGCAAATTACTCGTTTTTGTGATTCCCCCCATGCATAATATGGGGGAATGCATGGGAAATTGGGGTTTTTGGGTGGGGTGGGGTTTAAAAAATGAGTGATTTGCGATGGAAATGAATGTCATTTTCAGATGAATCACATCAGAAACCAATGGAAAACCTAGGAACTGAACCTGGTAAATTTGCAGTTTTGGCCCCAATTCATTTTGAATATGAAACTTATGTTTTTTGATGTGATTAATTCGAATTTGGCATCTGTTTTCGTCGCAAATCACTTGTTTTTGAGATCCCCTTCTTCCAATATCAAAAGCTAAAAACGAGTGATTTGCGGTGGAAATGGATGTCAAATTTGAGTGAATCGCCTCAAAAAACATAGGAAAAACATAAGTTTTATAACCTAACCCAACTCAATCTAATCCACTGGATTGAGTTAGGTTGGGTTATGATGGAGTGATAAGATAAATGATGCCTTCAAAATCGGTTTCACAAAATGATTCCTTCAGAATCCAGCCATAAATTAGTTTAAAAAATAAATTGTTAAACTAACAAAAATATCATGACAACCTAACCAATCATCAAGGGTGTACATTTGCCCTAACTGGGTATTCAATTAACCTAATGAGTCAATGTTATTCTTAAAAAATTTATGAATCACTTCAACAGAGTAAGAGCACAACCTTCACACACTGTACCCATGGCTAGACTGAGACAGTGTGGTGGACCAAAAATTATTATATTTATTATCTCCATTATTATCCATTTGCAATGGAAGTGATATTAGAAAAAGTTGTCCAAAATGAAGAGATACAACTAAACAACACATCAAATATGCAGTAATCAAGTTGTGGTTGAAACTGTAATAATACCCCCCCCCTAACCTAACCTAACCTAACCTAACCTAACCTAACCTAGAAAAATGTATTTTTTACAAAAAAGTGCATAACATGTTATTACATTATCATTTGTATAATTTAGGTCTCGGGCAGGGGTGTGGAGTTGGAGCCGGTGGAGTGGTAGTTTTTGGGTGGAGCCGGAGCTGGAGTCGGAGCCATTAAAAATGCCGGCTCCATGGCTCCAGTTACCTTGCCCATTCATAATAAACCTAATGCAACTTTATCTTACCTAACCCAACTTTAGTACTTTACCTAACTTAATATATAGTTTTTATTAAAAATGCATATTTATTTTTTTCAGAAACGTCAATATTTGTAATATAATTATTAATTATAGCTCCAAAATCATATATCATTAACTAAACTAAGACTAAACAATAAGCATTTATCATTTATACATAAATTTCGATTAATATAATTTCTTTTTGGATTTATGTATTAAAAAGGTCAAATTTAAAGAGTATTTTTAGCCTTCATTGCAAATATCATTCAACAGTGTATTCATCTGTCTGTTGTTGAATATGATCAACAACCACTCTAACTACATTTGGATTTTGATAACTTCACAGAGCTGGAGCCGGAGCCAAAAGTTTTTTTTCTGGCTCCACACCCCTGGTCTCGGGGGTACGGGGGGTAGAATCCCCGTAAAGATCACGCATCACAAAGTGAACCCTATGCCGATCAATTTGTGATGCGTGATCTTTACGGGGGCTCTGCCCTGTACCCCTGAGACCTAAATTATACAAATGATAATGTAAAAACATGTTAAGTTATGCACTTTCTTAGTCTTCATCTAGGGCACATAATGAATCAAGTTCTAAAAGTCAAAACCACATGAACAGCACATCATAATTCTATCACAAACACGACCAAACTGAGGTATTACCCAAACTGAATCCAATTAGGAAAAAAAAAATAGCCAGAACAGAAACTAACCAACTAATTAAGTCGCAGAGTAGTGAGAAAATAGCCCAATCAGAAAAACTTCATGTCAAATGGATATCGTTAATAAAATATCTCCATAAATATGATCAACTGAAATTTTTTTTACTTAAAGGAAAGGTTTTATTTATTATTTTCTATGTATTGCAATAATTTTTATTAGAAACTGAGGTAAGGGGGATATTGTATACAATTACCTTTAATTATTCCTGTCTCCCAAGTAACTGGGTAGATGTCTTAACTTGGGCCTAGGTAGGGTAATCTTGTAGTTTAACTTTGCAAATTATTGAAAAAAAAAATTATTTAGACCATATTGTCGTGTAACAAATTATGAAATAATTAAATCATTTGTATGTATATTTATATTTATTATGTCATGTGAATTTCACAAGGTTTAAAATTACCTCTACAATAAAAAAAAGGTCAATTTTTGATAGTCACTAGATAGTGTTTTTCTGGTGTGTTTTTAGGTGATTCAAATGATTTTGACCATTGTTTCTATAGCAAATCACTCATTTTTGAGTTAGCTTGATTTTCATTAGTTTTAACAAAAATATCACGACTCTACTAAACCTAACCAATCATCAAGGGTGTACAGTTGACGTAACTGGGTATTTAGTTGACTTAACCAGGCATTCAAATCACCTAAAAACACACCAAAAAAAAACATTTTTCCTCAGAAATTTTAGAGGTCTTGGCCACGAGGTTAGGTAAGCCTTCTTTGGTCATCTGATTCTAAAATTTCTGGTGAAAAAAATGTTTTTGGTATGTTTTTAGGTGATTTGAATGATTTTGACCCGTTAGGCTCATTGAATGCCCAGTTAGGTCAACTAAATACCCAGTTAAGTTAATTGAATGTCCGGTTAGGTCAACTGTGCACCCTTGATGATTGGTTAGGTTTAGTCATGATTAGGGGTGCACTGGATATGATATCTGGCTGGATATTGCGAAATATCCAGTATCTGGCAGGATATGGGTCATATCCAGCCAGATATAGGCCAAGACATTAGAAAATTAACACCTGTATGAAAATCTGCCATAATATGATGATAACACATTAGAAATAATATTTTACATACAAAAAAAATGGAAAGCCCTCTAGGGCCCACCCCTAAACCAGTCCAGCAACACTTTTTATATTAAATCAACACAATACTGATGACAAGAATAAATAAAACATCCGTCCATCCTTAATGATTACAGTTCTATTAATATAATCAGAGCTTTTTATAAAAATGTCTAGGCGTTAAGTTTTTTAAAAAGAGTAAAATATTGCTAGACCCTTGCACTTGCTTTCAATTCTTTTTTCTCCTTTTTTTCCTTTATTTTCAAAATATTACAAGCGTGACAAATGTAAAACAATACATTGAATACAATATAAAATACCTGGAATGAAATCAATGAATGGAGGGCAGTATTGTGTAGGTCAGATGCTGCCATTGAGCCTGGAGGTCTTCAGAATAAAAAAAAAACTCAACAACAGTGATTTAGAACAGTTTTCCATTGTGGTGCAGAAACAAGAGCATTTCTCCCCTTTTAGGCAATATTCAGGATCGCCTTGCTTCATAGATGTTTCCATATTCAGGAAACATTCTCTCTGAAAATACAGAGGATGTGGGTGTGCAGAGAAGCTTTGAAACAATAGTTTTAAGGAGAGGAAATCAGTCCTCCTGCTTCCAAATTTGAACTGGACAGCATTTCCTATCTACAAGAGGTTCAGATGCCTACCGTATCATTCTAACTCCCCTGCAATCAGTAGAACAGGAGCAGTCTTTTTTTTCAACCTTTCTTCTCTTGTAACTTACTTCCCCAGATTGCTCTCCTTTTGTGAGCTCCATAAAACATGCCTCAAGAATGTCCTCTTCGTCTTTCCTCTTTCGCATAGGAGAACTGGAATTTGAGCTTCTTTCGCTTCCACTTTCATTACCTTCACTTTCATTTTCATTAGAATCATTACCACCTTCGTCATTTTCAATACCTATGACTTCTTCAATCAGCCAGGATTTAGCCTGCTCTTTTTGATCTTGTTGAAAGAAAGATAACTTATACCATGGATCTATTGCAGTTGCAGTCACATAAGCCCTGTTTTTCATTATGTTCAAAGACTTCCCATCATTACTCTCCAACAAGAAACGCGCTTGAAGAGAAGTCAGGAGTTCTCTCTTTGTCATTTGAACACCTTGGTCATCATGGCCAATCTTTGAAAGAAATCTTTGTAAAATACAAATGCTTGGGATTACGGAAGACAAAGTTGATTTTTCCGAACTCATTTCCTGAGTTAGTTGGAAGAATGGTTTTAATATTTTAAGGAGATTTTGTATCAGTGTCCACTCGAAGGATGTGATGGTAGGTAATTCACTACGATCAGCCAAATACAGTTGCACTGGAATTTTTAATTTATATAATCTTTCTAGCATCAAATATGCACTGTTCCAACGTGATGGGACATCTTGAACCAATAGGAGAGGCTCAAGATTTTGCTGTACTTGAATGTGTTTGAAATTGTTACAGGCCAAAGGAGAATGATTAAAGTGAGTTGCAAGGCGGTGACTTTTTGCAAGGATATCAATTACACTCCTCTGAACCATAATTGAGTCACTAATAACCAGTTGGAGTAAATGAATGCGAATGCTGCAGTGTATTGAAGGTATTTCAGCCAGGTCACTACCAAGAGCCATATTACTAGCTCCATCCCTCACCAATACATTCCTCTTATTTGCATCAAGATCCCAACTATCCCACATAGAGCAAAACTTTTCAGATATATTCTTGCCAGTATGCAACCCTGAGAAATGAGAGGCATGTAGCACAGCATCATATCTTTCAAAATCTTTACCTATCCAGTCACCCGATAATGATATAAAACTTTCTTGAGAGGTTGTGCATGTCCATATATCTGAAGAAAAGCTGACATGCTTTACTTCCAATTTCTGAGCAATTTTAGACTTGAACTCATTATAAAGACGAGGAATTATAGTATCAGAGAAAGTACCTTCTGCTCGGTAAGAGATATCTGGGTTGGAGGTAGGCCATTAGATCAATAAAACCATCATCTTCAACTAAAGTAAATGGCTGGTTGTCCAAAGCCATCATCATGCCAATTTTACAGTGAATCATCACAGACCTCGAGTCATTGATGTCCCATATTTTTTTAGATGAAAAGCTTTCTTCTATTGAGATCTGCTTACTCATTTGGTCCATTTTCTTTTCTTTCAGAGTACTACCAGTAGAAGTTGATGGTCTAGCCAGTATTCTATCTATGCCTATTTCCTTTGATTCAGTCGCAGCTATTCTTTTGGTCATTATGCAGAAAATGACATGGCCTGAAGTTGAATTCAAAAATGTATTTTTCTAGTATATTTTGGTGTGCTCTGTTCAAATATAACCTTCATTTCTTGTGCAAATGAACAGAAATACGTGTTTGGGCCATGCAATGACAACTTTATTTCTGTTCACAGATTTAGTTTATGTAGTCTTTCCCAGTATTTGAGTTCTTTGCAGCCATCAATCTTAGCTGTGAAATATGTCTGAGTTTCTTCTTTTTATATGGGGATGTCAAGACCACTATTCAAATTTTGGTATGATCAGTGTTTTCAGCATGGGAATCATTACCATCTTGTCCCTTCTTTTGAACATTCTTAGTACCTGTGTCACAACTGTTTTTGCTTTGTCTGATTTTGTGTCTCAAATTTGTCATCAGTCATTATAACCCCTGAATTGATTGCTTTCATGCTTCTCTGAATCACATTATAACCCCCAAACCTATTACTTTCGTACTTCTCTGAATTTCCTGTCTATCTGGAGCATAATATGCAGTCTGTAAGTTCCTCATTTCTATCATATCTCAAGAGCTGAAATTTCTGTGTTAAATGTCATGATGTTGTCTTATGACCATTTGTATATTTTGTTGTTCCTCTGCAAGGCCTCCACCTCTTTTGCATCATTGATTTTTCTGCTGATCTTTGTATCATCTGCAAAGGATGTTACTTATACTGTTGCTGTTTACTTCACTGTCTATGTCTGTTAGCATGATAATGAACAGGAGTGGGGCCAGTACTGTACCTTGTGGTAATGTAATATAATGTAATTAGTAATTATAAAATTTCAAAAGTCACTGAGTATTTAGAGGCTATCCCTGATGAAACAGCTGGAAACAATATCATGAAATTTGTTTTGTAAACCAAGTTGATTATGTGAAGGATGTATGTTTTACCACAGGAACTCCACAATGTCATGAGTTGGAGGATATGACAGGAAGCCTATTCCACTACAGAATGTGATATCACATTTGAAGATGAGAATCACTGATGAACAGCAAAATGAAATTTTTTTTTTTAAATGTGGCTCATTTGTGGAAATATCTGCAAGACATCATGATATACTGCACAGTCATGCATTGTCTTCTGCATGATCAAATTGGTCTACACAGAAAATTTGCATCCATGCATTTTAAGCAGGGCTGACCTCTGAATACCTAAGCCAGAGTGACTTTTGAAATATCTTTATATATGGTATATATACAGGGTGGTCACAAAGTCTTTGTGCAAGTTTAAGCTTAATAAATGCCTCTCTTTGTTATATTTCAGTATCAAGGAATTATATTGAATTCATATAAAAATTATATTTTTTAGTATATGCTAAACTGCCAACACTTTCTTGGTTTAATGTAACCTGTAGAATTTGCTGACATTTACTGGAATTGCCACTTTTTATCCACTGAATGGAAAGCCAAATTACAGTTTTGTACTTAATACTGTTTATAAATAAATTGTTCATAAATTACTGTCAATGGTGAAATGGTTAACTTCATTATTTAACTAACTTTTACAGTAATGTTGTAGGCTTATTTAACATTTGATATAGCTAATAGTTTTAAAAATTCATTGATACATCAGTTTAGATTCTTAATAATTATTATTATTTAATAAATACACCAGCTTACTAGGCTATTACTATTTAATAGTATTATATAGTAACACAAACCAGAGCATTTTTATCCACGTTCAGCCTGAGAATTGAGTCTCTCCAATTTCCTGAACATCTTGGTGTCAGATTATGTTAGGTTGGAATTTTCTTTTCATTTTTAAGATGAAATATTTTGAGCACAGATCTTAAAGTGAATGAGGATTTCCAGTGACTGGAATCTCAGAATTAGGGGTATTGTATGAGCATAATGTCCAGATACATTAGGCCACACTTGCCTTACAGACTATGTTTTCTAACTTTTGTAATCAGTGATATTTCAAACCTTTTACAAGTTACAGGCTGAATTAAAAAATTAGACATTGGATGCAAAGACCCCAGGTTCATCTCCCTCTTCCTCAGATAGAGATTGGCATGGCAATTATACAGTGTGTCCGTAAAGTCATGGTGGGATTTTAAATAGCTAATGATAATGAGATGAAACAATGCCAAATTTAAGAACAACTCTCAAAGTTGTATCTTGTAGTTAGTCTAGGCTAAGCTTAACCTTTATCTCGTAGTTAGTCTAGGCTGTCCACATGCCTATGTTGAACATGAGTGTAATAGCCCGAAAGTTAATGTGTGGTGTGCTCTAGCATGAGATCGAGTGATTGGCCCATTTTTCTTCATGGAACCCACTGTGACATCACACAACTACCTCGCTATGTTGGAACATTTTGCAGTACCCCAATTTATTGACAATAATGTCATCTTTCAGCAAGATGGTGCTCCTCCGCACTATGCCAACGTTGTTCGAGAATTCCTTAATGAAAAATTTCCACAGAGATGGATAGGAAGAGGAGGATGGAAGCCATGGCCTCCACGCTCTCTGGACCTGACACCTTTGGACTTTTATTTGTGGGGTTACATCAAGCAAAGGGTGTACAGTGTACCCATTAGGGATATTCATCACTTGCATGAGCGAATCACGGAAGCTATCGCATCCGTCACTCCTGATGTTCTTGGGCGTGTGGGGCTGGAATTGAATCACCGCCTAGATGTCTGCAGGGCTACCAGAGGAGCCCATATCGAACTACGTTAAATAAAGTTATTCTTTTAGAGTTGTTCTTCAATTTGCCTTTTTTTCATCTCATTATCATGTTTCGTTGCAATAATATAGCTATTTAAAATCCCACCATGACTTTATGGACACACTGTACATAATGCTCAGGTACAGGCAACTTTGGATTCACTCATCCCATCTTTGTGAGAAAAAGGGGGTTCCAAATGTTAATGTATTTTGTATGTATAGGACAAATTTCTGATAGTGACTTGTTTATTTATTTATTTTTTTTTCAGCATTTCACCTGTTTCTAGATTCTTTTATTTCCTCACAAAATAGTTAAAATATGGCAAAAAGTATTCGAAGTAAGTGGGGGAGAGCAAGAAGAAATGATAAGAGGGTCAAATATGCTAAAAAAGAACTGGCCAAACTGAAGGAACTGGTGAAGAAACGAGAGGAGAGAGAAGGTCTTTTGAAAGACATTGCCACAGGTATTATTTTCATCTGTATTGTGCATTCTAACTTGGTTGCTTTTTAGATTTGCTGTATAATTTTTTTTGAACCAACCAAAGGTCAAGAGAAATTATTTACATTTTACAGTGTCAGTCTTGAACTTTGGCCTGGTAAAGTATGTTAAATATGATGTCTATCGATGAAATTTGCAGTTTCTGAAACATTTTGCAATTAATTATTTTAAAAATCAAAGTTTACTTAGTTTTGCAATTTAAGTTTTTCATCTCAGAAGATTTTAGGACTACTTTTTGAGCATGAGTGGTCAAGAATAAAGTACACACATTTTAAACCAGTTAAAGTTTCACATGTAGCTTATAAGAATATTACTGGTGGGGAACTCGCGATCAAGTTTTTACAAGAATTGAAGATGACATTTAATCATTTTTGTTTCGCATATGTGGACTGAGAAATTGGTTTTTTGGGATTGAGGGGAATTTTGAACTAAGAATCAAATTTTTATTTCATCGTACAATAATGCTGATAACATATACAAGGGTTTAATGCCTCAGTCCCTGGACTACAACCCCCACCACTCCCACAGGTTTTAATCACATTGTGCTCTTTTCCAGACATTTAATCCACGAGTCTGCTGCCCATATTATTGCATATTTTCACTTTGTGGTATTATTGGCAAAGTTCACTCCATCCTTTTATTTTAAATTTGGCATGAATACTAGGGTGACACTTATTTTCGAAAGTTTGAATTTTTATCGGGACGGGCGCGTTTCTGGTTCCATTTTGTCAAAAAATATCGTGTGTAAAATATTTTTGAAATAAAACAATATTTAGAACTGCCTCAATACGGTCAAAGTTTGTATATTTTCTCGAAAAGTAGAAATTTTAGATCATGATGTTCTATGCCTCTAGCAAATAAAATATCACTTCTAGTTTGTTCAAGCTACTAATCTTGACCTAAAACATATAACTGGACTTCATACTTTCAACTCTAGGTCCCCCTCAACTCGAGTATTAGCCCCTCAAGGGGGGGGGGGGGTATCATGGGCGCCCATCTCCCTCTCATTGTTGCCTACTTTGCAGAGGTCACGGTGGACTTGCGGGCGGTTGGGAAGTCACAGCGGTGCTTCTCGACCACTTGTAAGAGGAACTGCCTTTGGTCTTCACTCTTGGTAAGGGCCAGGTTGAAAGACTGCATCAACGCCACCCCGCGCTCCGCGAAGTCATTGACAACTTGAAGGGCCTGGACTCGGCGGGATGCGGCGATGAAGGCTGGGTCCGTCCGCCACTCCTCCGGATCCTTGAGCAGGAAGGCGGTGCTGATGTCCAGAACCTTGAAGAACTCCTTTGATGTAGTCGTTGTGAACTTGGCCAATGTATTGTTGGCGATTGAGGCGGTGGACAGGTCCACATTGATACGCCGCGGGGGATCCTCCGATCCTTCCTCTTCTTCCATCGCTTTAATCATCTCCCGCTTTGTCGCCAAGTCGATACCCTCGTCGAAGATGGCCAGGGTGACGAGGCGCTCGCTCAAGTACCATAGGTGCCTGGCGAAGACTGTCGCCGTCGCCTTGGCCACCGCTGAGTCCGGATAATAGACGAGGGCCTTGAGCAGCGCGAGGTCCGCGGCTGGGGCCGTTGCCGGGAGCGGCGCTTTGTACCAGGCCGTCACGTAGATGGACACGGCGAAGATGGTGAATCGCCGGATTCCAGCCGCTTCGCCTGACGACATCTGAAACTGTTCCCGGAACAGGAACAGTTTGATGGCATAGATGACTTTTGCCATCCAGCGCGCGCGATGGAAGGCGCGGGACGAGCGAACCGGGCACCCCGCTTGTTCGGACCGCCCAGCACAATTACAGAGAGCTCCAGAAGTTCCCTGTAGTCATCACGTGGATGTTGACCGTCGAGGAGGCGGCTGAATTCGATCAGCAGGTCGTCGCGGGCGTCCTTCAGGTGCTGCGGCATGGTTCCATCCTCGAAGGGCTTCGCTTTGGTTTGATCGATGAAGTCCCACTGGGCGGCGAATCGTTTGAACAGGAGGATGTCAGGACCAGTAGAGGGACCGAGGCACGCCGTGAATGCCTTCTCGCACACCAGTTCGTGGATGTGGTGGCGGCAAGCCAAATGAAGCACTGTCTTCTCGAGTTTCTGCTCAATGATATAGCAAGCTCCTCCTGAGAGTCCTGTGTTTGAGGCGGTGGTGTCAAAAGAGAGGGCACAGATCCGTCCCTTGATGTCCCAATCCTCGAGGGCAGAGAGGACGGCTTCCGCCATGGCGCGGCCGGTGCCGTCGGGGAGGCTGGGCACAGCCAGAAGCTTGTCGACGTTCTCCCCAGACACCAGAACTGGAAGGCGATCTTCAGCAGGGCCTCCGTCAGCCGCTGGTACGATTTTCCCGTCCCAGTGAACGGTCAGCGGCACAGTAGGATGGAAGGCTGCCTTCATTTCCGCTGCTGCCATAGCACGGAACTTTGCTCGGTCGCGGCGGGAGGATTCGCGGTTCAAGACCAGCTCCTCAGGGTCGTGGCCCAAGCTCCTCGCAGCCGCCGACAGCAAAAAAACACCTTCTCGGTCGGTAAGTTTCGTCCGATCCATCGCTGCGGAGAGATCAGGGGTGATCATCTTTTTCGACGCGCGGAATCGCTTGGGTGGTAAAGGGGTCGTAGATGCTTCTGCATTCGACGTGGACGGCCCGGGAGAGAGAGCTCTTCCTCTTCTTCTCGGCGACGACGCCGTGTCGGTGACCGAGTCGGGCTGCTTGCACCTGAGCTGGAGCTCGATGCCAGTTCGACGAGTTCTTCTCGGCTCTCTCTGTTCGCCCTTTCATCATCTTGCCGGCGGCTCCTTTCCGCTTCCTGTCTCCTCGCACGCTCCTCCTCAGTGTGCAGCGTCATGTCACGTGTGGAGGAGATGCGGCCGCGCCGCACCTCGGCCCTTTGTCCCGTCAGGAACTCCCTGTCCTCTTCGATTGTGATCATCGACATCGCCTGTTCGTGTGCGATGTCGAAGAGGCGGTCAAGGGATGAGAGGAACTCGGCCTCGTTCCTGATTTGGGTCACAGTGCGCCGTTTCGAGTTCTTGTTCAGAGCCCGCCACTTCTCGTACATTCGGAGAACCTTGTCCCTTGCGCGTTGGTCTTTCTGCGTAGGAATACGGGACCGCTCCCAGAATTCCTTGACTGCGGTCACTGTCTCAGCGGCTGCTTCCTTGATCGGCTTCTTGACGTCAAGGTGAAGGTGGAAAAAGTACTGAAGCGCCTGCTTTCCCGTAGGCAGCATGCTTCCTGTGATGCTGTGGTCCACGGTCCCCAGGAGATAGACTGCTGTTTTAGATCTTGTTGCCGAAGCCATCACGTCGTTTCAGAACTCACTGAAAAAGAGAATGAAACACTGTTAGTGTTGGCAAAACTCGTCCCAACCCATTTTCTACTTAGAATAACATGTTCTTTCGCCTGTATCAATATTTGGATAAACTCGTGTTACACCCTGTATAATACCTCATTTTAGTCTTCTGTACACCAGTGCGGAAGACTAAACCAACGACTCTGACCGTCCGTCTGTCTGTCTGTTATCATTTTTCAACTCAGAAACTACAGCAGCTATCGAAACGAAAACTGACATGATAACAGAACGCCATGAGTACTTTTCGACAAAAAGTATAAACTTTGACCTCGTTGAGGCAGTTCTAATTATTATTTTATTTCAAAAATATTTTACACACAATGTTTTTAGACGGAATGACACCAGAAATGCGCCCGTCCTGATAGAAATTCCCAAAAAATGAAAAACACCCCAAATAAGTGGCACCCTAATGAATACCTTTTCATAGTTTTTCTTGTTGGAGTGGAGGACAGTAGTAATAATAGTAATCAGTCAGGAGGGCCAGAAACTGGCACAGTGCTTAGGTCAATTAATGTTGCCCATTGCTCTAGCACCTGTATTATTATTACGAGCATCATCAGAGCTCAAAACCCTGACATCAGTGTCTTCATTTTGCTTATAGGGAAACAGTATTACCCAATGAGCTACGGATACTGGTCGTGAAGAGTCAAGTATATCAGAACATTAATAGGGTTTCTAGTTTATGATTTTGCGTAAATATTTTAAAATTAAAACATGTTAAATAAGTTGGTTCCCCATCCTGATCATTTTTTGTTCATTGTCATAGTAAACTTTCCTTCAATAGGAAAAATACCATTCCAATTATTGTACATTTTAAAAGCTTGCGTGTGTTGCATTTATGAGAGCTTCAGGAGTAAAGTGCATGAAATACCAAAAGGTGCCATTCTAATTATTGCATACTTACTTACTTACTTCGTAGCCCCCGGGTTCTCTTATGCGAACCCGGCGGCGCTCAGGTATCCCGCGACCACCGTGGGACGGGTCCATAGGTCTCGTAGAGAGTTAATGTTGGAGTTGTGTCTTTGTTGAGAGAGAGTGTGGCAGTGTAAGAGTAGGTGTTCTGTGTCCTCAGGGTGGAGGTAGCATTTTTGACAGGTGGAGGTGTCAGCTAGGTGGAGTCTGTGTCTGTATTGTTGGAGGGAGGGGTGGTGGCCTGAACGGAGCCTGGCCAGAGTAACTCTTGTTTTCCTTGGGAGGGTTTGTTCGCTCTGATGGACTACAGGGGGAGTATCGTGAAGGACAGTGTTGTGTGGTTGGTCGAGTAGGTATTTCCGGGTGAATTCTGTGTGGAGATGTTTAACGGGGTTGATGTTTAGGGGAGGTGGGGGATATTGTTCAGTAGCTGTGAATAGTGAGCAGCAGGAGTACGTTTTTTGTTGCGGGGTGGGGGATTGTGTAATGTGAGATGGTGACAGGGGAGGTCTGGGGCCAGTGCTCTGGAGAAGAATTGAGTCCCTGTCATGTTCATGTGGTGTTCGATGGGGAGTATTTTCGTATCTGCATGTAGATGTGGGATGGGTGTGGTTCGGAGGCAGCCAGTAATGCTTCTGAGACCTCTGTTTTGTGTGGTCTGTATCTTTTTCTGGTTTGTGTGGGAGATGGACGGGGACCAGGCGGGGGCAGCGTAAGTTAGGGTAGTACGTACAAACTGTTTGTATAGGATACTGAGGGATTCCTTCTGTTGACCGAATGTTGTGGAGGTGAGTGTTCTGAGAGCGTTGAGTTTTTTTGTTGCTTTGGAGCAAATGTTTGATATGTGAGGGGAAAAGGACATGTGTGTGTCTAGGGTGAGGCCAAGGATTGTTGGGGTTTTGTTTAGAGGTAGGGGATGTCCCATGAGGGTGACTCTCGGGTGTGCTTGGGATTCGTGGCGGTCTGAGGTTAGGAGGGTGATGGAGGATTTTTGAGGGGATGCTGACATCCTATTGTTAGTCAGCCAGAGTTCCAGATTGGTAATGTACTGCTGGATCAGGCGTGTGGCGGTGTTACGGTTATGGTGTTGTGCTGTTATGGTCAGGTCATCTGCATAGGAGGAGACGTGGACATGGGGGGAGAGAGGTTGTGGAGGTCGTGCGTGAAAAGGTTGAAGATGATTGGAGAGAGTATGGAGCCCTGTGGGACGCCATTGTATAGTCTGTAGGTTTTGGATGAGTGTTGTTTGTGTATGACTTTGCCAAGTCGGCCTGCAATGAGATTAGTAAGCCATTTCTTGTCATTGGTGGGGATGTCGAGATCAATAATCTTTTGTGCAAGAATGTGGCGTGGGACAGTGTCGAAAGCTTTGTTGATGTCGATGGCAACAAGGACTGTGCGGGCAGGGGGGGATAGTTGGTTGAAGCCATCTAAGATGTGTTGGGTTAGGTTTGTAAGAAGCGTTGTGGTGGAGTGGGCGGACCTGAAGCCGTGTTGGGTTTGTGAAAATGTAATGTGTGGTTGTATGCGTCTTAATATCAGTTTTTCGAGGACTTTGGAAATGGTTGAGAGAAGGGAGATTGGCCGGTATGAAGCAGGTAGGTTGGGGGGTTTATTGGGTTTCAGTATCGGGATGATGTGTGCCAGCTTCCAGGTAGAGGGTATGATATTGTGAAGCCAGGAGTAATTGAATATGTTTGTGAGGGCTGCAATAGCAATTGGACCAAGGTGTTTGAGATGAATGTTTGAAATGTGGTCTGGGCCTTCGGCATGATTGTTTTTGAGGGATTTTATGGCTGCAGCTGTGCCTTGGGGTGTAAATGGATGTGGTTGTTGTGGGTCGGCCGAGAGTTTCCGTATGTTTTTGAGGATTTTCCTATTATTGGGAACAGTGATTTTATGGCTAATTTTTGAGTAGTGGTGCATGAGTAGGTTGCAGTGTTTTTGTGGGGATGGAATTTGGTTACAGTTGGAAAGGAGAGCTTCGTGTGTAGGGGTGGGTAGTATATGAAGTGTGGATTTTTTTCAAGGTTTTCCAAAGTTGGGTGCTGTTGGTCTTGTGATTGAGTGTAGTTAAATAGGATTCCCAGTATTCTGACTGTTAGTGTTTATTAGATTTGTGATGTCCGTGTTAAGGTGGTGTATGAGGTCAATGTCTTCTGCAGTGGGACTGTGTTTCTGGCGTAATGAGTTTCTTTGTTTGATTAGATTGTGTATTTGTGGGGAGAAATTTGGGTTGAAGTGTTTCCTGTGTCCTTGTGGGATGAATTGTTTGCTAGCGCGAGTGATAGTGTTGTTTATGTGGGCGGTAGCCTTGTCTATAGAGGGGAAGTTAGTAGTGGAGAATTCCTGAAGCTCGTTTTCAATGTATCCTGTAAAGAAGGCCAGTTTGCATGTTTGTAGTTCGTGTATGTTTGAAGGATGTGTGGATGGGGTGTGTGGTTGATAGGTGATTAGTATTGGGAGGTGATCGGAGGGAGGTGGTGTAATGTCTGCCATGTTGTGCGTGTGTGTAGGGATGGTGAGCAGAAGGTAATGTCTGGGGAGGTGTGTTGTTGGTTGTGTTGCAAGGGTTTGCGTGTGGGTTGGTTCCTATTGTTGAGGATGTTGTATGTATGAAGATCATCTAGGAGTAGCGTGCCACGAGCGTCTGGTATGTGAGAGGAGAGCCATGTCGGGTGATGAGCATTGAAGTCGCCTCCCACGATGTGGTTCTCGTATTGTGTAAGTGGTTGCAGGGGGGGCTCGTAGCGTGGGGGGCAGTGAGCAGAGGTAGGGGGGGGTATGTATATGTTTGAGATGTGAAAAGTGGAGGATTTGATTTTGATAGTCTGGATTTTTAGGGTAGGGTCATTATTGAGGAGGGCGTGTGTGTGCTGCGTTATATTTGTGTATGGGATGTCTTTATGGATGAGTGTGATAAGCCCATGTTCTATGGGGTTAGTGTCCTGTCTTAATGTTGAGTAATTGTTGAAGGCTGGGAGCCTGGTGTCTGGTGAGAGTTTAGTTTCTTGGATAAGTGCTATATGTATATTATATGTGTGGAGGAGAGAGTTGAGTTCCTGGTGTTTGTTTTTGATGCCATTAATGTTTATTTGTAAAATGTTTAGTGAGTGTTTGGGGTGAGGTATGTGTGGTTGGTTGCGTTGAGGGTTAGCTAGATAGTGCTGGCATGCCCATTGGGGTATGTAGAATTGTACTGAGGGTAGTGATGTGTAGGAGAGGTGTAGCCATTCCGAGCATTGACAGCAACGGACTGACCATTGAGTTCGCCTGATTTGATGTTGGCAGGTAGGGCATGTGTAGGTGTGGGGTCCGGGGTTAGGTTCAATGTCACCAGCTATTTGTAAAGTATTTGTAATTTGCAGCCAGTGTTTGTTTGTTTTATTATTTGCGGGGAAATTGAAGATACTTTTCTATAGTTTAAGTAAATTTGTTATAAATAATTTTTTCATTGATAAGCGTTAGTTTTGGGATGGCACTGTATATTTCATATTTTGAAAGCTTTGTTACATTACTGTAATTGCAATGTGTGTGTGTTCAGACGGTGAACCAGTCTTGACGGCCTTTTAGTCTAATACATAGGTTCTTAACCTTTTCAGGCTGCGACCCAAATCCAGGTCGCGGGGCTAGCTCGGCGACCCATTCCTTCAAACTGTTTGCTCGTAATAGACAATAAAATAAATAACGGTAAAGTGATTAGGGATAACGAATAAATGAAAATTTAATAACCCAATTTTGGGTCGCGACTCCGGGGTTAAGAACAACTAGTCTAGTATTTAATTCATCCAGATTGATAGTAGCGCAATTAGACGCGCTATTACTTCAATGTAAATTAAAGCTACGTCTTTGTCCACGTTGTAACACCGCTTCCCGTTCGATCAGCGAGTTAGTTGGATGGGTAGCCGTTCATCGCGTCTCGATGATGCGTTGACTCGTGGTTTGGATTCCACGTAAAGCCGTAGGTTCCATCTGTCACGTGACGTTTGTCGTTTCGACGGATATTAATCAACCCCAAATATTATCAACGCCCTTTTCCTCTCTTTTAGTCGTTGACAAAATCAAAAAGGAATCGAAGGATGACGGTAACTCTTCGGAGAATTCGCGGAAGCCGCCCCAAGAAACAAAATTAACGTCGGAATATAATCTGAAAACATTACGAAATAAGTATGGCCGTTTTCCTCCATGGATGAACTCGAGAGCAAGGAGGAGATTTAAGGAAATTCGTAGGAAGCAGCAGGGAGGGAAACGAAAGAAGAAATAGATTTTATTTTATTTTGCGTGTTTCCTTTCCCTACTTAAGCCTTAGATATATATTAATGATAAATGTAACGTTCCGTAAAACGTCAAAATATAAAGTAAAAATTAAATTTAAAGTAAAACTTTAAATTTAAACTTAACTTAAAATTGAATTTGGTTTCAGTGGCTTTTATAGTCGTGGGGGTCAGCTGATCGTAAATTTTGTATTAAGGTTTTATTTTAGTAAAGTCGGCTCATGTACCAGTTTACCTTTGTACTCGTATTAACCCTTTCATTCACGAATATTTTTCAGTTAATTCATAAAGTATAAGATTTGTTACTCAAAACCAAATATTTTATTAACAAGTCACTTACATAACACATTTTGGGTTCATTTTCCGACACCTAAACTTTTTTCTTTTCTTTTTTATGCCTGAAGGAGGGGCCAAGGGCGAACGCTCGCAAAAATGCCCCACTATAGAAAGAAGACAGTCGAAATCAAGGTCTCCGAAGCTTTTAAGAACTATGCCCCGTTTTTTAAATTTTGAAAAGAATGTGTACTAGTAGGGGACGTTGAAACATATCAAAAATCGAGTTTCTCCAATTTCACAGTATGCACGTAGTTGGAAATGATGATCTCAACATCTTGTAAAAAAAAATGAGTATATGCGACCCCCCTTACCCCTTCCATAGCATCCCCCTCATTTTACTCTCTCCACATATATAAACCCCAAATGTGACAATCATGCATTATATTAACCTTAACTGGTATGGTGGTATGGACCCGCACCATACCAGTTAAGGGTTAAGTCTTATTAAGTAGATTAGATTAATTTGGATAGATTATTTAGATAGATTGAATAGATTACATAGATTAATTTAGATAGATTAGATGAATTATATAAATTATTGTCACGTTTTTTTGTTTAGTTTCAGATTGTTTATGATTGAATGAGTTATGATTTAATTCCGAATGAGTTATATTAAATTCAGAGTGAATGATTCAGTTGCTAGAATTTAACAATTAGTTTCTTGTTATTAATGCTAGTAGGCCTAAATAAGTGAAATCATGGCGACAAGAAGCAAAACACACAATTCAACATTTGGTCACCCTGCAGAATTTCCACCTTCAATGACTCCTTCAAAGGCTGACGTATTTAGGCATTATTTATTGGTAAGAAAACGAGAAGAACTGATTTCGAAAGGTTCTAGAACAGCAAAAGAATGTTGCAGAATTGTCACTAAAGATGTGGAAGCCATTTGGGAGAAGTTTTCCTTTCCACATATAGGATTTGAACTTGAAGGAATAGCTATAAAAGTTGAACGATTGATAGAATCTGCAGTAAAGCTAAATAAAGTACCATTAAAACAGAAACAACAGTTTTCAGCAGAAGGTGGAGACATTCGATGAAATGTTTGATATTTGCACTTGTACTTGTTACGATAAAAAAATCAGTCGAACGGATTGCAGATGTGATATTAGAGTCCCAATGATTGAATGGGAGTCTTTTGTGGGGCAGAAACAGAAAAAAACCAACTAGGACCAATCGACAGAGTAACGACTTCCGCAAGAAAAAGTACTCACGATAGAGTTAAAGTATTAGAAAGAAGAGCCAAGATAAGCCTAGATATGAATGTCGCCTCAACCAGCAAACTGGACCCTTTACATATTATGGAAGATGAGAGCATGGAAATTGATGATGACAGCGACGATATTGACTTTGTTCCGGATTTTGAGCTGAGAAAACCATCAGAACAGAATTATTTATGATAACTTAACAATAACAGCAGATAGATACCGTGTAAGTTACAGAGCTACTGCAGCTATAGTAAATGCAGCTTGGAAGGATATGGGAATATTAGACGAAACCAATATGTTGGATCGGAAAAAAGTGGAAAGAGAAAGAATACGTGTGGGTAAAAAGAACATAATCAAAGTGAAATCAGAGAACACAGATTGAAGGCATCGGATTTGATGGTAGAAAAGATCAAACTAAGACAAAGAAGGGAATGGAGTACGAAGAACATTATGTAATAGGTGCTAAAATTGATTGAATTATATCTGGACAGGCCGGTACAATGGCTGATTTGCCTTTTGCATGCAAACGAACTGCCCTTCAGGCACGTATTTGAAGCAGTTGATGGAAAAACTTCGAGACCAAACACCTTCAAAGGTTTTCTTGGAAATAAACTCCGAGAGGATTTGACCAAACTGGATTAGTTGATTATACCCCTGTAGAGGGCAACATTAAAGAAGTTTCGGCCGATATTGTTAAAAGTTTCAGCAGTGACCAAAAATATATGTATGAAATGTGCATTAGCATACAATCTGGACGCATCTCACAAGCGTTAGCCACCAGATCCCCAGGTGCCCTCCATCATGCAAGATGGCTAACACGAGCAAACAGGATCCTGCGTTTACAGTATATGTCTCTCCACGGAATCCAGGCGAAAACATCCAAGACTTAGTAAAAATTATAATGCTGGTTTTGGATAAAGTCTCATCCAAAGGCAAATGAGGGAGCATCTAATTTTTGGTATATCATGCACTTAAAGGCTTGGATAAAAAGCATCGGATGATCATGGAGCGTGTCCTCAGAAATAACGCCTACTTTGCCCACCCAGAGAATATCTTACTCTCAATGATAACAGACACAAGAAGAGAGGTCAGAGAGCTGGCTCTTCAGCACATCATTCGAGCAAGAACTAGGAGCACCAATGCGAGAAATTTTGAGCTGCCAAAAACACAACTTTGAAGCAGACGATTATCCTAACATGATCGACTGGGATAACGAAACCATCACCCCTCCATCTATTTTACAGAATTTGACAAATGATAATCTTAAAGTTCGAAATGAACCACTTCAGCTTATTCCTTTTCCCTGTTACAGCCAGGGAGTAGAACATGCTGTAAATGTGGTAACAGAAGCATCACAAGATAGAATTGGTTACGAAAACAGACATAAATTTATTTTGAATGTACTGGAGTCGAGAAAAAAGCTACCTGTGTTCCAATGGAAAGGCCAGTGGTGTCGGTAATTTACGATTTTAAATTTCTTAAGGTGAATATTTTGGTTTTAATATGCTTCAATTGATTCTTTAAGTAATATACGGAGAAAGATTTCATATATATATATATATATTATTACTTTAACTTTACTTATATCATTATTTACTTTAATCTTTGTCATTTATCAGGTTTTTTATTCAAAGAATTGATTTCAATTTCATTTCAATTTAAAAAAAGGCGGGGCATATGCAACGGGTAGGGGGGGGGCGCATAGCGGTGTAATTACAGTATGTTGTTTAGGGGCCCAAAGGAAATTCCGAACAGTGTGTAGAATAAGAATAAAGAATACAAAATATCGAACCCCCCCCCATTATTTATTTGTGTAGTGAGGAATATAGGGAGAAGCGTGTTTGATAGTATGCTGGACTGTTCACAGGGTAGATGAAACACGAAGAAAAATATCAGCTAAGGAAGATCGTCACAGGAGAAACGGGAGTTCCAGCACTCCCCGTTTCCTGCCTAACGTTCCCCTCCCCGGCGTACTTCCCTGGTCGACTGGTGTCTACAATCTCTTCCTATGAACTAAACTGAACCTACATAGGTAACATCCATGTCCCATGTCCCATATTCCACGAGGAAGTAATGGGTAGATGCCTGAGTCAATTGAAGTCGGGTGTCCGGCCCGCCGCTTTGTCGTGACACAAGATACAGAAAAGACAAACCGATCAGCTCTAAGCAACACTGGTTAGAACACAGGATTCGGCGGAGTCTCAGCACTGCCGGGCAGCGGCCAAGAGATCTACTGTATATAAACGTAGAAACATTTGTAGAAGTTGCATTTTAGTACGATGTACATTATTATTATTTCCCACTGGTACTGAAAGGGTTAAAACATATTACAGTGCTGTGTCCGTTAATTCACCGTAATTATCGAGATGTTTAAATTCGAAAATGGAATTACTCAATTACTTTTCCCATCTTTGTTACTTTTCTAGCTTCTCGACTGATATTTAATTCGTTTAAGCGTACTGAAACAACTTTTAAATTCTGCTATCTACACTAAAACTATTTGCAACCAACACTTTTAACGCTACTGAACGCGCCTCGGAGTCCATTATTTATTAACAATTTGAACAAATCCTCCGCATTGGTGGTACAGTAACAACGAATGTTTCATCACTATAAAGGACTTTTAATTCAGTGATCAATTTCTCTGATAAACATTGGGGTACTTTTCTAGTAATTTCGGTGACATCATTATTAGGAAATTCTATTCTCTTTAATTGAATGAGATCCACCTCTCAAAAAGATAATAAATTTCCCGTGAATTTGATATGTAACAATATCATAACATGTTTTTACAAGTTTTATTACGAAGTATTTAATGAATTTCATAAAAATGCAGCTTAGATACAAGCCAAAACACGCAGCAATATTTTTGAGTTGTTGAAAACATACTTTTGCAACGAAAGAAATTACCTGATCTGATCTCTAATTTCGGAGCATATTTTCTTAAATTTTATTCAGATTTAGCTGATGGGCGTACCAATGGATGAAATGAGTGTGAGGAGAGAATTCTCTCTATATAATGTAACTCTGTACACCAGTTTGAAAACCACTTGCTTTCACCGCTCCGTCAATATGCTTGGGCAATGAGTTTATGCCCAAAACCTTGCAATTCAAATTATACAAATTTGAAGACCTTTCATAAATACCAACAATCTCCTCTTCATGGCAAAATTATTACGATAAAAATATGACTGGTTTCAGCAAAATGGAGTGTAGTGCCTTGCACCACAAGATTATTCTTTATTAGTGAAAACTGCCACAAATTGGCATGAGTGAAATATTTAAATCTAAAATAAATAAATAAATAAATAAATACAAGTTAAATATGTCCAGTGATCAAATTTAATTCTTAAGAATTCAGTGTGGTGTGGCTAGACATGAATGGGCTTTTAAGGATTATTTTGGCTGGTTGGTAAAATTGTTAAGTAAAAACAAACTTGTGTGCAACGACAACACAAAGGACGCCAAAAAAAACCATTATTATTCGAAATCACCGACAGCAAGCAAAGTTCCTTTTGACAAGGTTGTCATTGTGGCTATTATCTTTTAGTTATTATTATTTTACTATTATTATTACTATATTATTACTATATTACTATTATTATTAGTTTATTATTAGTATAATTATTATTTTATCATTTGTATTATTGCATATTCCTTATTACAATCAGTATTATTTGCAGACTGTTATATATTAGCCAAACGGGCCATTATTTAATCTCACCATTATAAGTCCATCAAAGTTGTTACGGGTAAAAATCCCCTTGCATATACTCATTAATTGTTGTCAATAAAATATAAAAATTCATATTGATTTAATAATCAGTCCTTCCCTTCTTTATTAAAATTAACTTTGCGCCGCAGTGCCGGATGCCAATCTAGTACTTGGGCGCTGGTGACCCTGGCATATAGTTAATTATCTACGTAAACTTGTAAAGGTCTAAATAAATAAAACTGGACTCTTACAATTGGTAACCTCCTGGAGTGACCAAACACCGTAATTTATGCAAAAAAAAAAATTTCTAAAAGTTTTTTCTCAATTTTTGTCAATATATTCAGTCTGCATCTATAATTTTATTAAATTCACTAGTACAAAGCACTCACCTGTACTGGAAGTGTATTCTATTGCAAAATATATTCCTTTTATTTTGCCTTTTTATAAATTCAGCATTTTCTAAAGTTTTTTTATGCAAATTTACTTATATTTTGCAAACAGCCTATACGCAGACTATTTTTCTGCTAATATTGGGCTACATCATAAAAAATTTTTTTACTTATATTTGTAAACAGCCTATACGCAGACTATTTTTCTGCTAATATTGGGCTACATCATAAAAAAATTTTTTTACTTATATTTTGTAAACAGCCTATACGCAGACTATTTTTCTGCTAATATTGGGCTACATCATAAAAAAATTTTTTACTTATCTTGCAAAGCCTATACGCAGACTATTTTTCTGCTAATATTGGGCTATCATAAAAAAAAAAAAAAAAAAAAAAAAAAATTTTCACGTAACTTTTTGTTATTGGCATTCATAACTCAATTGAGTCTCATACTCAACCAAGCTTACCTGAAGCCATTATTTACATTCAACAACATTTGTTGAAATCTTGTCAGTTTGTGACACATTTTAAATTTTTTTTAGTACCTTGTAACAAATAATAGCCACAATGACCAAACAACCTAGGGTCATCCAATGGTGGTACTCCAAATTCACCACCTATAACGGACTTTCTCACAATGTATCAGCCTACCACTCCACAATTCACCGCTGAAGAGCCTGGAATCTTTGTGAGTCAACTGCGGGATTATTTTGAGATAAAAGGAGTTACGGACCCACGAACCAAGTTCCTTGTCACAAAGAACCTCCTGCCTACACAAGTATACAAAGTAGTGCGGGATGTAACTCTATTGCCTCCGTCTGACCAAGCTTTTGAGAGCCTCCTCAGCGAGTTAGTCAGGAGACTCGGCCAATCAGAAGAAGAGCGACTCAATGCTCTACTCAAGGACCAAGTTCTTGGGGATCAAACGCCAACAGCCTTCCTGAGACATCTGCAAGACCTGGCTGGACAGACCAATGAAGACGATAAAAACTCACCCTTAATGCGACGCCGCTTCCTCAATGGTCTCCCTACTGCCCTACGGCCAATGCTCCGTTGTATGCCAGATGATACAGACCTCCTCACAATGGCCAAAACAGCTGATAAGATGATGATTGAAATCCACCTTGGCCAAGTAGATAACCACACCCATCACCCCCAAATCTGTGCCACGCAGGACGACAATCTGAGTCCGGCTGCACAAGGTCTTAAAGTATCCAACGAAATTCTACGAACACTTAAAGAAATTTAAAGCTCTCCGAATAGAGCTAGCTAACAACAGGGAACGAGAGAGAAGTTCTTCAAGACAAGGACGACCCTCTGGTCCAATTAGAGCCTCCCAATATGAACCTGGACAACGCCTCGTTCTCCTACAACCACAGCCACCGCAAACAGGTCAGTTGGTTGCTCCTAATCCAAATCTATTAGCCTTACCCATCAATCCTCAATCCCCACTACTCAGCCCCATTCTCAACCTATTTCCTTACCACAGTCTACTGTTCATACCCCTCCTTGCTGGTATCATGAAAAGTTTAAAGATCGTGCAACGCGCTGTCTCACACCTTGCCCATGGACTCCTAACCCTCCTTTAAACTAACCAGGCTGGTGTCACAGGCGTCTGACGCTACAGCCTCTCAAGCCTCTCCTCCTATCCTTACTTCAACTAACCCTACCACTACCTCATTTAACACTGTCAAACCAACACCTACGTACGCAAGTAAAGTTAAAGAATCGCAACCTACTTATTCAACCACAGCTAATTTAATACCCCCAACTAATTCTCCAAATACAACACAAACTCCTTCCCACAGCAATACTAACCTTCTTCCACAAAAATTTAATGATTCACAAACTACTGCACCACCTGGTCCAACATTCACCTTGCATGATCCACTTTCAGGCTATGCATTCCTTATTGACACTGGAGCTCAATACAGTGTTATTCCTGCAACAGCCGCAGACCGTGCAAACGGACCTTCTCCTTTCATTTTACGTGCAGCTAATTCTTCATCTATTCACACTTATGGACATCGTTCTATTTCAGTTTCTCTTGGACTTAGACGTGTTTTCCGCTGGATATTTCTTGTCGCGGATGTATATACTCCAATGTTAGGCTCTGATTTTCTTTCTGCTAATGATTTATTAGTTGATGTTCGTAGAGCACAATTAATTGATAATGTCACACATCTTTCAGTAATTGGTTCTCCTACCGTGCACCCCTCTTCATTATTGGCAAGTTCTCTGCCACAGTGCTCACCTGCTATAGAGCAGCTCCTAAATGAATTTTCTTCCTTACTCAACCCTGTTCTAAGGATACCCCTATTAACTGTTGTCCACCGTATTGATACGGTAGGCTCACCTGTTTTCACCCGCCCACGTCGCTTAGCTCCAGATCGTCTTGCAATTGTGAGACGAGAGTTTGAACACATGCTTGAACTCGGTATTATACGGCCTTCAAGTAGCCCGTATGCCTCTGCTTTACACATGGTCCCAAAACCTACACCTGGAGACTGGCGTCCATGTGGAGATTATCGTGCTTTGAATGACAACACGATTCCAGATCGCTATCCCCTTCCTCACTTACACGATTTTACTTCTGCTCTCCATGGCACCACAGTATTTTCACGCCTTGACTTGGTGCGAGCCTTTCATCAAATTCCTGTACACCCTGATGATGTACATAAAACTGCTATAACAACCCCTTTTGGGTTATTTGAAATGACAAAAATGCCATACGGACTGCGTAATGCGGCCCAAACTTTTCAACGCTTCATTGATGAAGTGTTGAGAGGTCTCTCCTTCACTTTCACATATGTCGATGACATTCTCATCGCAAGTTCTTCTCCCTCAGAACATATTCAACATTTACGCTTAGTTTTTTCTCGGTTGGCAGAATATGGTGTATTGCTAAACCCTGAAAAATGTGTCTTTGCTGTAGATGAACTCACCTTCTTAGGACACAAAGTTACTTCGAAGGGCATTTCTCCTCTCGAAAATAAAGTATCTGTCATAAGGTCTTTCCCACAACCGCAAACTCAAAAGCAACTTCGCCGCTTTTAGGGATGGTAAACTTCTACCATCGCTTCATTCCTCAGTGTGCAAACATTCTTGCACCCATAACCTCTCTTCTTCGCCAATCAAAAAGGGGCAGATCCACTGCAGTTCTGTGGAACCCCGAAGCTACCAACGCTTTTTCACAAGCAAAAGAGGCTATAGCACGAGCTACATGCCTTGTTCACCCTCAACCAGACGCTCCTCTGAACTTAGCCACTGATGCCTCTGACGTTGCCGTGTCAGGAGTGCTCCAGCAGCTTGTTTCAGGCGTTTGGGAACCTCTCGCATTCTTTTCACGCAAGCTCTCACCTTCACAAATGAGGTACAGCACTTTCGGTCGAGAGTTGCTGGCGATATACCTCTCCATCCGTCATTTCAGGTCATTCCTGGAAGGACGTGACTTTAGCATTTTTACGGATCATCGTCCGTTAATATTTGCTCTCCATTCTCAATCAGACTCTCATGCTCCTAATGAGCGAAGATACCTTGATTTTATTCTTCAATTTACTTCAGACATTCGACACATTTCAGGTTCTTTGAATGTTGTGCCGGATGCGCTGTCTCGCATCTCAGCAATTTCTGACCCTGGACACTCTCACATCAACCTTTCAGAGATGGCTAAGGCTCAGTCCACGGATACAGACCTCCAAACTCTTATTAATTCACCCACTTCATTGCAAGTCCGCTCTTTACCAGTTGAACCCAAGTCAGACTTACTAATTTTATGTGACGTCTCGACTGCGCATATTCGACCGTTGTCCCACAAGGGCTGCGAAGAGCTGTTTTTGCTAAACTCCATTCCCTTTCTCACCCGGGAATTAAGGCCACCCAAAAATTAATTGCAGCTAGGTTTGTATGGCCAAGTATGCACAAAGATATCCGCAATTGGACTCGATCTTGCCTTCAATGTCAGCGTGCCAAAGTTCACCGACACACAAAGTCAGAAATTGGTACCTTTCCTTTGCCAAAGGCTCGTTTTGAGGCCATACACCTAGACATAGTCGGCCCCCTCTATTCTTCTCGAGGTTATACCTATCTTCTCACTGTCATTGATAGGTTCACAAGATGGCCAGAAGCTGTTCCTTTGACTTCTTGTACTGCTTCTGCAGTAGCTCACGCCTTTGTTTCATGTTGGGTTTCCCGTTTTGGAATACCTGCAACCATTTGCACAGACAGAGGTGCCAGTTTGAATCGGCCTTATGGAAGGAACTCATGCTCCTTCTTGGGACTGAGCGCATCAGAACAACAAGCTATCACCCGCAATCCAATGGGGTGATAGAACGCTTCCATCGTCAACTTAAAAGTTCCTTGCGAGCCACTGATCCATCTACTACATGGGTGGACAGGCTACCTCTAATCCTACTCGGAATTCGTACTGCTCTGAAGACTGATCTTGCATGCTCTTCAGCAGAATTAGTTTACGGTACCACACTCCGGTTACCCGGAGAATTTTTCACACCTACACCCATTAACCCCGCATGTGATCCTGCTTCGTATGTTAAGACATTACGCTCTGTTATGAAGCAAATTCGTCCCACAGCACCTAGAACTTCCACTTCACAAACTACCTTCGTTTCCCCTGATTTACAAACTTGCACACATGTTTTCTTGAGACATGATGCTCACCGCTACCCTCTTCACTGCCCCTATGATGGTCCCTTCCTTGTGCTAGACCGTAAACCCAAAACTTTCATCATTGACAAGGTGGGCAAGCGTGAAACTGTTTCTGTGGACCGCTTGAAACCAGCATACCTTGATTTTTCTCCAACAAAAGATCCTATCCTCCTCAATCTTCTGTACCTCCACCTCAAATACAGGTACAGCAATCTATCCCTCCTCAAACTTCTGTACCTCCACCTCAAATACAGGTACAGCAACCTATCCTCCTCAATCTTCTGTACCTTCATCTCATATACAGGTACAGCAATCTACCCTTCCTAAATCCTATGTACCACCACCTCATCCGAGGGTACAACAATCTATCATCCCTCTTCCAATTCTCCTTCATTATCGCAACCAACTGTCTTTGAACCAGCAGTGGCTCCATCGCACAGGCACCAAGAATCCCCTTCCCCCAATGTCCCTACTGCACCTGTAGCACCATCCATGCCTTCAGAACCAGTGCTGCAGGATATTGCCGTCCAAAAGCAAACAACGACTCGTTCTGGAAGAGTCATTCGTAAGCCAGTGCGTTTTGACATTTAAGTGTTTTTTTTTACCCCTGACAACCATGTTTTTGGGGGGCAGTACTTGTAGTGCCTTGCACCACAAGATTATTCTTTATTAGTGAAAACTGCCACAAATTGGCATGAGTGAAATATTTAAATATAAATAAATAAATAAATAAATAAATAAATACAAGTTAAATATGTCCAGTGATCAAATTTAATTCTTAAGAATTCAGTGTGGTGTGACTAGACATGAATGGGCTTTTAAGGATTATTTTGGCTGGTTGGTAAAATTGTTAAGTAAAAACAAACTTGTGTGCAACGACAACACAAAGGACGCCAAAAAAACCATTATTATTCGAAATCACCGACAGCAAGCAAAGTTCCTTTTGACAAGGTTGTCATTGTGGCTATTATCTTTTAGTTATTATTATTGTTACTATTATTATTACTATATTATTATTATTACTATATTACTATTATTATTAGTTTATTATTAGTATAATTATTATTTGTATCATTTGTATTATTGCATATTCCTTATTACAATCAGTATTAATTTGCAGACTGTATATATTAGCCAAACGGGCCATTATTTAATCTCACCATTATAAGTCCATCAAAGTTACGGGTAAAAATCCCCCTTGCATATACTCATTAATTGTTGTCAATAAAATATAAAAATTCATATTGATTTAATAATCAGTCCTTCCCTTCTTTTATTAAAATTAACTTTGCGCCGCAGTGCCGGATGCCAATCTAGTACTTGGGCGCTGGTGACCCTGGCATATAGTTAATTATCTACGTAAACTTGTAAAGGTCTAAATAAATAAAACAGGACTCTTACAGGAGTTTTCCCATCTCGGTAAAAATAGAAATTGCTTTAAAATCTTTCAACGAGAATTTGACGACCAGTGCTCTGCACTTCACCAAACTAGTGTGAACGCTCTATGGGCATGGAATAGAGTTTTATTCTGGGCTTGGAGCGACAAATATTTAGGGAATAAGCATCAAGGAAGACTGCAAGGTATTCTTTAGGATTTTTGTCTCCCACTGCTCAACATCCAGTTCCCTCCACCCCGATCATTACGTAACTCCAAACTGAGCCAATACAGTTTCCGCCAAGAAATTCACTTCCCCACAACGTGGGAGTGAGTGTACCCCGAAGGTCACCTGAGCCAGAGCAGAAAGTGAGTCAGCGGCCAACTCAACTTCACGTGATGCCAACGGCCGATAACTCAGCTCACCAGCATCACACGATTGAGTCCACTGCAGTAATTACTGGGCACTCTGAGGAATTTTGGAATTATATATTTATTGTCGTTTCCACGAAATTTCGTGGCACCCAGACTGAGAAACAGTGCAGAGAGTATGGTGCTTTTAATTTATGAAGAATGCATTTTTGAAGTACAATCACAACTATACACGGGCGCAAAATTTTATTTCAAATTTCCAATAAAAATCTGACATTCCTCAACCGGGCTTTTAATAACAAAGTTGCTATGACAAAATGTACTCGTTTCAATGCTTGCATGTATGGAATATTTCGGGGCGAATACTTTAATCGAAGTTAAGTCTCACTTGAGTCGCATGGTAAATGTAAACTATTGGGGAAAAGAGTTATAGGAATCCTGTTCAACTCGATGTTTTTCTCAGTAAAAAAAAAAAAATTGGGTGCTCCTTAAGTATGCACTCTACCGGACTTTTATGACTTAAGTATGCGATCTACCCATGATAATAACCGTATCACAGCGCATTAAAGGATTAACAGGTAGGTAAATGGTTATTGAAAAGGTACAGGTGGTTAGGTTAGGTCAGGTCTGGAGATTAATGAGAAAAAACTCGCAAGATTTGTTCTCCGATTTTTTAAATGACATTCGTTCTGTATATCGCTAGTTACATTTTCTCTTAAATTGATAAGCTGAAATTATGCATCAATTATGCATTTAATTATTGCAATATGTAATTTCATAATTTCAAAAACATAAATATAATATAATAAAAAAAAATCACGACTGAAAATGTAGAATCTTTTCCCATAAAATTTTGCTGCGTAGATCACGTTTTTTGAGGTAGAGCGCATACTTAAGGAGTACCAAAAATTGTTCTCTACCAGACATTGGCAAAGCTTATCAATGTAGACTTCGGCAATACAGAAATCACTTCAGAAAAGTTTACTGAGCGACTGGAATTACTCGATTTCACAAAAGTGTATAAAATTTTATAGGAACGTAGACGAGTATAAATCTGTGGGCTTTGGCTTCAACACAATTTAATTTAAATTTTTTGTTGTTTTACCTTTACTGTTTTTATTGTTTCCTCATCTGCCAAGAATCAACAAAATGAAAATACAATTGGTGGTTTGATTAAAATAAAATTAATATACCATTATAGAGGAACGTAGAAACACACAATGGAATAAAATCTAAAAGAATTAGATGAATAGAATAGAGTTTAACTCCAAATCTGCAAATGGAATAAGGTTGCACTCGAAGTCAAATAGGTGAACTGGTATTTAAAAGAAACGTAGTGGAATTAGAGATCAAATTACTATTTAATGCCGGGTTAGCTACATTAGGCTTGTAAAGTTAGGTTAGAAATAAGGTCGAACTACAATTAGATCAAAATAACCAGAATGGAACTGGATTAAACTCGCTAAGAATAAAACTGAATTGGCTACACTGGAATGAAGACGAACTGTAATTTACTAATATTAAAGTTTCAGGGACACCAGATTTTGGTGATCCGCCCATTCCATGATTCGAGCCAATCAGTGTCATTCTTATATCCAGGTTATAGTGTTGTTCTAGGTTGGTTAGTTATTCTTACGTCACCAACTTTGTCAATTAGGGGTGAAAAACTGGTGTCCCTGAAACTGAATGTTTACGCTGAATTAAATCAAATGGAGTTATACTGAATTCGACCTTATTCCTGTTTGACCTACTGTACTTCATTCAGTTTCATCATAGGCCTATTTTATAGCTTTAATTTGTATCTTACAACATTCGAGCTATTTAGCCTTCAATACCTCGAGTGTTAAACTACTTGTAGGCCTTTAGGCTAAGGACTTAGGCTATTTTCATATAATTAAAAATCTTAAATTTATGTAAGGTTAGAATCTATTTTCTTACCCCTTCAAAATGTAAAGAATTTATTCCTTTCCTAGTTATAATGGTGAATTCAGATTTCACAAGATTAATTTTATACTTTCCTGTTTTTCTGAAAGGCACACAAACCAGGAAATTACCTAATCACAGAGAGATAAACCTAGTCTCCGCTAGCCCTAACTGTCTGCTTATGTTATCAGCTTTATACTGCTAGAAAATCTAGAAGAGGAAGAACCATTGTTGTCCCAAGGCGATATGATGACTAAGCTGATTGATGCAGCATTGCTTGTATATATTAAGTTAAGGTGTATATACTGTATATCCATCTCATAATTGTAAGGTTAGTGAAAAATTAACATAATTTAGAGCTAGCATTTTTGAGCTCTTGTGGCATCATTGTTTGGTCACACTGTTGGCATCATTTTGGGGCGCTGCGCGTTCTTTCTACTCGTTTGTGGGATGTCGTACGTACAGGGTGTGGTCTGTTAGAGAGCTCTCTTGCAATTCAGTTTGGTTGTTTAGATACAAGATTGTTGCATCGTGCAATAGTCCAGGTTGCGTTGTTGTTGCAAGGTTGAGAAAGAAGACCATAAATAGTACCCCTTTTGTTTATATTAAATTCATGTAACAAAGGTCTAAGGTAGGCCCGCATCGAGTCAGCAACCCTGAGGTAGGACCTAATAGGATCTCAAATCCGTAAGTTTTAATTTTAGCTTAACTTGGGCTGTAGGTAGCACTGGCCCTTTAGAATTTGGCCGTTCACGGCTCAGCTGGGATTTTGAACCCAACAAATAAATAAAATAACATATACGTCAGCGAGACCAAATTTGTGGAACTACACTTAAAATCTAAGTGGCCCATGAGCTTATTAAAGTTAACGTTAAGGTGTCTCGCTTAAAAACTTGTTAGAAATCGTTTGTGTGAAATTTACGTTATAATGCGAGCCTTGACAAACTTAATATAGGTAAGTCTAGACCAAAGCCTAGCTTTGACCAGTTTTAGAAAATTTAATATTTCTCGGTTATTATGTATTTTATCACACTCAGTCATTTTACACACCAAAATACATTTTTCTAGTAGTATTTGATGTGATTTGTTCAAATATGACCTCCATTTCCGTCGGAAATGAGATCCAACAAAGTTATAGTACTTTGAAGTTTGGCTCATTTCAAGGGAAATGGAAGTCAAAATCTAAGCAAAACACATCAAATATTACTAGAAAAATGTATTTTGGTATTAATTAACCTAACCTTACCTAACCTAACCTAACCGTGGCTAAACGAGCCTAACCCTGGCTAAACGATCCTAACCCTGGCTAAATGAGCTCTCGTCTGTATCCACCACCTAATCCATAAGTAATACTCTAGGCTCGTTTAGCCAGGGTTAGGCTCGTTTAGCCATGGTTAGGTAAGGTTAGGTTAGGTTAATTAATACCAAAATACATTTTTCTAGTAATATTTGATGTGTTTTGCTTAGATTTTGACTTCCATTTCCCTTGAAAATGAGCCAAATTTCAAAGTACTATAACTTTGTTGGATCTCATTTCCGACGGAAATGGAGGTCATATTTGAACAAATCACGGTTATTATGTATTTTATCACACTCAGTCATTTTACACACCAAAATACATTTTTCTAGTAGTATTTGATGTGATTTGTTCAAATATGACCTCCATTTCCGTCGGAAATGAGATCCAACAAAGTTATAGTACTTTGAAGTTTGGCTCATTTTTAAGGGAAATGGAAGTCAAAATCTAAGCAAAACACATCAAATATTACTAGAAAAATGTATTTTGGTATTAATTAACCTAACCTAACCTTACCTAACCATGGCTAAACGAGCCTAACCCTGGCTAAACGAGCCTAGAGTATTACTTATGGATTAGGTGGTGGATACAGACGAGAGCTCATTTAGCCAGGGTTAGGATCGTTTAGCCAGGGTTAGGCTCGTTTAGCCACGGTTAGGTTAGGTTAGGTAAGGTTAGGTTAATTAATACCAAAATACATTTTTCTAGTAATATTTGATGTGTTTTGCTTAGATTTTGACTTCCATTTCCCTTGAAAATGAGCCAAACTTCAAAGTACTATAACTTTGTTGGATCTCATTTCCGACGGAAATGGAGGTCATATTTGAACAAATCACATCAAATACTACTAGAAAAATGTATTTTGGTGTGTAAAATGACTGAGTGTGATAAAATACATAATAACCTATTTCTCTAGCAAGACGAATCTTATCTCCATATTTTTTTTTTCTTATTTTCGTATTTTGATTATCTCTAAATTCAAAGTACGTTTCGGACCTATAAGACTGAGGTGACGTGTATGTATATATATATATGTATATAGTCTAAAAGTCACTAAAGGGTAAATATCACTAAATCTAAGCTGAATGGCAAGAGCAAGTCATAAACGAACCAACGCGGCTGTTCGTATTGCTTTGGTCTGGCCTAGACAGGTTTTTTCCTATCTGACCTAATCTTTGGTGCTGAGTAAAATGTAGGTGATGAATCTAAGGTGACAAATCGGGTAGGAAGTTGTTCGTACTTAAGTATAGTTAGGGGTAATGTCTATAGCTTCTAAATTGGTAATGTAAGAGAGAGTTAGGTAGGCTGTTTGTGGGACACAGGAATAAAACGGTAGGCTTCAAGGAATACCTAATTCAACGCACCGGTAAGTGCTTTTGATTGTTTGCTAGAACCTAAGTAACCTAACTGGGGTGTCTACCCCACGCTATCACATTTGGCGACGAGGATGGGATTTGGCTCATTTGGTTAAATTTTGTTCATTGGGTTAAATTTGGCTCATTGGGTTAATTTGGCTTATTGGGTGCAAGTGGTTGTTTGGAAAATTGGATGTAGCCTAGTGGGTCGTCCGATTTGGTTTGTTTGTGTGGGTAAGCTACCGTACTATAGCGTAGGTCCCGCCGCCCTAACTCTAAAAACTAATTCCTACTCAGCCCTAACTCTAAAACTAATTCCTACTCAGCCCTAACTCTAAAACTAATTACTACTCAGTCCTAACTCTAAAACTAATTACTACTCAGTCCTAACTCTAAAACTAATTACTACTCAGCCCTAACTCTAATAAAATTCACTATTCAGCCCTAACTGGGGAGTAACTAGACCAAATTTAAACCTAACCTAACCTACTTCACGTGATTTGGCCTAATTCGGTTTTGCTCTAGCATGTCGGTGATTGGCCATATAAGCCCCTACGAAGACAATGGGGAGGACTTCGAAGCTTATGCCACTAGGGTGAGGTTGTTTTTCGAGGCAAATTCCATTCCGGATGCTAAGAAAGTACCTACCTTTTTAACTATAATAGGCCCTAAAACGTTTGGTTTAGTTATGGACCTAGTTTCTCCTAAAGCCCCGGAAACTTGCACCTATAATGAATTGGTACAGGCCCTAACCGATCACTACAAACCCCGAGTAGTTCTCATCTATGAACGTTTCAAATTTTATTCAAGGCATCAGACGGGAAATGAAAGCATTGCAGAGTTTGTTGCAGGAATAAAAAGCCATAGCCGTACGTGTAAATTTGGGGACAAATTAGATGAAATGCTAAGAGATAGGTTTGTAATGGGTCTCAAAGAGGAGTCTACTCAGAGAGCCCTATTAGCCATACAGGACCTAACTTTTAGTCAGGCTGTAGAAATAGCTACGGCTAGAGAAGCAGCTGCTAAAGATGTTAGAGCTTTTGGAAATCATAGTAGTAAAGCCCAACACGTAAATAGCTTTAAATCTTCGAGGCCTGGCAGACCTAACGAGCCTACTAGACAGGCAAATAAAAGGTATGAGGCGAATACGACTAAGCCTACTAATTCTACTAAGCCTTCCAAGCCATGTACAGGGTGTGGAAAACACCATTGGAAGAAAGATTGCCCTTTTAAAGAAGCAGTTTGCCGAAACTGTAGTAAAATAGGCCACATAGCTAAAGTGTGTTTTTCAAAGAAAACAAAGGGTGAAAATTCTAATTTTAACATTTCTAGTATAAATCCTCAAAAGGGAAATACTTCGAACATTGGAGTGGAGTACCTATTCTATGAGCAGCAAAGTGGGAAAAATACAGGCCCATATATTGTAGAGGTAGGCCTAAATGGAATTACAGTTCCTCTAGAAGTGGATACGGGTGCTGCCCGGACGGTCATGTCCAAGGTAGTTTTTGATAAGATTTTCAAAAACACACCTAAACTACATGCATCTAAAACGATTTTAAAAAAATATGGAGACATACAAATACCTATTTGTGGAGAAGCATACGTCACAGTTACACTCAACCAGAAAACTTTGTCTCATCCTTTAACCCTTTTAGTGGTGGATGAGCAAGGGCCTACTCTACTAGGCCGTGATTGGATTGATGCTTTGAAAATGCCAATTGACAAAATCTTGCCAAGGGGTCAGGCAGATGTGCATACACTCTCATATCCATCTGACATAGACTCATTGTTAAGGGAGTTTTCTTCTATTTTTGGGCCTGAAGTAGGCAACCTAAAGGGCCATCAGGTCTGCATAGAAGTAGACCCTAATGTAACTCCGAAATTTTGTAAGGCTCGTTCAATTGCGCATACACTGCGGGAGAAGATGGATTTAGAAATTGACAGGCTGCTAAAAGATAAAATTATTGAACCAGTCACACACGCTAAGTGGGCTGCCCCAGTAGTTCCTGTACTAAAACCGGACAAGTCCGTGCGGTTATGTGGGGATTACCGTTTAACAGCAAATAGAGCCGTCCTTCTAGATTGCTATCCTATACCCAAGCCTGATGAATTATTTAGCTCTCTTGCTGGGGGTAAATATTTCACAAAACTCGATATGTCCCAAGCCTATGCTCAACTAAGTTTAGATGAAAACTCTAAAGAATTAACTATCATAAATACGCACCGAGGCCTATATAAGTACAATAGGCTATGCTATGGAATAGCATCGGCTCCGGGTATTTTTCAGAGGACAATGGACCAAGTTCTAGGTCACATTCCAGGGGTACTTTGCTTTCTAGATGATGTCCTCATTTCAGGTTCGACTAAAAGAGAACACCTAACTAGATTAACCACGGTTCTAAAAAGACTCCGGGATGCTGGACTTAAGCTAAAGAGAGAAAAGTGTTCATGGGTCACTAACGAGGTTTCATATTTAGGGTTCCGCATAGATGCCTCAGGCATTCATCCAACGGTGGATAAACTAGAAGCAATAGAAAAGGCACCACCTCCACAAAACATCACACAGTTACAAGCTTATTTAGGTCTCCTAAACTTTTATAGGAAATTTTTGCCTAATGCATCGACTTTCCTTGAACCCCTAAATAAGCTATTACGATCTGGGGAACAGTGGAGATGGGAGAAAACTCAAAAGGAAGCATTTGAGGCTTCCAAGGACGTACTACTAAAGTCCACTCTCCTAGTGCATTATGATCCTAAACTTCCTCTCGTAGTTTCAGCAGACAGCAGTTCTTATGGAATTGGGGCAGTGTTCTCTCACCACATTGATGGTGTAGATAGGCCTATCTGTTTTGCTTCTAGAACACTAACTGAGACGGAAAGACGATATGCACAAGTGGAACGTGAAGCATTAGCCTTAGTATTTGCAGTAAAAAAATTTCATTTCTATCTATGGGGTCATGAATTTAAACTAATTACTGACCATAAGCCTCTTTTAGGTTTATTTTCACCTAATAAAAATATTCCAGTTATGGCCTCAGGTAGGATTCAACGATGGGCACTGATTCTACAAGCCTATAAATTTGACTTAGTACATCGGTCAGGTAAACTTCTAGGTACGGCTGATGCGCTAAGTAGGTTGCCCTTAGAAAATCCAAATGATTGTGTACCTATACCTACAGAATGGGTTCACTTGGTGGAGTTTTTGGAATCCACTCCAGTATCTGCAGTACAAATAGAGCAGTGGACAAAATCAGACCCTATTCTGTCTAGGTCATCCATTTCTGCTCAGTTGGTTGGCCTACTAAGGTTGAGAGTGAATTACAGCCTTTTTATCAGCGTCAGTCTGGCCTCTCTATTCAAAATGGCTGTCTCTTATGGGGCCACAGAGTGATTATTCCAAATAAAGGCAGGTCGGATTTAGTGAAGGAACTTCACGCTGAACACATGGGCGCAACAAAAATGAAAGAGCTGGCGAGAGCTTATTTCTGGTGGCCTGGTTTAGATGGAGAACTCGAATCATTGGTTCGTTCCTGTCAAAGCTGCCTAGAGAACAGAGATCTCCCAAGGAAAAGTCCACTTCATCCTTGGGAATGGCCTACTATACCGTGGCATAGGATCCATGTTGACTATGCAGGTCCTATAAATAATACTTATTTCCTAGTCATTGTGGACGCCTACTCTAAGTGGGTGGAAATTTTTCCAACCACTTCCACGACTTCGGGTGTTACTATTCGCTTACTCCGTTCAGTTTTCGCTCGATGGGGTTTACCCGTAGTCCTGGTTTCCGACAATGGTACTTGTTTTACCAGTGAGGAATTTCGTTCCTTCGTCCACCTAAATGGCATTAGACATGTCCGGTCTAGTGTTTTCCACCCGTCTACTAACGGTCTCGCGGAAAACATGGTCCGTACTTTCAAGTCGGCCTTGCGTCATTCTCGTGGGGAGGAAATGCAAGTGGTGTTGGATAAATTTTTGTTTAAATATCGAATAACACCACACACCACGACGGGGGTGTCTCCCTCTAAACTTCTGATTGGCCGGGGAATTCGTTCAGTTTTCGATTTGTTACGTCCAAACGAAATGTTACAACAACGAGTTTTACGCCATCAGGAAAAACAGAAGTTGTACCACGACACTAAAAGAGGGAGAGTTTAGAAGCGAAACCTAATGATCCAGTTGTGATTCGCAACTATGGGGCTGGACCAAAATGGGTTCCTGCAACTGTGCAGGAGAGAACGGGCCCTGTTTCCTTCAAGTGCCAACTAGAAGATGGTCGTTCTATTAAACGCCATCAGGACCAGATATGGGAACGTGAAGCGCAGAAGGACCAGAGTCTTCCGGAAGAGAGAACTGATCCTCCGGAAAATGGTTCAACTTGCCCGCCTATACAGGTTGCACCTAATCCTACTACATCAACCCCGCTCCGCAGGTCGTCTAGGGTCCCTCATCCCCCTGACAGACTAAACTTGTAGGGGAGGAGTGAGGTGACGTGTATGTATATATATGTATATAGTCTAAAAGTCACTAAAGGGTAAATATCACTAAATCTAAGCTGAATGGCAAGAGCAAGTCATAAACGAACCAACGCGGCTGTTCGTATTGCTTTGGTCTGGCCTAGACAGGTTTTTTCCTATCTGACCTAATCTTTGGTGCTGAGTAAAATGTAGGTGATGAATCTAAGGTGACAAATCGGGTAGGAAGTTGTTCGTACTTAAGTATAGTTAGGGGTAATGTCTATAGCTTCTAAATTGGTAATGTAAGAGAGAGTTAGGTAGGCTGTTTGTGGGACACAGGAATAAAACGGTAGGCTTCAAGGAATACCTAATTCAACGCACCGGTAAGTGCTTTTGATTGTTTGCTAGAACCTAAGTAACCTAACTGGGGTGTCTACCCCACGCTATCACAAAGACTATAACGTCCACACCCAAAAATCTAGCATAGCTAAGCTAACCTAAACTAACCCACAATATAGTGAGCTACATCGTGGGCAATGTTGTAACACCGTTTCCCATCAATCAGCAAAGTTAATCGCCAGTGGGTCTGGAGAATAGTTGGATGGGAGACCGTCGTCTGCGTTCCGATTATATAACCACCCGTGGTTCGGACCCCACCTAAAGCTGTAGGTTTACTCCGTTATACGACCTTAAATGTTGCAGAGGTGGTCAGACAACTCCATCAACCAACCAACCCAAAACATACTTGTCCATATAACAGCTGAAATCTGGGCCCTTCCCGCGCATAATAAACGCTGTGATTATGAAGTATATTTTGGTTACCTTAGGTTTGCTTCCGCCTGAATTGTTCATTCTGACGAAGATCAAGCTTGTCACTTCACCTTAGACCTACAGTTTGTGATGAGTGGTGTACCACAGGGGTCGGTCTTGGGCCCAACCCTGTTTTTATATATATCAATGATATTGAGGAGGGAGTAGTAAGTTCAGTACTGTACTTAAATTTGCTGATGATACCAAAATCTTCCAGTCAGTACATACAGTCGGAAATATTGGTCAGCTTCAGAATGACTTGTATACTATATTTCACTGGTCTGTTGACTGGGAAATGCTATTTAATATCGACAAATGTAAATGTTTACATTTTGAATACAATAATATAAGGCATCAGTACAAACTTGGGGATAAAGATATTGAGAACTCAACGAAGGAGAAGGATTTAGGGGTGGTAATTCAGGAAGATCTGGGTGTTAGTAATCAAGTTGCTGAGACTGTGAAAAGAGCAAATAGAGTGTTGGTAATGATATATAGGATTTACGATAACAAGAGTGAAGATAACATAGTAAGTTTATACAAATCTCTGGTACGACTACATTTGGAATATGCTATACAAGCATGGAGGCCGTAGAAACAAAAAGATATTAACAATATTGAGAAAGTACAGAAAAGAGTCACCAGAATGATCACAGGTATGGGCATTTGGCAACTTACCATATGAAGAAAGATTAGAACGAACCAATTTAATATCACTTGAAATGAGGAGCTTACAGTTTGACTTGATTGAGGTTTATAAAATTATGCATGAATTGGAAGGTTTGAAAACTGAAGGTTTCTTTGAGTTAAGTAACGTTGCACAAACCCATGGACGTCCAAAGAAAATTTACAAGCCATATGCAAGACTTGATTTGAGGAAATATTTTTTTTACCCAAAGAATTATCTGCCAAAGTTCTGACATTATTGAGAGTGGAAGTGTAAATGACCAAGTCTAAGATCAATCCAATGTTTTTGAGGGTTAGGGGCTATATAGAAGCCAAAGATGGCTGCCTGCTCCCGTTTTAAAGGCCAGCGAGGGGACACAGTGACTGCTGATGACTCATCGCTGGATCTGGTACGTTAACGTGGAATCCGAACTACGCCCCACCAATGGCAGTCAGAAATTACAAAGTCCTCGCACGGACTCGATCTCGCGACCTTCCGATCAGCAGCCCAGCGTCTTATCACTAGGCTACCCAGGGTACCCATTTATCTACCAACCAATTTTTTTATGGTGTGGAAGGTTGAACAGCTGGGTTTTGCTGCGCGCCGCCTGCCGTCACCGGGGTCTCGATCCCGGGCCGATGGATTCGTAGTCAGCGATACTAACCACTACAACACCGAGGCGCATATACAGTATATATATCCTTCCACACAAAAAAATTGGTTGGTAGATAAATGGGTACCATGGGTAGCCTAGTGGTTAAGACGCTGGGCTGCTGGTGGGGCGTGGTTCGGATTCCACGTGATTGTGTTAACATGATTTTCGGGGTCGCACATGATAAAGGTTGGGAAGCCCTGATCTAAAGTCATATGATGTAGGGGACCTACAGCTTTACGTGGAATCCGAGCCACGGGTCGCTACATAATAATGATCAATTAGTTTGCAGGTGGTGCTCAAACATGGAATTGCTGAGGAACGAACTGCAGCGTGAGGAGGAGGCCAGAGTGAAGCTTGAAGAAAGGGTGATGCTCCTGACGGCAAAATTAGAATCCCTTGGGCCTTCTGAGAGGAGTTATTCTTCAGTCACGACCCCTCCTGCCTCAGTTTCTACTAATGATATAAATAGTACTAATAGCCCTCTCTCTTCCCCTAGTTCCCGACTCTTCGTTCGAGTGCGTAATGGACCCCATTGAGACACCCTAAGACTTGTCTACCAGTAATAACAAACAATAAGTTTTCTGTTTTTGGTTTCGAAGACGTTGATGAACCGGAAATACGACTCGTTGGTGATTCCATTGTTCGAGGGCAGCTCGATGGAATTCTGTGGGAGAAACCCTCGTCGTAGGCGCCGTTACTGCTACCCTGGTGCAAGGGTAAAGGATATAACAAATAGTGTTGACCATTTTACAGACGGAACCTATGAGGACACAACGTACGTTATTTATGTCGGTACTAATAAAGTTTTAAATTCTAGATAGGAAGAGCTGCTGGCTAGGTACAGGGACTTGTTAGAGCGACTAAAGGAAACACTAAAGATTGTTTTAACAGGTATACTTCCTCGAATTATCCAACGTAGCGATTTCTACAGCAAGGCGACCTATATTAACAATAACCTAAAGTCTCTTTGCCAACAGGAAGGAGTGCATTTTGCTAATTTTTGGAACAGTTTCTACGGCAGGAAGGACTTGTTTCTCGGAGATGGGCTTCATCTTAATGATGTTGGAGCTGCGCGTTTCGGAAGGCTTTCATAATACTCTCTCTTCTTTTCAGGCTGCGGCAACTCGAACGGTCCCGACGTAATTTCCTTAAATTTCCTTTGTGCGCGCGAAGGTATCACGGTTTTAACAAATAATTTGAAGGTTCTATCCTTAAATGCTCGTAGCCTACGAAACAAAAAACAATTTTTTTCTTTAATTGCTTGCAGAGACTGATTTAATTTCGATAAATGAACTGTGGCTTAGCACTGAAACACGCGACTTTGTAGAGGAGTATCAAATTAGAGGTCATAGATTTTTTGTTGAAAACAGAATAGGTAGGCGAGGTGGTGTTATGTTGTATAATTTATCAAAGATAATATTGCGAACGCTATAGAATTAAAGCACAGAATTCCAGAACCAATAGATTCGACTATAGCAGAACTTAAATTGAACGATTTCAAACTTCTTGATGCCGTTATATATAGGCTGACCATACGTACCGTTTTGAACGGGACAGTACCGTTTTGTATGGGTTCTGTCACTGAAGAATAATTGTAAGCTCAATATGTTTATGTACTTACTTTTTCATGAATACAGAATATTACATAACCCCCGTCCCTTTTTTGCCATCCCAATGTCCCGTTTTTGTCTCGAGGAAATATGGTCAGCCTAGTTATATATAGGCCCCGTAATCGAAAAGCTGACACGGACGAAGCGTTATATCGTGAACTAAAGAAAGTAATAGGTAGTGAGCAGGCTTTAATTCTGGGTGACTTTAATTGCGCTAACGTGAATTACGATACAATGCAGGGAGACGCGGAAGGTAATTGTTTAGTTAATTTTCTCGAGGATAGGTTTCTTATTCAAAAGGTTGAAAGACCAACGAATTGGACAGTATTTTAGATTTAGTAATAACTACGGATGATAGGCTTATCACTGATCTTCAAGTAATAGGCACACATAGTATGTAGACATACATTAGTAATAGACATACATTACTGTATTATTTCTAATCAACTGTATACATTTCTATCCTTAGTATGTGAACTGTCACTGTATTAATAATATTTGTCATATGGACTACGTCACTACAGTCTGCCAATAAACCTTTTCATTTCAACAGAACCATTAAGCAATAGCGATGACAATATGGTGGAGTTTGTCCTCTCAGTAAGTCACTCGAAACCAGCTAACTCTACTACAATTCCTATCTTCCAGTGGGCAGACTTTTGTAAATTTAGAAATGAATTGTCACACGTCAATTGGGAAAACATAAAGGGGAACTCCAATGCAAAAATAATGTGGGAATCATTTGGAACAGTATTTACGACTATAAATGAGGAATGTATACCGTACAAGATTAAGCGTGCGAAAGTAAATAACAAGCCCTTGTGGTTTACTTCTAGAGTAGGGGATATTATAAAGAGTAGAGATAGGGCTTATAGGCTACATAAGTGCGATAAAGACAATATGTAGTTAGAAACAACTACATATCTCTAAGGCGTGAAGCGAAAAGCGTAATAAAAAATTTCCATAGCTTGTGACGGCAAAGTAAACCCCAAGCAATTCTTTCAATACGTCAATAAGAGAAACCCAGTAAAGAGCGTCTTGGGACCATTGAAAAATTCTGACGGTGAGCTAGTTTTTGAAAACAAGCAAATGGCTACTCTGCTAAACGAATTTTTTACGTCAGTTTTTCAATAGAAGATGTAACGAATATCCCTACGATCATAGACATAATACCTTTCAATAATGGTAATACTTTAGATAATATTGTGGTGAGTGAAAGGGAGGTACTGCACTATATTTGTAAAATGGAAATGTTTAAATCACCGGGGGATTCCATATATTAACACATAGAATAGTAAATAGCTGGAATAGTTTGCCGGTAGAATTAATTAGTAGTACGTCTATAAACATGTTTAAAAATCGATTAGACGCATATGTTGATAGATTGGATATAGTTTAAGGTAGTAAACTTAAGGTTTTTGTGGTTCGGAACCCACGTAAAATTGTAGGTCCCCTCCGCCACCACGGAGGACATGCGCACTACACAATTACAAACACAGTTAGGTAGACCAGCCATGAGTGGATCCTAGGGTCTTTGTTGGTCTGAAACATTATAATCTGGATGCAGAGGACGACCTCCTATCCAACCATTCTCCAGACCCAGTGTCGCTTGACTTTGATGATAGACGAGAAATTGTGTTAAGAGATTGTCCTTGACTAGGGGTTGCAATCGATAAAATATTATCGATAATTTATCGATAAATGAAAGTCAACTATCGTATAATTATCGAGTAGATTTATCGATAATTTCAGATCACTTCCTGATTTTTTAAGTTTACACTAAATGAACAAATTTTCTCTTGCAAATTGGAATCGAAAACTTCCGAGTCCTTAAGTAAGTCCTCTATGTTTAATGCAGGCAGTGAATTCGCATTGTACGACGTAAAGAAAAAGAGAAGCGAAAATCTAGATCGATTGTACGATGCATTAAGGACCATCAAGCCTACAAGCTGTGAAGCAGAGCGTGCATTTTCTTCAGCGAGAATTTTCATAACGAAGATTCGATGCAGTCTCTCTCCAGCCACTATTAATGCCTTATGCTTTTTGAAATGTTACTTCCTTAATAAGGATAAAAAACTAAAATCTGTTTAAATAACTATGGCTGTCACAATGTAGAATGATCTCATTAAAATCTGTTCTTATAATTTTGCGTTTTTCTTCTATTAATGAGACAGCTAATTTAATTAGAAAATTTATCGATAATCCGAATTTTTTTCAATCATTTATCGATAAATGGACTTTCGATAATTTGCATCCTATATCCTTGACGTATATATTATATTATAGATCAGCGCTGAGGCCACTTTATTTTACATTTTCGCCTACCTCTTTATTCCAGAGGCTCGACTTACAGCTCCTTTTCCGTTCAACTTTCACACCACTAAAGTCCTATCAAAATATACCTCGCTAGTAATCAAGTAAACTTAATAGACAAAACCATTAATTCATTATAAAAAATTAACCAATACAATAACACTTACGGTTCACTAGTTCGTATCTTTACTTCACTCAATCCTTAACTATTCTATAGACTCCTTTCCTATAATAAAGCCCTCCGTTAAAAGACTATTCATAGCAATAAACAATCATTATATATTAATACACAAATCATTCATTATAACAATAAGATAACTAACAACACTTACTGGGCAGTTTACTGATTTATCTTCGGTTCACTACATACTCCATTATTTCATAAATTCGCCCGTTTTGAAATGTTTATGCCATAAATTTTATATTCACTATTTCGGAGCTATTGAAGAATAGGGACCCTAGCCTTCTTTAGTTAGCTTTATAAGGCTAACTAACGAAAATATCATGACCTAACCTCAGTGGCGGTCCTAGCTTACATGACGCCCTGGGCGAACCTCACCTTCAGCGCCCCCCCCCCCCCTGTTCGCCAACACACACACATTCGAATCCCCCCAAAATAAAGGACAGACATAACTCTTTCACAAAATAACTTTTTATTGGACTAATTGTTGGAACTTCAGAACCAAAACAAAGACTCAAATTTCTGAATTTTACAAATCCTTCATCACGTAAATAGAATAACTCACTTAAGAGAATGTAATTATGATACTATGAACAGGAAAAATACAAATTAAATTGCACAACTGCCATAAATAAACTAGAGAATCAAATTTCTAAATTGTACAAATGCTCTATCACATAAATATTTTATTTTATTTTTTATTTTTATTTATTTATTCTTATTTTTATTTTTATTTTTTTTGCAGGCGCTCATGCCGCCCCTCCACAAATGCCGCCCTGTGCGGCTGCCCATATTGCCCATATGAGGAACCGCCACTGCCCAACCTAACCAATCGTCAAGGGCGTACAGTTAACCTAACGATTGATTAGGTTAGGTCGTAGTATTTTCGTTAGTTAGCCTTATAAGCCTAACTAAAGAAGGCTGGGCCCTATTCTTCAATAGCTCCACTATTTCTAAACAGAGAATATGCCATAAAAAACGCAGTGCAAACTGATCGTAAAATTTTAAACTTATAACTTTTCAAAATCTAGAACTTTAACGTATATGTCAACCGAGTAATCAACTGGTTACCAAACGAACCTAACCAACCATTCACACAATGATCCGCCTACGATATATATATATATATATATAAAATTATAATTAACAATATCATAGGTTTTTTCCCTCAATAGGCTTTTCTTAACTTTAGTTTAGCATTTTTTTATATTATTTTAATTTATTTTATATACTGTCCAAAATATTTAAAAAAATATATATTTTTGGTCGTTTAACCTACAACTTTATTACGTGGGATTCGAACAATCTATGGGTTACTACATCACCTGAACGCGGAGGATGATTACCCATCCAATTAATGAACATACCCACCGTCACTTAATCTTGCTGACCTAACGGGAAGCGGTTCTTCTACGTAGCCACGACGTAACTCTCGTGGCCCCTGTCTGAAACAAAACCTAGTTTATAAATTGAATATTCCTCAAAGTTCTTTGTACCTCTTGAATCTGTGGCATTTAATAAGACAAAGTAGACTGTAGTTTTTATTAAGAGTTACCCTGATATTATTATGAAAACCACGCGTGAAAATATGTAAAAGTAAATACCAGTTTGGGCGTCCGGTAGCTCAGTGGTTACGGTGGGGGACTCTGGACAGCGAGGTTCTGGTTTACTTCCGTCTGCTGGCTCCTCGGTTCGGATGAGTTGTCCGCTTACCCTGTTAATGCTCGAACTAAGGGTAACCCCATCGTGGGGAAATGATCTTCCTGGCTGTTGTTACCTTTTTACGTACCAATTTACATTTTTTACGCGTGTTAGAACATTTAAAACTGCATTCATATATTTATATAAATAAGTCGTAACATGTAAAATATATATATATTATATATATATTATTATAATATATATATATATATATTATGGTACTTGTGGGTTATCTGTCGCCACTTTTTAATATTTTTTTATTTATTTATTTTTAAAAATTAAGAGAAGAGGATTCTTTATACTCTACGGCATTGACGATTGGTTAGGTTAAGTCGTGCTAGTTTGGTTAAATACCGTTTTATTTAACCAAACTAGCACGACTTAACCTAACCAATCGTCAATGCCGTACAGTATAAAGAATCCTCTTTTCTTAATATAAAAATAACTAAATAAAAAAAATATTAAAAAGTTTTTTATTTAACCAAACTAGCACGACTTAACCTAACCAATCGTCAATGCCGTACAGTATAAAGAATCCTCTTCTCTTAATATATAAAATAAATAAATAAAAAAAATATTAAAAAGTGGCGACAGATAACCCACAAGTACCATATATATATATATATATATATATATATAATTAAAATACTTTATTTATAATTAAAAAATACTTTACTCATTTATCGTCATTAGCTTCTAAGTAGACTTACACTTATATTGTATAATAATAAATGGGCACCTTCATTAGTTAACTCTGGGCTAATGCCAGACGATTTTGTTAAGTGTAAGAACATTAAATAAATAATTTTATGACCAAAAACAAAAAAAAAATTACAAAGTGATCATATAAATTAATATACTGTACATATACATTAATAAATTTATTGAAATAAATGTAATAATCCATTTTATAAAATAATATAAAAAAAATGAAATAATAAGTACAGGGCCATTCAAAAAAGACGCAACAGTTTAAATTGCTTATATTTCGTAATATTGTTAACGTACAGGAATGATTTTTGTATTAGTTTACAGCGTACACCTGGGAGTTTTGTTACCGCTTAGACCTAGTAGCCTAAGGCGCTAGGCGAACGACTCTTGTAGCCTTAAATGAATGTTTTGACGATCGCGTCATCTCGAATCGCTTCCCTGAACGTTTTGCCTGTGGATGGTCTTGGCCACCATATTCTCCGGATCTCAACCCATGTGATTATTTTTATGGGGATATCTGAAAGATAATGTTTACAGAAACAATCCTCTCACAATTAGTGAGCTGCAAGAGGAAATTTCATCTGTTGTCAGCACAATCACTCATGACGTTCTACGCACAGTACTTGCCAACTTTCAACGTCGACTGCAAATGGTTTTGGATGCCGGTGGTTCACACATTGAACATGTTTTTCATTAAATAAAAACTCCCAATTCTACGCTGTAAACTAATACAAAAATCAGGTGCTGGTTAAGTATGCGGTCTACCTACGATTCGGCGGTCTACCTTTTAATTATAGCTTCTTATCTTGTTTACTAATTGTTTGTTTACATCCCATTGTCAATCGCCCTTGACGATTGGTTAGGTTTAGTCATGATATTTTCGTTAGTTTTAACGAAAATATCATGATTAAACCTAACCAATCGTAGGTAGACCGCATACTTAACCAGGACCAAAAATCACTCCTGTATGTTAATAATATTACGAAATATAAGCAATTTAAACTGTTGCGTCTTTTTTGAATGGCCCTGGACATATACTGTAATATACAATCCATGTACGAGTGATTTCCGAAATATAATGTGAAAGAAAATGTGTATCATTGGTAAATTATAGGCTAATTTTAAATAACAATTTATGAGCTTAATGTTAAAAATGTTTGTGCGAATTGTGGCATATAAATTTGTTAATTATAATAATTAACATGTTCAATTCCTGAATTTCCTGCAGAAGTTTGTAAATGAGTACCTGCACCACGCAACAGTCGGACTATCACATTTTATCAATTAAACATTTTAGCGACATGATTTTGGGAGGGAGGGGGGTTGGATTAAGTTAGGTTAAGTTAGGTCATTAGAGTGTCTGTTAAATTTCACGTCGCTAAAATATTTATAGGTCCGGATTTAACAACTTCCAATCTTTCCAAAATGTGATTTTGTAATTAAGACCAGTCACCTTCGTTATCCACTTAAAAATAAAAATTATCGTTCTTCGCAATTATAAATTAAAATAAATAAAGCTTTGTACTTGTAATTTGTAGTTATGATATGAGAGCTTCTTTGAAGAGATTTAAGACCTGAAAAAAAGAAAAAGAAAAATGCTAAACTGCATTATGAGTAAATATTAATATAATTTCATTGACGTAATAAGTCACGTGATAACGAATTTGAAAATGGCGGCAAGGGGTGGGAAAAGTATAAAAGTGACTATACAGAGCTGAACTTTATACTGTGGAACGTTTTATGAGGAAAATACTCGAAGTAGAGTTAGGCTTTGTGTTAACAGAATCATATAATTACCGTCTAAAGGCTAAAATAAATGAAACCACACTTGTTTGTAACGGCCAAAAAATCTGACAACCAATCCAAAATGGTTATTCAACAAAAGTTGAATCAGTAAAGTTACCAGTAAAAAACATGGTTGGTGCAATGGCTGAATTAATCATTTACACCGGTTGTCAGATGCTGGTTGTAGGCAATTTTTTTTTCATTGAAATGCTAAATAATGGAATATAATGAATGATTCATGATGTCTTACCATTCCGACTAATCGTCCACTGCCATCAAAAGAATTACTGTCGTCATCATGGCTTTCGGCTCCTGCTTCCGAATACCAGATGTTCATTTCGTCCGTGGTGAATCTTTTCCTACGTGAATGAGGTTCTTCTCTAACGAAGGAAGGAAGGTACCTCTTCTCTTCGTCAGAGAGTTCCAAGGGCTCCGCGTACTCCTCCTTCGGATTGATGTCGCTATTTTCAATTTCCTGGAACGAGAGTTCGAAATGGAATTGCCATTATAATATACTTTTCATACGAGCTCTTTGATATATTCCAAGATATAACACTAATACTAATAATGAAAAATATTCATCGTTCTTACGTTGTTTTGAGATCGCCCTATTCTCGAGGGTTTAGGATCATTGAGGAAATTCATAATCTTCGCCACAAGACCGACTCTATTTCCAAATATTGGCCAGAAGCTGTTTCCGACTGAATTGGAAGACACAACTTCATCACGTCTAGATGAGGCCTTCGGAGAAAGGAAATAAATCTAGTTGTTGTTGTTGTTACAAAGAAATTCACTTTTAATGAACGAGCATATATATATATATATATATAGTCAAAGGTGGGCAGGACCGAGTTCCAAAAGGACCGAACTCCAGGAACTCGGTCCTTTTTAAGGACCGTGAGCGGGAAAGTCGGTCCTTTTCTCAATGAGGACATGAGGAGCGACGGTCCATTTTTAAGCAATTCCGGACGGTCCGGTCCGGACGGTCTTTTTTAGTGATTTTAGTGTGTTTAGTGATTATTTGAAGTTCTAAAGAAGATGGATCGTTTCCTCCAGAAGACTCAGAAAGAGACTGAGACTGAACTGAAACTTGTTTCAACACCTGGAGGAGACGAAGAATCTACTGATGTTAGTGCTTCAACTTCAAGTCAAGCAACTGGACCTCCTAGCGGAAGAACTGAACCCGGCAATCCCTGGCTGTACCTGGACAAATACTTTGAATACCTGGGCCCCAAGGGTGAGCAGAACCTGGAGTACAAATGCTTGCTGTGTTCATCAAGTTTAACACGCCTATCCCATCCAGTGCCGCCGTGGAGAGGCTCTTCTCTTTGGGGAAGGACGTCCTCAAGCCGAAAAGGTCAGAGCTCAGTGACAGCCATTTTGAAATGCTAGTCTTCTTGAAGGGAAACTCAAGCATTTAACTTAACTTTTTTTCATCATTTATGTATTGTATTAATTATAATTTACGTTAATAAAATTAAAGATTTCCGGTGTCTTTAATTTCATTTTTCATTTTAATCAAATTTTTCACTTATATTATATATAAGGACCGAGGACCGAGTCGTTCCTAGGTCCTATCTTCAGAAAGGACCGTGACCGGGACCGTCGGTCCAGTTTGAGGCAAGGACCGGGACCGGGACCGTCGGTCCTTTTTGAGGCCCGGGTGCCCACCTTTGTATATAGTTTGCAAATACACCAGAGAGATAAAAGAAATCATGGATTCACCCGCGTATGAGTATTGAGACATTATAAATTATATATAGATGAAAGAAGTTTAGATATCAGTGGAAGGTACTGCAGTAAGCAAAACAAAACATTACTGCATCAAAGTGAGATGAAGTTAAGCAATCAAGAAGCGGATGGAACAAAGTCAATTCAAAATATATGGGGGTATGTGTGATGAAGATTTAGCAAGAAGTTCTTAATTAAAATGAAATCATAACACTTTTAATAATCTGTGTATGGATGTATGTGAATGAGTGAATGATGATGTTTAACATCCTCCGCAACATCTTAGATCATTGACAGAGGGGACCTACAGTTTTATGTGGGATCCAAACCACGGATCGCTATTCGCTACATAATTTGGACGCACAGGACGGTCTCCCACCTAACTATAAAAACAGAGAAAAAGCATGGATGAACGAGTTATATAAAAAAAATTAATAAAATTAACACTACACATTACAAACGACTTTTCCTGAAAGTGCAGCATAACTTCGTTGATGTTGCAAAATAAGGTAAAGAAATTTTGTCACACATTTTTACATATATTTAGGAAACTGGGTTCTATTCAGCCTAGGGCCCGGGAGAGGGAGTGCATGAAGTGACAAAGCACCCTATCCTCTAGCCCGGGCCTCAGAGGGACCCGGGCTGAAGGATAGGGAAGGAGGTGATCGGGGGTAAAGAGGGCCGAAGTCAAAAGTAGCACCAGGGCCCGTGATTCCTCTCCCGGACCTTGATTCAGCGTACTAGTGTTTATTTACGACTACATATTGGTCCTAATTTCCAAAGCAGGCACAGAATAAATATATCAGAGTGAGGGTAATTGCACAGAGAAAAAAATATTGGTTGCAACAATATTTATCAAACAGTTAAAATGCTTAATTCACTATTCCATGATTACGCTAAACATTTCTGTTAATTATCATGACTAGAAAACCGAGTGAGTTTGAATGTATACAAACTTTGCATTATAATTGAATCTTTTCCGTTTGGAGGCTAGCGGCGAATTTCAATGAAAATCGGTATACTAACGTATACTGATTTAAAAACTAACTTTCTTTTTTTGGAGAAATGAAAAACAAACATGTTAGAACACTTTAAATAATGAATGTGTTTTTAACGAAAATATCATGACTTAACCTAACCAATCGTCAAGGGCGTACAGTTGACCTAACCGGGCATTCAACTGACCTAACCTGGCATTCAATTGACCTAACTGGGCATTAATTCTTGATTTTTTTTCTGCTACTTTTACAGATCTGCCGGGATCCTTCAAAAAACGTATTCTTCGTAAAGTTGCACTTTTTACCGTTTGACCGACGCTTTTGGCAACGAAAGAACTGGGTATTTTTATCAAAGGAACACACTTTCCCACACTTAGAGAACTTTTTCATAAACAGTAGCAGTTTGTGACTCTGGCTAAATTTAACACAATCCTCTGTAACTAGTTTAAGCTAGTTAAAACATATATTAATTATTTAAAGTGTTCTAACATGTTTGTTTTTCATTTCTCTAAAAAAAGAAAGTTATTTTTTAAATCAGTGACGAAAACTACATTAGTATACCGATTTTCATTAAAATTCGCTGCTAGCCCCCAAATGGAAAAGACCCCTGTAATTAAGTGTTTTTACTACCTATATCAACTATAGAAATTATAATGGCATATTAAAGTTTGTAATACTTCGCTCTCGAACACCCCAAAACGTAAACTAACAAACAAAAACAGAAAACGCACAAACGAACAAAGGCAGGCAAACGTAAAAAAAAAAATCCTAAAATCTGACTTAAAAAAACTTAATTATAAAAAAAACTTCACGTCCAACTTTAAAGTAACTCACATGATAACTACACATTATATAATCGGATCAAATGTAGAATTCGGACCCCAGCCTTTTTTAGTTAGCTTTATAAGGCTAACTAACGAGAATATCACGACCTAACCTAACCAATCGTTAGGTTAACTGTACGCCCTTGACGATACGTTAGGTTAGGTCATGATATTTTCGTTAGTTAGCCTTATAAAGCTAACTAAAGAAGGCTGGGGTCCGAATTCTACATTTGATCCATATAATCTTTTAGAAAATGTAAAAACGACTCGTCAATTGAATATTTTTAAGTGTTTATTTTGTAAAAATTTCCCACAACAACGACGTAAAACCTATTACATGGTTCCACTCAACCTTCGATCGGCTGGCAAATATAAATATGGTTTGGTTGGTGCAATTATTGCATGGTTCACTTTATTTGAACTGATGTCCAAATAGGTAACCATACATTTGGTTGTTATAACGAACCAAGGACCTTTTTTTTTTCGGTGCAGAAATCTTGTGGAAAAGTAATTAAGGAAAAACGAAGGCTTTACACTAAAATGGCACCTTTCAGGTGCGGCAGTTTAGTTTTGGCTCTCACCTTCCTGCCGAACCCGAAGGCTTCGGAAATTTTCGATAGCAGGGAACCCATGAAGGAAACGATACGAAAAGCTCTATCTTCCCAGTTGTTCTCGGAGTCGTCGTTTCTGAAGTAACTGAAGATGTCACTAAAACCCCTTCCTTCTTCTTCGTGTTTTTCTTGAGGAAATACTTCCTAGGTAGCAAAAAACGTTTCTATAAACAATGTATTTAATCGCACTTAAACAGAAACGCAAATACGGGTTACGTTGGGGGTCATGTTTTTGCACTGCTTTCCTTACGTAAGCTGAACGGAGTTAAGGGCGGGTAGTTAGATCTATGATTGATTATCTCCCGCGCCCCGTGATTCATATTCCACGTTAAGCTGCAGATCCTTTCTGTCATATGACCCTAGATGTTAGTACAGAGTTAAAGATGTAACTGGCCAATCATTATGCTCGTACTACGTATTAAAGTCAGAACTAACCGTAACTTTTTTAATTAGACCTTCGATAGCTATGATATAATCATTCATTCCTTCAGTACCATCCAAGTAGTCCTCAACCTCCCTTTTTCGTCGTCCTTTCTGTCCCTGGAGAACGTCCTAAATTATAATAATAATAATAATAATATTAATTATAATAATACTGGAATAACATAAGGGTTTGGAAACTCTATTAGCTTTGGCAATTTAAAAGAGATAGAAATAGTTCCTGTAGGCCAGGGGTTCCCAAATTGGTGTTCCGCGGAACACTTGTATACCGTGAGAAGTGTTCCGCGGAACACAATTTGGGAACCCCTGCTGTAGGCTAATGGTCAAGTTACTTATTTAGTATCATTATCGTATTTTCATTGTAAATAAACAGTACATTATGTATACATAACCTCAATTTGAAAATGAGGGTAATGGGCAATCATTTCATTAAATTCTGAACAAGATACCTGAATAAGGTTAAGGAAGTAGAGGAAACCCATGAGAGCGAGAGCCGATAAGGCGGGAGACGTTTTCGTGGAACTTTTCTCAGCGTAAGTCGAACTGGGTTTGGAAACTGATCTGAAATTGCGAGTAAAACTCTGATACAATTACAAAGAAATATTTATTGACAGTTTTAATTCTTCAAATGCGATTGGACAATTCAAAAAGGATCCGAGCACGCGCCTTAATGAAAAATAGTGCAGAAACTGAAAATAGTGAGATGTGATGTTATTTTGAACGATCCAATGAGCTATACAACGAGTAATTTTCCTTAAATTATATAGGATATAATTAACTGCATTATTTCAGCATATAAATGAATTTAGATTTTTATATGAAAAGAAATCAAACTATTATTATTATTATTTCAATTTACTTGGATTTTTCATGCACTTTTCTGAGGAACAGTGAAATTTTGCCGCATATACAGGGTGATTCACTCGCTGGTAGCCCCAGAGTATCGCTAATACGATACTCTGGGGTTACCAGCGTGAGTTACTCTATATAAGTAAAACATGGCATTTATTACGTAATGCAAAGTAACTAAGTATGGATTCGTGGTTTACCGTCTTATCATTAGTCCGAAATAACGTTAGTCACTGAACTATCTCCACACATTCACACATCCACTTTCTGCAATATAGTTCATCTTTCCGCTTACAAAATTTTGTTTCATACTCATATATATTCACATGAAAAAATTTGAACGACATAATTTTACTTTTGTGCGTAAAACAACAAAAAAAAATTGGGGGAAATTTTGACGTCATCACATAAAAAACACAAATCACATAACATAAATTGGGAACTCAATAATGTACTGCTTACTTAGAAGATTTCTGCCCTCCTTCAATTTCATTGAAGGAATCAGCGTATTTTTGGGGTCCAAAATCTGAGTACTGTTGTTGCTGCTGTTGTTTTTGCCGCTGCAGCTGTTGTGATGAGAGTCCATGAAGGGGGTGTTTGGATGCGTAGATTCCTGTATTGGCATAATTTTTATGTTTTAATTGAGCAAACTGCCTTCTCTCTGCAAGTAAAAAAAAAACACTTTTATGGTTTCTAAAATAAACATTTGAAATATGAAACATTAGAACATAATTGCTAGTGTGTTCTACATTTTATATATATATATATATATATATATATATATATATATATATGTGTGTGTGTGTGTGTGTGTGTGTGTGTGTGTGTGTGTGTAACACCAAAGCGTGAGTGGAACAAAGAACTCTTCTGAGATATTAAATCCACTATAGTTCGAATAAGTAATGGTAAATGGCAAATACTGAAGTTTTTCTTTTTAATGATGGAAACCCAACGTGGGCATAACACATCAAGTTTTTTCTCTTATTTACATATCCTCTTGTGCCTGATTACGAGCCGTTGGTGATTGACCGAAACAAAATGGCAACTCCGCAGGAGAAAGCAAAATGTGTCGTTTAGTTTGTGGAGTCAAAGTCCGTGATTACCGTTCAGCGGAACTATTCCTGTCATTAGGTCAAGAACGCTCCTTCCAATCATAGCATTAGGAACTGGTACCAAAAGTTTCCGGAGACAGGCAGTGTGCTGGACAAGACTAGGAGTGGACGTCCCAGTGTTTCAGACGAAATGGTTGCGTTTTCAACAGGCTTTCCAACGAAACCTTCAAAAGTCCGTTCATCGTGCCTCACGGCAACTTGTAAAGGATTTTGTGTACCATAATCCTGTTGCTAACATTGACACTGTTCGTGCAAGGATTTGCGATGCCATCAACAGTGTCACGAGAGATATGCTAGCAAACGTATGGCGTGAACTCGAATTTCGCTTGGATGTAGTACGTGTAACGAACGGCGCATATGTTGAGATTTAATGAGAAATACAATAAACTTGATGTATTATGCAACAACATGCAAAACAAAGCATTACTGTGTCTTTGAATTTCACGTAATTAAAGTTTATAATCGGGAAAGGACTTTGTGTACACCCTGTATATATATGTATATATATATATATATATATATATATATATATATATATATATATATATATTAGGGTGTCACTTATTTTTCAACTTTTAAGTTTCCATGCTCTGACCCCATCAAAGTATGCCATATGATGTAAAAACACTGTACAAAGTTTTATTGAGTTATTTTAATATTTAGAGGTCGCTTAACGGCTTCGAAGTATTGGATACGAGATTCTCAGAAAGTGTGAATATAAACAATTTCCAAATGTATTTAAACAATTTATTATATTCCTACATTAGCAGGAAGTGCACAAGACATTATCATAATATTAAGATGAAGTACATTAACATCAGACAATAGCGTAATTATTATGATTAATCATTATTTCCACTGAAGGTATGCTTTTGTCCCCATGTACAATGCTTGCGATGGTCTTCAACAACGTGGAGAAGAAACTGGAGTTGTTCTTCATCTTTGGTTAGGTATCCAGAAAAATCCTGGATGAGAGCAACTCCACATTCAGCGAAGTCATTTGTTACAGTTAGAGTTTTTACAGTCTCTTTCACAGTCTGGTAATGGGCATCCTCTTCCTATTGCTCAGCAGTTTTCTCCAAGAATTCATCTGGGAGGTTGAGCTTCGTGAACAAACAAACAAAACAAAAAACAAAACATCTTTATTGCGGATCATTCACAATCCATAGCCACTTAACCTAACATACAAGTACAATCTTACGTATACATTGAACTTAATACAAAAATAATATAAAAATAAGACCAACATAGCCACTTAACCTAGCATACTGGCATACTATTTGATTAATTACACTGGTCAACACTCATTTTATTGCCAATCATATTAGAGTGATTTTGGGGTAACTTTGTGGTGCTGATTCCGAATATGACATCGGTTTTGATAAATTGGCTCTAATTTATGAGATAATTGGTACCCCATTGAAACACGTAAAAAATGCAAAAAATTTAATGTTCAGGCGGAGCCTACTTACAAATCGCATTGAAATTGTCTAAATCATACAAAAGTAAACACATGAAATACATAATGGCATTTTATTCGGTCTCACCATCTAGAATGTTCCGGTAGTTTCCCATATGCACGCGTTATGGTTACTTTCCTATTAATTGAGGGTATTCATTATCTCAAGAACTAGAGCCAAATCGGAAAAACTACTTTCATTTTGGAATTCAGCAACCCCAAAATACCCTAAATTCGTACGAATTTCCTTGGCAACGAAAAAAAATTTTTTTTTTGTTGACCTGTGTTATCTGACAATTTTATGTATATTGTTATTACCTGAGATATCTTATAACACTTATTATAACAGAGCCACTTGCTATAACACTTATTATAACACAACTTAATATGCATATATGATCTTTGCTACATTACAAAAATAGGTATTGTAAACCAGCAGTTTGTCTGAACCAAGACTGCCATATAGGTGAGAGGTACACAGTATCTGAAGACAGGACATTGTACAGTAACACATTAGAGCTGTTTTGGACCCTAGTAATGAAATTATAATTATATAATTCTTCCGGATTAACATTTGGCTGGTAGGTAGGTTACGCGTAGTAAACATAAAACTGGCACTGCACCATTTTGGTTTCCTACAGAGCATACGAAAAATATTATTATAAGCAACAGAGTTTATTCATAGCAGTTTTTGTATAATTCCACCACAGATGGGGTATGTATACAATGCAGTACAATAAGTTCTAAAAAGATAAATTTTAACTGATTCTGAACACACCAAATTTCCTTACTAGCATGTTACCCTGTACATACAGCTTTTTACGTTGCCTCTCAGTATCAAGTTCATCTCGCAGCTCGTGAGTAATTACATGACCTAAGTATTTACATGTGTCTTTGACAGGTATAGTCTGACCATTCATTTCAAAAGACCCACATGATACATGTTTCAGTAGACTACACTTAAAAATCAAAATACAGCTCTTTGCCCCATTATAGGTGGTCATTTTCTATACCATATTGTTCACATACCTCTAATAGTACTCTCAGCCCATGGGGAGAGGGTGACAGAAGAACAAGGTCATCAGCATACATTAAATGATTAATTTTTTCCTTTCCAATGACACAGCCAGTACGTGCAGTTTTTAGTTCATTGGTAAGGTCATCCATGTATATACAGAAAAGATAGGGTGATAATATACCTCCTTGCCTAACATCATTAGTCACCTTAAAACCTGGTGATACAATGCTTTTCCATCTTGATTTCCAACAATGATTTTGTGTTTTTTGTTACAAAGTTTTCCAAGCTTTTTTCTTTCACAATATCCAGATCAACAACACACGCTTTGGAGGTTCTCTGTCCATCAACACTAGTCATAGATATTTGACCATTAGGGTGTGTCAATTTTGTCAACTTTTTTCAGATCAATTTTGGTAGTGAAAATATAGTGTCTTTTCATGTCAAAACTTGAAATTGGCCAACCAAAATGAAATAAAATAACCCTTACCTACATCAATTTTACCTTAAAGTTTCAGAAATTGACTCTTTTACTAAATAATAGGACATAAATTGATTAACTATTCATCTGTTACAGAATTATCCCACTGATCGCATATGGAGTTTGTCAAGGTCATATAGTCGTTGTACAATGTACAAGTCACAACATGAATAGAACTGTCCCTCACTCTCAGTCCTCAGTTGCCTCTTAGATGTCATAGACGGTGGTTTGCTATTATTGCTCTTGTACCTACTTCATAGTTATTCTACTAGACGAATACTACAGTTTAACTGTAAGTATGGATTATTGATTATTACAATTATTTATTATTATCATATTCTTCTGTCTAATTATGTTGTAATCCATGAAATATTTTTTATTGAATTTTAGAACATCGAATGACTAAACTTTGAAACATCGTAATTGATATAAAATACTTAAATGTTTTTCTTTCTTTTCAGATATTCCTAAGATGCCAAAATTGAAGACAAGAGGTCAGTCGTCATGCCACTTGGGCCTGTTAGTCGGTACAGGCAAGGATTAATATATGCTTAATTAAATAAATAAATGAAAACTGGCAACTCAGCCTTCTAAGCCAACTGGCTGATTAGTATATGCAAATAAATATTGCTATCTGGCAACTCAGCCTTCTAAGCCAACTGGCTGATTAATATATGCTTTAATTAAATACATGACGCTCTGGCTGATTAGTATATGGTTTAATTAAATAAATATTGCTATCTGGCAACTCAGCCTTCTAAGCCAACTGGCTGATTAATATATGGATAATTTAATACATGGCGCAATCCTCAGCCTTCTAAGCCAACTGACTGAATAATATATGCAAATAAACAGCGCAATCCTCAGCCTTCTAAGCCAACTGGCTGTGGCGCCCTCTGGCTCTGGCTGTTTAAGCCAACCGGCTGGTTAATATATGGAATAATTAAATACATGGCGCAATCTTCAGCCTTCTAAGCCAACTGTCTGATGGCTCCTGCTGGCTCTGGCTGATGTGTCAACTGATGCTCCGGAGGCATTAGCTGATGTGTCAACTGGCTGATTAATATATGCAAATAAACAACGTAATATTCATCCTTCTAAGCCAACTGGCTGTGGCGCCCGCTGGCTCTGGCTGATTAGGGGCCTATAAGAGAGCTGCGGCTTGGCTGAAGGACTCATATGCGCTTGGCTCTCGCCAAGCGAAGAACCCTACTCTGGGTTCCCTCCACCTTAGATTAAGTATGCCCCTTTGGGGGTTGAGGCCATCCCACCTTCTCCCCCAAAGAGGTCCCCTTAGGTTAGGTATGCCCCTTTGGGGGGTGAGGCCGTCCCACCTTCTCCCCCAAAGAGGTTTCCCTTCAGGTTAGGTATGCCCCTTTGGGGGGTTTCAGCTTGGGGGATAACTCCGCCTCCAAGTTGCATACCCCCTCCACCAAGGAGGGGGTGCCCTGCAAAAAAGGGGGGTGGGGGGCACTCTTGTAACATTTGCAAATTTCTGCACTCTCCCATTTGCAGGCATACTACTTCCTCCACCAACTAAACCCCTTCCTCCAACACCCTCAGCCTCATTTCACGCACCTATCAACCTCATCATTGTTGTTTTTCAGATTTATTTACAAAATAAAGTTTAGGGGTAGTTCCGCGCCCCCTGGAACCTAACCCCTATTTTCTCATAAGCTTAAAGTATTCATATTCGTGAATTCCATTTTCGCGACGGTTTCCCAGAACTTAAGCCCGCGAATATGAGGGGGGTTTGGTTTATATAGAGAGATGGTTAACAAAATAATAAACACTCGTTTTTCCATAGTTTTTTATTTGATAATAAAGTCAATAAATAATAACTTTATTGAATAAATACATTTAGAATCGTGTTGCTTTCTCCTTTCCATTATGTAAAACTGACACATTTTGGCATTCCATTGATAAGCTTTGCCATTTGTTCTTGAGGACAATCATCGTAATATCCATTTACTTTTGTCAACTCCCTCTCTCTCTCATATATATATATACGCATCGGTGGTGTAGTGGTTAGTATCGCTAACTACGACTCCATCAGCCTCGGGTTCGACACCTTTTGACGGCAGTCGGCGTGCAGCAAACCCAGCTGTTCATCTTTCCATACAATAAAATTGATTGGTTGATAAATGTATACCCTGTGTAGCGTAGTGGTTAAGATGCTTGGCTGCTGATCGGGAGGTTATGAGATCGAGTTCGGGCGAGGATTTTTTATTTCTGACCACCCGTGGTGGGTCGTGGTTCGGATTCCACATTAAGCTGTAGGTCTAAAGTGGATCAACAAGCTTGATCTTCCTGAGAATAAATAATTCGGGTGTAACTAAACCAAGGTTAACCTCGTTGCTGTTCCGTGCGTTGGTCTCTCTTCACACGAAGGTCAAGCTGGTGGCCCCGCCTCTAGGTCTGGCTTGGTGGAGAAGCGAGTTGCTTTCTTGCGCTCTCCACTGTACATAGCCAATACACCCGGCTCCTCTGGTACTGTCCTGACCCAGGCATCTAGTCTTCTCTTGAAGACTTCAACTTTGAACCCTGTAACGTTTCTGAGGTACTTTGGAAGCTGGTTAAGAAGTCTTGGCCCCCTGACAACCAAGCTATTTTCCTTCAGTGTTGAAGAGGTCCCTTGTCGGGCCTTTAATTTGGGAACACTACACATTCTGGCTTTTCTATTTTCCAGTGTTGTTTGAATGGTAATTGGGTTTAGTTTTAGGTTTGGTACCAGTTTTTCGACCATTTTCCATATGTAGATTAGTATGATATACCTCTCTCTCTTCTTTTTTCCAGGGAGTACAGATTTAGTTACGTAGTCTTTCCCAGTAGTTGAATTCTTTGCAGCCATCAATCTTGGATGTGAAATGTCTGCGTTTCTTCTAGTTTATTAGTTTCTTCCGTTTCATATGGGGGACGTCCAAAACTGAGCAGTATTCAAGTTTTGGTATAATCAGTGTTTTTAGAAGTGGAATCATTACTGTCCTGCCCCTTCTTTTGAACGTTCTTAGTACCTGTCCCGCGACTCTTTTTGCTTTATTTATCGCTCTCTGCTTTTGTGTTTCGAATTTGGCATCATCGGTCATTATTACCCCCAGATCGATCGCTTTCGTGCTTCTCTGAATTTCCAGTCTATCTGGAGCATAATATGCAGTCTAAGTTCCTCTTTTCTACCATATCTCAAGAGCTGAAATTTCTCGGCGTTAAATGTCATATTGTTGTATTCTGGCCATTTGTATATTTTGTTCGTGCCCCTCTGCAAGACCTCCACTCCATTTACATCGCTGATTTTTCTGCTGATCTTTGTATCTTCTGCAAAGGATGTTACTCTACTGTTGCTGTTTACTCCGCTGTCTATGTCTGTTAGCATGATAATCAACAGGAGTGGGGCCAGTACTGTCCCTTGTGGTAGTGAGCTGCGTACTTCTGATTCTGATGATGATATACCTTGAATTTTGACGACCTGTAGACGTTCTCTGAGGAAGTTGTAGATCCATTTTCCCACTTTGCTTGTTATTCCCATTTATTTCATTTTATGTGCTATTATACCGTGATCACATTTGTCGAAAGCTTTAGTAAAATCTCTGTATATGACATCGTAGTTGCCATTGCCTTCCAGTGCATCTAGGATATTGTTGTAGTGTTCTATTAGTTGTGATAGACATGATCTACCTGATCGGAATCCGTGCTGATTTTCGTTGAATCTTTCCAGTGTCTCCAAGAAATCATAAATTTTCTCTCTGACTATTCTTTCAAATACTTTGGTGAGGTGGGACGTCAATGACACTAGTCTATGGTTCTTTGCTTGAGATCTGTCCCCTCCTTTATATATAGGGACAATGTTTGCTCTTTCAAGATGCTCAGTATTTCCCCACTGTCTAGGGATCTTCATAGCCTGCAGCAATTTCATTTTTACAGTTTTTAATCAATAATGCGTTCCAATTGTCCGGACCTGCAGCTGAATGTGGTTTAATTTTTCTTATAGCTCTCGCTACATCTTCTGGGGTAAAATCAAAGTTAGCTATACATTCTCCTTGCAATTTCTCTTTGAAGAATGTATCTATGTCAGGTATCGCTTTGTCACTTTTTGGGGTACTGAAGACCGATTCATATTGGGTTTTCAATGTTTCAGATATTTCCTTTAGATCGTCTTTTAGTTCATTATTCCCTTCCCTTAAGGGCCCGATAGTAGCGCGCGTTTTTGTTTTCCTTTTCGCATAGCTGTAGAAGTATTTTGGATTTTCCTTTATTGCTTCTACCGCCTTTTCCTCTTCCCTCTCTGTATGGTCCTTAATCAGGGCTTGTATTTCCCTATCGATACCCTCCAGTTTTTCTTGTATTACTTTCCTGGCATTATCTCCAGTTGGCTAACTTCGCCTCCACTCTTTCTTTTGCGGAATATTCTTCTCTTTTTCCTCTCTAACCAGCTCCTCTTTCCTTTTGGCTGTGATTTCGGAGCATATTTTTCTAAAATTATCAGCGTTTTTTCTTCCAAGGTTGTTAGCATTTCTTCAGTTGTTTTATTCTCTAAAACTGTTCTCCACTCTATTTGGGCTATGTGCGATCTGATTGCTTCCAAATTTATAGTCTTGGAGCTTACGTTAAAGGTCCCAAATTTGCTTCTTTCCTCAATATGTGTATTGTCTTTTAATGTTGTCGTCATATTTGTTGATATCTCGATTAAGTTGTGGTCTGAGATAATGGTTGGGGTTATTTTTATATCAGCAATCAAGTTCGTGTTATTCGTGAATACCAGATCCAGACAGTTATTTTTTCTGGTATTTTCTGTTATCTCCTGTGTTAGCATAAACTCGTTTGTGAGAGCCATCAACATTTTTGCTTACTCCTGGCCTTCTCTTGTGCCCCCCTTGTCCTGGTGTGTATATATATATATATATATATATATCCTATCCACCTTTTTCTATTTTATAAATGAGAAGTTAAAGTGTCTGCAGATCATTATATTAGGGGATGGAGGGTTTATGGCCTTTATTAGCTTTCTGATGTCATCAATAGCCCCCGAGAATTTCTCGGTTGGGATGTTTGGAGGTCTTTAGATGACTATTAGTATCACGTTTAGTTTTTCTATTTTCACTGCTAGGAGTTCCACAAAGCTGTTTGATTTACTTATTACTGTCTCTGTCATATGACCTTCATGTACATATATAGCACACTAGCACAGCCACCTTTACATCTCGTTGTTCTATCCGCTCTTAGTAAGTTGAAGCCCTCTATATTTATCTCTTTCTTATCAATACAAATGTTCGCAGTTTTCACAATTTCCTTGGCAATCCTTAAGATGAGTTTCTGTGAGGCATGCGATGTCCGCCCTTGTTTCGTTCATAAATCCTTTCAGGTACGAAACTTTGTTGAGTGATTGGTTTGGTCTTATTCCTTGAATATTAGCCAGGACAATATTTATGTTCTTTGTTTTTCGTTGCCCCTTCTGCATTTTAAGTTCGTTTTCCTTCGATATCGCTTGTTTCGTTGCCCTATGATCCTCCGAGAGAGATCCGTTTCCGCCTACCTGTTCTGGTAGCTTCTTGCTCGGAAGTGGTTTAGCTCGGGGGTTTCCAGCTGTGTCAAATGCATGCGTTAGATGACATTTAGCAGCCGTATCGTGTGTGCGATGTTGAAATTATTTTTTGTTCGCGTATTGTGTTCCTATTGTTATTGTTATTCCTACTGTCATTTAAACTTTGTCCTTTGTTGTTTGGGTCCGTCGGGAGATGTTGATAGTAGCATTTTTTCCCGTATTTGCAGGTTCCATATTTTGCGTAAGTCCTGCAGATGTCCAGGTGGTAGAATTTGCATGTCTCCAAATTTACAATGACCATTATTATAGAAGAAATTGCATATTGGGGGATGTTCATATATACATTGTCCTCTTTCAAATCCGTAATTATCTTTTATATAATATCTACATATAATTTCTTCCCCATATTTACTCGTGGCCTTTGTTTTTTGCTCCTTATTGGGGGACGGTTTCACTCCGTTTTCTTGATTACCCTCTTGTCTTTTCCTATTTGTGCTATTTGTGCTAATGTCCTTCGTTGCCCTTATACTATCTGTTGCCTTTATACTCTCTTTCGCCTGCATGGTTTCGGCCTCGTTGTGTGACGGTATTTGATTTTTTTCTACTTCCCCTTTCTTCGTTTCTTCCGTTTTCCTCTGTTCTTATTCCGACTTTCCTCTTTCATTTTCTTCTCGTAGTCTCTTTCTGCCTTAAATACTGTAAAAGTTTATTTCGGTCATGCAGTTTTCGCAGAAAATTTTTATCCCATTAAGTTGCTTCGCGTTCGTTTAACGGAGATTTTTTTCATCTTCCCATTCTAGGCATCTAAAATCAAAAAGCAGCTGACAAAGATCGCACCTCATCGCCTTTGTCTCATCTGTTGCATCATTGCAGACACCACAGAGTTGCAGGAATTTATTTACCATTTCCATGTTACTGATAGAGGCTAGCCGCTGGTGCACAAAATTGACTAAAAAAGGGTATTATGGGAAGTATTGGGTGGGGGTTGACTCAAGCTGAGTGAGGGAAAGTATTCTCCGTTACTCCGGGGGACGGGAGTATATATATATATATATATATATATATGATACACACAGACAGCGCATGGAACAAGGAACTCTTCTGGGATAATTAAATCCACTATAGTCCGAATAAGTAATGGTAAATGACAAATACCATAGTTTTTCTTTTTCATGATGCTAGCCCGACGTGGGCAACGGGTCACTCGCAAAGAGGTCCCATAAATATAGCTTCCCTCACCAGCTATCTGCAAAGCAGACAGGATCCAGCTTTGGGACATGGATCTAGGGTTTAAAGCACCTAGCCATGCTACATTTAGAACCTCAATATAAGCAAAAACTATGGTATTTGTCATTTACCATTACTTTTTCGGACTATAGTGGATTTAATTATCCCAGAAGAGTTCCTTGTTCCATGCACTGTCTGTGTGTATCATAAAAAACTCAGGGGACCATTCTGAGTTCATTCCCATCTTGAAACGGACATGTTATGTGCCTTGAAAAGTGGACGCTCAATTCTGCCAGTTGAGGTTTAAGTTTTGGTTTTTGGCTAAAAATATAATAGTTACCCCTTTTTCTTTTTCTTTGATGCATTCAATCTGACGTGAAGGCAGCGAGTCTTTTGCTTATATTGAGGTTCTAAATGTAGCATGACTAGGTGCTTTAAACACTAGATCCATGTCCCAAAGCTGGATCCTGTCTGCTTTGCAGATAGCTGGTGGGGGAAGCTATATTTATGGGACCTCTTTGCGAGAGACCCGTTGCCCACGTCGGTCTAGCATCATGAAAAAGAAAAACTATGGTATTTGTCATTTACCATTACTTATTCGGACTATAGTGGATTTAATTTTCCCAGAAGAGTTCCTTGTTCCATGCACGGTCTGTGTTTAACATATAAGTTTCTCAGGGGACCATTCTGAGTTTGTGTGTATATATATATATTATATATATATATATATATATATATATATATATATATTAAACACTTAATCGTCAAATGAATTCACAAATCGACATTTTAACTTAAAACTTTACCCTACACTTTATAATTTGATCTAAACTCTTAGCATGTACCGTAATAGTTTCTTTGTCATTAAAATCATCCTAAAAAAGAGAGAGAAAATTTTTTGTAAACAAAGCCGAGAAAATCTCGCCCTTTGATTTCTCTTTTTGAAGGAAAGATAATTCCTTACCTCCGACCGTGGATTCCTTTATTCCTTGTACGGAAGCGACAGCGACAGCCGCAAAAAGAAAGTTCACGATTCCTTTAAGGCGCATTCTGGTGTTGTTGTTGTTGTTGTTGTGTACGGATGTCTGAAAGGAAATTACCTCTTTTATTTCGAGTAATAAAACCCATTTGAATCAACAGGTAATAAGCAGTAAAGATTAAAATTGAATCAAGAATGCTTTACAACGTATATTAAAGTGGAATGTATGAATGATGATAATGATAATGCATTGTGTAATTTTTTTATAATGATATATATAAGTGTATATATATATATATATATATATATATATATATATATATATATATATAAAATGATGCTTTTTAGTTTGTAATTTGCGGAAAGCTTTTTCGTTGCTGTTCAAGTAATTATTGTACAAAAAACTTAAATTATACGCGATCATTTGGATATTTCGGGATTCCATCTTGGAAAGTGTGGAAAACATTACGTCCGTTTTGCTGACGATAGATCCACAATTATACTTTTCAGTAAACCAACATCGCATTCATAACCGATAAAGAGATATGAAAAGTTATTTAAATATCAGTTACATGTTGTTTTGTTTACATGAAATGCGTCTAACTATTATAATTAGTAATCTAACATTTAATTACCATTTTCTAAGATAAACCATTCATTAGAGAGAGAGAGAGAGAGAGAGAGAGAGAGAGAGAGAGAGAGAGAGAGAGAGAGAGAGAGAGTTATTGTAAATAATTTAATCAACGAATCCTTTAAAATAAATAACCGCAATTATAATTTCACTTCTGATTACGAACTAAAGTGCATGTTTAAATACATTATATTTGGATAACGTCGAAAGTCGACTGTGACTGTCGTTACAACGGGAATTCGAAATTAGATAACGAAGTTAAATAAATAGTTCGTTTTAAACTTTCCAAAATATTTTTTATTTTTTTTATATCTGATACCGATAAATACTCTTTATTCCTTATCGAAACAGTTATTACTGTTTTGCATCTAAATTTTTGATGAAATCTCGTAATTGAACAAATTTACGGATCAAAAGACGAATTTATATATATATATATACACAAACTCAGAATGGACGGACGTCTCGTAATTGAACAAATTTACGGATCAAAAGACGAATTTATATATATATATATATATATATATATATATACACACACAAACTCAGAATGGACGGACGTGTTACGTGCCTTGAAAAGTGGACGCTCAATGTACCGGTTGAGGTTTAAGTTTTGGTTTTTTTTTGGCTAAAAATACAATAGTTACCCCTTTTTCTTTGTTTATTCAATCCGACGTGAATGCAACGAGTCTTTTACTTATATAGAGGTTCTGAATGTAGGGACTAGGCTTGCTTTAAACCCTAGGTCCATGTCCCAAAGCTGGATCCTGTCTGCTTTGCAGATAGCTGGTGAGGGAAGCTATATTTATGGGATCTCTTTGCGAGAGACCCGTTGCCCACGTCGGGCTAGCATCATGAAAAAGAAAAACTATGGTATTTGCCATTTACCATTACTTATTCGGACTATAGTGGATTTAATTTTCCCAGAAGAGTTCCTTGTTCCATGCACGGTCTGTGTTTAACATATATATATATATATACACACAGGGTGTCCCATAAGTCCGGTCTCATATGAAAATTTATTTTAAATTAAATTTACAAAATTAATAAATTAGAACTAAAACAAATGTTCAAAATGATGTCTTGTTTTGCGACCTTTTTGGGGTTGCAGGTAGAGTAATACGCAATGGCTAATCTGGAAGTGAGTTACATTCCTCAGGAAAAGGCGGAAATTGTTCGTTTCCTGAGGAGTGCAACTCTTTTTCATATTAGTCATTGCAACAAAAATAAAGTCCCAAAACAAGACCTCAATTTGAACATTTTTTTAAGTTATAATGTATTACTCTTGTAAATTTAATTTAAAATAAATTTTCATAAGAGACTGAACTTATGGGACACCCTGTATATATATATATTACTTTATCTCCTTCGTTTTAGTGAATTCATCGTGATAATCCCGTAACTCATTATTTCCACGTCATACTTGAACGAAGAAAAAGCGACGCTGAAGACCGTGCAGAGTTGGGAACAGCCTCAAACAGGTGTCAATCACACTGATAACGGAATCTCGCCAAAAAACTATATTTACATTGATTGTGTGTGTGTGTGTGTGTGTGTGTTTTCAGTGGTAATGATTTGTATGTATTTTTTTTAAAGTTTTCTTGAAGGGGATTTAATGAATTTAATAAATTTAATGAATTTATTTAGATGAAAATTATGTTCTATTTTAATACTTTAATGAATTAAATAAAAACAGTCATTAACTTCCGGAATTACTTTTAAAACAATTCCTGTTTCAGATCACGTGTAAATTTTTGCCCGCTCTCTCTCTCTCTCTCTCATATATATATATATATATATATATATCTGCAAACATGCAGTATAATTAACGTAAAGAACGACGCTTGTATAGGAGATATTCCGCGCAAGATGAGAGAGAAGAACGAAACAAATGAAAAAATGAGGTAACCACCCGGGAATCGAACCCGGGATCTAGCGATTCCCGGGTGGTTATCTCATTTTTTCATTTGTTTCGTTCTCTCTCTCTCATCTTGCGCGGATATCTCCTATACAAGCGTCGTTCTTTACGTTAATTATACTGCGTGTTTGCAGTTAAATGTATATAATGTTACGGCATGCGAGAGGTGCCCCCTTGGGGCATTGGTTTCTGCGCGTATGTAGAAGAATTACGGCATTTGAATGAGTGAGGCCCATGGTGTAGTGGTTATCATATCTGACCGGCAATCGGAAGATCCCGGGTTCGATTCACGGGTGGTTACCTCATTTTTTCATTTGTTTCGTTCTCTCTCTCTCATCTTGCGCGGAATATCTCCTATACAAGCGTCGTTCTTTACGTTATATATATATATATATATATATATATGTGCGCCTCGGTGGTGTAGTGGTTAGCGTCGCTGACTACGAATCCATCGGCCCCGGGTTCGAGACCCGACGGCAGCCGGCGCGCAACAAAACCCAGCTGTTCATTCTTCCACACAATAAAGGTGGTTGGTAGATAAATGGGTACCCTAGGTGGCCTAGTGGTTAAGACGCTGGGCTGCTGATAGGGCGTGGTTCGGATTCCACGTTAAACTGTTGTTCTAAGGCGGAGTGAAAAGCTTGACCTTCGTCAGAATGAACAATTCGGGCGGAAGTTAACCAAAGGTGTGTGTGTGTGTGTGTATATGTATATATATGTGTGGAAAAGGTTTTCCACAGGAAATAAATTTTTTGTTAAAATTTAAGGATATTATTCTGTTTGCATAAATGAAAGTATTAATCTTTGATTTTTTTTTATATTTTATAACTCGCCTCGATGCCCCAGTGGATCTAGCTTCTTTCTTAACCCTAACGACTCCATTGTACCAAATCTATAATCTTAAACAGAAATTCCTAAATTCTAAATGTTCTTTTCGGCTAATATAAATCACATAAAGGAGTTAAGTGTAGAACCAATTATAGAAATTCCTTCGCTAATATCATGTTAGACAACCTTTGCAACCTTAAGAATCTTTTGTAAACGTGGCACCATGGGAGTTTCTCTAGGTCAAAGTGCAAACACTTTGAGAGGCAGTCGAAGCCTCCCTCTGGTGAGTCGTGCCTCGGCCTTTGGGCAGGCAGTTCGTGCATCGCCCTTTGAGTGGTCAGTCAACCAATTGGGTTTTCTTCGTAAAACTCTCTAAGCGAGTGTCGTGTTAAGGACTTGATTTTCAAATTACTTGTGCATTGTAAAAAAATCTAATATTTTAAAATGATCTATCACTGTGAAATAAGGAATGAAAAGGTAATTCGTCATTTATCCTTCCACGAGAGAAATTCCACTCCCACAACGGACGAAGGGGGGGGGGGGACGCCATGAGTGAAGGTAAATTGTTTTTCCGTAACTCGCAGTCAGATTAAGTAGGTACGAAAAGAAGAACCGTGGACGTCAGCAGTATAAACTTCATTGCGGGTGTGCAGGGAAGCTACTGAGAATACCTTAAAGCTTAACAGTCGGAGATGATGTAACGAAGAATAACATTTTATTCCGACACTGGCTACCTATACCAGGATTTTAATAAACAACATTTCATCCGCCGACATATATATATATATATACATACACATGGTAAATATTGTTTCAAGCCCATTTTTTTAACCCTTGAGTGGTCGAAACAACCACCTAAACGCGCACCTAACTTAGTGTAACATAACCGGACGTAAAACTCCCTTTGACTGGGCAAAACCACCGAGATCTGATCTGGTAGCCCTGAAACTCAATAATAGTCAGTTATATACACGAAATAAGAAAAAGCTTAAATCCATAAAATACACAATGAAAATCCTATTTTATAAATAAAAATTACCAAAAAAAAAACGAAAGATAAAAAAAGAAAGAAAAAAAGATAAAAAAGTACCAGTAAGTAATCGAATAAAGTTAATTAAATAAAAATTTTAAAATAAGAAAAAAACCTATATACGAATATCTCCCAACCGGTGGTGCCGCAAGTGCCTCGTAGGAGTACCACATTTCAAACGAGTTATTACGTCCTTCCCGAAACTGTATTGACTCAATTTGTGGTGACGTGATGTTGGGAGGAGAAGTGGGGAACTGGATGTTGGGCACTGGGAGACGAAAACTCCCCGGGATGCCGTAAAAGGAAAGAAAATTGAACTCGGGTATCTAGGACAGAAAAGGTGTATATATACACACCATATAAAGGGTTGGCAAAAGTAAATAGACACTTTCAGTTTTTCATAGTTTTTGATTTGATAAGAAAAGTCGATAAATAATAACAGATTTATTTAATCAATATATTTAGAATCGTGTTGCTTTTCCCTTTTCATTAAGTAAGACGTTCTGGCACTTCATTGATGAGCTTTGCCATTTCTTTTTTGAGGACAACCATCGTAGTGTCCATTAACTTTTGTCAACCTGCTCTACTAATACATATTCTACGTGACACAAAAAATAGATAAAAATAAAATAAAAATATAAAGGTAAAACATATAATAATAATAATAATAATAATAAATTACAAAAAAATGAAGCGTAAACTAAGAAGAGAAAGGACCAAAAAATTAAAAATAAAATTCACTGAAAAAGGATAACGGAACTCTCTCTCTCTGAGTCTGGTGAAACAGGAATTTCCTGTGTAAGAAATGAAACCTCTTTATTCGTATGGTAATAGAACTTTCTTCACATGTGATACGCCTGATTTAAGTGGGAGAGCTAACGGCCCTTTTTTTTTAGGTCATACTTTGTCCTCTTTCAGAAAACGAAAACAAAAACAGGTTTAGTTAAAAATCTTATACACCATACATACGCATGTACACGTGTACACACACACGTACACACACACATACACATATATGGAAAACTGATGTGTGGGTAGTTGGGAGGTAACGAAAATGGTTCACCGAGTAGGTAGGTAGTTAATCTAACAATTATAATTAAATTCCTTTTATGTCAATAACTGGGTGGATGAAACCATTGGTTGCTCACCAGAGTTATTCTCCACACTAGTATTTATATACTGTGTGACAAGAGCGTGCTCGGTAATAGATATACATTACCGATCAACCAACCGAAAAAAACCAAGAGGACGCTGGTGGAAAAAGCCCCGCGAAAAGGAGGACAAGGGAGAACGAAAACGAGGAACGGGGCGAAAGGACGGAACGAGAGAAGGGAGAAGAACAAACAACGGAAAAAAGATCCCCACCAGCAAGTACGCTCTCAACAATTAAACAAAAGGGGAAAAGGGACTCTCTAATAACTAACAGTAAGTGACTAATGTGTAACCCAGTTAGAAGTAAACGCCGTAAATTAAGCTGGGTCAGACAAATTAGGCCTACATTGTGGCCTAAGACCTAGCATCAACTCATAGCTTAACAAAGGTGAAGGTAGATTGCCCTAACCTAATTTGGTGAGGAATCCTACTGTGGACCTCAATTTATCTGCCCGCTCTGGACCTCACAAGGCCGCCGCAAGCAGTCAAGCCAGTTAGGCTTTGGCCTGACCAATATTCAGCTAAGCCATAGGGTTTGTTCCTGATTATAGTCGGTCATGAGATGAGATAAAAATCTTCAAACAACTTTTGTTGTTTGCTGTAAGTATTGTTTTTAGTGAGTGTGAAATAAATGTACAATTGCATCAGAATCCAACATTTTTCACCTGAATTTTAATATTTTTCTTCAATTTGGCCTTGCCATTGTTAAAGTGCTTCCGACGGGCCTGCGGCTCAGGCTTGCTCTACACAAACTGGACCAAAAAGCACAAGTATCCGCAATCGCAAACCGTCGTATACAGGCCTGTATTTAAAATATTCTTATAGGTATATACTGGATATCTGTAGATTCAACACGAAAAAAACTGTATTTGTAAACTTTGGTTAGCTTCCGCCCGAATTGTTTATTCTGACGAAGGTCAAGCTTTTCACTCCACCTTAGACCTACAGTTTAACGTGGAATCCGAACCACGCCACACCAGCAGCCCAGCGTCTTAATCACTAGGCTACCCAGGGTACCATTTAGCTATCAACCACTTTCTTTATTGTGGGAAGGATGAACAGCTGGGTTTTGCTGCGCGCCGGCTGCCGTCACTTAGTCTCGAACACGGGGCCGATGGATTGGTAGTCAGCGACGCTAACCACTACACTACCAAGGCCCACCATATATATATATATATATATATATATATACCTTTCAACCTTTCAAATATTGTGTGCGATGATTCCTCATTTCACGAAGGTCAAACTTGTCGCCCCTCCTCTCGAGTTGGCCTGGTGAAGTAGTGAGTTGGTTTCTTGTACTCTCCACCTCACATAGCCGGGTACGTCCGGCTCATCGGGTTGTGTTCTGAGCCAGGCGTCTAATCTTCTTTTGAAGATGTCCACTGCAACACCCCTCGTGTTCCTTAGGTCTTTGGGCAGCTGATTAAACAATTTTGGTCCTCTTACAACAAAACTATCGGATCTTTTAAACTATTTCCCTCACAACATATACTTTTCAACAATCACCACCCCAAAGTTGATCTTTCAACTACATCCCCCTCCCAAAGTTTAAACTCTGAAAATTAACCAAAATAAGATAAGAAAACAATAACAACAAATTTATTATTTATTGCAAACATACAGGGTGTTTATAAAGTCCCTATCTATTTTAGTGAAAACGTAGCAAAAAGAGTAAAATTCAATAACACTATAATAGAAAGCATACATTTAATAAATACTTAAGCATATGATTCTACATGAGCACCATCAGTATCTCTACAGAGTTCGAATCTGTCAGCAGCATTGTGGAACACATTTTGGAGCATGACAGGGGTTATTTTTGGAACTGCTGTTACGATACGAGCACGTAAATCTTGCAGATCTGTAACCCTCGTTTGATTTGATAAAGCCCTATGCAAAGATATCCAAGGGCATTAGGTCAGGAGATCGAGCCGCCCAGGGCCTGTTGCCTCCACGACCGATCCACCGATTTGAAAATCGTTCATTTAGGTACTCCCGAACAACGTTTGCGTAATAACAAGGTGCCCCATCTTGTTGATAGACTAACGTGTTTAAAATGCCATCTGAATGAAACTGGGACATTTACGTGCTCGTATCGTAACAGCAGTTACAAAAATAACCCCTGTCATGCTCCAAAATGTGTTCCACAATGCTGCTGACAGATTTGAACTTTGTAGAGATACTGATGGTGCTCATGCAGAATCATATGCTTAAGTATTCATTAAATGTATGCCTTCTATTATATTGTTATTGAATTTTACCCCTTTTTTCTACGTTTTCACTTAAATAGATAGGGACTTTATAAACACCCTGTATAATAAATAGCGAACCATTATTTACTTAGTATAAAATTTGAAAGCCTGGTTAGGTCAACTGTACGCCCCTGACGATCGGTTAGGTTTAGTCGTGATATTTGCGTTAGTTTTAACGAAAATATCACCACTAAACCTAACCAATCGTCAAGTGCGTACAGTTGACCTGACCGGGCACTCAATGAACCTAACCGGGTATTCAGTTGACCTAACCGGGCATTTAATTAACCTAACCGGGCATTCAGTTGACCTAACCGGGCATATATATATACGAACTGGGCAATATAAATACCCATTTCATGTAATGGGCAGTAAATTGCCCAGTTCGTGAAATGGGCATTTATATTGCCCAGTTCGTGAAATGGGCAATCACGTGTATAACCTTTAAAATCTTATACAATTCTACAAAATGGGCAAGCAAAATTCCGCCCATTTCACGAACTGGGCAATATAAATGGCCATTTCATGTAATGGGCAGTAAGTTGCCCATTTGCAACGCCTAAACATTGCCAGCACAAGAAAATGTTGCTGAAATACCTGCACCACCACCTCTAGAGCCAGACCACTCGCCTGCACATGAAACAGCTGTGCTGCAAGTATCACCTAAGGACGTATCACAAGATGATGCTGCTGTACACGCACGACAAAAAGCTCATGAGGGCATAATGCTACAAGCAGAAAAAATGTTGACGCGAAGTAAAAGAAACGATGCCAGTGGTCGACGTTGGTCATAATGTAGCAGTTACAGTACTCAATTTGATCGTAGTAAAGGTGATCCTCCTAATATAATAGGTATAATTCTTTCTAAGGACGACGGTGGCTACACAGTAGGAACAGAAGTCGGAGTAATAAATGGTAAACTTTCAAGGAATCAGTTTGAATCTGTTCACTATACTGGTCTTAAATCTAGTGATATTCCCTCAAACAAACTAAGCATTCGCGAAATCGTTAAACTACAGTGTTTGTGGAGGACAAGGGTTCAGGAGGTGCCATTGTAGAAGTAATTGTCTAACTAAACGATGTTTATGTTTGAAAAACAATCTTCGTTGCAACAGCGCCTGCCACAGTCACAAATCCTGTGAGAATCACTATCACTTGCCTTATCTCTTTTTAATGTTTTACTTTTTTAATAAATGATTCAATCGAAATTTTAATTTTCCTTCATACAGATGCCCATTTCATGAAGTGGGCAAGCAAAATTCCGCCCATTTCACGAACTGGGCAATATAAATGCCCATTTCATGTAATGGGCAACTTACTGCCCATTTCATGAAATAGGCAATTATATTGCCCAGTTCATGAATTGGGTAATTACACAAACGGGGTGCAACATATATATATATATATCGAAACCTATGGTAAAATTATTGAATGCCTGGTTAGGTTAACTGAATGCCCCGGTTAGGTCAACTGTACGCCCTTGACGATTGGTTATGTCGTGATATTTTCGTTAAAACGCGGGATATTTTTGCTACCCGCACGAAGGGTAGCAAAAATAACTGAATGCCCCGTTAGGTTAATTGAATGCCCGGTTAGGTCAACTGAATACCTGGTTAGGTTCATTGAATGCCCGGTTAGGTCAACTGTACGCCCTTGACGGGGCAGATATTGAGAACTTTTAAACGAAGGGATAGGAATGTAATGAGTCCTCTCCTGAAAACAATGTTCATACCCAAATTGGAATACTGCTCGTTCCTAACATTCCCCTATAAAAAAGAAGACATTAGACAGCTGGAAGGGATTCAGAGAAGCTTCGCAGCCAAGATCAAAGGGTGCAAAGAACTAAATTACTGGGAAAGGTTACGCGAACTAAACCTATATTCACTGGAAAGGAGAAGAGAGAGATACACCATTATTTACACTTCGAAAATAACGGAGAAACTAGTCCCTAATCTTACTCTGAAACCTGTAACTCCCCAAACAACGGTAGAAAGTAGAAAAGGAAGACTGTGTCGTGTTCCCAAATTAAAGGCGAGACAGGAAACATCCTTAACCTGAAAGAAAATAGTTTTGTGTGAGAGGACCAAAACTGTTTAATCAGCTGCCCAAAGACCTAAGGAACACAAGGGGTGTTGCAGTGGACATCTTCAAAAGAAGATTAGACGCCTGGCTCAGAACAATTCCCGATGAGCCGGGCGTACCTGGCTATGTGACTATGTGAGGTGGAGAGTACAAGAAACCAACTCACTACTTCACCAGGCTAACTCGAGAGGGGCGACAAGCTTGACCTTCATGAAATGAGGAATCATCGCGCGGAACCTTTGAAAGGTTGAAAGGTACAGGGTGTTTCAGGTCGACCCTAGAAATAGGGAAATTGGCGGAATTACTATGACAAACTTCAAATACCAAATACAAATTTATTTCCAAATACCAATACCAATTTCCATAGTTCTAGGGTCGACCTGAAACACGCTGTGTATAGACTATATAGTAAAACCTCTCAATAACGACACTCCACTATAACGAAACCTCTCTTTACTGAACATCTTGGGTATTTCGAAAAACCTCTCTTTATCGAAAACACGTTTCGTTATAATTGTTTTCGCTAACTCAGCCTGAGCTGCACGTGTTCGTCTCCACCGCCATTTCCCCTGTCAAGAAAGTAATCGGCATGCTAGAATGTTTCTCCCTCACGGAGAATACTTAAAATACTTTTAAGTAATGCATTTAATATACTGTATATAAAGTATGTATAAATAACTAAAATATGCACTGCAATATCGGCAAAGGAAAACCTCTTTATAACGAACAACCTCTCTACAACGATAGCCATTTGGCCGATATATTTCGTTACAGAGAGGTTTAACTCTATACCTTTGGTTTTGGTTGAAAATTATATATATATATATATATATATAGAGAGAGAGAGAGAGAGAGAGAGAGAAATTTGTATTGCCGTTGATAAAAGGAAATTGATGAAAGATGAGATTTTGAACTTTAATATAGTGTGTATACATATTAAATATAAATAAAATGTAAATTATTCCATATATTTCCACTAAACCTTAATGTAAAAGATAATTTTATTTAAAACATTATTCTATTGTAAATTTATTATCAGTTATCAAATAAAAAAAAAATAAAGATAATATTATTACCACGTATTATTTTATTATCACGTATTAACACTAATAACGTCAGTTCTCTCCCCTTGCAGCCATCATTTTCTGCTTGAAATGGCTTAAACTCTACAAACATCATCTATAACGGATTCTCGCGCCTCAGGCAAGACTACATTCGAGAGAAAGAAAAAAATTCTGACACACTTCGCTCGGGCTGTAACCAATTGAACTGAGAATTTAATAGGAATATTACTCATTGAACGACTTAACTCTGATAGATTTTCGTATGCTTTGCTGTTATGAATGGATATGAAAATGTATGCAGAGTTGGTTGACGTAATATAAACCACTTTCGTAACGTATGACACAGATTTTCCTACAAACGATTCTGGCAACGGTAAAAGATCAAATTCATGTGCCATCTTCCGCGCATCAACGACTTTCCAGGAAGTTAGGCCTTTATTTGGTTGAATTGGTTTAGTTAAAATTTAATGGGTTCTACTTACTGCTTACAAACGGGATTTATATGCTTCATGATATATATATATATTATATATATATTAAAGTTTATTTTAATGTAATGATTTAACGAAGACAAATTATTTTAAGTGTTTCCAATGGTACTCAGAATTATAACTTGTGAATACAGCACAAGCAGCCGTCTGATTCATTATTTACATAATTATTAATAAAATAATAATTAATAAGCATATATATATATATATATATATATGGGATGAATTTCACAATAAAACACGTGAAATGAATAAATGCTGCAAACCCACAAGGAAAAAGAAAAACGATTCCAAGGCCTTTCGTGTATTCAAAGCTACACCTGACGAGGTGTAATACACGAAAGGCCTTGGATCGTTTTTCTTTTTCCTTGTGGATTTGCAGCATATATATATATATATATATAATATATATATATATGCTGTTTTAAGATATAATGTACTATATACTCTATAAACGCACTTAAATTAAAAACTTTTGCATCGTTAATGTGAACTAAAACTTACTTTTTAATTCACAATTAAGAAATGCAACCAAATTTTGTACCAATTTTCACTTTACACTGAGAAGCACACCTCCACCCACGACCAATTCAAAATACACAATGGCCCTCAAAGACTCAAAACATCTTTTATTTTTTAAGTTTCAAATTTTTCTTTTTCTTTTCCTTTTTTTGACGATGTAAAGTAAAATAACAGAAATATATGAATGAATTTGAATTAATTCGTAATAGTTGAAGTTTTTTCTCTTTTGTTTATGTCGATGTAGTGTTGGGTTTTATTCTCATTTTATAAACTCAAAATTTATTATAGCTTTGAATGATCGATAGGTATTTCGTTAGTTTTGAGAATTTCATAGTTCTGACGTACGTGCCCAATCCGTATTTTTATTTATGGTATTGAACGCCCGTTCTCTGTTACGTTAATTTTATCTCTTATTTTCGTTCAGGATTATTCGGCCTACCCAAGACGGATGGCCCTTTAAATTGATAGGCTAGGTTCCTTCGGCTTTCCACAAGCCTACTTGGAACGTTAATTTTCCCAGCTAACAAGAGGGGTCTATCACAAGGTATTTAAAACAACACACGCCCTCTTATAAATTTTATTAAATGTTACTTGACACAGTACATGCATTTAATATTTTATTCTGTATTACATCTATAAAATTTCAGACAATACAATAATCTTAACGTCAAAGACAAAGTTCACAGTGATTGACTTCAAATCGTTAAATTGATCAACAATGCTAAATCTAAAGAAAAGATTAACAGTTATCGGAATTTCAATAATTTATAGATCGAGGGGTTTTATGTTTTAGTGCAACAAAAAATACATAACAATAAATGAAGTGGTCGGAATTCGACCCAGATATTCAAAGGATAAATTTACTTACTAAAGGGTAGGAGACAACTTACTCCCACTTGTGCTGCGTACGGACCGTAGATTTACGGCCCGCTACAAAGCTTGCAAACTCTACAATAGGTTAACTAACGGGACTTCTTTCTGAACCCAAATGGACGGATTCAGGAAATTAGGGCCCAGACGTACCCTATTTCTTATTTAAGTGGAGCTAAATTTACTTAAGAGACCGTTCACAAAACTCTTGGTCCGTTGGTTAACATTAATTAAGTTACAATCAAATTCTCGGTTAAGGTCGCTAACCTTCAAGTGAATATTCTCAAATTTCCGCGTAAACGAATTTCATGAACTATAAGTTCTTAATTTTTACTTTAGTGACAATTGATTCTTTCAGTTTTAAGTTTTCTTACATTTACACGCCGATTTCCGCGTAAGCTAATGACATGGTATACTTTCCGTTTTAAAGTTTATTACGCCACAAGTCTACAGGGTGTTTGTTTAACCACAGTTAACTTCAAGGAGGAACGACTACAACTAACTTTTCAATTTTCGAATTTACTTTACAAATTTGAAGGACCCCGCCTTCCAATATTCTGCAAACCTATCAAATCATTTATTTTCATAAGATCGTCCCTCCAGAAGGCTATTACCCATACAAGAGAGAAAGAAGGCGTCTTCACTACGTTTCCCAGGATCCTGGGCCCCCTGATTGGAGCTGGACCTGATTTCCGAGTATAGACCCCTCCTTCTTCCCACGAAATACATTTAAAGACCGTTAACAGATTCGAAGCCCTAAGTTTATGACCCCCTCGTGGTTCAACTTTAGCAGCGTCTTCGAATCTGTCTTACAAAAGTCACAACATCATGCAAAAGAGATATAAAAATCTTCGACCTCGCGAAAGAGGAAACCACGTATTTGCACGCACGTCCAAAGCCGTTGGATTACCCTTCTCGCTGGGGTCGGGTCTCGGTGATAAACCTCTGTCCCCACGTGGCTTGGCTTTATTACTTCTCTGATAATCCGAACTAAGATAGAACAACTTTAAACAATCTGAAACACTTCGGATTTATTCGTTCATGAACGTTTAAAAACCAAACCACACTGTGTTCAGAGATGTACACCTCGAAATCTTAAGATTAACAATCCTTCACTTATTTTATAAAAGATCTCTGCCTGCAACTTCATGGTTACGACAGTTCGTTAAGTTTTTTATATGTAAAAATATGTTAATGAGTTTATTATAAAAAAAATTAATTATTTTTTGAGCGTATCTATCTAGAAGTTATAAAAGTTACAAAGATCAGAAGATCTACTCTAGGGTAGTCCAGGAATTACAGAGTTACAGACTAACAAAGACCCATTCTTAATGAGAGAGAGAGAGGAGAGAGAGAGAGAAATCATAGTCTAATATAATTTACTTTCGGCTATGGATGAACATTCTCATACTACGTTTACATTTAGAAGCATTAGAGGCTTTTCGCATAGAAATATTAATTGTAGTAAAGTACAGAACAAACCATTTTACATAATAATTTTTGTGAGAAGTGCCAAACTCGTTTCAAAAGCCTAATATGTTCAAGCGTTCATCGATAATTTAAAATAAAAATGAAGTATATTCATATTTCTACTATCCATTTAATGTTATTGTTTTTGCTGCTACAACCCAAATGATACCTTTCAAATTTAGTTACTACCTTCAGTCCTTCACATATCGTATTAAAACTTGAAATTTTAATTACAGTCGAAATCATTCCATGTACTTCAGTTTCCCCATTAACAAAATGAAAATTAAACTAAAGAAAACGACTAAAATCAAGGGAAAACTACTGAAGAATGTACCCACATCTCATTATATGAATTAATTAATTTGTTTATTCAAACAAACAAACAAACACTTTATCTCAGACTCAACAGGTACACACATTATACAAGAGGTCCATAGAAGATTAAGAGATAGTTGTCTGAAGCACTGACTAAGTAGGCCAGTGAATAATGAACATACAACTGCCTACGCCAATGCTTCCAGATTTGAGATTTATAAAATATATCGGAGACCAGTCCACTAACCATGGCTTCTATTATCTTATTGACCGACTCACCAAGCCTAGTGATAAATCTAAATACAAAATTGCGAATGACACTGGCACAGTTAGGCACCTTATTGACTACAAACAGCATACTGGCACTAGAAGGAGCACCATTTATAAATTTTGGAGTTCTTAATAAACTCCTTAAAATATTATTATATGCAACATATAATTTTCTCAAATTATAATCCTGTAGTTCCATCACAAATGAGCTGTATACATTGGAGTACAACAAGTTTTGAACAAAATCAACTTAACATCTAATGTACACCTATGAAATTTTCTAACCAAAGTATTTCCCTGAGCATATAATTGTCTACATTGCCTTAGAATATCACAGTCATCAGAAAGACTACCAGTTAGTATGTGGCGAAGATACTTAGTCTGGGTTATTATTTATGACAACATCATACCATTCAATTGAAATTCAGGAAATTTATATATTTGTAGGACTTGGTCCTCATAATCATAACATGACTCTTAGCAGGATTAAAACGTGTAAATTTCTTGTTGTCTTGTTAATTATTAACTGACAGTTTGGCCTGGCGAAGTTCATGGTGTTTTGCTCGATACAATATTACACTTTAATGCAAACGTCTCTTTGTGTTTCTTGGATGTTTTAAGGTGTTAATCATGCAAACTATTTATGAAACTTCTAAGTCATAATGTGCGTGATTACTTGGTTTGTATATTATTAATATTCTGGTATAATGACCCTTTTCAAAAAGTTGCGCCGCAAGCGCAAGCGCAACCAAAAATGTTGCGCCGCAAGTTGCGCCGCAACTTCCCACCTTTTATATGGATAATCTATCTGATGTACTGAAAACTTGTAAAGTAGGCTGCTATCTTGGTACAAAGATTCTTTATCATCTGATGTATGCAGATGATCTACACCTTTTCACTCTCAAATTAAAACAACTGAATTTCAAATTAAAATAAATGAATTTCAAATTAAAAGAAATGAATCTCAAATTAAAAGAACTGAATTTCAAATTAAAACAACTGAAGTTTAAATTAAAGCAAGTGAAATACAATTTAAAATATATGAAAGTCAATTTAAAACAGAGATTGTGTAAAATCTGAATGTGCATCGAAAGCTTTTATTTTATAGCTGGTGGGAGTACTTGGCATCTGAAACACGTTGGCAACATTCACAAGTCCCTAGCAACCGTTGCTATCCATGACTCGACTCTCTCAGTTACCAAGGACGTCCTCTCTGACCCGGCCAGCTCTCACTCGCTCTCACAGCTGTGCATTTCAAGGTTATTAAAAGAACTGAGTTACGCTTTACTGTGATGATTTGGATTATTTTTACAATATAAATTTCTACAGGGTGATCCAAAGTCTCTCCGCAGTAAGAAACAGCCTAATAGCCTACGCTTTGATAGATGTAGCCTAAACAAAAGGTCTAATAGCCTAGCTCCCATTATTCAATCATGGACGTGAAATAACTGTGGAGAGACTTTTGGATCACCCTGTATAAATTTATATTGTAAAAATAATCCAAATCATCACAGTAAAGCGTAACTCAGTTCTTTTAATAACCTTGAAATACACAGCTGTGAGAGCGAGTGAGAGCTGGCCGGGTCAGAGAGGACGTCCTTGGTAACTGAGAGAGTCGAGTCATGGATAGCAACGGTTGCTAGGGACTTGTGAATGTTGCCAACGTGTTTCAGATGCCAAGTACTCCCACCAGCTATAAAATAAAAGCTTTCGATGCACATTCAGATTTTACACAATCTCTGTTTTAAATTGACTTTCATATATTTTAAATTGTATTTCACTTGCTTTAATTTAAACTTCAGTTGTTTTAATTTGAAATTCAGTTGTTTTAATTTGAGATTCATTTCTTTTAATTTGAGATTCATTTCTTTTAATTTGAGATTCATCTCTTTTAATTTGAAATTCATTTATTTTAATTTGAAATTCAGTTGTTTTAATTTGAGAGTGAAAAGGTAGTTCTTATTTCTCCATCTGTAAAAGGGCTCAGCACAGATCTACTGTAGTTCTTATTTCTCCATCTGTGAAAGGGCTCAGCACAGATCTAGTTCTTATTTCTCTATCTGTAAAAGGGCTCAGCACAAATCTAGTTCTTATTTCTCCATCTGTAAAAGGGCTCAGCACACTTTTGAAAGTATGTGAAAAGTATGGGAAGGATAATGACAAAATAAAATCCTACTAAAAGTCATATTATAATTATGAGGACCAAGGCCTACGAGTATACAAAATTTCCTTAAATTCACTTGAATGATATGGTGCTGTCAGAAGTGACCCAGACAAAGTAACTGGGCCACATACTAAGTGATGATCTTTCAGTCAGATGACTGTGATATTATGAGAATGTAGACAGCTATATGTTTAGGAAAGTACTTTAATTGGAAAATTTCATATGTGTACAATAGATGTGAAGGTACTTTTTGACAAAGGTGGGCAGTTGCGCCGCAAAAAGTTGCGGCGCAACTTGCGGCGCAACATTTTTGGTTGCGCTTGCGCCGGACATTTTTAGAGAGTTGCGGAATTGTTTGCGGCGCAACTTATATATGCAGTTTCAAGATTAACGCGCAACGCGCAACATTTAATATTACTTCTCTGTAAAAATAACCCAAGCGAATGTAACTTAAATATTTTTATCTGACAACACTGCACTTCAATTGTTTACATTCAGTCACATTCTCAATGCGCCAGTATCACTGTCTGACTTTCTGTTGTTTTCGTTTCTTTTTACTTTTTAGTACTAGTACTAGTATTATGGATCGTTTTGTGGTGTCTGTGGCCGACAGCACTGATTCTGCCGACCAGGACATGGACAGAGAGGTTGAAGTGACTGGGAATAAGAAGGTCTTCTCAGCCAACAAGAAGTCAAGATACAGCCTCCGGAAGCATATGGAGAGTAAGCACGGCTACTGCCTTCAGAAGTTTTTGGACTGCTGTATGGACGGGACAAAAGAAGCCAAGAAACGCCATGCATCCTTGCACGAAGCTGCCACCAAGAGGCAGATGATGTGCCACCAACCAACCTTGATGGAGATGGCAGGCCCATCCAAGTGTAGGCACAACATCAGCAAAGCTACCTTCCAACATAAGGTGAGTCAGGAAAATTTGATTTCAATAATTTGCTGGTGCCAGGAAGAGACCCGGAGGAGTTGAGGAGGACGGTCACCAGCAAAGTTGTGTCGTTGGTGGACAGGGCCAGGAAGGATGAAGAGTTCAGCAGCAGCAGCAGTGATGCGGAAGCGTCAGACAAAGGGGACTTCCTCGAGCAGCTGTACGACACAGGAGTAATCAGCAAACAGAAGAAGGAGAGCACAATGCTGGTGAACAGTTTCCTGGACCAGAGGCCGGAGAAAAATATCGCGAGGAACGTGTTCACTTGCAAGGAACTGACAGACCTCTTTGTGCAGTATAACACACCCATTCCCTCAAGTGCGGCTGTAGAACGTCTGTTCTCTTTGGGGAAGGATGTTCTGAAGCCAAAACGGGCTGGACTCTCCGATCCACACTTTGAGATGCTGGTGTTCATGAAGGGGAACCTGGCTCTTATGTAGTGATTTTTGCATTTATTATATATTGTAATAAAATATTGATATCTTTTTCTGTATCAGATATATTTTGTTTAACTTGTAAAAAGGCTTTTTATTTTAATATTATTTTATTTATTTTTCAAAAGTTGCGCGTTGCGGTTGCGCTTGCGGCGCAACTTTTTGAAAAGGGTTGCGCTTGCGCGTGCGGCGCAACTATTTCAGCAGAGTTGCGGCTGCGGCGCTACAAAAATCGTTGCGCGTGCCCACCACTGCTTTTTGATGTACTATATGATGTATAATATGAGGAAATTATATAACAATGTATCCAGGATTTTGTTAAGAACCCCTAGGTTTATAAATGGTGTTCCTTCCAGTGCCAGTGTGTTGTTTATAGTCAATAAGGTACCTAACTGTGCCAGTGTGATACGCAATTTTGTGTATATAAAGTTATCACTAGGTTTGGTGAGTCAATCAATAATATAAAAAAAGCCATGATTAGTGGACTGGTAACTGATATATTTTATAAATCTCGAATCTCGAAGCATTGGCATAGGCAATTGGATATTCATTACTTAGTGTTTTGTGGGCCTATGTAATCGCTGCTCCAGAGACCTATTACTTAACCTTATATGGAGCACTTGTATAATGTTTGTGTCTTTTGAATCTGAAATTAAAATTGCTTGTTTGTTGTTACAGCTTTTACTTATTGTCACTTTTAAAGAGTATTATATATATAATATATATATATATATATATATATATATAGAAACGACGTGGTCATTGCAGTATATATATATATATATATATATATATATATATATATATATATATATATGAGCGGTCGGAGACTGGGCCAGTGATAAAAATTACTTTATTTCGTGCTGAAGTGTAGCGACTAAAAGACGTGTAAATTTTGTTGTGGTCACTATGTGGAATTTTTTAAGTGCGTGTTGCTTGTTTCTCCTAATCACTGTCGTACAAGTAAGGTTTCCTACAAATTAATAATAAAGAGTTTACATGGGCAGGTCTGAATTTTCATTATTTGAGCATAAAACTAAACAATATTTAGACCTATATATAGTATAGGCTTGCTTATGTCGAATGAAGTTAATTTTTGTTGCAGATTTCTCATACCAACTTGATCTGAAAATGTCCGCAGTTCATGCATTGTATTAAAATAATGAACTATCTTAATTCTTAGGATAACACCTTTTCTCTATAAGCGAACTGAAAACACTGAGGTCGGGGGTTCGACTTCTGGATGGGGGTTGGTAATAATTATCAAGGAGTTGCACAATCGGTCACATTAGTTGACCTAAGCCCTCCTCACTGATAATTGCCTGATTCTTGTCTCAGAAATGAAGTAAATTTACTGAAGGAAACCAATATGTTCTTAAATCAATATATATATATATATATATATATATATATATAGGCAAAGAACCACAGGGAAAAGGAAAAGGAAATACGAAATCCGAGCGCTTTCGTGATATATTCACATCTTCAGGGACAAGAAAATGTGAATATATCACGAAAGCGCTCGGATTTCGTGTTTCCTTTTCCTTTTCCCTGTGGTTCTTTGCTTATTAAAAAGATCACGTGTTGTTCTGTGATTTTATTGCATATATATATATATATATATATGATGCACATCCACATGAAAAAATGCTTATTAATTTAACATGTTTAATTGTAAAATTCATTCCATATATATATATATATATATATATATATATATATATATATATATATATATATGCATAAGTTTCATGTTTTGTTTGCAGGGAATTACTACTATAATTTAGCAAATGTTTGTGTGTCTGTCTGTCTGTCTGTCCGTCTGTCTGCAGAAAAAACTTTTACGTTTCTGAACCGGTTTCGATCAAACTTTATGGTGGATGGGAGTGATGAGTAATGAACGAAAATATACGTGTGACCAGCACCCCCCACCCAACCCCACCAATTACTAAGGGCCCGAAGGTCCCAGCACCGCGATAAAACTATAGAAAAGAACGCAACCATGAAAATCTTATGCTTCACATTGTGTCAAGATTTGTGAAGCTTAGGATTTTCATAACTGCGTTCTTTTCTATAGTTTTATTGACCAAATAATAATTGAACCCCCAATTACTGTCAGTTCAATTATTTGGTCAATAAAACTATGAAAATTTTAAGTTTCACAAATCTTGACACAATGTGACAGTCATGATTTTCGTGACTGCGTTCTTTTCTATAGTTTTATTGCGGTGCTGGGGCCTTCGGGCCCAGTAATGGAGAGGGGGGGGGGGCTGGTCATACATATATTTTCGTTCATTACTCATCACCCCCATCCACCATACGAAGTTTGGTCGAAATCGGTTCAGAAATGTAAAGTTTTTCTGCGGACAGAAAGACAGAGAGACACGTTTTTGCTAAATTCTAGTAGTAATGTATAGGAAAAGATATAATCCAAATTAATCTACATTTTTAGCATTTTGTAAAGTTAAAATTACTCATTTATGTGCTGTTGAACTTATTAAGTAAAAGTTCAATAATAATGAATAGAAAAATTGAAAGAGGAAGTGTGGAATAGTCGTTTAGGGTAGGTTTTTTATCTAATACATATAACAGTTTTAAAATATGTATGTATGTCAATTGGTTGGTGCAAATAGTCAATAATTTTGAAATATGAAGTGTGTGAAGGATGATCTTTTGAGCATATATATATATATATATATATATATATATAGGTATATGGTGTCTCAGAAGAAGTCCCTGTGCACCAATACATATATATTCTCTGAATAATACTTATCATATTATTCAGAGATTATATATGTAAGTGCACAGAGACTTTTGAGACACCTTGTGTATATATATATTTGTACACTGCAAAGTGTACGTATAACACACACACAAATATGTAATAACAATAATATAATAATTAAAACTAAATAATAATATGACATTTATGTATATTATTATTAATATTGGTACTTTTGCATTATCCTCCCAACACTAATTTTTTTTTATAATGCACAAATTCTGAAATAAAAAAAGGAAAATGATATAAGTGTTGGGAGCAAAATATTCTGAAATTACATCATTAGTTATATGAATAAATATTCTTAACCTAACCTAACCTAACTTGAAGCCGGCTAACTACGGCTAACGCCTGCGGCGGGCTGTTTTTAACCCTAACCAAACCTAACCTAACCTAATCCCAACACTAATTTTTTTTATAATGGAAGGAAAATAAAGTACCATAACCAAACCAACATTATATAAAAAAATCAGTGTTGGGAGGATAATGCAAAAGAACCTTAATATTTAACACAGATAGGTAACTCTTTAACTAATTTGCAAATGCATGACAATGTGAACCAGGAGAGAATCGACAGAGGCGAAATCATACAGATGTTTTTAAACATTCACACCTGTTCATTCACATATTTTCATAATCGTTTACTGCGAAACACCTGTTTGGATCGCGGTTTTCTCCAACAAAGTTAATAAGCTTATTTAACTAATTGCTTAAAATACAACGATGTCAGCGCACAGTTAAAATCGTGCAACTTTATCCCAGCAAGTTAGAGTCATCCACACCGTAAATATATGACTGTTACATTTAGTACAGTGCAAACTATGAAAAAAATCCATACACTATTATATAGTCAGTGAACTCATACATATACAACTACAGTAATATGTTAAGTGTCTTACCGTTGGTATTCACATGCTATACATAATCACCACACATTCACTACATAACTATTTCACTCTTCAATTAATTTGATTTCTATTTTCTACTTTTCTCTCCATTCAACAACTTAGGTTAAGTAGTTACTCTCCCTAGTTACGTTTAAGTTATTTATAATTAGTTTCTGTTTATATAACTAAAAATTAGACCGTTAATTACCGTTAATTAGGCCCGGTGGTAGTGTCTCCGAGCAATTGATACGATGAGAAAATGGACATAAGTTTTGTCGTGAGTTTTAGGTTAGTTGGTTGGTCTGTTTTACGTTCTTCGTCCATTTGAGGGATCTGAGACGGGCAGTAACGCGAACTTCTACCCGTTTCGTCTACAGGACATCCCACGGACATTAAAAACTAACCTAACCCAACTAAGCCTAACTTAACTTAATCTAACCTAACCTAAGCCTAATCTAACCTAAATTAACTCGTCGAAAGAATGACGTTGGTCCGAGGTAACACCACTAAACGAGAAAAACAAGTCCTCTTCAAAAGGGGAACTGGTCAAATCAAATATATTACCTATAGCGGGCTTTTTACCCACCCACCCTTCCCCACTTCTCAAACTAGCTTGGGACAGTCTATGACCGAATTCTTTCGACGTGTGTCCCGTGAGTTAAGTTAGGTTAAATGTGAAAGGGTTGGTAAAATGTCTCCCCCATAAAATGAGTATTGGTTCTCAGTTTAAGAGTGCCAACTAAATATATTTATCCAATTTCACTTGGACTGATAAAACGTTGTAAATGGAAGTTGAAAGAAGCTTGTTATTATTTTCTGCTGTGGAACTCGGTTTTCCCTTTAGAGTTTAGACTGATTATGTAATTTATATTAAATAAATATTAATAATACGCTTTCCTATTTCTGAGGAAAAAAATTAGCTTCTTTATTTTTATTCCAATATAAAATAAATTTATATTTGATACTATAAACTTAAGTTTTTCACAAAATCAAAATTCTGGAAACTGACTCTGGGCATGTATACCCAAATTATATACATTCCGAGATGCAAACGGTCGTGAGTACACCGTTTTTTTATTCTGCAACTTTTTCCTACACGTTGTTTACCTTTTCCAAAAAATCTCTTCATTTATTACTATTAGTTTTAATACAGGGTGATCGAAAAGTCTCTGCGCAGTAGTAATAAGATATTTACTTTATTGAAATTTTACATAAGGAGATATAAGAATTCTATAAATGTAAAGACATATCATTGTTACCTCTTTAGAGTAAGTAACGTAGCAAGACTTAGCTTAGACTAGCCTAGACTTCGCCAATATTTTGTTAAAGATTTCACGATATGTACAATTTTCATTAAAATATCTAACTTCAATAAAGTAAATATCTTATTACTACTGCGGAGAGACTTTTCGATCACCCTATACCATGGGTCGGGGAACTTTTTGGGTATTACCCAAAAATCTATTTGAGTAAAATGAAATTACCCCCAGACTTCAAAGTAAACAAAAAACAAGCCAATTGCTCTTAAAATTGTTGCATATGGTGTCTCTCATACCGCACGCATTACCCCAAAATTTTTAAATGTACCCCCATTTGGGGTAATTTACCCCTGTTCGCCGACCACTGCCCTATACAATAGACCTTGAGAAATTTTTAAACCTCGTTTTCATTATCAAACTAAAAGGGATAACTTTTTTAAAAATTTTTGCAGGGTGAAAATGCAAGCCTAGTAAATGTGACGCTCTTTAGCCAATCTCTTTGTCCCGGGAGCATGTCATTCATCTCGGAGCAGATCCAGCCCACTTACGACGAATTGGGAGACATAATGTGGATAGATATTTATTCATACGGATTTGCCACAGTAAGTAATTTTCTTTACGTATGAAATGTACGAGTATATTCGACGTTAGGCAGGAGATAGGGAGTGCTGGAACTCCCGTTTCTCCTGTCACTGTTCTCCTTAGCTGATCTTTTTCCGTGTCTCATCTACCCTGTGAGCAATCCAGCGTGCTCTCAAACACACATTTCTCCCACTAATTCTCACAACAAATGCATGCATCTTATATACTACGCAATCTTTTCAAAATTAAAAAGCAAAACAAAATGGCATCGACCTCGAGAGCCTCGGAATCCCTTGTGGAGGGGACCATAAATGTTCCCACTTCTAGCTCCCCCGCTGCCGATACCGGGAATGCAGACCCGGGCAACGGGGCTGATTCTGCTACTGCCCATTCGAGATGTTCTGGGCCTCTGCCTGATTCACTTTTCATAAACTTCAACGTTTGTGGCCTTTCCTCTAAACCTCACGAAAACTCAGGTGTCTGGGAGGACTGACAGCAACTCCTTTTCTGTACCGTCTTACTTTCTCGATACTTAGTTTCATTCTAAAGGTGGATGTTGTGTATATGTACGCAACGACCAAATTTGCTGTCGTATTCTCGAACTTGAATCCTCCGAATTCTACACCCTCTGGCTACGGCTTACATCGTTACATGCCAATCTCAAACTAAATACATCTGCGCTGTTTACCTTTCTCCTAATTCTACTGAGTATCCAAAATTCTTTGACTACCTCACTTCCAAAGTGGAATACATTTTATCCCACTCTCCTTTTGCTGAAATCTCCAATTTAAGAGATTTAAATGTTCACCACTACCTTTGGCTTTCCTCCCATTTCACTGACACCCCTGGTGAACTAGCTTACAACTTCTCTATCATGAATGACCTAAAGCAGATTGTATAACGCCCTACTCGTATCCCCGATCGCCTTGGAGATAGGCTCAACATTCTGGATTTATTTCTCATCACTCATCCTTCTTACTCTGTGAAACTATTTTTCTCCGTTGAGCTCCTCCGACCACAACTTTATATGTTTCCTGTCCTGTCGCTCCAGTTCGGCCTTTGGATTCTCCCAAGAGGAGATGTCTTTGGCATTTTGGCACCGCTGATTCCTTCATCAGACAAAAATGTGAAAACCTATCCAATTCTAGTTCTTCTCGCTCTTTCTGGCACCTAGCCAAGAACCTCTCCAACAACTTTACTTCTTCATCTTTTCTCCGCTTTCCCATTCTGACGATTCAGTTGCCGTCTTTTACCCTGATAAAGCTGAACTCTTCGCTCAAACTTTCGCCTCGAACTCAACCCTGGACGATTCTGGTGCTGTTCCTCCATCTCCTCCTCCCTCTGACTTAATTATGTCTGAAATTAGGACCTCTTCCAAAGATATTTTTTCTGCCCTATCTGTACTCAACTCTAGAAAGGCGTACAGTCCTAATGATGTCCCTCCTGTTGTTCTCAAGAACTGTGCTTCTGTGCTGACACCGTGTCTTGGCAAACGTTTTCGTCTTTGTCTTTCATCTGGTACTTTTCCTTCCTGCTGGAAGTTCGCTTTCATTCAGCCTGTCCCAAAGAAGGGTGACCGCTCTCAACCCTCCAACTATCGTCCAATTGCTTTGCTTTCTTGCCTTTCTAAAGTTTTGGACTCTATTCCTGATAGGACAATTCTTAAACACGCTTCCTCTCACAATCTTCTTTCAGATCGTCAGTATGGGTTCCGCAAGGGACCCTCTTCTGATGATCTTCTTGCATATCTTTCTGACTCTTGGTTCTCGAGTCTTTTCAAGAGTTACAATTTACTTTGATGTTAATAAAAACAATAATGTTGTACGTTTCATTCAGACGTTGCAAATTTTAACCCTTTCACTACAGGCATAGCTTTGAAGCGAATTATATGAATTCGAATTATTGAATTCGAATTATAATACATATATCCCCCCCCCCCGATTTTCAACCACAGGGGGTGGAAAGAGAGGGATATAACCTTGGTTTATAAACTACACAAGGAGTTCAGAAAAGATTAGGAGTTGGTTTATTTACAACGCTCGGATCTGAGCGCAAATTGGACGTGTAGTTTATATGCCACACCCGGAGTGAAAGGGTTAAAACAACTTAAAGTTTGTTCATGTTGTTCATATGACGTCCAGATCCTCATGTTCGAAGAATCTATTCGATATTGAATTTTATACGTAGGATGAACCTCGCGAAGATGGGGAAGGTTACTTCTTCAACAACCAACATGGTCCAGACGAGTGCTACGGAAACCTGGTTCTCGAGTGCGGCAAGAATAACATCACGGATTACGACCTATACCTCAACTTTACCTTCTGCCTCATGAGCTCAGATTATCCTCCTTCTTCAGGAAAAGAGGTGTGGCAGGACCTCTCCTCAATTTTATAATCGTAGGACCCAAAAAAATCTAAATTCTGATTCTCTTTCTATATCATTTCTGTAAACCATATTATAGCTCATCTTCTTTACCATGCAAGTAACATGGTCACAAATCATTTTTAGATCGTTTTTTAATTTATCAAAAAATTAAAATTAAAAATATTCAAAATAAAGTTTATAATAATCACGATTTCCAAGCAATGTTTCGTCAGAAAAGTTCTAATTTTATGTATTAGACTTCTTTACACGAGAAACAGGTAAAATATGTATAGTCAGAAATAAGTTCACCTAGAAACAGAGTTCGTTAAAAGCATAAAAAAAAAAATATTCAGAAAGGAGGGGCCAAGGGTGAATACCTGCAAAAGCGCCCCCCCCTCCCCGTAGAAGAAGAATAGAGCTAAATTAAAGGTCCAGGGTTTTCAAGATGCCTGGACACTGCGTTTGAAAGATTGGAGGTCATAGACAGGGGGAAAGATGGATTGAGGAAGATTGTGCCAGAGTTGACCGGTTGAGTAGGTGAAAGATTGAAAATACCGATTAACCCTCGCGTTAGAGAGTTGGACAGGAAAGGAATGAGAATGTGTAGAAAGTCTGGTACTGCGTGCTTTCCTTAAAGGAGGAGTAATACTGAAGTAATAATTGGTAATACCATGTTTTTCTTTGGGTATTTTATTCTCTTTAATAAAATTAATAAAAATTAATATAACTTCAAAAACAAAACCCAGTCATTCCTGATAAATAATTTATCATGATTTTTAGGCGATCTTTTTTCCGAAATTGTAAAGTAAATATTATAGAAATGGTACAAGAATTAAACATCTTTTCTTTTCAAATAACTATGAATGAATATTATATTTTTCCTTATTTTGTCGCAAAGGTTTAAAGTCTTCATAAAAAAAAAAAAAAAAAAAAAAAAATCCTAGGGCAAAATTTTTTTTTCAAATGATTTTGATAAGCCTACTTTTAAAGTACTTCAGGCGGGATTCTTTATTTTTTAAATTAAATATTCTTTGCATATCGATTCTAAATTTTAATTTTAATTTATAAAATTTAATTCTACAAATTTTATTAGCCCTGTATAAGAGTCCAGCGGCCATAACTCAGTGGATAACATTTTCCCTATATAAGCAAAGTGATGACACTGAGGTCGGGGGCTCGAATCCCGATGATGGTGCTTATTACTAATAATTCAGGACCTAGCACAGTGGGCCGCGGTATTCTGATCTGAATACTGCGCCAATGTCAGTCCCTCATGACTGATTAGCCTTATAACAAGCACGGGTCTCGCGAGACTGAACAAAATCACTGTGTTGGTTGAAGAAAGGTATCTTAAAGCTGAATGAAATTGTCTGATATTTGACAAAATAAACCAAATTAGCATCTCAAAAGTTACAGGATTAAGCTTTAAGTGTGTACAATACTTTTTTCTTGGAAAAAAAGGTACCCGTACTCAGATTTGACGGACTCCTAGAAGGGTGGGGGAAATAATGGATTTTTTAAAGTTTTTAAAAAAAAGCTGCCGGTACTGCGCACATTTGCGTACCGCCGCCAGAAAAAAAAATTATGTGTGCAACTATACTATCGCATTTTATTTCAGTGCGCCGATGAGGTCGGAATTCCGTACGACCAAATCGAAGAGTGCGCTAATTCGACTGAAGGGGAAATCATTCTCCACGAAGTCGGGATCCTACAATCTCTTATTGTCCCCAACATCACTCACCTTCCTTATTTACTCGTCAATGACGTAAGAAATTTGTATTACATTGGAATAATGATTTAGCTTTATTGTCGACACATATTTTTAACCCTTCGTTGTACAACGTCCACTCATTGACTTTATTCTGGCCAACGCCAGACAATTTTATTCAATCTTAGGTAGGCCTCAATGCGAGAAATGGGTACATGCAAATGTGGGCGAAAAATAGAAGTGAAAATTATTTATTTTTTAATTTTCTTTCTTTTCTTGTACGCAGTTGCCAGAAATTTACTAACTGTAATTGACTGTAATGCTATCCAGCAATAACACTTTGAATACATTTTTATGAGTTGTGACCTTAAAGTAAGATCCTAACTGGGGGTGATTATAAGTAGCAGTAATGTAACAGTGATGATGTAGTGTATTCTGGTAAACTCACCAGTATATAGTAAACATATAACGATATCACTGCCAGCAGGGAGAGCAGTGCATTACAGACTACCTGTCACGGTTCTTCATATACTAATGATTGCAGAATTATCATTGGTTTTGCTTTACCTTTTGATTATTCAGTTTTGTAACGTAGCCACAGAAGATCTATGACATTTTTCCCTTTTTCTTTATAAATGTAATAATAATAATCTCCATTGTTTTTCTTTTGCATGTAAGAATTACACTGAAATTGATTACGAGGACACAGACTTCCTGAAGAACCTGATTTGTTTACTGTTTGAAGGAGAACTACCTGAAGTATGTCTGTAGATAATGAGGGTCGACAGTTGATTTCAGTTTACAGGCTTCGTGATAAATATTTCTTTCAACATGTACGAGGTACATATATATATCTGACCAATGAATTTCCCTGTATTCACTACGAACAAAATTCTTATAATACGCATCTTTTATTAACAAAATTAACTTATTTTTACTTACAAAATAATAATTGTATTTACAAATTTATTATTTCATTAACAAAATTAACTTATTTTTACTTACAAAATAATAATTGTATTTACAAATTTATTATTTCATTAACAAAATTAACTTAATTGAAGTAAAATAATTGAATAATGTATTTTTTATTTGTCTCTTTAACCAATATTCTGGTTAATCTTTTTTTTTCTATTATTTATTTACCTTTTCAATAACAGTTTTAATGAAATACATTTAATTGGACGGAAGGACTTCATGTATTTAAAAATTACATAAGAAACTTGAAAAAATACCACCTGCAATATTTTTACACGACTATTATACTATACTTTGTAGCTCTTCAAAATTGTTGATGATAAATTTTATATAAGATTTATATTTCAAAACTACAGTGCCATAACTGGCTTTAAAATTATAAGTATAAAGAGGACAAGGTATGTATTTAGTAACTGATTGACAGCAGTTATAATCTTAACTGGCTGCATGACAAAATATGTTGAAACAACGACTGAAAACCAGCAGTTGTTTCATCAGAAACTATAGTTATTTGCATGATTTTGCCCTCATACTAACAGTCAGGATCATACGTACAACAGAGGACATCTACAGCTTAATGCGAAATCCGAACCACGGGCCTTTACATCATCTGGGCGCAGAGGACAGTCTCTCATCTAACTACTACACATGCAGACCAGTGTTGGTTAACTTCGCCCATCTTACGGAAAGAGGTGTGACATGGCCACAACGCAGCCCTATTTCATCAGTACAGTACTTAATCTAATATTATCAGCAGAGTTCGGCTCAAATGTGAGAAACGGACTAACGTCATCTGATGGATTTTAACATTTAATTGATAAGTTTCTGTGGGTTAGGTTAGGTTAACTTCATTTTTATAGTGTCGGTAGGTATATAAAAAGTCTAGTCGGTCAAGTGGGTATAACTCCGTGAGTTGAATCGTAAGGTAAAAATAACTTTTTAAAAGATGCGAAGAAAAGATTTTTCGACTAATATTTCATTCAGTTTTTGTGTGTGATCAATACACTTACAAAAACTAATATACAGAAATTGTTTAGTTTTCTTTCATGAGGCTCGAGAATGAGGAGTCATATGTATAAAACAAATGCATAGGATACAAAAAACATTGTTTTAATGTGAACTGCGTCCCAAATCTTAGTTTTTTTGTACAAATTTTGGTTACCAATGCATAACACTTTACATGAACTGGAATAGAGTCAATTGCAGTGTCATTGCAGAGTTTAGCAAGTAGTTTTAATATTTCTGGAATTAAGAATTATAATTTAACAAAAAATCGTCTTTCTAATTCCATTTTTGAGTCCACCCTCAAAAATAAAGTCTCGATTCCGAGTCTAATTCCAAAAATACTCGTACAATTTTTTTTATTATTATTACTACTTATATACGTGCTTCTACCTCGTGGTGAACGGACGTTTTGTTTTCGCTCTGTGTAATATCGAAATAACTAGTGTTTATAAGTTTAGCGGTAAATTCTATCATCTCATACCAGTGTGTGTATTAAATGTTGGTGGCATATAGCCAGTGGTGGGCACCGTTAACCAAAAAGTTAACTTCGTTAACCGCTAATCCGTTAACCAAAAAGTTAACTTCGTTAACCGTTAATCCGTTAATTCGTTAAACATGTAACGGAAGTTACCGATAAACCGTTAACGTTAACTTTTATTATAAAAAAAATGAAAAACACAATATATATATAATTTAATTTTCCCTCTTCTTCTCGTTCTCCATTTTGTCCATGAGATGCATGTTGCCCTTCATGAAAATTAGCATATCAAAGTTTTCATCAGACAGGGATGATCTCTTGGCCCTCAGGATGTTCTTGCCCATAGAGAACAAACGTTCAAGTTCAAATATTTCCACATAAATTAAAATAGTCATCCATAAAATTGAAAGAAAACCAAAAGAAAACGATGTAGACTTATGCCCCTTTTGTCCTGTTGGTACTTAGAAGTTGACTCAATAAATCCTTTATTATTTCACACTTAAAAATAATGAACAAGAACAACAATTGTTTGAAGCATTCTTGAACATTTCAAGAACAAGATAAAAAAAAATAACCCTTACCTTTGTTATTTGGAACAGATATGGCACAGAATATTCGGGAAGTAATTGCACTGAAATTTCTTCGGTCTTCACAGCAGAGATACTAAAGAGTAAACAGCCTCTGGCGCCACACGCTCACATTTACTTCTCAACGCCATCTATTATCTCATAAAGAAACTAATTCACATTGGGACTTGAAAGTACCGGCAGGATCAACCGGGTAGAAAAATAATTATGGAGATTTTAAAGATGTGGTACCTAGAAGTACCGCCAGGACATAAAGGGTTAAGGTAAAAACGCTCCCATTGTAAGACATCAATTGACTTAATTTATGTCATCAAAGTGACATGAGAATTGAAATCTTACCTGATCAGTTTTATGGTTCTTGAAATGTATCAAGGAGACTACTAATAAGGTACTCACAGACATATTATAAATATACATGACTTACTTGACAACGATTATTTTTAAATATTCACTAGCACAAACATGTTGCGCAAGAGACAGACTGCAAATGAAACGAATGTAGTTATTTGTTGTAATTGTTACATATATATTATTGAAAGGGCCTTAAAATGCTCGTGATATTTCTTGAAAGAAGTTGAAACATTCAACTCAAATGGCAAATCTTTCCGCCTGATTTTACAGTCGACCATGTTTTGCTCAAACCAATGCCATAAATAACTACCATATTTGGTAAGACACAAATTGTGGCGACGGAAACAAATATATCGCCTGATTTTGCACTGCGGAAATGGAAATTCGTTCATCACTATTAACAGTGGCGGATTAATTGCGCACCTGCTCAGCACTGAAAATAATAGAAACTTTTAAACGTTTATTTATGAATTTTTTGGGTTAACGGACTTGAGTTAACGGAAGTTAAATGTAACGGAAGTTAATTAGTCCGATAATGATTTTCAAAGTTAACTTAAAAGTTAAATCGTTAACGAAAAAGTTAACTTCGTTAATTAACGATTAACGGATTAACGGTTTGTGCCCAGCTTTGCATATAGCGTGCACAAAGAAAAACAACGTAAATTGAACACAAACTGAAAACAATTCGAACGGAAAAATAGCTTTCCTGAGATTTTTATATTAGGTCTATAGAGGGAAAGAAGGTCGAGGTTTCGCAGACGAAATTCGAAAGAGCCATAAAACGGGAAGGTCGAGGTTTCGCAGACGAAATTCAAGAAGCGAAAAGGAAATAGATAAAATAAAGGAAAGAATGGCAAAAAATACGAAGAAATGTGTGAATTGCGGTAAATTCAGAAAGCTGAATAGAGTTGGATTATGTTTAATGGAATACGCGACGCCCCAGCTCTGCGATTGCAGAAATGAAGTAGATCAGACCACGGGCTTAAAATGCGTTCTATTCAATACATTTAAACGTTACGAATGCATGAACTTAGATAGAAAAGACAGGAAAATGATGAATAAAATAAACAACAAAATCATAGGCCTGTATGGCTTCCTGTGCGTCAAGTGCATGGAAAACAATAGAAAAGGGAACGGAAAATGTTGAAATTGAAGAATCAGGTGCAGCAATTTTACCGACAGAAAACCAGGAAACACCAAAAAACGACGACACAACCGAAAACGAGATTCAGGGCAACACACTACAGGGAGGTGCAAAAGTAGCCTCAGACGAAGAAATACCCCCTGCAAAAGAGGAACCAGAACACAAAAGAGAAAGAGAGATACCAGGAACACAAATAAAAACACGCCAAAGACAAAAAAAAAAAAACGAGTAGGGAAGAAGCGGTAGCGGAACAGAAGAAAGAAATTGAATCACATAGGATTCGTAAGAAATTTAAACGATGGGTCATATACGAATATTGTAAAACAAACTCGTGTGAATATGGTTGAAAGTGCATGTACATTATTGTACAATCTTCCAAAAAAAAATTCTATATGATGAGGAATGGAAGATGCAGGTACCGACCAAACTGCAACTTTGGTCAATTACAGAGAAAAAATACCTTAATATAGAGTGCCTGTATTTTCACATAAAGGATACGCAAAGAAGAGAACGAGGAAGAACAGATCACAGTCGGAATAGAAGTAATAACAAGAGGAATGAAACATTTTTTAGAGGAAATGAGCATGATAAAAGCACAGCTAGCCCTTTTGCCAAGACAGAACTTCGCAGATATATGCACCACAACATTACGTATATCACCCTTCTGTTCAACACCACTCACCGCTAATACAACGACATAGTGGTATCAAGGGCCGCAACTCCAGTACTGTACTCCCAAATGCAGCGGCCCAACCAATAACACCAAACAGGAACTGACATCGACCAGGAAACGACCAGTACATATATAGGAAAACTGAACACGGAGATTAGAAACCTAATAAATGTATTATGCACAAATATACAAGGGCTCTATACTGACCATGCAGGCTGCAAATTACAATACTTACAAAATTTAGTTACGGAAACCAGCTAACGGAAACACACATAAATGCAAAAAGGGCTGTGAAAACTGCATCGAAGATACTGAAATAGCAATGCTGGACTACAACATATACAGAGCAGATAGAGTGGCTAGACAAAGGGGAGGGGGGTGTATCTACGTGAAAAAAAACATACACATGTGAGGTGAAGGTAAGTAGATCAAACAGCACAGTCGAAATTATTATTTTAGAAGTAAAACAACTCAACCTAACCATTATGGATGTCTACAGACCACCGAACACCACAAAAAGTGAATTCCAATTTGCCAAATTAAATAGAAAACATATTAAAATTAGGTGAAACTCCAGCAACAAATATTCTAATTTGTAAAGATTTTAATTTCCCATTCATAACATGGCAGAAAAATGACGAAGTCATATATGTTGAGAAGTTTCATGGCAACATTACAAAAGATGATAGAACCCAAGCAATAATGCTATAGGTGTTATGGAACATTAGCCCTTATCCAGGAAATCTGTAAAGCCACTAGAAAAGAGAACGCTTTGGATTTAATTTTGACAAATAACAATGAGATCTACAGATCTACAGAAGCTAAGGCTAACAAAGACCCTAAGATCCACTTTAAGGTTAGCCCGAGAGAAAGAAGAGAGTAAGGGGTTAAAAGAAGATAATAGGGAGTTAAAAGAAGAGAATAAGGGGTTAAGTAAGTAGCAAAACCTATCATTCGTGGGTCAACATTCATTCAGAAAAAGAGTGAGAAAGACTCACCATCACCATCCGCAGGCCACTGCCGACAAGTCGGAAAAATAGTCGAAGAGAATAGGAAAGGGGTGAAGATGAAAAGAAGCAAAATAAGAACGCTTACAAAGCATGCAAACACAGTCTTAACTCAAAGAAACACTGTCATACCATACAAACTACAGACATGCAAGTAGAGAGAGAATGAGAGAACAAAAAAAAAGTATGAAGAGTATAACAAAAAGTGGGTTAGTTTACGCTACGGACTACATCTAATTTCGTGTTAGTTTATTTTTTTTTAATAATATAATTTTATCGCTGGCATATCACACGCTGGCATGTCACAAGCTGGCATCAATCGTCAACAGACTCAAACCTCGACTGTCAACCCCAGAGCTCCTGTTGCTAATTGTTTTATTATTTTAAACAACGATAATATTTTTAAAATGCCTATCTAAACGGTTTTCAAACATATTAACGCCGGTAGAGCTCACGACGGACTCGGGAAGATTATTCCATTTATCAATTACTTTAAACGTAAAAACGTTTTTAGTGATGTTAGTAATGAAACGTCTACCACGTAATTTAAATCCGTTATTACGAGTATTGCTATTATCGAAAATAAACAATTTGTCAAAATTTACGTTATCGATTTTATTAACGATTTTGAAAACTTCAATAAGCTCCCCCCTTAATCTCCTAGTTTCGAGTGAATGCAATTCTAACTCTTTAATCTTATCTTCGTAAGACTTGTCGTGTAGTGACGGAATTAGTTTCGTGGCGCGTCGCTAAACCCTTTCCAACCTATCAATATCCTCACGCAAATACTGGCAACAAAACTCAACGACATATTCTGAGGCCTGACTAGGGACTTGTAAAGAGGCAATATAATATTCTTCCATTTAAATTTGAAATTACGCGCTATGAAACCTAACATCCTATTAGCTTTTGCGCAAGACTCCAGGCACTGGTTCCTAACTTTTAAATCGTTAGATACGCGTACGCCTAAATCTACTTCCTCGTCAACGCTCGCTAACTGTCTATCACCCATCGTGTACGTGTGATTGTTGTTACGAGAACCTATATGCGAAACTTTTTGCTAAATTCTGACCACAGTTTTACGAAGGGTACATTTTCCTGAGCACAAATCTCTTCAAGCTTAGTGTTAAAAAATAGTTTTTGACGTAATCCTAGGACCTAAACCGTGCCTAGGGGTAATACTTAGAACTAAAGACCTATCGGATCACATGAAGATCCGTCACTCCAGCCTTTTTTAATTGGCTTTATAAGGCCAACTAACGAAAATATCACGACTTAACCTAACCAATCGTTAGGTCAACTGTACGCCCTTGACGATTGATTAGGTTAGGTCGTGATATTTTCGTTAGTTAGCCTTATAAAGCTAACTAAAAAAAGGCTGGGGTGACGGATCTTCAGGTGATCCGACCTATCTGACCTTGCCTTCAGGGACCTAATTAAACCCCTGTATCTCTCCAAATGGTCAGGTACTCTCGTATCGGGCCTATACGAGTCGTTGCCCCCTACCATCGTCACCAACATAGAGTGACGAGAGGCAACATCAATCCTATCTACTTCGTTTTTAATTCTGTCAACCCCGGCCCCTAGTAGACAGACCCTCCTCCTCTTGGTTGGATTCCGTTCAACGAACTCCTTATCCATATGACGCACTAAGGAGTCCCCAATTAAAATCGTTTCCCCCTCGTTCACATCCCTATCCAACTGGGCGAAAGGGTTCGAAACCTCGATAAGGGGGGGGGATTCCTAACACCTAATGTACGTGGTCTAGCTCCACCTTTAACTACTCTAAATCCTTCCCCGTCTACTAATCTCAGGCCTACGTTAACCCCTTCCTCAACTCTATCTAACCTTCCCGATAAGCTACCTATACTAGAAGCTAGGTTCCTAATCTCACCCTTCAACTTACTAACGTCTTCACCGTTAGTATAGGTTCGGCCTTCGTCAACTGTAAGCCTTACCCCTGCCCTCACCAAGCGTTGCAAGTCTTCCCGTCACCTCGCGTACACTACCTTTTAAATCAACTATCTCTTCACTTAACTCACAAAAGAAACAAACCGATCTCTCGGTAATCGCCATAGGACCGCCGTTGTAATCTTTAAAATCAGTATACCACCGACTAATCCCATACCTAGTACACGAAGCTTTCTGCGACGGCATCGCGCAACCGCAAGTTAAAGTAGTTAACGTTTATAACCGTCACAAGTTTAATTAATATTGTAGTTGGCATAATATCTTGTTGGTAGATATTTTTGTGGGAACGTTTTTGTGGGCGTTCACCCTTTGTCCATCCTTCTTGCATATATTAAAGTTATTAAAATAGGTAGTAAAATCAGCTTAGGCAAACTCTTTCGTCTTTGTCTCTCATCTGGTACTTTTCCTTCCTGCTGAAAGTTCGCTTTCATTCAGCCTGTCCCAAAGAAGGGTGCCCACTCTCAACCCTCCAACTATCGTCCAATTGCTTTGATTTCTTGCCTTTCCAAAGTTTTTTAATCTATCCTCAATAGGAAGATTCTTCTTTCAGATCGTCAGTATGGATTCCGCAAGGGACGCTCTACTAGCGATCTTCTTGCATATCTCTCTGACTCTTGGTCGTCAGCCAGACTCCTTACTGAGCTGACGCATTCCCTGAGCTCTCTGATATTGTTTCTACTTTTGGATATTGCCGATAAATTTACTGTTGGAAAGTTTTGAATTTTATACTCACATTTTTATAGTTAAGTAACTGAATGTTAGTGGTTTTTAGTGATTTAGAAGTTTTCATAGCGTGCCGGCTTAATTTAATTTAATGTGGGTAAACGAAGTAATTACTGTGGATACAAATTTACTATCAGACATTAACATATTTTGACTAGTTTCAGTATTAAAAACAGTGAAACAAATAAAGACTAATTTACACGTATCCTGAGCTTGTTTTCATGATACGATTAACAACACTGTTTCGCTAAAGTGACAATGTATTAACAAACAAATATAAAAACTTAGCTCTCGAGCACGCACACCTCTTTCCAAAGAGAGAGAGAGAGAGAGAGAGATTACAGTATTCATCTAGTTAATATAATTCACTGAAAGAGCACGCGTTATCCCAAGTTAATTAAAAATGTGGTGTCCGATCATCTTGCTTTTTGTTCTTGGCATCGGCAAATCAGGACAGGTATGATATATATATATATATATATCATATATATCGTGGCGGCGGTACGCGGAATTTCAAAGCAGATAAACTGATCATATGACTTTTATATAAAACTTACAAATATTCTGTGTGACGCGGAATATATATATATATATATATATATATACAGCACACACCTCAGTTAACCTTGGTTTGGCTTCCGCCCGAATTGTTCATTCTGACGAAGGTCAAGCTTGTCACTTTACCTTAGACCTACAGTTTAACGTGGAATCTGAACCACGCCCCACCAGCAGCCCAGCGTCTTAACCATTAGGTATATATATATATATAAGAAAGGGAAATCCCATTTAGACTAATGCAGAGTCTAACCTTAACCTTGAAGGGTTAAAAAAATGTGTGCAATAAATATATGTATTTACCATGCTCGGAACTAATTGAAGTTAAAGTTATAAAAGATGATCATCTCAGTTAGAATGTTCTTGTTACTGAAACTTAGAAACTTACAACCGAAGAAAGTAAGGGGCCTTTTCCAGTTTGTGTACCGTTTTTCATATAATTTATTTTTGATTGGTCATACAATCGCCGTCGATTATAACAACTTTTTAAGAGAGGTAAGTTCTTGATAACCTAACCTAACGTAACCTAACGTAACCTAACCTAACCTAACCTTCTGTTTTACTCTATGCTGTGCCTAACAGAAGCAAAGAAACACTAGAAAATTGCATAAAAGCCAACATTGTAGAAAACGGTACATAAACTGGAAAACGTCCAAAGTAAGTTTGGGCGCAAGCAAGAAATAAGTGAAAAATTAATAAAATAGGAAGTACAGAAAAGGAGTACAATAATTTTTTTTGCTGTAGTACGAGTACACTGATAACGAGGTGTATGCCGTGAATTTTTAAAATTTTGTGTGTATATATATATATATATATATATATATATACACACAAAGGAATACAAATGACACCAAACAGCAACAGACCGTCTGCCAGTATCGACAGTCTGAGAGGGAGGCCTATATACTAAACCTATAAATAATTTCTTTCGTGAGTTGTCTTTAATTTTAACAAACGTCGCATTTACAGTATATTATAAATTTCTACAATTTTTTTAATTATGGGTTTTAAGTGTGACTGAACGTATAGTACTGTACCACTACCGCTTCTTTCTGTTCTATCATTATTAAATAAGTTATCTCATAACCAGGAATATGATATACTCCGAGAACATCTCTACTCTCTGTATATAACCAGGATTCAGAAATTGCTACAACCTCAATAGTTCATCAATTTTAAATCTTAAACTTCGAGTAGTATAAAATACATTTATAAAATTTTGATTACTGCAGTAGAATCTCGACGTTCTTCGTGGAGGCAGTCGCTCACTGTAAGGAAAATTTATGTTAGGCTGGTCGCTTGCGTAGGAGTTTCGCCGTTTTTTTTGCCTGAAAAGCCATCGCAGAGCTATGTAATTATGGAAAAACTATACGCGCTCACAACATGGTATCATATGTTGTACCTTTATTTCATAATTAAATATAAATTATTAATTAATTGAATTAAATATCTATACAAAATTGCCTCGGGATTGGCGACATAGCCTAATGGGAATGAAATGATTGCCATACATACATAGAACCCGTATGTAGGCGTCGGGTCTGCATAACCACGAGAAACATTTATTTCACGTGAACAAAATTTTCCATTGCTGACTCATGTAAAATACAAGAGAGAAAGAGTCAACAACTTTTGCCAAATCAGCAATTTATACTAAAATATGAAGATATATTAAAGGAGTGGCCTCAGGGCTGTTTATGTTACAGCGAACGCTTTAAACAGGGAGGATGTGCTTTTGTCTTCCCTAAAGTTCTGAGTGAATTCCTTATAAACTTAATTACTCATGAAAGGATAGGCCTATCCCCTAAAGTGTTTATATTGTGACTGCCTATATTAATTACATCAAGTTAATTCGTCGCGTAACTCCATCGTGGCAGCCCTACACCGAAAAAGATCGTAACGCCCTACATCGAAGCAAACTAAGACCCAGCAAAAATAAGGCGAGGCAATTTATTGTCATTCTAATATAGGCATCTAAAATCCCGACGCTAAAATTACCATAAACAATTAAATATAAAGAGGTCCTATTCAGACCTACATATTCATAACTCTCTAACGAAAAAACATAGGGCCTTTGTCGTTTAACTCTCCACTGAAATCTGCTGGAAATTTCCAACAGGCAATCAACCCATAGCCCTATATAGTTTTTTCATATGGTGGCCCTGTGTATGGGGAACTAACCCCTCTAAAATTTACACTGACACACGCAGTTGCTAGGCTTAGCTCATTAGGCCTAACCCCAATTTCAACCATAACCCCACTATAGTTTTTTCATATGGTGGCCTATGCAACTGGGAACCGATCCCTTTACCTTTACACTAACCGAAAACAAAGGCTTGTTCATTTAACAGGCATAACTTATTTTAGGTCCTAAAAAAATAGGCCCACAACATTAAGCCTATTTAATAGGTCCTACTCTTCAAACTCAAAACAAAGCCTTGTTAATTTAACAGGCTTAACTCATTTAAGGTCCTATAAAATAATAGGCCCAAACATAAGCCTACTTAGTAGGACCAAATAGGCCTATTTAGTAGGCCCACCTTACTTTACCCTACATAAAAGGCCTACCTCTTAAAGTAGACCTTACTCTTTACACTCAAGGCCTATCCTAACTAAAAACACTAAATTTATAATTCAACCTGTGGTGTAGGTTATAAAATTTATTTCAGCAATTTAACTTACTCATAAGACTCATTAACATCACAAAATTCGACTCAGAACTGTAACATCACAAAGACCTAAAGCAATTGCACGAATTCAAACCTACACCCACCTAACACCTATTCGTAACCCTATTCTAAGTCCTATTTGACATATAGGCCCAACCTATTCCAAGTCCTATTTGACATATAGGCATACTAAGTCCTATTTGACATATAGGCCCAACAAATTCTAAGTCCTATTTGACATATAGGCATACCAAGTCCTATTTGACATATAGGCGCGACCTATTCCAAGTCCTATTTGACATATAGGTATACCAAGTCCTATTTGACATATAGGCCAAACAAATTCCTAAGTCCTATTTGACATACAGGCATACCAAGTCCTATTTGACATATAGGCACAACCTATTCCAAGTCCTATTTGACATATAGGCATACCAAGTCCTATTTGACATATAGGCCCAACCTATTCCAAGTCCTATTTGACATATAGGCATACCAAGTCCTATTTGACATATAGGCAACCAAGTCCTATTTGACATATAGGCATACCAAGTCCTATTTGACATATAGGCGCGACCTACCAAGTCCTATTTGACATATAGGCCCAACCTATTCCAAGTCCTATTTGACATATAGGCCCAACCATTCCAAGTCCTATTTGACATATAGGCCAACACATTCCAAGTCCTATTTGACATATAGGCATAAGACAGACAAGGCTTGATATAAGGGTCTCAAATGCAACGTTTGAGGATCTTTACTCAGCCAAATTGGTTAACCTAACCCAAAACCCAAAAATAAAACCCCATAACAAAATACACATTTACACACATACGTACTGTACAGTATATAAATATATACATACGACTCCAAACATCCAATTCTTCTTTTAAAGGAGATCACAACAGATTTCATCAACAGACACATACATTCTTGCAAACAGATTGGATTCCTTCAAAACCCCAAACCTTCCAGACCTACTGTAGGATACTAGCATACACAACATTTACTCATTCATAACTACGGGTATTGACTTCATTGGAGTGGTGAATCCAAGTTTTGAAGACCAACTGGATTCGGAGGAATGCACACACACACACACACACACACACACACACACTACTCTTTCCATGTGTCTGAAACACAACAACCTGTCTAAACATAATCAAGGATCGGAGAGTAGCTTTTATTGCAGCGCTCTGATTCTGTGCACATAATTTTGTGCCAAAAATTTATATGGTTAGACAGACACATACAAACAAACTACTCTACTCTAAAGGGTTTTATGGCTACTTTGGCCATAGCCCAAACTACTATTTCAAAGGGCCTTGGCCTACCCTGGCCATAGCCCAACAAATCATCAAAGGGCCTTGGCCAACCTTGGCCATAGCCCAACAAATCATCAAAGGGCCTCGGCCTACCTTGGCCATAGCCCAACAAATCATCAAACGGGCTTGGCCTACCTTGGCCATAGCCCAACAAATCATCAAAGGGCTTCGCCTACCTTGGCCATAGCCCAACAAATCATCAAAGGGCCTTCGCCTACCTTGGCCATAGCCCAACAAATTCATCAAAGGCTGATGGCCTACCTTGGCCATAGCTCAACAAATCATCAAAGGGCTGATGGCCTACCTTGGCCATAGCCCAACAAATCATCAAACGGCCTGGCTACCTTGGCCATAGCCCAACAAATTCATCAAACGGCTGACGGCCTACCCTGGCCATAGCCCAACAAACAAACAGGGGCTTGTGGCCTACCCTTGGCCATAGCCCAACAACAGGGTCTGTGGCCTACCTTGGCCATAGCCCAACAACAGGGGCTGTGGCCTCCCTTGGCCATAGCCCAAACAACAGGGTCTTGTGGCCTCCTTTGGCCAGAGACCAAACAACAAGGGTCTTGTGCCTCCCTTTGCCAGAGACCAAACAAAGGGTCTTGTGGCCTCCTTTGGCCAGAGACCAAACAACAGGGTCTTGTGGCCTCCTTGGCCAGAGACCAAACACAGGGTTGTGGCCTCCTTTGGCCAGAGACCAAACAAAAAGGGTCTTGTGGCCTCCCTTGGCCATAGCCAACAACACAAAAACAGAACAGGATTCAAAGCCCCAAGCCCTCCAGATCTACCTGTGAAGGAGTAACATTTACTCCATTAAAACTACGGGTATTGACTTCTCTGAAGTGGTAGGAGGTTTGAATACAGTACAAACTCTTTTAATTCTCCTAAATTAAATGAACAAATAACAAAAGACAACAATGGGAACATTGCACCAAACAATTACAAAAACACTTGGAATGCTTTGGTTTATAAAACAGAAGACTTTCTCTCACAAGTGTATAAAGAAGTTGATATAACAGACATTTACTTATGGACAGACAGTCAAATTTGTAACATGTGTGACCAACACAATACAACTTCTTGCAAAATATATTTGTGAAAAACAGACTGTAAAGAACTGCCTTAAAAAGACTATTGGGACCAAACATCTACAACTTTTTGAACTCATGACTATTCTGTCAGAAATTGAAAATGTTGTCAACAACAGACCATTAACTTATGTGGGAGATAGTATTAATGAGCCAGAACCTCTCTCACCAAACCACCTAATTAAGGGAGAAACAATAAACATGTTACCAGAATCTGAACATAACAGTACAGAGGATCCAGATTGGGTAATAGGACACAAAAACTCAACACAAAATACCAACATTTGACACAAATCAAAACTCAATTTATAACAAAATGGAGAGAAGAATACTTAACAAGTCTTAGAGAAAGACATAAACAATTAACAAAACAAAATTGGAATGATTCAGTCAAAATTGGGGACATTGTGTTGATGACAAGACACCAAGACAACATTGGTCAATGGGAAAAGTCTTGGAACTCAAAACTGGTGAAGATGAAATTACCAGGGTTGTAAGACTGAAAACAGCAACTGGTGAAACCACCAGAGATATCACATTACTATATCCTTTGGAGTGTGGGGCTAAATTAGAACCATTACCCAAGGGATGGATCAGGATACTATTGGAGAGGAATCTCTCAATGTACCTAATGTAACTCAGACTAAACCAGACAGGCCTCAAAGAAAGACTGCTTTGAAAGCCAGAAAACTTTTCAAGAAAAAATTAAGACTGGTGACTTATAAACCTTACACAAACTGAGCAAAGTTAAAATATTTAATAACTTTACTTTAATTCATAAATTTCCTATACCTAAGGGAGTCAAACTGATTCCATAACTTTAACTAAACTTGAGAAGTTGGCCTCTTGAACTTTTATATTTAAATAGGTCTTGAGTAACCTCTCTCTTCCTAAATTCCTATTTCATTTTTTTCAATCCATTTCACATGGTTTAAAACACAGTTTTATAAAAAATTTGATCTATAACATACAAATTTTTCTCCGGCCCCCCCCCCAGTATATGGAAAAACTATACGCGCTCACACATGGTATCATATGTTGGTACCTTTATTTCATAATTAATATAAATTATTAATTAATTGAATTAAATATCTATACAAAATTGCCTCGGGATTGGCGACATAGCCTAATGGGAATGAAATGATTGCCATACATAGATAGAACCCGTATGTAGGCGTCGGGTCTGCATAACCACGGGAAACATTTATTTCACGTGAACAAAATTTTCCATTGCTGACTCATGTAAAATACAAGAGAGAAAGAGTCAACAACCTTTGCCAAATCAGCAATTTATACTAAAATATGAAGATATATTAAAGGAGTGGCCTCAGGGCTGTTTATGTTACAGCGAACGCTTTAAACAGGGAGGATGTGCTTTTGTCTTCCCTAAAGTTCTGAGTGAATTCCTTATAAACTTAATTACTCATGAAAGGATAGGCCTATCCCCTAAAGTGTTTATATTGTGACTGCCTATATTAATTACATCAAGTTAATTCGTCGCGTAACTCCATCGTGGCGGCCCTACACCGAAAAAGATCGTAACGCCCTACATCGAAGCAAACTAAGACCCAGCAAAAATAAGGTGAGGCAATTTATTGTCATTCTAATATAGGCATCTAAAATCCCGACGCTAAAATTACCATAAACAATTAAATATAAAGAGGTCCTTCAAAGACCTACATATTCATAACTCTTTAACGAAAAAACATAGGGCTTTTGTCGTTTAACTCTCCACTGAAATCTGCTGGAAATTTCCAACGGATGAGGGTAACAGGCAATCAACCCATAGCCCTATATAGTTTTTTCATAGTAATAGTGAATAGTTTACCAAGCCGATTTGCTCCCACGCCATTCAGGTGAAGACCATTACGTAAAAATAAATCCTTTTAATTAGAAAATGACTCCACAAGTCGACGAATTCAACATTTTCCTATTGACAAAGGGACTGAAGAATATTATTCATGAGTTACCTCTGCTGAAAAAGTCGTCGGATCCTGCTATTCTAGGGAAACTTCCTGAAAAAATTAATTTATTAGTCCTATCCTTCAGAGTCCGTATCAATCGCTTGCATTTCTCTAATAGTACGTCTGATATGGAAATCTTAACGTCGTTAATCCCAACATGTACCATAAATATCCTATGTTCATCGGCATCTTTACCAAACTCGTCTATGGAGTCTGTGATGTCGTCCACACGCACTCCAAGGATAGCAATACCTCCTTTTCTTAGTCGGGTTCCTGCCACAGAACTCCTGTAATTGCCCTCGAATAATGGAATCGCTTGCGTGTCATTTTGTTCTTGCTCTAAGACGGAAAATCTATTAGTTGTAAGTACTCTTAAGCAAGGTTTATGCTGTCTAGGTCGGGCCCCATTTCGAACTGGTTCAAACGGTCGATCTCCTGAAGGGGACAGTAGGGCGGGAATGACGACTGTGTGAGAACTCTCGCCCAAACTCTGTGAAACAAAGTTCTGCAGTGAGTTCAACCTAGCTACCAAAGCAGTAAATTCCTTTCTCAACGCAGTCGCCTCTCCGCTACTTCTTCGAAGTTCGTCTCTCAACGAAATCACCTCGTTTAGTAGTTCTTATTGGTTTACGTAAAATCTGCAAACTAAAGGGTTAGAAGGTAGAAGGTTAAAAAAGTACTGAGGAAACTTTCTACTGCATTCGGAACAATCGCGTAGGTTCTAGGCCATGTTTAGAAAAAATTAATTTCCCATTCTAACAGGTAGGCAGAAGAAGCTCGAAAGAATTATGGATTAGTGACCTGAAAATAGTAAACAAGCGTTCAGAAATACCAAAATAAGGAATTTCTATATACACGCACAATTTGTCTTTATAAAGTAGGTAACTGAGAGGTCTATCTAGGGCAGTGGTTCTTAACCTTTTTACTACCATGCCCCCTCTAGGAATTGGTCCTTCCCTCCACGCCCCCCTTCAATCAAAATAACATTCTCAATAACTTCTCAATATTAGCCCATGCTCTCGTTAAGAGAATAACAAATACAATTAGAGAAATTCCTGTTTCTAGGGGGGCGCGCCCCCTCGGTTAAGAACCACTGATCTAGGGGATTAGTGGTAACAAACAACAACCACGTGGTGGATGTATTAAAAACAATCTTAAATTTCCTGTGAAATAATTATTAAATATGCGAACAAAACATCATAAATAATAATAATAATAATAATAATAAACTAACAAATTTTTGGTGCTACTATAGCGTGATTCCTACCGGTGACTTCGATACTATAGGGTGATTCCTACCCGTTTTGGTTCGAAACTACAGTACTGTAGAGTGTGATTCCTATCCAAGGTATAAATGAAAATATAATAAATATAAAATGCTATTTATTATTCAATTTTATTTATTTAAAAAATAGTTTCGGTGCTACTATAGTATGTGGTCTACCTACGATTGGTTAGGTTTAGTCACGATATTTTCGTTAAAACTAACGAAAATATCATGACTAAACCTAACAATCGTCAAGGGCGATGGACATTGGAATGTAAACAAGCAATTAGTAAACAAGGTAAGAAGCTATAATTAAAAGGTAGACTGCCGAATCGAGGTAGGAATCACGCTATAGTAGCACCAAATTGTCTACTCACAGGCAACGATAAATGGTAAATTTCACACTAAATACTTCAGTAATTAAAATATTAATACAAAATAATGTAAATCATTAATGAGCAAAGTATTAATAAAATGACAAATTAGACAATGAAACACTTCAATGAATCAGATACACGCAAAAGAAGATAGACTTCAAATCGCTTGTAAGGAGTTGTGAAAAATGCGTCCGATCTTATCAAAGGCCAAAACGACAAAGGTAAAATCAAAGCCTACCAGTAGGTTTTGACAAAATGGACAATCTTCATGTATCGATCCAAAGCTATAATGCACCTACCAAACAATTATAATTGTTTTTAATTAACTTTAGTGTTTTGTAATTAACTTTGTGTTGTTTTTAAAACGAAGTTTTACTTATTATTGCAGATTAGCGCAATTCGTATTAACATTTTATTATACTCTTTTCAAGTTGAGAGTTAGTTTCGTCCTTACTCATATCACAATTTACTTTTCTTTCGTAGGAAATGACGCAACTAGCATTGCAATTAGCATTAAACGGTAATTTAAGAATTTTGATGAAACCATGCTTCTTTTTTTTTTAAATGAAACCAGCACAATGAACATTTCTTAAAGACAGTTAAATAATTTCTTATTAGTACTCCCCCTTCTTGGATATCCTAATACAAATTGAGAAAGGAAAAGAGGAAGTTACAAATAGTTAGAAAGAGATAAATTTACCTCTACTTTGCACCGACAGTGATTATGATTTAAATTCAATCTTATGAAAATTTTAGTCCCAGAACGGATGATTCATCCAATTTTGCTTATATCCTACTTTTCCTCTCAAAGATTTTTGAATCTGTGAATGGGGCTTCACTAACCATGTAGTTACGCGGCGAACTAAGGAAGGGTCAGTGAAGTGGTTGAGCATTTGGGAAATTAAAATCTGGGTTATTATACAGGGTGTCCATAAATTATTCACCCCATTATAAGCCTTAATAAATTCGTTATTATAGGAGCTATCTTAAAACGGTTTGCGGCAATTAATAACACAACTCAGAATTTTTTTTCTTTATTTCGCAGAACATCCATTAGGGCACAATGGCAACAGTGAAGGGAAAGCAATGTGTGTGCTGTGGAGGTGGGAAACCAAATCTCCAATTACTGTACAGAGACGTTTTCGGGAGGAATATCAGAAAACTCCACAACAAAGCAATCACTCAAGCGATGGCTGAAACAATTTCAAGAAACTGGCAGTGTGCTACATCAGAAAGGAGCTGGAAGGCCTAGTGTGTCTGAAGATAAGATAGCAGGAATTCAGGAGGCGTTTATCCAAAGTCCTACAAAATCCATCCGCCGAGCAAGCCGAGAACTGAAAATACCGCGTTCAACAGTGCATAAAGTGGTTCACAAGAGGTTGAAACTTTATGCCTACAAATTGCAAACCTTGCAGAAACTTCTACCAAATGACAAACTCAAACGGGTACAGTTTGCTGTTGACATTCTTGACTGTATTGATGAAGATGAGCATTTTTTGAACAATGTCGTTTTCAGTGATGAAGCGACATTCCATCTGTCTGGTAAAGTCAACCGTATATGGGGATCAGAAAATCCGCATGAATTTATTGAACACGAACGCAACAGTCCCAAGATAAACGTTTGGTGTGCTCTCTCCCATAACCGTGTGATTGGACCATTTTTTTTCCATGAGAACACTGTGAAGGCTACAAATTACCTAGATATGCTTGAATGGTATGCTGCACCTCTCTGAGGATATGCAGCCCCGTGTGTTCTTTCGGCAAGATGGGGCACCGCCACACTGGGGATTAGAAGTGCGGAGGTTCCTCAATGAAAAGTTCCCTTCTCGTTGGATCGGGCGAGATGGCCCTATTCCATGGCCTCCTCGTTCCCCGGATATCACGCCTCTGGATTTCTTTTTATGGGGCTACACAAAGGACAGAGTGTATGCAAAGAAGGTTAATAGCATCACAGAATTAAGACACCGGATTGAAGAGACATTAGCTTCCATCACGCAAGACATGCTTCTTGTTTGGAACGAAATCATCTATCGCCTTGATGTTCTGCGTGCTACCAATGGGGCTCACGTGGAGGTTTACTGAATTAAAACAAAAATTTCTTGAGTTGTGTTATTAATTGCCGCAAACCGTTTTAAGATAGCTCCTATAATAACGAATTTATTAAGGCTTATAATGGGGTGAATAATTTATGGACACCCTGTATTTTATCGAAAATCGTATGTTTACTTATTGCGCTTAGAAAATAAGTATTGTCACACTTACAGAAACGGGCACGTTAGATTTTTAAACCCCTTCATGTCTCCTGTTACTTAAGTTAGATTAGTTTAAGTTAGATTAAAATGAAAACCAAAAATAGTTTTGTCAGCCTCTGTAAGTATTAATTTTATTTTTAAATTTAAAAACCGTTGCTTGAACTCCTGTACAGAAAACTACTTAATTTTTACATTTAATTACATTTAATGAAAATGTAAAGATGTTATTGATGTATTTAGTCACGGATTTTTTGTTATTTGAGCGTTTTGCTTTGTATTTGTGGACTTAGTTCTGTGAACGCATTTTTAAACTTGGAATTGTTTATGTTGTGTGTTGTTTCTAAAAGTGATGTTATAAGAACTTTAAAACATATTCTGGTTTTTATACTTCATAAGAAAGTATTATAATGTCAGGTTTTGGGGGCTTTTTACATGCGCGCGTGTGTGTGTGTGTGTGTGTGTGTATGTGTGTATTCACTGATAAAATATATGAGAACATGACTATGCCATGCTAATTTCTAGACCTAAACGCGCTTAATTGTAATGTGAAACTTTTGCTAAAGCTATATAAGTTCACCTGTCTAGAAGGTGTTCTAGTCCGTTATTATTTCTACTTTTACTGAACACAACCACGATATTTTAATTAAAGAAAATGCTAATTAACCTTTTCTTTTAATATTAAAGGTGGTCCAAAAACCGAAACTCGTAAAAGTGACGGTCTTCTTTGAATATCTCTGTCCCCAAAGTGCTGAATTTTTCGTCAACAACTGATACCAACTTACGAAGTGGTTGAAAGAGATAATGGAAGTAAAGCTTTATGCATATGGAATTATTGACATAGTGAGTTTTCTGTAATCAATACTTAAAATGTAATGATTAGCTTACTTTTGAATCACTCTGTTGAGATAATTTTTCAATACACGTTATAATATTCATATTTTATATCTTTTCTGGATAATAATAATAATAATAATAATAATAATAATCTCTTCCGGTTATAATACCTGTTCTGGTCATTTTTATATTAAATTAGTATTTATTCATGATATATATATGGTAATTGAGAAAAGGTGTTCCCAAAAATAATGTACGATTATTTTGGGAAACACCGTTTTTTAATCATCCTGTATTATATATATATATATATATATATATATATATATATATATATATATATATATATATATATATATATTTTCCTTGCACAATTTCCAACGTATTCGCCTCATGCATTTTCAATGTGTCTCGAATTTAGATATGGACTGATAATATCTCTTTCAGAAGATAGCGTATAGTTTATATTAAAAACGTGTTTACACACGTATATTCTGTCATCTACTGCAAAAATTCTTGGTTCGATTCAGCTGAATGTTTTTTTAAAATTTTGTCAACACTGTTGATTCTAAATTGATGAAATTGCATTCATTCATGAAAGAATAAATGGTCTTCATTGCCTAAATTTGTAGTTGTAGATTTTTGTGTTTCCGCTGAGCAGTTGATGGTATTTTCAGGATAAACCTCGTCCAGGAAACCAAGGATATACATTTCTTTGTCAACATCATGCCGAAGAATGTTATGGAAACATGATGCTCGAATGTGGAAAGAAATACATTCACGAGAACGAGGCATATCTTAGGTTCGCGTTCTGCTTCATGGGTACTAATTTAACTTATTCAGAGCGTAGTAAGGTATGTATATTATGACAAATATTTTACTCACTATTATAACTATTAATTCAAAATTGAGGAAGTATTAATTTAGTAATCGGAAACCACGATTTAACTCTTTAATGACTGAATGTTTTCCAAGACGACATAAAATTGTCTGGCGTTGGTGAAAATAAAACAAGATACAACGTGGTAACGCCTCATGTCCTCATGTCCAATTTTTATGGTATAAAGAACTTTTTTCTAAACTGCAAAATTTCCTGTATTGTAAAACATCTTTATTATGAAATAGTGCTACTGGCTTTTAAAGCAAATGTAAAATATATTAAGCCTACATTAAAATACAGGAATTTACTTGAGAACTTTGAGGTGTATGAAAATGGTTAATTTTATATAAATGCGTTGCCCTGTACACACACACACACACACATATATATATATATATATATATATATATATATATATATATATATATATATATATATATATATATATATATATATATATATATTTAATATATATATATATATATATATATATATATATATATATATATATATATATATATATATAGCACAAATAGCACAAATAGGACAAGACAAAAGGCAGTCAAGAAAACGGAGTGAAACTGTCCCCCAATAAGGAGCAAAAAACAAAGGCCAAGAGTAAATATTATGGGGAAGGAATTTTATGCAGGTATTATATAAAAGATAATTGCAGATTTAAAGAGGACAATATATATATGAACATCCCCCAATATGCAATTTCTTCTATAATAATGGTCATTGTAAATTTGGAGACGGATGTAAATTCTACCACCGGACATTTGCAGGACTTACGCAAAATATGGAACCTGCAAATTTGGGAAAAATGCTACTATCAACATCTTCCGACGGACTCAACGAACAAAGGAAAAAGTTTAAATGACAATAGGAATAAAAATGACAATAGGAACAACATAGGAACACAATAACCAAAGCGACAGAAAATTTTTTCAACATCGCGGACACATTACGGATGATAAATGTCATCCACATGCAGTTGACCAGGTGGAAACCCCCGAGCCAAACCACTACCGGCAAGAAGCTACCAGTACAAAGTAGACGGAAACGGATCTCTCTCGGAGGATCATAGGGCAACGAATCAAGCGATATCGAAGGAAACAAACGAACTGAAATGCACAGGGGCAACGAAAACAAAGGAACATAAAAAATCCTGGCTAATATTCAAGAATAAGACCAAACCAATCACTCAATAAGGTGTCGTAACCTGAAAGGATTATGGACGAAACAAGGGCGGACATCGCATGCCTCACAGAAACTCATCTTAAAGATTGCCAAGGAAATTGTGAAACTGCGAACATTGTATTGATAAGAAAGAGATAAATATAGAGGCTTCAACTTACTAAGAGCGGATAGAACGACGAGACGTAAAGGTGGCTGTGCTATATATGTACAGGATGGTCATATGACAGAGACGATAATAAGTAAATCAAACAGCTATGTGGAACTCCTAGCAGTGAAAATAGAAAACTAAACGTGATAGTAATAGTCATCTATAGACCTCCAAGCACCCCAACCGGAAAATTCTCAGAGGCCATTGATGACATCAGAAAGCTAATAAAGGCCATAAACCCTCCATCCCCCAATATAATGATCTGCGGAGACTTTAACTTCCCATTTATAAAATACAAAAAGGTGGATAGGAATATATATATTCACCAAGACAAAGGGGGCACAAGAGAAGACCAGGAGCAAGCAAAAATGTTGATGGCTCTCACAAATGAGTTTATGCTGACACAGGAGATAACAGAAAATATCAGAAAAAATAACTGCCTGGATCTGGTATTCACGAATAACACGAACAAATATGACGACAACATTAAAAGACAATACACATATTGAAGAAAGAAGTAAATTCGGGGCCTTTAACTTAAACTCCAAGACTATAAATTGGGAAGCAATCAGATCGCACATGGCCCAAATAGAATGGAGAACAATTTTCGAGAATAAAACAACTGAAGAAATGCTAACAACCTTGGAAGGAAAAAGCTGAGAATTTTAGAAAAATATGCTCCGAAATCACAGCCAAAAGGAAAGAGGAGCTGGCTAGAGAGACAAAAGAGAAGACTATTCCGCAAAAGAAAGAGAGTGGAGGCGAAGTTAGGCAACTGCGGAGATAATGACAGGAAAGCAATAAAAGAAAAACTGAAGGGTATCGATAGGGAAATACAAGCTCTGATTAAGGACCATACAGAGAGGGAAGAGGAAAAGGCGGTAGAAGCAATGAAGGAAAATCCAAAATACTTCTATAGCTATGAAAAAAGGAAAACAAAAACGCGCGCCGCTATTGGGCCCTTAAGGACGAGAAATAATGAACTAACCGACGATCCAAAAGAAATATCTGATACATTCAGAGCTCAATATGAATCAATTTTCAGTACCCCAAAAAGTGACAAAGCGATACTTGACATAAATGCATTCTTTGAAGAGGAATTGCAAGGAGAGTATGTAACAGACTTTGATTTTACCCCAGAAGATGTAGCGAGAGCTATGGGACAAATGAAATCACATTCAGCTGCAGGTCCGGACAATTGGAACGTATTATTGATTAAAAACTGTAAAAATGAAATGGCTGCACCTTTACACTGGATATGGAGAAGATCCCTAGACACTGGGGAAATACCGAGCATCTTGAAAAGAGCAAACATTGTTCTTATATATAAAGGAGGGGACAGATCTCAAGCAAAGAACTATAGACCAGTGTCATTGACGTCCCACCTCACCAAAGTATTTGAAAAAATAGTTAGAGAGAAAATTTATGATTTCCTGGAGACACGGGAAAGACTCAACGAAAATCAGCATGGATTCCGATCAGGTAGATCATGCCTATCACAACTAATAGAACACTACAACAATATCGTAGATGCATTGGAAGGCAATGGCAACTACTATGTCATATACACAGATTTTGGTAAAGCTTTCGACAAATGTGACTATGGTATAATAGCACATAAAATTAAATATATGGGAATAACAGGCAAAGTGGGAAAATGGATTTACAACTTCCTCAGAAAACGTCTGCAGGTCGTCAAAATTCAAGGTATATCATCACCAGAATCGGAAGTACGCAGCTCATTACCACAAGGGACAGTACTGGCCCTACTCCTGTTCATTATTATGCTAACAGACATAGACAGCGGAGTAAACAGTAACAGTATAGTAACATCCTTTGCAGACGATACAAAGATCAGCAGAAAATCAGCGATGTACATGACGTGGAGGCCTTGCAGAGGTACACGAACAAAATATACAAGTGGTCAGAAGACAACAACATGTTATTTAACACCGAGAAATTTCAGCTCTTGAGATATGGTAGAAAAGAACTTAAACAGACTGCATATTATGCTCCAGATAGACAGGAAATTCAGTGAAGCACAAAAGCGATCGATCTCGGGATAATAATGACAGATGATGCGAAATTCGAAACACAAAATCAGATAGCGATAAATAAAGCAAAAAGAGTCGCCGGACAGGTACTAAGGACGTTCAAGAGAAGGGGCAGGACAGTAATTATTCCACTGCTAAAAACACTGATTATACCAAAACTTGAATACTGCTCAGTTTTGACGTCCCCATATAAAAAGGAAGAAACTAATAAACTAGAAGAAACGCAAAGGCATTTCACAGCCAAGATTGATGGCTGCAAAGAACTCAACTACTGGGAAAGACTACGTAAACTAAATCTGTACTCCCTGGAAAGAAGAAGAGAGAGGTACACCATAATCTACATATTGAAAATGATCGAAACACTGGTACCAAACCTAAAACTAAACCCAATTACCATTCAAACAACACTGGAAAATAGGAAAGGCAGAATGTGTAGTGTTCCCAAATTAAATGCCCGACAAGGGACCTCCTCAACTCTGAAGGAAAATAGCTTGGTTGTCAGGGGGCGAAGACTTTTCAACCAGCTTCCAAAGGACCTCAGAAACGTAACGGGGGTCAAAGTTGAAGTCTTCAAGAGAAGACTGGATGCCTGGCTCAGGACGGTACCAGATGAGCCGGGCGTGCCTGACTATGTACGGTGGAGAGCGTAAGAAAGCATCTCGTTCCTCCACCAAGCCAGACCTAGAGGCGGGGCCACCAGCTTGACCTCCGTGTGAAGAAAGACCAACGCACGAAACAGCATAAGGTAAGGTAAGGTAATTATATATATATATATATATATTAGGGATGAAACGGGTAGCTATTTTACCGGGTAATCGGGTTCGGGTACCCGAAGTGTAATACCCGATTGGGTCTTGCATCATTATCATTAAAATTAAATTTAAATTAAAACAACAGCCATTTTTGGAAAATAATACTTTATTCTACTACACACCCACAAAAACTTAAGCATAATACTGAATGTTACACAATGCAAAATGCAAATACAGGTCATTTTTCACAATTTTACGCCATTTGTTTTATAAATAAAAAAAATTAGAAACAAGAAATGGATGTGGAGTTTGTGGAGTATTTTCAAGACTTTCGACGGCTTTTCACGACTGCTTTGAGTCTGGAAGAAAGTCTTGTGTACGTAGGTTTTTACTACCCGATTTTTGATCAATTGACACGTTTCATCCCTAATATATTATATATATTCATCCCTAATATATATATATTATATATATATATATATATATATATATATAGCTAGATAGATAGATAGATAGAGTCATCATTGTCTGCGCTTCCTAGAGATGCATAAATTTTTTTAAAGTATCCCATCAAGAACCGGTATCAAGTATACTCTGAATTTCTAAAAAAAAAATTGCATATTTGATCAAATAAAACAGACTGAAGGGGACCCTATTTTCAATTAACAATACTCGACTTATTTTTCCGTGATTCAATACAACATATTCTTTACTATCAACCTCAACAAATTCTTACGAACAAAAATAATTTTACGAGTCAACCAAAACCCAAAACAAAAAATAAACCCCCCCAAACGAGACACTAATAACGTAATATGTATTACTTCCAGTGTGCCAGGCAAGTTGGGGCTTGTTATTATCGGCTTGAGAAGTGCGCGTACTCGACAGAAGGAGAAGTTCTTTTACACGAGGCCGGAATCATTCAGAACAAATTAGAGGCGGAACTCTTGTGGGTCCCTTGGATTACAATCAATGACGTATGTCTAGAATTTGAAGTCCATCTTTTTTTTTTTTTCATATGAAACGTATATAATTATCAAACTTGTTGAACAAAGAAACACACAAAAAAAGGTTATCAGAATTTTGCGTTTTAACTGATTTTGGAGTTCTAAAAAAAATTCTACTTCCAGGTAACAAAAATTAATTAGCACATTATTTTTAAATTTAAGTTATGTTCTATAGTGTTTAAGTACTCCGAAAGTAAATTAGTGACGTTGGCAATTTTAACCATTTTTTAAAAATATATTTAGGAACAAAATACGTTATATATATATATATATATGGGAATTAACTCAAAATGGTTCCCTGAGGTTTTTTATGATAAACACAGACCGTGCATGGAACAAGGAACTCTTCTGGGATAATTAATCCACTATAGTCCAAATAAATAATGGTAAATGACAGACACTTTAGTTTTTTCTTTTTCATGATGTTAGCCTGATGATGACGATGATGATTCATGATGTTAGCCCACGTCGGACTAACATCATGAAAAAGAAAAAACTATAGTATTTATCATTTACCATTACTTATTCGGACTATAGTGGATTTAATTTTCCCAGAAGAATTCCTTGTTCCATGCACGGTCTGTGTGTATCATATATATATACACACACTGTATATTATCTGTTTCTTCATTTTATTTTGTTTCGCATTTAATTAAGGAATCCAGTAAAAGCATTACTTTAAATGCTGAAAAGAATTTGATGACTGTGGTCTGTTCGTTGTACGAAGGAGAGACGCCACAAGGATGTTTAATCGAGCTCACGAAGCAAGAATAAAGGATTAAAGTCAACATCAACACGATTTGCTCCACTGAATTTGATCTTTCTCGTGTCTTAAGATGAATGCGAACCACATAATGTCATTCTTACTTCTGTTATATACAAAAAATGAATATTTATAAACAAAAAAAACTTTACAGAGTAAGTGATATATATATACACAGGGTGCCCCATAAGTCCTGTCTCATACGAAAATTTATTTTAAATTAAATTTACAAAAGTAATACGTTAGAACTAAACTGTTCAAACTGATGTTTTGTTTTGGGACCTTTTTTTTTGTTGAAATTAGAATAACACGTAATGGCTCATGCGGAAGTGAGTTACACTCCGAAGAAAAGGCGGTCCTTTTCCTGAGGAATGTAACTCACTTCCATGTTAGCCATTGCCTGTTATTCTACTTGCCACAAAAAAAAAAAGGTCCCAAAACAAGACATAAATCTAAACATTTGTTTAAGTTCCAATGTATTATTTTTGTAAATTTAATTTAAAATAAATTTTCCTATGAGACAGGACTTATGGGACACCCTGTATTACGGTGGTATTAATTATTATTGGCAAAATATAAATATTATTCTTGGAATGATTGTTTTCTTTCATTTATTAATACTTTCTTTACAGATATATATATATATATATATATATATATATCGACGGTAATATTCCAAAACTTTCCCAATATAGTTCGTTCTTTTCCATCGTAACAATTCGGCTTTATCGGTTGATGGAGGTTGTTCAACGTCCTTCGCAACATCTAAGCTCATATGACGGAGGGGACCTACCTGCAGCTTTACGAGGGATCCGAACCATGGGTCGTTACATAATTTCGACGTAGAGGAGAGTCTCCCATCCAATTACCACCCAGATCCACTATCGTTTAATTTCGCTGATCGACGGGAAGCAGTGTTACGACATTGGCCACATAACATTAGGTTTAATTCTCGTAAATGCTTCTTACATTAGACATTATTCGGGTTCTCTCTCTCTCTCTCTCTCTCTCTCTCTCTCTCTCTCTCTCTCTCTCTCTCTCTCTCTCTCAAAAATAGATCGAATGGATATTTTGTCTTCAAATGTACCATTGTTTAAAGTTTATTATATTGATTCTCAAAAGTTCAATTGTTTCCTGAAGCAACAAATAATCACGTAGAATTTAAAGTACCCAAATTGCATCGGGTAATTTGAAGTGTAACCTCCAACCAGCCCTTATCATGACCTAACCTATCTTAACCCAACTTTTGCATACATTTTCACGGGGTTGCAACAGTTCAAAACCCCGCGTAATTTTAAAAGAGACTAAATGATTGTCACCCCGAAGTTCGACGTTTTGGTCATTTGACTCCCTTTTCAGATCAAAAGAACGGTTGTTGTAAATCACTGTATTAACAAATCCGTGGAAAGGGCCATTAATTCTATGAAGGACTCGAAGAGGCAGAATTTACTACAGGCAACCACATTTTTTTTTTTAATGCAGGAAGGAGGGGCCAAGGGCATTTGTTACCGTGACGCGCCGATACTTCTATGAATTTTTTTTTTCAACAAGCTTACTAATCCAAAGATTACGTATGATGGGTTTAATATACAGGGTGGTGCAAAAGTCTGGACCCATAGGCGGTTTATATGGAAAAAAAGTGTGGCCTGCAGGAAGTTTATTATGAAATGAAATTTAATTAACCATACACCAGTGACTAAATTATGTTAAATTTAACGTTCTAGTTCAGAATTTACAATAAGTGTTCGAATTGATGTCCATCTTCTTCCAAACACTTTTCTACTCGGTTGACACAAGACCTTTGCACATTTGTAAGCATAGTAATATTCGTTCTTATGGCTTCAATTTCTGTTGTGATGTTATCCTTTAGCGTTTGTATTGTTCTTGGTTTGTTAACGTAAACCACTGATTTAAGGTGTCCCCATAAGAAATAATCCAAAGGAGTCAAGTCGCCTATCGGGGTGCTTAGCATTAAAATTATCTGCGACTGAACGTGAGGTGGCTCCTTCTTTTGCGTACAAAAGCACAAGCTCTATTCTTTCTGCTATTGTTAACTTCTCTGCCATAGGGTAACAATCTGAAAAATATTTAGTAAAATTATAAACAAAAATTAAATTATAAAAACTATTATAAAAATCGAAAGATATTTTTTATAAACAAAAATTAAATTATAAAAACTATTATAAAAATCGAAAGATATTTTTTATATAGTAAATTGCCTATGGGTCCAGACTATTGCACCACCCTGTATTTATGGATGGGGTTTATTTAAACACAAACTGGATAATAAATAATAAATATTGTAAAATTGATAATATTTTGGGACTCATTCAAAAAATATATATATGTAAGCCACAAAGTTGGATGCTAGTCTGATGGCGAACATAATGAAAGATTAAAATCCACCATCAGTGTCCATATACAGGGTGTCCCATAAGTCCGGTCTCATAGGAAAATTTATTTTAAATTAAATTTACAAAATTAATACTTTAGAACTAAAACAAATGTTCAAATTGATGTCTTGTTTTGGGACTTTTTTTTCGTTGCAGGTAGAATAACACGTAATGGCTAATATGGAAGTGAGTTACACTCCTCAGGAAAAGGCGGAGGCCTTTCCTGGCTAATATGGAAGTGAGTTACATTCCTCAGGAAAAGGAGTCCGCCTTTTCCTCAGGAGCGTAACTCACTTCCATATGAGCCATTGCTTGTTATTCTACCTGCAACAAGAAGGTCCCAAAACAAGACATTACTTTTAATATTTGTTTTAGTTCTAATGTATTATTTATGTAAATTTGATTTAAAATAAAGTTTCCTATGAGACCGGACTTATGGGACACCCTGTATATATATATATATATATATATGTGTGTGTGTGTGTGTATGTGTGTGTGTGTGTGTGCAATCAGCTTTCAATGCAGTATACAGTAGAACGTTTGAATTTATCCAAAGGCTATCATAGACCTTTGAACCTTTCAAAGGTTCCGTGCGATGATTCCTCATTTCACGAAGGTCAAGCAAGCTTGTCGTCCCTCCTCTCTCAAAAGCTATGAGAAAGTAATAGAAATTGAAAAGAATTTATACAGAAAACTCGCATCACATATTTTACTTGTAGAAGAGTTTACAAGTGGAATTTTGAAGCAAAATTAAATGAATTGAGACACAAAAGGAAGAAATAAGAAAACATTGAGGCAACTCTACTCCATATCCTTTATCATTCCAAATTTGATTTTATTTTGCTCCTCTTCTGTATATATATTTACTGATTTAAGCTTAAATTTTATATTGAGACACCCACATCATATACATATATATATAATTATATATATATCTTCTATACTATAAAAAGGCAGTCCTGTCTGTCTGTCCGTTTGTGGGCACCATATATTTACCATTAAGCGATTCTGAACATAGAAATAAATGGCCTTTGCTTTTTTCAACTTTTTATAATGTTGCTCGTTTAGATTTTCATCGCTTGATGCAATGTGTTCGGATGTGAAGCTTAAGATTTTCATTGCTGCGTTCTTTTCTATAGTTTTATTGATCGAATAATTGACCCCCCCTCCCCCAGTTACTGAGATTTCAATTAAACTATAGAAAAGAACACAGCAATGAAAATTTTAAGCTTCACATCTGAACCCATTGTATTAAGATTTGTGAAGCTTAAGATTTTCATGACCGAAGGCCCCAGCACCGAAGGTCTAATGAAATGGGCCCGTCAGGCCCTCTTTTGCTAGTATATATATATAAAGGTGATACTAGTTTATATTAAAAATTATGTGAGCTTTAATTTTTCCATATTTTATACACTTTATACACTGAATAAAGCATGACTGGTAGAGGAGGAGAGATTGCGTAACTGATGAGGAGGAGAAGAGTGGATATATTGTGCGTGCAGGAAACCCGTTGGAAAGGTAATAAAGCAAAAGAGCTTGGAGAAGGATACAAACTGTTCTACAGTGGAGCGTCAGGGCGGGGGAAGAAACGGTGTTGGAGTAATATTGTCGAAGGAAATGAAGGACGAGGTGGTGGATAGAGTAATGGGCGTGAGATTGAATTATGGGGAGTATGTATTGAATATCATCAGCGCGTATGCTCCACAGGTGGGCTGCACAGATTAGGAGACGAATGCTTTTTGGAGATTACTGGACTGGGAAGTACAGGCTCTAGAAGAAAATGAATGTGTGATTGTTGGCGGCGACCTTAACGGGCATGTGGGTAGGAATAATGAGGTAATTGAGAGGGTACATGGAGGTCAAGGATTTGGAGAGACAAACGCGGAAGGAGAAACGATAATAGATTTCGCGGTTTCGTTCGATATGGCAGTGGTGAACACCTTCTTTAATAAGAGGGTAGAGCATCTCATTACATATAAGAGAGGTGGAAGGGTATCTCAGATTGATTATATGTTGTACAGACGGACACAATTGAGGGAAGTGAAGAACTACAAAGTTATACCATGGAATCATGTGTCAACTCAGCATCGTATTCTTTGCATGGATGTGAAGCTCAAGGGGGAGGCAAAAGCACGTACGAAAGGAATTAAGAAAATAAAATGGTTCAAGCTAAAGGAGGAAGACTGTAAAAGCAGGTTTAAGGAGAATGTTCTGAATGAGGTAATTATGGATGAAGGTGATGTGCAGCAATGGTGGCAACATAATGCTAATGTAATTAGAAAGTGGGGCAAGGAAATACTGGGAGAAACATCTGGCAAGATATGGGAAAATAAGGAAAACTGGAGGTGGAACGAGGAAGTACAGGAGAGCCTACAAAGGAAGAAAGCAGCAAAGAATCTGTGGGAGGAAACGCAGCAGGATGACCATAGGGAAGTGTATAGAGAGAGGAATAAGTAAGCTAAGCGAGAGGTAGCACAAACAAGGGCCGAGGCATACCAAGATATGTATGAGGAACTGGAAACGCGAGAGGGACAAAAGAAAATATATAGATTGGTTAAAACGTGAAATAAAGCAACAAAGAATATTAATAAAGTGAAACAGATCAAAAGAGCCGATGGAACAGTGATAAGAAAGGAAGAAGACACAAACCAGATGGAGGGAATATTTCGAGTGGCTGCTGAATGAAGAGAATGACAGGATATTCTGGGAGGACGGGCAACCAAATGAAGGGATGACGGGAAGAGTGGGGAGGAGTGAAGTGGTGAGGAAGTTGGCGAAGATGAAGAATGGTAAGGCAGCTGGACCAGATAAGATACCTGCAGAGGCATGGAAGGTATTAGGAGAGGAAGGTATTGATTTATTATGGGATCTGATGGAGAAGCTGTTTGAACAGGAGGTGATTCCCGATGAGTGGCCTAGCAGTGTTGTGGTGCCAATCTATAAAGAGAAGGGGGATGTGCAGGACTGTAATAATAGAGGGATTAAGCTCATGTCACACACCATGAAAATATGGGAGCGGATCGTGGACGGAAGATTGAGAGATGAAGTTGACATAGCAGAGGAGCAGTTCGGATTCATGCCGGGTAGAGGAACCATGGACGCAGTATTTACCTTACGCAAGGTGATTGAGAGGTACAGGGAAGGACAGAGACCTATGCATATGGTAGTTATATACTTAGAGAAGGCTTACGACAGGGTCCCAAGACAGGAGGTGTGGAGAAGCCTTAGACAGAAGATGGTACTGGAAAAATATGTCAGACTGATACAGGAAATGTATAGAGATGTACATGCGACGGTTAGGAGCTGTCTGGAAGAGACGGACAGTTTTGAAGTAAGAGTTGGGTTGCATCAGGGATCTGCGCTTAGCCCGTTTCTCTTTAACATAGTGATGGAAGTGCTGACAGAGGGAGTGAGAGAGAGAGAGCCATGGAGTATGCTTTACGCAGACGATATAGCATTGTGTGCCGAGACAAAGGAGGAGATGGAACAGAGGTTGGAGAGGAGCATTGGAAGATAGAGGGATGAAAAGCAGAAGGAAGACTAAACACTTACGGTGTGGCTTACATGAGGATCAGGAAGATGTGATGGTAATGAATGGAGAAGTGATTAAAAGAGTAGACCGATTTAAGTACTTGGGCTCATTAATGGATGAGGAAGATGTGGAGAAAGAAATTAATAATAGAGTGCAAGCTGGGTGGAAGAATTGGAGAGAAATGTCGGGTGTCTTGCGCGATAGAAAGGTGCCATTGAAGTTGAAAGAAAAGGTATATAAAACTGTGGTGAGACCAGCAATGTTGTATGGAACGGAGGCATTACCTATGAAGAAGACAAATGAGAACAAAATGGATGTAGCAGAAATGAAGATGTCGCGATGGATGTGCGGTGTGACAAGAGAGGATAGGATCAGGAATGAGTATATTAGAGAAACTGTGAAGGTGGCAGTGGCATCAAAGAAGATACAGGAGGCAAGAATGAGATGGTATGGGCATGTGATGAGGCGAGATGAAGATTATGTCGGACGTAGAGCGATGATGATGGAGTTGCCGGGTGGGCGAAGAAGAGGAAGACCGAAGAAGAGGAAGACCGAAGAAGAGATGGGAGGATTGTGTTAGAACGGACTTACGGGAGAAGAATTTGGAAGAGGATATGGTGTACGACAGACCAAGATGGAGGCGACTCACCTTAAACATCGACCCCATATAAAAATGGGATTAATTGTGCTGAGGAAGAAGATACACTGTATAAGGAGACACATGAGTTGGACCTGCCTGATAGGCAGAACACGATAGATGGATGGATGGATGGATGGATACACTGTATAAAATTAAATAAAAAGTTTTATTGGCAGAAAGTTAATTTGCTTAATACATAAAATAATAAGGGAAACTAAAAAATAATAATAATAAAAATAAAATGGAGAATGACCATTATCAATATTAAGGGAAGCTGCAGACAAACATTTTCATGCCATGAGGACCATAGTTTAGAAGACATATGACAGGAGTCACAGGACTGATGAAGAGAGTGGACAGTTGGGTTGTCCGAGTTTTGGATTCTTTGCATTACTGTAGACTGTAATGAACGCATTTATTTACCTCCTGGAGGTTAGGTTTGAAACAATGAGGTTAACAGACATTTGCGAAGCTGAGCATCTTGGAGGTAAATTATGCAACATTCTGAAAGATCTATTACAAAAGCAATTTTAGGGTTCAGCTCGAACCATACATATTAGTTTCAAGAAATACGAAAAAAGTTTTTTGTAATCATATTTGCACAGAAACGTTGATATTATTTTCTTATGTCCGAGTCATCAATGAAAGAATTGGTGAAAATTTGACTCAAGTACTTTCTAATTATTGTACTTGTTCAAAATTGGTTCACTTTTCGTTTTGAAAATATTACCTGATTAATTTCAACTTTAGATACGCATTTGTGTATAACCTTAGTTTTAGTAAGAATGAAATCATTATCACGATTCTGAGAGTATAACTCGCAAATTTTGATCAGATAATCCAAATCTTTAACCGAAGAGATTATTTATTAACACCATATCATCCGCACAAACCACACTCGAAAACTCTCTCCTTTACTTTCCAAATACTACAATAAGAATGGCACGAAAAGTAGATGGAAAGTACAGTAGTCAGATTCCGTAAGAAGGTATAAGGAAAATATGCATGAAAAATATACGAGGGACTTTGTTTCAAGCACAGTTAGAATGTCGAAGTATCCCAAAAGTATAATTCTTGATTTGGAACGGACACGTTAGCTGAAAGCATATTTGGCAAGGAGACCGAAAGTACGCGTCACTTACTATGAATCCATCGGCCCCGGGATCGAGACACGGTGACGGCAGCCGGCGCGCAGCAAAACCCAGCTGTTCATCCTCCCGCAAAAATAAAAGAAAGTGTTTAGTAGATAAATGGGTACCCTGGGTGGTCTAGTGGTTAAGACGCTGGGCTGCTGGTGGGACGTGGTTCGGATTCCACGTTAAACTGTAGGTCTAAGGCGGAGTGAAAAGCTTGACCTTCGACAGAATGAACAATTCGGTGGAAGCAAACCAAAGGTTACCAAAGGTATATATATATATATATATATATATATATATTGCTTTCGTTTTTTAAAAAATTTATTTTGTATAAATATTTTCTTCCAAATATAAAATTTTTAAATGCAAGTACAAAATATTTACCTAAACTGTTTAATAAAATTGCAATGAAAAGCAAAACTATAAATAACCGATATATATATATGCACTGTATATATATATATATATATATATATATATTTGATGCAAATCCACAAAGAAAAAGAAAAAATTATTCCAAGTCTTTCGTGTATTCAGCAATACAAGTCGTCAGGGAATGCGAGGAATGCGTCATTCCCTGACGAGGTGTATTGCTGTCTGCTGAATACAGGAAAGGCCTTGGAATAATTTTTTCTTTTTCCTTGCGAGTTTGCATTTTCCTTGTGAGTTTGCATTATAACCCCCAAACCTATTACTTTCGTACTTCTCTGAATTTTCTGTCTATCCGTGGCATATATGCTATCTATTTAAGTTCCTCGTTTCTACCATATCTCAAGAGCTGAAATTTCTCGGTGTTAAATGTCATGCTTTTGTTTTCTGACCATTTGTATAATCTGTTCGTGTCCCTCTGCAAGGCCTCCATCTCTTTGCAGCGCTGATTTTTCTGTTGATCTTTGTATCGTCCGCAAAGGATGTTATTATACTGTTGCTGTTTACTTCACTGTCTATGTCTGTTAGCATGATAATGAATATGAGTGGGGCCAATACTGTTCCTTGTAGTACAGAGTGTATATATATAAATAACCTTGGTTATTCTGACGAAGATCAAGCTTGTTACTCCACCTTAGACTTACAGTTTAACGTGGAACCCGAACCACGCCCCACCAGCAGCCCAGCGTCTTAACCACTAAGTTACCCAAGGTACCCATTTATCTATCAACCAAATTCTTTATTGCGTGGAAGGATAAACAGCTGGGTTTTGCTGCTCGCCGCCTGTCGTCACCGGGTCTCGATCCCGGGGTTAATGGATTCGTAGTCAGCGACGCTAAGCACTGCACCACCGAGGCATACCTGGACACACTGCATTTGAAAGATTGGAGGTCATAGACAAGGGGAAAGATGGAGAGAGGAAGGCTGTTCCAGAGTTGGCTGGTTCAGTAGATGAAAGACTGAAAATACCAATTAATCCCTGCGTTTGAGAGGTGGACAAGAAAGGGATGAGAATGTGTCGAAAGTCTGGTGCTGCAACCTCTCGTTAAAGGAGGAGGCATGCAGTTGGAGAGTTCAGAAGAGTAGTGTCCGTTATAATAGCGATAGCAAATAGTGAAGCAACAATGCGGCAAGGAGAAAGAGGGATTGAAGACAGTAAGTAGGAGGCGTGGAACTGATGAGACGAAAAGCCTTTAATTCCACCCGGTCAAGTCGAGCTGCAAGTCGAGATGAGAAGCCTACTCTATACAGGAGCGGGGAAGTCCCCCGTACAGAGACAGCAACTGATTTGGGATGAAGAGAGTGTGGAGCCGACACAGCACCCCCAATCTCTTAGGGGCTGTTTCAGAAAGAATGTTAAGAGAAGAGGAACGATTGAGTTTGTGTATTGTTGAAAATAAGGGATAGTCGTATGGAAGATTGTTTCGAGTAGACAGATGAAGGAACTGAGCTTTTGAGGCATTGAGAATCAAGAGGTTTTCTCTGCCCCGATCAAATATAGTGGAAAGATCAGAGTTTAGGTGCGCCATAGTCATCTCTCGCGAATTAGCATGGAATGACTGTTGAGAGGGACGCTTTGTGAAGCGGGTGAAGCGAAGAGTGGAAGCATCGGGTATAGGAGTGGATAGGACAGGAAGTGCAACTTAAGAGATTATTAAAAGATAAATAAAGGAGAGTGGGAGACACGACAGAGCCTTGAAGAACACCACTATTAATAGCTTTAGGGCAAAAACAGTGGCCATCTACATAAGATGGATCGGCCGGAAAGGAAAACAGATGAAGGAACGTATGGAAGGATAGAAACCGAAGAAAGGCAGTTTGGAAATTAAGGATTTGCGCCGCACTCTGTCAGAAATTTTAATATGCCAAGCGCAATATCAAAGGTTTCACCAAAGTCCCGAAAGAAGGATGACCAAGAGTCAGAGAAATATGCAAGAAGATCGCCAGTAAAGCGTTCCTTGCTGAACCGATATTAACGATCTGAAAGAAGATTGTGAGAAAAAAAAAGGTATTTAAGAAATTTCCTTTTAAAAATAGATTAAAAAACTCTAGAAAGGCAAGAGATCAAAACATATGGACGATAGTTGGAGGGTTAATTAAGAGCGGTCAGTAGTGTAGGAGCAATAACCTCAGAAAAACAACAAAAACAAAAACAAGGGATTCTGCGAAAGGAGCACGAAGCTCGAAACCCAGCTGAGCCCACCCAAGACGCTAAATAAATTCAAGATCACGCCCCTTCCCCCCTCCCTTCCCTAAAAACGGTAACTGTAATATAAATTAAATAAATTTATTCAGGATAAAAAATTAAAAAAAAAAAATCTGACATCCTACAAAGTTCAAAAACCACTTCTCGGAGCGCAGTACGAGATAAAGAGAATTCCGTCTTCGCTCATGAACAGTAATGGTCGTATTATGAAAAGTACTTCATAAAATTATTTCATAATCCGACTCTAACAAGTTCTCCTCCTGAACGTAGTACACATTACGCACTATCTTCGTTCAGACCATCTAAGACGATGAACATAGCGATGTCGTAAAACAAATGTGGAGAGTGAATAAAAGATAAAATATTTTTCTTTTTCAAATAACTTAAAATGTAACTACTTCACTTCTGTGAGGTCTATAAAATACAGGACCCGCCCAACTAAAATGTTGAGAGATTTATTTCACGACAAACTACCCTTTCGTCGTAGAGCAACGCGCGAAAATAAGAATGTGTACGGGGAAGAGGGTTAGGTATCAAATTACAAAAACAACAGCTTGCTGTTAGAACTTCAAATTCTGTACAAGCAAAGCTAAAGTCACTCTTTTTTGTAGTTTCTGCAATAATATTTATAGGTAGCAATTGCGGATTAATTATAAAAAAGGCTCCTGCAGAACCCTCAATTTGCTTTATAACAGATCCTATAGACTGCTACATAAGTTACCTCCAAGATGTTCAGGTGGGAAAATCTGTTTGCTGCCAATAAACATTATTATTGTAATTACCATTATCATCAGCATTACCAATATATATATATATATATGTTGGTATTGTCACTCGGTATATTTTTTATCTATTTCCTTTTTCTCTCATTCTTTTTGTAGTCTTGGGTAGTTCTTGGGTAGTTTCATTACGTATCCTATTTTCAGTTCTTTTTCAGTCAAAATTTTTAGTTTTTAAATTTATTATTCTTTGAATTATCGTTAATTACCTTCGATAATATCGTACTATTTTATAGGATTTATACCCTATATCCTGACAATAAAGCTTATCATTATCATCATTAATATATGTATATACAGGGTGTCTCAGAAGTCGCGCACCATTGGCTAATGTAGCTTCATTCAATTTAATTATTTTAAGATAGCTTTTTAATTAACTGTACATACTATTAATTTTATTATTCGAACATATATTGTAATTAAACATCACTTATAAACCATTTCGACTCGTAAACCTCGTAAATCTGAATAAAGCCTATGGTGCGCGACTTCTGAGACACCATATATATATATATATATATGTTAAACACAAACCGTGCATGGAACAAGGAACTCTTCTGGGAAAATTAAATCCACTATAGTCCGAATAAGTAATGGTAAATGACAAATACCATAGTTTTTTTCTTTTTCATGATTTTAGCCCGACGTGGGCAACGGGTCTCTCGCAAAGAGATCCCATAAATATAGCTTCCCTCACCAGCTATCTGCAAAGCAGACAGGATCCAGCTTTGGGACATGGATCTAGGGTTTAAAGCAAGCCTAGATCCCTACATTCAGAACCTCTATATAAGTAAAAGACTCGTTGCATTCACGTCGTGTTGAATAAATCAAAGAAAAAGGGGGTAACTATTGTTTTTTAGCCAAAAAAAAACCAAACTTAAACCTCAACCGGGACATTGAGCGTCCACTTTTCAAGGCACGAAACACGTCCGTTTAGTATACACAAACTCAGAATGGTTCCCTGAGAACATTATATGTTAAACACAAACCGTGCATGGAACAAGGAACTCTTCTGGGAAAATTAAATCCACTATAGTCCGAATAAGTAATGGTAAATGACAAATACCATAGTTTTTTCTTTTTCATGATTTTAGCCCTACGTTTGTGTATACTAAACGGACGTGTTTCGTGCCTTGAAAAGTGGACGCTCAATGTCCCGGTTGAGGTTTAAGTTTTGGTTTTTTTTTTGGCTAAAAATACAATAGTTACCCCCTTTTTCTTTGATTTATTCAACACGACGTGAATGCAACGAGTCTTTTACTTATATAGAGGTTCTGAATGTAGGGATCTAGGCTTGCTTTAAACCCTAGATCCATGTCCCAAAGCTGGATCCTGTCTGCTTTGCAGATAGCTGGTGAGGGAAGCTATATTTATGGGATCTCTTTGCGAGAGACCCGTTGCCCACGTCGGGCTAAAATCATGAAAAAGAAAAAACTATGGTATTTGTCATTTACCATTACTTATTCGGACTATAGTGGATTTAATTTTCCCAAAGAGTTCCTTGTTCCATGCACGGTTTGTGTTTAACATATAATGTTCTCAGGGAACCATTCTGAGTTTGTGTATATATATATATATATATATATATATATATATAATATATATATATTTTAATTAAATATATATATATATAAGTTGTTTTAGTTTTTTAAAATGTCACTTTATAATTATTTTCTTTTAAATATAAATTTTTTTTAAATGCCAATACAAATTATTTACCTAAAAATTGGTTTAATAAAATTGTAATGTAGATCAAAACCATAATTAGCCAATAAGAATTAATAAATAAATTTAATTTTTTTTTTAAATTTACTTATAAGCCAGTAAATAATAATAAATTTACTGAACTAATAAATGCAAAAGGAATACTATATATTTGTTAACGAATCACTATATTTAAACGATTTTAAATATAGCGAATCAATTAATTCGTTATTATTTATTCACCTTTATAAAATATATATATATGTATATAGGTATGTATAAAGGTGTCTATTTACTTTTGTCAACCCTCTGTACAGTGAACTATTATTTTTTTCTGCTAATTTCTTAAATGATGTGATTGAATTACTATTAGTATATTTATATACAATACACTGATATAGTAATTCAACTCTCACTCTAGATCAGGGCTTCCCAACCTTGGGGTCGCGAAGATCATATTTGGGGCCGCGAACTGATCTGAGTGATAATTTTTTTTCAATTCTCTTCCTCCGGCCGTCCGACAAAACGTTTATCAATCATGTAGTTGCATATAATAGCTGAAATCCGGGCCCTACCCGCACATAATAAACGCTGTGCTTATGAAGTCTGTATATATATATATATATATATAATAATTTTTGGGGATTTTGTTGAACTTCCACCAGTGTTTGGAGTTACACTCCTGAGAAAAGGCCTCCGCCTTTTCCTCAGGAGTGTAACTCACTTCGATATTAGCCATTGCGTGTTATTCTACCCGCGACAAAAAAAAAAGTCCCAAAATAAGACATCAATTTGTAAATTTTTTTAAATTTTAATGTCTTACTTTTGTAAATTTAATTTAAAATAAATTCTCCTATGAAACCAGAGTTATGGGACACCCTGTATACTATCAAACTAACAAATTTAATATTAATAAATAAATAAAATTATCATATACATAAATTAAAATACTACCGGGTGAGCGAAAAGTTCCTGTGCAGTGTGCACCTTCCACTTCCAACATAGTGCAGGTACGGGTTCACTACACTTCTTGCAGGAGCACAGGGACTTTTCGTTCACCCTGTATATATCTAACTTTTTAATTTCTAATTTTCTTTAACAAATTTATCGTAAATATTATCTAATTTTTTTAAAAACATTTCAATCGTAAGGTAAATTTTCAACTACGTTCACAAAAAAAAAAAGAAGCCCCTCGTGCGTGTATACGTACATTTAAACCGTGCGTGTTTCCTCAATTCATTGATGTACGCATGTAAAAAAATTGAAACTCTTTAATTAGTAATTCATATTTTTCTTTTTTATCCAATTGTGCTTAATTAGCTACCTGACATTTTTTTCTCTAATTAATTTATCATGTGGGCAGAATTTACGTTCTTTCTGACAGCGAAATCGTGCGTGCAATTTCATGCCTGAATAATGCCTGAATAATTGAATAATCACAACTATTTCTAAAGAGGTATTAAATGCAGTTCACACGAGTAAGGGGGCAAAGATAAATAATTTCGTGTAGCGACTTTATACATATTTTGTAGATTAGTTGAAATCAACACGCTGATGGAGGTTGTTGGCCTTTGTATGTTGAGCAAACTAGACGCTTGAGGTTGTGTTGAGCCAAATCGAGGTTCTCTTTTGTGAACACCTATATATATATATATATATATATATATATATATCAGTTTGAAAAGAGAGAAAATTGATAATTTCATTAAATCAAGAATAAAAGAGAATAATTGTCTAGCATGCTAATAATATTACTGCAGAATATGTGAAAAAAAATTTGTAAGGTTATGGCATATACCCTTTATGGGTTACGTCATGGCCACGTTGTAATACCGCTGCCCGTTAGATCAGCGAAGTTAAGCGACGATGGGTCAGTTCAATGGTTGGATAGGTGACCATCCTTCGCGTTCAGATGATGTAGTGACCCGTAGATAGTTCGGATTCTACGTAATAATGAAAGTCCCCTCCGTTACACGACTTTTGCCATGACGAAGGAGGTTAAAGAGCCCCCAACATTATTATTATCATCATTATTAATACGGGCCAAGTTATTGAAACGCTTTTAGCACGAGCATCATCAATAATGGAACCATTAACACTCGTTTAACTCCGCATACCATTTTCCTACGACAAATTGGCTCGAGGATCTAAGAAGACTAACCAAAAAAAAAGGAAAAAGTATGAAAACCAAAAATAATTAATTGATATTAGTTCAACAATGGGTCTGTGACCTTATATAAAATCCGTGTTGAACTCACTACGGTACTTTGGACTACGTTCCGTTAAATCATATAAATGGGTCTTATTCCATTCGCACCGAGTGTGGGGGAAGGGGTATAGAAAATCCAGCAAAAGTGGGTATAAAAAGTGTTCGTAACCGAAATCCCACTTCATTCACACGATGATTTTTATGGGTATACTTGCATAGACTACTTTCAATGAAAGTATTGTACTATAAAATAACTCGGTCAGTGCCCAAAAGGATATGAAGGTACAGGGTGTTCACAATGTCTTGTCACCCCAGCAAAATACTAATTGATTGTCGTTTTTCTTTCAGATCCATTTGAAATGTGTGTGATAGAAGCAATTATACGATTGAACAACACATACTGGCTAGTACCCGAGTCCTCATATGAGTGACCACGAAATGGCAAAATCATTGAAAATATTTTCAATGATTTTTGCCATTACGTGGTCGCTCATGGACCCAGGTACTAGCCAATATGAATTGTTTAATCGTATAGTTGCTGCTAACACACATTTCAAATGGGCCTGAAAAAAAAACGAAAATCAGTATTTTACTGCGGTGACAAACCATTGTGAACACCCTGTACTATACATTTTAAAGAATCCCATTCAATGTATAGTTTACATAAACGGCGCGTGGTTTTACACTATTCTTCTCGCTACCCCCCCCCCCCACTTGATATTTCGTTAAACAAAAGCATATTAAGTTAACTTTAGAGAATACATATACAGTATATCATTTACCAAATATTCTACAGGGCGAGACGAAAAGTCTGGGCACCCCATTAAAATATTTACATACCTAATTTTTCTCATTTTAGTAAATTTTGTTAAGTTAAAAATTAAATTAAATGTTAAAAAATGTTAATATGCAATAAATTCTTTCATGTACACTATTTTATTTTGAGGGGGAGCCCAAACATTTTGCCCACCCTCTATAATATATACGGTTATACTGTATTTTTAATGAGCTCAAACTAATTAACTTTCATCATATGTCGAAAACAGTCTTTATCAGGCAAAGTGTATTCGATTTTCTTACGTCATTGATTAAAATCCAAGGGAGATTGTAAACTTTGGGCTTTAGTTTGGACTGAGTTACCCCAACGTCATGCAGGAGATTCTCCCCCTCTACAGAAGAAGAACACTTTTCAATTGGACTGGTGGGAATCCCAAATTGATTCGTGCACTGTAATAGGGTAGCGATATTAATTTACTTATATATAAAGAATACAGTTTGTTCTCTAAAAAAATATTATATTATGTAGTAAATTTATTATATCTTAAGTTGCAGCGTAAGATTTTTACTTTTGACCTAAGGTTTTTTAAGGTTTTGTTTTGTGTTCTTTTTCCATTAATTTTTTACAATTTTTGCAAATAAATCACTGTGAAAATATCAAATTTGTCGAATTTAAACTAAGTATATTTACTCAAATAGAGGATTCATGCCCATACAAAAAATCAAGCTTCAGCTAACGACCATGAGGCTTTTTTCACTTACGTATACATTGAAACAATAGGTCGTACGCGAACGTTGTTTATTATATCAGAAATCGTCTCTCTCTCCTATTATTTGCTGTAAATATTGCATTAAATTATTACTTTAAACGTTAAAGATTACCTTCACCATCATTTCTGTCACCTCTTCGAGTGGCCGAAGATCGGAACTCGAACTCATGTAGCAGAGGACGAAGTTTAGGAAAGTCTCGTGGTTATCAGTGTACTTTTTGGCGCAGGCAATTATTTTGTTTCCATGGCATTCTGTTTCACCATGTTGGCAATGGAAGGTGTACCCGATTCCACTCGGACGAGGGTGGGCCTGAAATAAAGAAAAAAAGAACAATAATCAGTGCACTCGAAATAATAATAATGATTGGGTGGCATAACCTCCTCCTCTGTGATATTTAAGGTGATACGACGGGGGGACCTACAGTTTCACGTGGAATTCGAATCATTACTCCACCAAAGGAGAGCAAAAAAAGCTCCTAAATCGCTAAAATCTAAGGTCGGAGACAAGACTCAGATCCATGACTTCCAGACTAACAGCCCGACGTTCTATAACTAGTCTATCTTGAAAGGTTTGAAACCGCCAAAAAAGGCACGCACCTGATTACTGTTGACGAGGGATAATTGTTAATTTCTCTCCAAGTAATAGTTCGTTAAAAATTTTAGTACGAAGAGCAAAATTTTATAAGAGTTGCATTATAGTATATATCATTAATTATTAATTATTTATCTATTATTATATTAATAATAATATCCAACCCCCATATTTGACTACTGAATCCCCAAAATATTACTATTAAACTCTTTAAGTTATTTTATACACTGAGGACCTATAAACTCATTAGTTCGTTTCATTATTGTTTCATTGGATTACCTTTAATATGAAAGTAATATTTATTAAGAGTACAGTGGGGTACAGACAAAATGAATAAACGAGAAATAAGATTGTACCCATATAAACATATATTAAACAGCAAACCAATAAAATGTTATTAGTTAATTAATAACTGATTTATAAATATCTTCGACGCTTCGACTCTTCCTGAAGATGATGATCCTGAAGATGATTCTACAGACAGGACCAAACATCAAAGATGTTTAAAAAATTGGTTATCATTTAAAAAATCTTATTTTCTTACAGTGGGTTTTTACACTTTCATAATAAGTCCTTACTGTAGCTGCTCCGTAGGCATAAACCTGAACTTCCATTATGTCCTTCAGTTGACTGTAAGTAGGACGAAGCTGGTCTCTGACAAACCTGATGCTATCTGGACACAAATATTCCACATACACCGTTAACTTCACTGGTATTTCCGCATCTTCAGCCTTTTAAATAAGACGAATGATTATTACATTGTTTCTTATAGTTAATAAGTATTTTAATATTGAACTAATAACATTGGACTCAACATCGTTGTCATATTGTTGCATAACTGTAATGTAACCTCGTGTAACGAAATGGTACTACATAATTACATTACAATGTGATTAAGATGAATCTCAGTGGATGTAATTTAGTCGAATTTTATATATGACACACTCCAAACAGAAATAGACGTTTCGTTAGACGTCTCAATTTTGTGAATTTTGAAATGTCTAATGCATTGGATATTTCACATTAGTTAAAAATTTCGTTAGACATTTCAGTAAGTCAAAGGAAATATCTAAATTGTCCCAATTTTTTTTAAACAATTGTAAAGACTAATCCGAAATGTATAATTAACTGTCTAACAATGAAATGTTTAATGTATGAAAATTTCAGGAGTTTAAGCATATATGAAAAAGAGTTGGTTTAGAGGATTATTCTTAAAAACTTTTGCCTTTCAATTTACATCCAATTCTTATCGTAACTGACTCTTTATCTCCGTTCAATAACTTCCTGTACTTTATACTATCAAAAGCAGTTATCAGTTTTAAATGGTCAAATTAGTTCTCCTATAGAGCACAGTGTGTATATATATATATATATGTATATATCGACTATGTATACAGGGTGTCCATAAAGTCACGCATCATAGGAAAATACATTTATTCTGTTTATTTATTTATTTTGTTTTTTTATTTGTTCGAAATGATTCCCACCAATCTCAAAACGTGTTTGTAAACGAAAAAGCGGGTTTCTTTGAATGTTCCTCAACATATTTGGCCTGATGGAGACATAAAATAAATAGACATTGCTTATGTTCCTATGATGCGTGACTTTATGGACACCTTGTAGAGTAAGTCGACGTTTTTCGAGTGAATACATATCTAGTTCAGTTAATTTTTCCTCAAATATTTTTTTCTCGACTCTGAATTCATTTTGATTGTTCTAGCCCGAGTAGTATGCCCGCAAAAAGGGAGACAGAAAATGGATCAATTTGAAAATTTCCTCCCCTCACCGTCCTTCATGAGGATCCTTCACCGTCCTTCATGACGGTCCCACCTTTATGAGGTGTCCTTCATGGTTCTTAAAAAAAAAAGAAAAAAAAAAAGGGGAAAAAAAAAAATAAATAAGCGGGCGAAAAAAAAAGAGGGGGGGGGGGGTGAAAGAGGGAAAAAAAATAAATTAAAACTTTAAAAAAATAAATTTAAATAATTAAATTTAAAAAATTAAATTTTAAAAATGATTCGTCTTCACCTTCCTTCAAAAAAAAAATGTAAGAAAGGGTTGATCCTGGCCTTCCTCCTTCAAAAAAGTTCTTTCATGAAGCAAACAAGAACAAACATGCAAAAACATACATACATCCGAGTACTTTCTGTTCAGGCAAGTTCCGCCAGACAGTAGAAATGAAAACTTAAAATGAATATCTGAAAGGTTTTAATAGGCCTGACGAGATTGCGCATCTACATCAACACATCCAATTTTCAAATGTTAACAAATTGCGAACAATACATAAATCAAAATCAGATTGAACATATTTTAAATCGAAAACAAGTTCTTTGTTTAAGATCTGTATTATGAAAAATAAAATGAATATTTGTTATTTTAATTTAAATAAATTAATTTCTCTCTTTTTTAAGGGAAACTGGCTTATTTTCAAACGAGATGACCTTCAAATACAATATATGCTCATAGCGCACGCATATTTGTTTATTTACTTTTAAATATGTAGTTTTCTGTTATTTACACCGATATATACCATCACATTCACTTTCACATGCCATCTTCTGGTATGTGAATTAATAATTTTACTGTACAGCAAATTTCGTTATAAACTTGCATGTGTTAAAAAGAACATCAAGTTGCGTAACGCAGCTTTGAAACTGAAGCATCAATTCTGTATCCTCCTCTAAACATCCACTTAAATATTATTACTAATATTAATTTATTGTTATTATTACATATATATGTACACGTGTTAAGAGTATTTAAATTAAATATATTGATTCAATTCCTTCGTAATAAAGCATCTGACAACTCTACCCCAATCTTGCTATATTTTTCTCACAGTAACTGTTTTGAGAGTAGTAGTTAAGTTTAACTTTCTTTTAACAACTATTAGCTGCTACTAATCTTGTTATTATTATTATTATTATTATTATCTTATATATATATATAATATATATATAATATATATATATATATATATATATATATATATATAACATCCAAATAAGTAGGTTCGGGTAAAAAACTTTCTTATTAGATGCAATTAAAGAAAACGGGATGTCGAATTTGTGTGGATTGTCATTTTTAAATAGATTCAGTGGGAAATAGGTACTGAAAGTTGAGAGATTTTTCATTAAGAACCTTTCTAGTTGTAGTTATAGTTAGGCCTATTCACATTACTTTAATTATCATTTCTCTAATTTAACAGCTGTTCACAATTCCTCATAATTCTCATAATAAACGTATTTGTTTTCACACCAATCAGGCCAGTATTTACATCAATCACACAGAATGTTCATGCTTATTGTTTTTGTCATTAGCTGTACCAATCATGTCTTTACAAACTGAAGCGTACCGTTATACAACGTTTAAAATCTTATAATTTAATACTTTATGATATCAGATCTCGTATAAAAAACATCATTTTCTGTACAAATGGCCACAAAAATACTTTCAATCATAATAATGTACTTATAGAACGCACCATACGCTTTTTCACTTGGATTAAAAACGTAAAACTGAAAGTTGTATCATCACGCGATATTCGATTCTGCAATGACGTAAGTGAGCCCTAACATTTAATTTAAAATTATTTAACAGATCATTCGAGGGAACTGTACATCGATCTCATTATAACTTCTGACTCATAATAACGCCAGCCATGCATATTTACAAGAGTCGAATTTAAATAAATAATAAATAAATAAATATATATATATATATATATATATATATATATATATATATATATACAGGGCTATTTAAAATGATTCATCCGATTTCAACTGAGAATACTTCCGTACCTATCAACCGTGCATCAACTGGGCATACACCACATGAAAGAGGAAATCTCCGAGTTTTAAAAGATCACCGCGCGAGGGCTCCAAAGTCACTACGTGGCCTAGCCTAGCAACAAACAGTCAGTGTGAAAATGGCGTCCGCACAGCAGAAGGCGTTTTGTGTGTTGCAGTTTTCGAGCTGTAAATCGGTAGTCACAGTGCAGCGTGAGTTTCGTCGACGTTACAGAACAGATCCACCGGGTGCTCAGAGCATCCGTCTTTGGATGAGCTCCGAACTCGCATTGTTACTCATTGTTACTCACTGTCCTCTTCATCTGGCCTTTTTACATGTCACGTCTACCCTGTGAGCAGTCCAGCATACTCTCAAACACGCGCTTCTCACTATATCCCTTACTACACACGCATGCATCTTACACACTACACAGTCTTTTCAAAAAGGTGTAATTTCAGTAGTTTCGGAGATTCGCGATTGTCCCCTCCTTCCTGCCTGCATCGTATATATTACCAAGCAAGTCTCTCTACAGTTTACAGGTTTCCTCATTGTCTAAAATTTATAAAGTTCTCTCTTATTGTTTGCCTTACTGTAACGGACGTCACAACCGAATTTAAATAGTATTTAAGTATTATGTCGAGCAACATAGCTAGATAACCCGCCACAGCCTAATTTCTTTGCATAATCATGAAACATGAAACAAGATTATAATATATATATATATATATATATATATATGATGAATAAAACCACGAAGGAAAGGAAACACAAAACGGTGCTCAAGCGCTTTCGTCTAATGACATCCTCATTAGACGAAAGCGCTTGAGCACCGTTTTGTGTTTCCTTTCCTTCGTGGTTTTATTCATCATAAATATTTTCACGTGTTACTTTCGTGAAATAATTTTCATATATATATATATATATATATACACGGCAAAAGTAGTTTGAAGATTTATTCCATCACACGACTGATTATAATTATACACTTTAGAGGAGTTTGCAAATTGCATATACTTAGACAAAAAGTATTAGATCTTATGATGATTTCATGTCATTATCAGCATGCTTCACTGTCCTTTCAGTCATTGTGACAAACCACAATGTGTTAAATTTAAATATTGACTTATTGTTATTATTACATATATATGTACACGTGTTAAGAGTATTTAAATTAAATATATTGATTTAAATACATTTCGTAATAAGAGCATCTGGTAACTCTACCCCAATTTTGCTATATGAAAATGAAAATGAAAAGGTTTATTGGCAGACTATAGTCCATATGGCAAATATTATTAATACAATGACAGTTCATACACTAAGGGTAGAAATATATACAATTGATTAGAAATAATACTGCACTGTCGAAGTTAAGTGGAGCTACAGACAGACAGACGTTTTCGTACCAAGAAGTCCATAGGCCTTAGAGGATAAATGGCAGGACTCATGGATAGCTTGGATGATCGGGTTGGTTGATTTTTTAATTCTTTGCATTAGAATGTGTTGAGCACGTCTTGTTACCTCCGGGAAGCTCGGGACATTGCGGGTAGCAAACATTTGCGAAGCTGAGCATCTCGGGGGTAATTTATGTAAGAGTCTAAAAGAACTGTTGTACAGCAAATTTAGGGTACTGCCAGAACCTTTTTTATAATTCACCAGAGCTGCAGACCGTATATATTACTGCAGAAAGTACGAAAGAGTGTGTCTTTAGCTTCACTTGTACAGAAACGAAAGCTCCTTATGGTCATATTCGCTTTAGCATACAGGCTTCGAGACTGTTTTCTTATATCCGAGTCATCACTCAAGGAGCTGGTAATAGTTTGACCCAATTACTTAAACTCTTGTACTTCCTCAATTACTTCACCATTCATTTTAAACCTTATGTGAAAAATGCTCTGTATCAATTGGTCCACAATTAACCCACCCCTTATATCCACAGTCTAACTATAGAGTAGATTAAGTCTAGCCTTGTAGGGGTCAGCCTAGAGATTCCGGAAATGGTCCAGAGCGGGCAGATAAATTGAGGTCCACAGTAGGATTCCTCACCAAATTAGGTTAGGGCAATCTACCTTCACCTTTGTTACGCTATGAGTTGATGCTAGGTCTTAGGCCACAATGTAGGCCTAATTTGTCTGACCCAGCTTAATTTACTGCGTTTACTTCTAACTGGGTTAAAAACACAATTAGTCACTTACTACTAGTTATTAGAGACCCTTTTCCCCTTTTGTTTAATTGTTGAGAGCGTACTTGCTGGTGGGGATCTTTTTTCCGTTGTTTGTTCTTCCCCCTTCCCTCGTTCCGTCTTGTAGCCCCGTTCCTCGTTTTCGTTCCCCTTGTCCACCTTTTCGCTGGGCTTTTTCCACCAGCGACCTCTTGGTTTTTTGGTTGGTTGATCGGTAATGTATATCTATTACCGAGCACGCTCTTGTCACACAGTATATAAATACTAGTGTGGAGAATAACTCTGGTGAGCAACCAATTGGTTTCATCCACCCAGTTATTGACATAAAAGGAATTTAATAATTGTTCGATTAACTACCTACCTACTCAGTGAACCATTTTCGTTACATCCCAACTACCCACACATCAGTTTTCCATATACTGGGGGCCCCGGGAGATAAAAATTTTGGTGTCAATGTCACCAATTTTTATGTCTGAGTATAGACTAGCTAACTATTTGACTGTAAATGCCTGTTAATCTGATTAACAGTGACTATCCTCACCATCTCATGGAGAAGATGTAGCATTTAATTAGAAGAGAAAATATACATCCATAAGATGAAACTGTCTATGGTCTTTACCATAAGAAAAGGAAAAGTGAAAGTTAGAAGATAAAATTACAATTCCCCAGCATCTATTTTTTGTTGTAAAACTAGTCGCGCCTTTAATGCTGTTTGTCGCTGAGGTCATGTGTCTGTCAATGTTGTAGTAGGATGCGTTACCACTCCTACTGTCAAAGGAATAGTTACTGGAAGTTCAGTGTCTCCAGTTGTTACTGGCGGTGGAGAAGGTTCTCCAAAGTCCATTGTTTTGGGTCCAGGCTCTAAGGGGTACAAAAGAGAAATGTCTCTTGTTGTGTCACCCATTGAAGTCCTTAATTTGACCACTCTTGTTACCCCGTCTGACCCTGGTCTGAGTTCTAAAACTCTAGCCAGAGGCCAGTATTGTCTTGGAGTGCTGTCATGTATGAGAACAAGGTCCCATACCTTAATTGTGTCAGACCAATCCTTCTTAGTCATTTGTTTATGTCCTCTCCCTTAGACCCATCAAGTACTCAGTTTCCCGCTGTTAATGAAATGAGCTTTAACTCTAGTTAAATGTTGTAACTTAGTCTGGAGCTCATCATGTCGTTGAGTCCAGTTTGGGTCTTCTGAAGAGTGTATATTAGTCCGGCAGGAGACTAACTTGTTCTCCCCGAATCAAATGATTTGGAGTTAATGGTTCCGGGTCATTAGTTGTCACTCACATAAGTGAGTGGTCTATTGTTAATGATGTTCTCAATCTCAGCCAGGAGAGTGAGCAAATCAAAAAAACAAGTGTATCTGTTTTTTACCAATTGCTTTCTTCAAGCAATTCTTTACTGTTTGTATATTCCTCTCCCAGATAGAACCATACCAAGGAGAGGCAACCGGAATATACTTCCACTTTATGTTTGAATTTTGTATATATAATTGTGTGAGTTCATTGCTTAACAAGTCGTGGATGACTTGTTCACCAGCCTTGAAATATGTAGCATTGTCAGTCCAAATTGTCTTGGGTACTGAATGTCGTGCACAGAATCTCTTAAAGACAGCAACAAAAGATTCTGCTGTAAGGTCCTCCACAACATCCAGATAAACAGCTCGTGAGGCAGCACATGTAAACAGTACAATGTACATTTTTTGTTCAGTGTCAACCACCCCCACAGTCAATGCTCCTGTATAGTCATTGCCTATAGTCTCAAAGGGTCTGTTGAGAGTAACTCTCTCCTCTGGCAAAGCAGGAGGATTTGGTTTCCTATAGGGCCTAGCATGAATACGCCTACATGTGACACACTCACTCAGGACTGTTTTAACAGTGATCCTTCCCTTGGGTATCCAATAAGTTTTTCTTAATGTAGTTAGTGTCTGTGGTACCCCCATATAATGTACATCATTGTGTGTTTGTCTGATGATTAATGTTGTCAAATAGATAAATCTAGGTAAAAGGATTGGATGTTTTCTTTTGTAAGACAGTTTTGATTTGTCTAATCTCCCTTTACACCTTAGAAGGCCTTCCTCATCTCTGAACAAATTTAGATCCACAACTACTGATGGTACAGGTTCTTTTGTTTGTTTCCCATTAGTCAAGAATTCTAACTCTTTATTGTACTCCTTTTGTTGTGCATGCCCTATCCAGTACTTGGTTGCAACTTCTGTATAATTATGATTGTTTTTATTTAGCTGTTTGTTTATTGTAGTTAAACAGTTGCGAGCAAACCTCAAATAGTAGGCTGTGACCCTGACAAGTTTGCTGAAATCAGAATAATGTTCATAATTAGTGATTGGTTCAACCTTTTCATTTGAAAAGATTAAATTTAATGTCAAGTTAACTTGTTCCACAGGCCATTGGTCTGTATTACAGAGCCACTTAGGTCCCATGAACCAAGTTTTGTTTGACTTCAACAACTTGTAGGATAAACCTCTGGTCAGAAAGTCTGCTGGATTTTGTTTAGTTGGAACATAGTGAAAGTTTACTTGTAGGCTTTCATTAGCTTCAGCTATTTCTTTTAGCCTATTTCTTACAAAGATATTCTTACTATTAATGCTAGCATTCCGTATCCAGGCAAGACAAATCTGACTGTCAAGCCAGATGTGGATATCAGTTATGTTCACATCATGGTAAGCATCCTTAAGCAATGAAATGGTTTTAATGGCTAATGTAGCAGCCAATAGTTCCAGTTGAGGTATGGTTCAGGTAGGTTTGAGGGGTGCAACTTTCCTTTTTGCATAAATTAGATGACTTTCTGTAGGACTTACAAGGTATGCACAGCACCCATAAGCCTGTGTGCTTGCATCAGCAAACACATGAAGTCTCTGGGGCTTATCCCTAAACCCACAGCACCTTTGAATTTTAATGTTCTGCACTTTTGTTAAATCAGCAGCTAACTTCTTCCAAGATTTTTGCTCTCCATTTGTTATTGGATCATCCCACCCAACATTTGTCCTCCAAACTTCTTGGAGGAGAATCTTTGATTTTATTGTTGAAGGCAGGAATAGACCCATGGGGTAAAAAAAATTTTAAGCCTCTGATAATATTTGTCTTTTAGTATTTGCTTCCTCATCAAGTTTAAAACCTTTAGTACAGATTGAATCATGACTGTTAGAAGTTGCATCCAAATACCAGTTCATACCTAAAGTTTTAACTCTGTCTGATGGCTCAGTAAGACCATTATTATCCTTTAAAATCTTTTTGTTTAAATCCTCATCATTTGAAATCCACTCTCTAAGTTCAAAGTTACTTTGTTGCATAATGTTTGAGAGTGTTCATAGACCTCAGATAATTCAGATTTCGTTGTTGTTGAGCCTATTAGATTGTCTACGTAAAAATGTTCCTTGAGGAAATTCAATGTTAAAGAGTTATTAAACTGGTTCAAATGATGTCTAATTGTCAATGCTAATAGGCTAGGAGAGCAATTGGCTCCAAACAACACAAATTAAATCTATAGGTTATGAACCCTTTATTCAAATCAAATGGATCCCTGAACCATAAGAACCTAAGTTGGTTCTTGTCATATTCATTTTTTAGATTTATTCTCAAAAATGCCTTTGAAATGTCACTTTGTACGGCATATTTATCTAACCTGAGGAGCCAGGTGAACACCTCTCATCCTTTCTCTCCTTTCTCTTGGGGGATAACGCCGCCTCCAAGTTTCCTTGTTGCACCTACAGCATCCCCCCACCCCCCTTTGCTTTTGCTTTGCTTTTGCAAAGAGAAATGATAATTAAAGTAATGTGAATAGGCCTAACTATAACTACAACTAGAAAGGTTCTTAATGAAAACTCTCTCAACTTTCAGTACCTATTTCCCACACTGAATCTATTTAAAAATGACAATCCACACAAATTCGACATCCCGTTTTCTTTAATTGCATCTAATAAGAAAGTTTTTTACCCGAACCTACTTATTTGGATGTTATATATATATATATATATATATATATATATATATATATATATATATATGATAACACTGGGGAACAAATTTCAACTTTTTGTCTATTGAATTAGATTTGACAGTTAGTTCTAGGTAATTTGGGTGCGCTGAGCACGAATTTTTACTCGGTTTTGCTCTATCAGGTCCTGATTTTGCTCAACACCCCTCCTCTTTCGTCGTATTCATAAAAAGGTTTTTTTCTCAATACTCGCTGTCTTTTTGCAGTTACACATTATGCAACTAGGTTTTTATCTAGGTATTTGTACCTATTGTTATGGTATTGTTGTATTATGTATATTTTTATATGTAACACCCTAAAAATATTTTTAATTTTGTAATTTTTAACCCATTTTAATATTAGTAAATTAAGCTAAAAATATCATAGAATTCTAAAATTTTCTCGAGCGTTCCTGTTCTCTGTAGAGTATTCTAGAGGGACAACTAAAATATATAAAAGCGACTCGTTTCCAGAGTTAATCAGTCAATTCAATCAGTCAGTCAGTCAGTCAGTCAGTCGAGTTAGTTAATTAAGTTTGGGCATTAACATAATTTTGAATTGGCATATGATTTAGTGAGTAATTTTGTCATCGTGATTTAATATAGTTGATTTAATTAGACGTAATTTATATTGTACCTACTCATCCGTGTTTCTAGTTTAATTTCATAGATTGTAAGTACCTATTTCATAATAAGTACCTATTTAAACTAATTTTTGTGTTTATATTTCAGATTTTCTTAAATTTATATGAATTAAGGGCTTTAAATACCTTTACAAATTGGCAGAACAGTCAAGCAATATGTCATCAAGCACTAGAAAGTTCAAATGTAAAAACAACCCTGATTCCTTCTGTTATATATGTGGAAATTTTACACTTCCACATCAATGAGCAAATATAACTGACTTCGTAAAAAGAGCTTACTTAGCTTATTTTGGCATAAAACTGGGGGACCAAGATAAATCGTGGGCTCCACATAAAGCCTGCACTATATGCATTGAAAGACTGCGACATTGGACGAAGGGTTCGGATTCAAAAATACCTTTTGGAGTTCCGATGGTAAGTTTATGATTTCATAAAACTACGTAATTTAATCACTAGTATACTGTAACTTACCTAAATGTAATTGTAACTTAGGTACATAAACAAAAATTTACAGAAAATGTTTATAAGAATCTCAAATATTGCATAAGGTTGAAACACATAGAAATGTTAAATGTTTGGGTGATAACTTTTGATAAAATTCATAAAAACAAGTCTCTCGTCGCTTTTGTTAACGCTTTACAATTTTTTTTCCATATCAGGTGTGGCGAGAGCCTACTAACCACGAGACCGATTGCTACCTTTGCTTTGTCAAGACTTCGGGCTTCACTAAGAAAAATAAACATTGTATCGAGTACCCAAATTTTGACACCGCGATACGACCTGTGCTACATTCAAATGAGATCCCCATTCCAAAATTTAAGGGTCTGCCAACTCAAGAATTAGTTGAAGATGTTCCTGAAAATATTGTTATGCACTTTGAGGAGTCAGACACCGATTTTGACCCCAGCGTATTTGAAAGTCAAAACGATCCGCAAAAGTTTAACCAGGCCGAGTTGAATGATCTTGTAAGGGATCTAAATTTGCCAAAAAAGGCTGCGGAAATTTTAGCTTCAAGACTTAAAGAGAAAAACTTGCTTACTTCAAACACATACATTTCATTTTACAGAAAAAGAGAAGAAGAACTTGTTAAATATTTTAGAACAGAGGATAGTTTAGTATATTGCTGCGACATAGTTGGTTTGTTAAAGAAGATGGGGGTTGAGTCTTACGATGCAAATGATTGGCGCTTGTTTTTAGACAGTTCGAAAAGAAGTCTTAAGTGTGTGTTGTTGCATAATGGCAATCTATACGGCTCGATACCGATTGGGCACTCAACAAAATTAAAAGAAAAGTATGAACATATAGAAAAGGTTTTAAATCTTATCAAATATAGGGAGCACAAGTGGATCATATGTGTTGACTTAAAAATGGTTCATTTTCTGCTAGGACAACAAGGAGGGTATACTAAATATCCCTGCTTCCTTTGCTTATGGGACAGCAGAGCCAAGGAAGAACATTATTTCAAACAAATCTGGCCAGCACGAACATCACTTACTGTCGGAGAAAAAAACGTAATTAATCCACCTTTAGTGAGCAGAGATAAAATCATATTTCCTCCTCTGCATATAAAACTAGGCCTCATTAAACAATATGTAAAAGCTTTAGATACGAACGGTGAGTGTTTCAAATACATAACTTCAAAATTTCCAAGTTTAAGTTATGAAAAAATCAAGGCGGGAATTTTCGACGGTCCACAAATAAGAACAATGATTAAAGACAGCAATTTTCCTAATGTCATGAATGAACGCGAAAAAAATGGCTGGTTCTCATTCGTGGACTTGATAGAAAACTTTTTAGGCAATTATAGGGCAGATAACTACGAAGAAATCGTAAAAAAACTTAAGGGACTACAAAGAGTTAGGTTGCAATATGAGCATAAAAATGCATTTTTTGAATAGCCATCTTGACCAATTTCCAAGTAATTTAGGTGATGTAAGTGACGAACAAGGGGAGAGATTCCACCAAGATATCAAAATTATGGAGGAACGGTACCAAGGCCGCTGGGATTCCCACATGATGGCTGATTACTGCTGGTGCTTGAAAAGAGACCTGCCATCAACAAGCAAATACGCTAGAAAGTCTTACAAAAAAAATTTTTGCCACAGTGAAAGCTTCATATCTGTTTTTTTTTTTTTTTTAAAGTCATTTCTATCGTTATAATGTAATTTTACTGTAGTTTGAACTGCTTGTATTCATGAAACTTGAAAAAAAAATTTAACACATGACTTAATTTTTTAGTCCTAATTTGAAAAATCTGGAAAATGGCACATAGGCTGTCGACAAGAATCAGGACCTGATAGAGCCAAACCGAGTTGAAATTCGTATTCAGCGCACCCAAATTACCTAGAATCAAGTGTCAGATATCATTCAATAAAATACGTGTTGCCCAGTGTAATCTATCTACATTATAATAATAGCCCAGTTTTGTTTGTTTGTTTGTTTGTTTGTCTGTCTGTTTGAGTGTTTGTTGCAGAATTGTGTCACGCTTTCAGAAATTGTGAGAAAAAAAAATTCAGAAATTGTATTACAGGCGGCCATGTGAAGCTCAAGATTTTCATGACTGTGTTCTTTTCTGTAGTTTAGCAATGGGGGAAGGGTGGAGGTGGGGGTAATCGGGGATGGGTGTGGTAATGGGAAGGGGTGGGGGTAATGGGGGAGGGTGTTAGCCCCCAAGTTGTTTGAATGGGGGTGAGGAGGTTTTGGGAGATACCAGATTCAGAAATGTTGACACAATGTGAAGCTCAAAATTTTCACGGCTGGGTTCTTTTTTTGTAGTTTAGCCTGTCTAACCGTCAGCGAAGCGGCGGGAACTGTACTAGGTTCACATTTTTATGATAAGGTTCACATTTTTATACAGATTGTTTGAGCTGCTATGTTATATCTATAAGCATACACTTTATTAATAACATTTTGAATTTTTTTTACAGGTTTTATATCAACTATGATACGTGTTAATTAAACTGATAGGATTCCAAATAAATTAAAAGCTTTTGGAATAAATTTTTAGAATAAGCTTGCTCTTCTCCTACGTTGTCGTTCTCTTGCCAATCGTCTTCTTATTTCTGCAGCAGTCTCCATTTTCGTGGTTCATTTTTTTTTTGCCGTCATTCTTGACGGCACGGGTACACTAGTACTATAATAAGAGAGCTGTCCGTCTGTCCGTCACACTTTCAGAAATTGTAAAAAAATTTCAGAAATTGTATTACGGGCTGCAATGTGAAGCTCAAGATTTTCATGACTGTGTTCTTTTCTGTAGTTTAGCAATGGGGGAAGGGTGGGGGTGGGGGTAATGGGGATGGGTGGGGTAATGGGGAGGGGTGGGGGTAATGGGGGAGGGGGTTAGCTCCCAAGTTGTATGAATGGGGGTGAGGAGGTTTTGGGAGATACCAGATTCAGAAATGTTGACACAATGTGAAGCTCAAAATTTTCACGGCTGGGTTCTTTTTTTGTAGTTTAGCCTTTCTAACCGTCAGCGAAGCGGCGGGAACTGTACTAGTAATAATAATAATAATAAGATTAGTAGCAGCTAATAGTCGTTAAAAGAAAGTTAAACTTAACTACTACTCTCAAAACAGTTACTGTGAGAAAAATATAGCAAGATCGGGGTAGAGTTGTCAGATGCTTTTATTACGAAGGGAATTGAAATCAATATGTTTAATTTAAATACTCTTAACACGTGTACATATATATGTAATAATAACAATAAATTAATATTAGTAATAATATTTAAGTGGATGTTTAGAGGAGGATAACAGAATTGATGCTTCAGTTTCAAAGCTGCGTTACGCAACTTGATGTTCTTTTTAACACATGCAATTTTATAACGAAATTTGCTGTACTGTAAAATTATTAATTCACATACCAGAAGATGGCATGTGAAAGTGAATGTGATGGTATATATCGGTGTAAATAACAGAAAACTACATATTTAAAAGTAAATAAACAAATATGCGTGCGCTATGAGCATATATTGTATTTGAAGGTCATCTCGTTTGAAAATAAGCCAGTTTCCCTTAAAAAAGAGAGAAATTAATTTATTTAAATTAAAATAATAAATGTTCATTTTATTTTTCATAATACAGATCTTAAACAAAGAACTTGTTTTCGATTTAAAATATGTTCAATCTGATTTTGATTTATGTATTGTTGTTCGCAATTTGTTAACATTTGAAAATTAGATGTGTTGATGTCGATGCGCAATCTCGTCAGGCCTATTAAAACATTTCAGATATTCATTTTAAGTTTTCGTTTCTACTGTCTGGCGGAACTTGCCTGAACAGAAAGTACTCGGATGTATGCAGTGTTGCCAGATGGAATTTTTAAAAATCTGATAAATCTGATTAAAAAATCTGTAGAAATCTGTAGATTTATAATATTTATCTAAATAATAATTTTGACATATTTTTATTTAATTTACTGTCTTAAGGTATTATCAATGATAAAATCTTGTATAATATTTTCTTTATTTTTATAAACTTATATAAATATGGCACTTTAACATAAAAAAAAGTAAAGTAAATGAAAGTAAAAAATTGAATTCCGTTACTTTGTGACAAAGGAAATACCTTTTGGTTATTGCTGTAATAACTATAAGAACACCGGAATACTTCTTTAATTCATACACATAAATGAAACCAAAAAAAATCCTTTTTAGATTTAAACAGATAAATATCATTTTTTCAACAAAAACAAAAACATTCCATGCTACCATGACGTAGAGGGAATATCAACCAATCAGCGCCGATTAAATGATTTAATCGGCATGTATATCGTAGTCAGAAGCGAGTCGACTCGACTTCTGAAACTGAATACCGAGAACATTTGTGTCCTATTGATTGAGACTGTAGGCCTAATATTTCCTTGTTGTAAATTTTGGAAGTAAATAATAATGATTGCTTGCTGGATTAAAAATCTGTAGATTATGCATAAATTATTGAAAAAATCTGAAAATCTGAATTGCTTCATAAAATCTGTAGATCTACAGATATATCTGTAGATCTGGCAACCCTGGATGTATGTATGCTTTTGCATGTTTGTTCTTGTTTGCCTCATGAAAGAACTTTTTTTGAAGGAGGAAGACCAGGATCAACCCTTTCTTAAATTTTTTTTTGAAGGAAGGTGAAGACGAATAATTTTTAAAATTTAATTTTTTAAATTTATTTTTTAAATTGTTTTAATTTTTCCCCTCTTCCCCCCCCCTCCCCCCGTCTTATTTTTTAAATTCCCACCTCCCCTTTTTTTTTTTTTTTTTAAGAACCATGAAGGACACCTCATAAAGGAGGGACCGTCATGAAGGACGGTGAGGGGGGGAAATTTTCAAATTTATCCATTTTCTGTCTCCCTTTTTGCGGGCATACTACTAGCCCGGACCCTTTCCTTTCTAACTTATCAGTGTTAGAGGTTCTCTAACTTAGAGATTAAACCTATGGTAGGCATACTGTATAAGTATATCAAGAGGCCTCGGTCTAAGGCTGGGAACAGGGTCACACGTTAGTTTTTAATCTTAAAAGATTTTAGTAGCTAAGGCCTAGCCTAAAAATAAAATTAATAAAAGCATAGAAGACACTAAGAAGACCTAATCGTACATGGAATAAATGAAATGCACAAATATAATAACTGTTTTTTTCGAGAAAGCCTATAAATACGAACACTAAACAAACTGCGTCACAATTTCAAAATACTTTTAACCGCAATACGCATGCTTCTACTAGGCGCAAACAAATGTTTAATTTCTAAGCCTTTATATATTTGAAACACTTGAGCACTGTGTTCACATATTTGAAATATCTAGTAAACATTTAAAACTAGATAGTATTCGTTTCAGAAGGCTAAGTTAATTATGAAAGTAGAGTAGACTAAACGCTTAGTAGCATTTACAGTGCGGAGAATTATATGGTTGACCTGAATATATATATATCCAATCTATAGTAGGCCACCAAACCTACTAATGTTATACACAAATATCGCCTGTAAAATATAGCCTATATTCATATTCTCCTCCGTAAATTTTATGCATTTTTAATTTTTTGTTTTGCTTTACATTCAAAGACTATAGTTGTATAAGACGAGATACGATAACAAAAAAGGTTTTTGGTCCACAGGGTGTTCAAAAAGTCACCCAAGTGAATATGGTGAAGTCATTACCATATTCACTCGCCTGACTTTATGAACACCCTGTATTTCGGCCACTCGCTATTCGGTGACGTCATAAAAAGATTGATACCATTATTAGCCCTTAAAGTTAGACACCTGTAAATATTTGAACACCTGCGTGACAGTTTATTTATATTTTTATGAATTCAGCTGCGTAGAAGATCAGGTAATATTGCTCTTTTTTCTTATTAGTTTTAATTCTGTCTGTCTGTGTCTGTCTGACTGTATGTCTGTCTGTCATTCCATTTAAAAGGAATCAAATCTTATTATAATCAATGATGTTTGCGTTTAATTAAGCACTTAATAACAATGAAATGAAAAGCAAAATATTGGAGCTATTGAAGAATAGGGACCCCAGCCTTCTTTAGTTAGGCTTATAAGGCTAACTAACGAAAATACCACGACCTACCCTAACCAATCGTTAGGTTAACTGTACACCCTTGACGATTGGTTAGGTTAGGTCATGATATTTTCGTTAGTTAGCCTTATAAAGCTAACTAAAGAAGGCTGGGGTCCCTATTCTTCAATAGCTCCAAAATATTTAACATTATAGGATGCAAATTATCGAAAGTCCATTTATCGATAAATGATTGAAAAAAATTCGGATTATCGATAATTATCGATAAATTTTCTAATTAAATTAGCTGTCTCATTAATAGCTGTCTCATTAATAGAAGAAAAACGAACCCAACCCGAGGGTAAGGCAAGCCAGCCTTGTTCTCGGCCGGTCCCAAGTCCGGATAAATGGGGAGGGTTGGCGTCAGGAAAGGCATCCAGCCATAAAAACCTAGCCAAAACCACAATGGTGAGTCTTCAACACGAAAATGAATGCGATGACGGCTAGGGCGTACCCCATAGGCGACGTACAGAGACCTCGCCCGACCTCTGTGGTGAGGCGAGGGCTACCGCACTAAGAGCGGGTGCGGCTAACGAAGCGAGCTCGGGTGGACCTGAGAATTGCGACGCTGAATGTTGGAAGCATGACTGGCAGAGGAAGAGAGATTGTGGAGTTGAAGAAGAGGAGAGTTGGGGTGTTGTGTGTACAAGAAACACGCTGGAAGGGGAACAAAGCAAGAGAACTGAGTGAGGGATATAAATTGTTCTACAGTGGGGCGTCGGTTGAGGGAAGGAATGGTGTGGGTATTGTATTGGCGAAGGAATTGAAGGATAGCATAGTGGAAGTAAGGCGAAGAGGAGATAGACTGGTGACTTTGAGAATGAATTATGGGGAACATGTACTCAATATAATCAGTGCATACGCACCACAAAGTGGATGTCCGGACGACGTTAAGGAAGCATTCTGGAGGTTATTGGAGGAAGAAATGGAGAGTATTGCCGAGGACGAACGAGTGGTGTTGGGCGGGGATATGAATGGACACGTTGGTGATCATAACGATGGAGTGGTCAGAGTGCACGGTGGTCATGGCTATGGAGAGGCAAACGTGGACGGTGAGAGAGTGTTGGATATGGCTGTATCGTTTGATCTAGCGATTGTAAATACGTTTTTCAGAAAGAGGGAGGAGCATGTTATTACGTACAAGAGTGGAGGCAGAACATCGCAAATTGATTTCATACTGTATAGGAGGGCGCAATTGGCCGAGGTGAGGGACTGCAAAGTTATTCCAGGAGACCATGTGACGCCACAACACCGGTTGGTAGTCATGGATGTGATGTTGAAAAAAGGAAGAAAGACCCGAGGAACAACAGTGAGGAGAATTAGGTGGTACAAACTGAGAGAGGAGGGGAAGAAACAGGAATTTAGAGAGAGAGAGAGTGTTGAGTGAAATCCATGTTGATGAACAGAATGTACAGGATTGGTGGGTACATAATGCGAATGTCATGAAAACGGCAGGTAGAGACATATTGGGGGAAACATCAGGTAAAGTGTGGGAAGATAAGGAAGGATGGTGGTGGAGTGATGAGATCCAAAGAGCACTACGAAGTAAGAGAGAAACTAAGAAGTTATGGGAAGAATCGAGGAGTGAAGAGTGTCAGGTGGTATATAAAGAAGCAAAGAAACAGGCAAAGAGAGCAGTTGCGAGAGCAAAGGCGGAGGCATATCGGCAGATGTATGAGGATTTAGAGGATCGTGAAGGACAAAAGAAGATATACAGATTGGCTAAGAGCAGAAATAGAGCGACAAAAGACTTTACACAGGTAAAACAAATTAAGGGAAGGGAGGGGGCGGTGCTGCAAAGAGATGAAGAGATAAAGGATAGATGGAAGGAATATTTTGAGGAATTATTAAATAAAGAAAACCCAAGATCTTTCTATGAGGATGGATTACCAAATGTAGCTATGACAGAACAAGTGGGGAGGATGGAAGTGAGTCGTGCTCTGAATGGGATGAAAAATAACAAAGCGACTGGCCCAGACGAGATACCAGCCGAGGCATGGAAGGCACTGGGAGATGAGGGGGTGGATCTGGTGTGGGATCTAATGCAGAAGTTGTTTGACCAGGAGGTGATTCCGGATGAGTGGCGGACCAGCATCATAGTGCCTATATTCAAAGAGAAGGGAGATGTACAAGATTGCACGAATTATAGAGGGATCAAGCTAATATCACATACAATGAAGATATGGGAGCGAATAGTGGAGAGTAGGTTGAGAGACGAAGCGGAAGTGTCAGTGGAACAGTTTGGATTTATGCCGGGAAGGAGAACGACAGATGCAGTTTTTGCATTGAAACAGTTGGCAGAGAGGTACAGAGAGGGGCAGAAGGCGTTGCACATGATTTTATTGACTTGGAGAAGGCATATGATAGGATACCACGGCAGGAAGTTTGGAGATGCTTAAGGGAAAAGATGGTACCGGAGAAGTATGTTAAACTGATCAAGGGGATGTACAGGGGAATAACAAACTAAGGTGAGGAGTAGCGTGGGTGTGTCAGAGAGCTTTGGGGTGGAAGTTGGTCTGCACCAAGGATCAGCTTTGAGCCCCTTCCTTTTCAATGTGGTATTCGATGTGTTGACGGACAGGATTAGAGGGGAGGCGCCGTGGTGCATGATGTATGCAGACGATGTTGTGTTGAGTGGGGAGACGAAAGAGGAGGTGGAGCAGCAGTTGGAAAATTGGAGAGAGGCGTTGGAAAGTAGGGGGATGAGAATTAGCCGAAAGAAGACCGAATATATGAGATGTGATGTGCAGCAGGACCGAGGAGGGGAAGTGACATTGAATGGAGAGCGTGTTAAGACGGTGGAGTATTTTAAATACTTGGGGTCAACAGTGGATGCAGAGGGGGGAGCAGAGAGAGAGATAAACTGTAGAATACAGTCGGGGTGGAAGAACTGGAGAGACGTATCAGGGGTGCTCTGTGATAAGAGGGTCCCAGTGAAACTGAAAGGAAAGGTATTCAAAACAGTGGTGAGGCCGGCAATGTTGTATGGAATGGAGACTGTGCCAATGAAGAAGAGCAATGAAAGAAAAATCGATGTGGCTGAAATGAAGATGTTGAGATGGATGTGTGGAGTGACGAGGAGGGATAGGGTCAGAAATGAGCATATAAGAGGGACAGTGAAGGTGGCGGAAGCATCTAAGAAGGTGCAGGAGGCCAGGCTGAGGTGGTATGGACACGTCAGGAGAAGAGAGGAGGAGTATGTGGGGCGCAGAGTGCTGGAGATGGAGTTGCCGGGACGGAGAAGAAGAGGAAGACCGAAGACGAGATGGAGGGACTGTGTGGTGGCGGACATCAGGGACTTGGAGGAAGACGTGGTATACGACAGAGGAGAGTGGAGAAGACGAACCAAAAACAGCGACCCCATGTAAAGATGGGATAATAAGCTGCGGAAGAAGAAGAAGAAGAAGAATTAATAGAAGAAAAAACGCAAAATTATAAGAACAGATTTTAATGAGATCATTCTACATTGTGACAGCCATAGTTATTTAAACAGATTTTAGTTTTTTATCCTTATTAAGGAAGTAACATTTCAAAAAGCATAAGGCATTAATAGTGGTTGGAGAGAGACTGCATCGAATCTTCGTTATGAAAATTCTCGCTGAAGAAAATGCACGTTCTGCTTCACAGCTTGTAGGCTTGATGGTCCTTAATGCATCGTACAATCGATCTAGATTTTCGCTTCTCTTTTTCTTTACTTCGTACAATGCGAATTCACTGCCTGCATTAAACATAGAGGACTTACTTAAGGACTCGGAAGTTTTCGATTCCAATTTGCGAGAGAGAAAATTTGTTCATTTAGCGTAAACTTAAAAAATCAGGAAGTGCTCTGAAATTATCGATAAATCTGCTCGATAATTATACGATAGTTGACTTTCATTTATCGATAAATTAATTATCGATAATATTTTATCGATTGCAACCCCTATTTAACATCCATATATGAAAGGTGAACACGACACCCTCGTTTTACCATTATAAAAATAATAATAATAATAATTACTGAGTTAAAGATAACTTAATCGTAATAACATTAACAGTCTCTCGTATACCACCAATTTAGGCCTATATCCATCCAAATCTTCGCAGCTGTGAGGTAGTACCCAATAACGAAGTGGGCAAAGAAAAAGTTGTAAAATGAACATTGCAAATAAGGAAATGCATCCGGTATCTCGGTAATGAATTTTTAAAATACAAATGTATTAAACATTCAAATTATAATTACGTTCTTTTTTTCCAAAGGTTATTCTCAACCTCATATTCGCAACATAATAAAATATTTAATAACTTTTTCTTATTTACTAACCTATAAATGACATTATTATTATTATTATTATTATTATTATTACTATTATTATTTTGCTATTATTTTTGCTATTATTATTATTTTGCTATTATTATTATTATTAATATTATTATTAATATTATTATTATTTATTTATTACATTTAGCTCATGTTATTTGAGATAAAGCTGTTATACAGGGTGTCCCATAAGTTCGGTCTCATTGGAAAATTTAATTTAAATTAAATTTACACAAGTAATACATTAGAACTAAGACGAATGTTCAAATTGGTCTTTTTGGGGGGGGGGGGGAGGGACCTTATTGTATCCGCAACAAAAAAAAACACGAAAGGCTAATATGGAAGCAGCGAGTTACGCTCGTGAGGAAAAGACAGAGGCCGTTCTTCACGAGTGTAACTCACTTCCATCTTAACCATTGCGTTATTCTCCCCGCAATAAAGAAAAAAGGTCCCAAAACATGACATCAATTTGAACATTTGTTTTAGTTGTAATGTATTATTTTTCTAAATTTAAAATAAATTTTCCTATGAAACCGGACTTATGGGACACCCTGTATAAATATACTATACGATAAACAGCCCATTCTCATATTTCGCAATTTGGAAACTTCGTTTTCCTTACTTATGAAGTGGTGCGCAATTGTATTCTAAATACTTCAAAGTTAATGTTCTGTTATTTTTTAAGTAAAGATGTACTTACAAAATAGCCAAAGCAATTTTGGGATCACCCGAAAATCAGGGCCCCCAGCCTCAATTACCAAATGATATCTTCGTTAAAACTAACGAAAATATCACGACTTAACCAATCGTCAAAGGGGTACTTGTAGATTACACTAGGCAACAAATTTCAACTTTTTTTTTGTTACAGACACGTGAACTACTGATTCCTACTAAAGCGCTGATGCTGATTTCAGATCTGATATCAAAATTTCTCTATCACGTCCAGATTTTGTGTAACCGAAAACCCCTATTTTTCATTTTTTTCTCACCCGCTTCTATTACGAAAGCCGTCTAAGCTACTTTTCCGTGCCACGTTTTATGTTAAGCATACTTAAATAATTAGTGAACAGGGATGTTTTTCCTCCTTTATTCTGGCTTAAGACAGACAGCGGAATTCCGCTGGCGGAGTTACCACCCCTGCGCCCAACCATCCACCCAAAGCGCGTTAGTATTTTGTTGTTACTACTGAAAGGCAAATTCCTGTTCTTAAGTGAAACTTTGGTGTGTCCTCTTCCTTTGTCGCTTGTAGGATGACGAGCTCTCCTTCTGCAGGAACCAACAATAATCTCCCATCATATTTGGGTTGAAATTACCTTGGTATCTGTTTTCCATAACTGAGATCTGTTGGTGGAAGCGCTCACCATGCTCGTCACTTACAGCCCCAAGGTTGGCCGGGAAGAAGTCAAGATGAGAATGTAAAAAATGAATTTTCAAAGACATTCTGCATCCCATTATTTCATAAGATTTAAGCATGTTTTCTACGAGTTTACGGTGGTTTTCAGCTTTGTGGTTTCCAAGAAAATTTTTGACAACTTCAACGAAAGATGTCCATGCTCCTAGTTCATTCTCATTTAGGTTAGATGGAAACGATGAGTCGTGGATGACACTGCGGATCTGTGGTCCAGTGAAAACTCCAGCTTCTAGCTTAGCATCTGTCAATATTCCTTTGAATTTATCCTTTAAATATTGGAAACCACTACCTTGATGATCCATACCCTTCACGAAATTTTTCATAAGGCCAAGTTTAATGTGAAGTGGTGGAAGATGTACTTTCTGAGGGTCAATAAGTGCTGGGTGTTTCACATTGTATTTACCAACAACATGTCCAGTTCTAGATGGCCAATCATGTTTTTTGTAGTGGTTCTTGTCATCTCTGCTGTTCCATAGACACAAAAAGCACATATGCTTTGTGTAGCCCAACTGTAACCCAAGAAGTAATGATACAACTTTAAGGTCGCCACAAATATTCCATGTGTGGTCCTTATATTTGATGAGTCTTAGCAGCAGTTTCATCGATTCATAAGTCTCATTAAGGCCAGTGGCATGTGCTACAGGTATTGAAGGTTTTTCATTGCCGTTGTGCAGTAATACAGCTTTAAGGCTAGCTTTACTAGAGTCAATGAACAGTCTCCATTCTTTTGGATCATAGCGACAGCCAATCCCTTGCATCAGACCACTGATATCGTGGCAGAAACAAACGTTTTCTTCCTGTAAGTAAAATGATGAAAACTGCAAATGGCGATGGCGGAAATGGGAAACTTTGGTGTTTGGTTGGAGAAGATTAAATTCTTGAAGTCTTGAACCAAGCAACTCTGCCTTTTCTTTGGTAATTCCAAATCGCGCACTAAGTCATTTAACTCCGCTTGACTTAACAAATGTGGGGAAATATTTGCATCTGGAACATATATGCCATCTTTCCCTGTTTCTATATCACTAGCAGAATCTTCAGATGAACTGCTGTCTGTTATCGTTGCTGGTGGAACTGGTGGTGGATTTGTTTCATCATGTGGTACTGGTTTCATTGCTGATTCGCAGTTTGGGTACGTGATCTTTGATTTGTTTTTCTTTGTGAAACCAGCAATCTTTGTCAAACAAAAATAACAATCATTGAAGTGATTTTTCGGCTCACGCCAAACCATGGGGACTGAGAACGGCATAGCTTTTCTTTTACCATTCATCCAAGCTATTAACATTGCATTGCACTGTGCACAGCAAATATGTGGTGCCCAGTCCCTCTGCTGGTCTCCTAACTTACAGTCAAAATAACACTTGTAGGCAAGTTAATCTTTGTTGTTATGTTCTACGTTGTGGCTTAGGTGTATATTGTCCACAGACAAAGCAGAAGTTGTCTGGGTGATTTACACAAGCACGTCTATTTGATGCCATTTTGAATTACCATAACAATATCTGAAAAAACGTAGAAAGTAATTATTACGATGTGCAAAATAAAAAGAAATACACACCGTAGTACAAAACAAATGCTATAAAAACACACAAGTCACCACAACCTGTCACTTGCTCATCAGCAGAGAGCTTCAACAACCGTTCTGCTTGACTGTCACGTAGCGACTGACCGTTGGGCCGTTTCCCGTTACTATGCTCTTGACTCAGTGTTGCCAACTCGGGATAAATTTTATTTATCAAAATTGTTCGAATTTGTATATAGTTGGCAAAAAAAATTGCTTTAACCTTGAAAAGCAAGTTTCATATTATTGGCATTAAGCCGATTAAAACCAAAATCTGGACGTGGTAGAAAATTTTACTAAAAGTGATTTGCATTTTACACAAAATCTAGACGTGATAGAAAAAATCTAATTATAGATTTGAAATCAGCATACCGAAATTAGCTAGGAGCACCTATTTGGTCTTCTGTAACAAAATCTTTGTTGCCTAGTGTTATCTTCCCCCCGCGCTTGATTTGTCATCGTGGCAAATAGCATGAAGTCGCAGTAAATTCATTCTGGCTGAAAAAGCAATAATTAAATTGCGCAAAGGATTGGTAATATCTACTGAAATAGATACTATTAAATATATAATTTGGCTCATGTAATAATTATTGATATGTTTTATTTTTTAAACTAATTTATGGCTGGATTCTGAAGAATCGCCATTATAAAGTTAAGGATCACCTGAAGATCAGGGCCCCCCAGCCTTTTTTAGTTAGCTTTATAAGGCTAACTAACGAAAATATCACGACCTAACCTAACCAATCATCAAGGGCGCACAGTTGACCTAATGATTGGTTAGGTTAGGTCGTGATATTTTTGTTAGTTAGCGTTATAAGGCTAACTAAAGAAGGCTGGGGGCCCTGATCTTCAGGTGATCCAAAGTTAATGTAAATTGTATAACAAATCAACATCCAATGTGCATCAAACATTCTAGAACGAAATGCTCGTTTGATTGTTCTGCGTACGTGCTATTTGCCACGATGACAAATCAAGCGTTGGGGGGAAATAACCTACAAGAACCGTCAAGGGCGTACAGTTGACCTAACCGGGCATTCAATTTAATTTATTATTATATTTGGTACTGTAAAGCAAAAAACAAGAATACATGGGGGGTCCCTGATCGTCAGGTGATCCCAATTTTGTGTGTGTGTGTGTGTGTGTGTTTCGGTACCTCTTTTATTGTTTTAATAAAGTAAATGTTCACGTTCTTTTCTCTACATGAATGAGGTCTTCTTATATATCATGGTTGTTTGTTTACTTTGTTATTGTTCCTAAATTATCACAACCATTCTAAGATGTATTGCAATTTGTGCGTCACATTATGAAAACTTTGTGCCAGATTTTCCAAGGTTGCAGAATAGTTAGTGTCTCTACCGCAGAATAGTTAGTGTCTCTACCCAAAAGGGTGGAATAGAGGAATAATGGAATAATGGAATAGAGGAATAATGAATGAATATATATATATATATATATATATATATATATATATATATATATATATACCTTTCACGTGTTCTGTGCGATAATTCCTTATTTCATGGAGGTCAGGTTTGTAGCCCCCTTTTATACATATACAGTGGGTAACACTGCTTCCCTATAAGATAAGTTATAAAACAATGAGATCGGAAATTTGAATCACGAGTTAGAGCAAATGGGGCTCATTAATTGGCCTGAGCGCTACGCCAGTTTCTGACCTTCCTCACTAATTATTAAAAATAATACAAACTTCAGATAAACAAAACAACAAAAACATTATTTGAAATATGAAAGTATAAGCAAAATTTCAATTATTTAAAAAAAATAAAAATAAAGAGTAAATTGAAAGATTTCAAAACACGATTTGAATTTCAATATGGTTCTGTGCTTAGCTGTGCTTAGCTGTTATGTCCTTAACTTTTAAATATACCACGTCAACACTTCACTGTTTTCTAGTTAACGTCAGACGATTTTATTTAGTACGGTAATGAGGAAACCTCCGGTTGTTAAAAAGTAAACACACATAAGCTAAATTATTATGGAAGGGTATAAAATGCTTTTATTTACTTCAAGTTAACTAATTAATTATAAATTAGCAAGTATTGAAAATTAATACAAAATATTAATAAAATGAATTATTAATTAAACATACGCGTAGTAACATAAAATTAATACGATTAGTTGAAGTTTACCTGCACAAAAGTGCTAAAACCGATGGTAAGAAAGACTAACGCTGGGAACCACATTTAGAAAGAACTGAAAAAGTGCTTTTCATATACTGTGGTCGAACATACAATAAACAACACTCATACTCTCTCTCTCTCTCTCTCTCTCTCTCTCTCTCTCTCTGCACATGTGAGGAATAGAGGAATAATGAATGAATATATATATATATATATATATATATATATATATATATATATATATATATATATATATATATAATAATATATATACACCTTTCACGTGTTCTGTGCGATAATTCCTTATTTCATGGAGGTCAGGTTTGTAGCCCCCCTTTTATACATATACACTATACAGTATGGGATGAATTTAACAATTAAACACGTGAAATGAATGAATGCTGTAAACCACAGGAAAAAGAAAAATGATTCCAAGGCCTTTCGTGTATTCAGAAGTCACCTCGTCAGGGAATGACGTCATTTCCTGACGAGGTGTACTTCTGAATACACGAAAGGCCTTGGAATCATTTTCTTTTTCCTTGTGGGTTTACATCATATATATATATATATATATATATATATATATATATATAGCTACGTCGTAGCCAATGTTGTAACACCGCTTTCCGTTGATCAACGAAGTTAAGCAACATTAGATTGGATAGTAGTTGGATGGGAGACCATCCTCTGCGTCCTGAATATGTAGCGACTCGTGGTTTGGATTCTACGTAAAATAAAAGGATTAGCACATGATTAACAAGTGTTGATTAAAGGCAAAAGACATTTTAACAGGATATTGTCAATTTTATACATTCCCGCACTGTTATTGAAATTATTTTTAAAATGGATAAATGCACATTCTAGAATATTCCTTTCAATTATATCTCTGTTTTTAACGAGCGCTTTAGAACTATCCCACTTGATACTATGATTACATCTGTACATATGGTTAAACGATGCATTAGAATTATTTGCTGTTCTACACGCATATTTATGCTGTTTTACCCTGATATCTAACTTTTTTCCCGTTTGATATACAGTGTGTATACACACACACTGAATTACACTGTGTACATCCGATCGAATACACAGCCAACCACATTTAACCATGTTTAATTGTGAAATTCATCCCATATACTGTATGCAGTGGCGTATTAAGGGGGGGACCAGGGGGGCCCAGCTGTTTTAGAGGCCCATGTTTATAATGATATCAATAATAAATATTGGAATGCTCAACAATATTTCTCAACTAACTTCAGAGGAAGCATCAAAAGCAACAAAAAATCTAGCTAGTCCATTACCCAAATGATTTTGAAGACAGCTTCCCATTTGAGTTTCAGCATTTTGTCAAACAAAACGCTTTAGCTGACACTCGCCCATTAGGAGTACTACAGGAAATTCACAAATTGAGGGCTGTTTTCCCAAATGCTTTTATTCCTTATCGCATTTATTTGTGTTTGATGATGGATGTCAAATGCAACTGCGGAGCGTTCTTTTTCTCATTTGAGCATGATTAAAAATGTTAAACGTCAAATGATAATTCACTGGGAACACAACTTTTGGTGACTTAGATGTTAGACCTGTTTCTGGGTATATTGAGGTCGCTGATTCTAAAAATGACATTAGTTTTTCTCCATCAGCTCTGCTTATCAAGATATGATATATATCTATATATATTTCTATATAATGTATATAATATTATATAATTGCTGACTGGCAATCACTGTTGTTGTCAATTGAATACAAAAGTATGATGAATGTCAGCAAAAATAGTGTATTAACATCAAACAAGCATAAGGTACGAAAAATATTTCTTAAATTCAAACAAGCTTGAGACACGAACGGCAAAAAAAGTTCTTTCATTGAGACGTCTCACATAAACCGCGTTTCTGAGATTTCTTGCGATGAGATGTGCCAGGACATTCGCGTTGGATGCTCCAGCAGTAATCTGCCATCATGTGAGTATCCCATCGTCCGCGGTACCGTTCTTCCATGGTCCTTAGTTCTTGGTGAAATCGTTCACCCTGTTCCTCGCTTAGATCACCGAGGTTATCTGGGAAACGATCCAAATGACTGTGGAGGTAATGCAGTTTGATGCTCATTTTACAGCCAAGTTTACAAAAAGAAGAGAGCATATTCTCCACTAGTTCACCGTAGTTATCGGCCTTATAGTTCCCAAGGAAATTCTTCACAACCATACTAAACGATGACCACGCACGTGCCTCAATGTTGTCCATTGAATCTTGGAAACGCGGGTCTTTCATGAGTTCCCGGATTTGCGGTCCATCGAAAATACCTGCCTTCAGCTTTTCCATGCTCAGCGCAGGAAATTTTCTACATATGTAGCCAAAACACGTCCAATCTCTGTTCAAAGCCTTTATAAATTGTTTCATCAAACCTAGTTTCATGTGCAGTGGTGGCAATATGATCCTTTCTCTGTCAACCAAAGCTTCTTTGATGATATTTTTTCTCCAACCACCATGTTTTCTCTCAGAGGCCACTGTCTTCTCACCCAGTGTTCATCTTTAGCTCTACTGTCCCAGAGACGTATAAAGCACGGGTACTTGGTGTACCCGCTCTGCTGGCCCAGGAGAAAATTCACCATCTTCAGATCCACACAGATCACCCATTGGTGGTCTCGGTATGATATCTTTTCTAGGACTAGGGCGACTGTCCCGTGCTCTTCTCTCATACCGACTGAGTGACCAATTGGGATTGATCTGTATCTGTTGCCGTTGTGTAGAAGAACACATTTTAGGCTCCGTTTGGAGCTATCTATGAATAACCGCCATTCACTTGGTGTGTATTCCGATATGCCCATTTTCATCAGCAATCCGCGCACATTGTTGCAGAAAACTAAATCGTTCTCTTTTGAGAAGAAGGGCAGTAAATCCTTTTCTCTGTCGCGATATAACGTGATTTTGGTTCCCGGCAGCAGTAAATTCTTTTTCTCCCAGCCTGGAAGCTAACAATTCAGACGATTTCTTCGAAAGACTTAAGTCCCTTATGAGGTCGTTTAATTCGTGTTGACTAAAACCTTCTGCAACTGATGACGGTCCTTCGAAATCACTGTCATTTTGCCCACATATGCTTTCTTTGTCAGTAGCAGATTCATCATCTTCTTGAGGGAGCTCTGGAAGATGGCTGAATGATGGGACAGGTATCTCATCTGAATGTGAAACAGGCCGTCTAGCTGAGTCTATGTCAGGATACGTCCATTTACTCCGGTTACGTCCATTGATGCCCTTTATATTCACCAAACAAAAGTAACAGTCATCACTGTGGTTTCTCTGTTCTCTCCATACCATTGGTATACCAAATTTCAGGCACCTCCTCTTTCCGTTGGTCCATTGCCGCAGATGCTCCGTACACGTTTTACACACAACATGAGGAGCCCATGGCTTATCTTGGTCCCTAGTTTTACTTTGAAATAGGCAAAATAAGCTTTTTTCACAAAATCAGTAATAGTTTTTCTCTGTTCAATGAACGTGTACTCTCCGCAGATAAAACAAAACACATCTGGATGATTTAAACACTTTCTTCTTGATGAAGCCATGTCAACACCTGTAACAGGAAAGAATTCACGTTAGTACATGTACAATACACATGCAAAACAGCAACATCAGCAAAATCATAGCTACAATTTAATTATACAGATGCATTTAGATTTACGAGCAACTCATAATACCGTTCCAGAAGGGTAATAAAGTAGGTAATGACGTATGCAATATCTCAAAAACTAGAGCTGCTAGAACAAAATGGATGATATTTTCTGAATCAGTGGCATGAAAATATCCAGAATAAGTCTAAAATCTCAGGCACCAAGAAATTTTTTTTTTTTGTTCCCCAGTGATAATCTAAACGAAATTGCAAAATCTGTCATTGTTATGCATAGAAAAGAATATTTTGCAGTATGATAATAAAAACCCACTCTAATAGACAGAGTTTATTTCCACAACAGTTTCGATGCCCACTTGCATCCTCCTCGGGTGGATACAGGATGCCAGTGGGCATCGAAACCGTTGTGGAAATAAACTCTGTCTATTAGAGTAGGTTTTTATTATCATATTTTGACCTTCACGTAGAAAAAAGTGAAGTTTTTTGCATTTAATATTTTGCAGAATTTAAACACTGAGCTTGTGATTGGAAAATTTAGTGATATGAAGCAGCTCAAAAAACTTTTGTATACTGGTGGTGGATGATTTTGTGACCAACTTTGGTAGATTAGTAGTGGACTTGTAGTTGTGTAATTGGTTTGCTATAATTGTAGCAGCTTGGTATTTGTGTAAAACTTGCATTATTTGATTTAGAAATAAATGGTTTTATTAATTTACATGACTCGAAGATTTGTCTTGTTGAGGGTCCCCCAAGAATATTTTGGCCTAGGGCCCAAAAATCCTTAATACGGCACTGACTGTATATATATATATATATATATATATATATATTATATATATATATATTGCCTCGTTGGCACTATAATGAATGTTAATTAGGTTATGTTAATGATTACTGATTAGGATTACTTGAGGCTGGGGTCACCAGGTCTTTTCAGACCAAATAATGTTATTAATTAAGGAAATTAAGAGTGAGTTTTCTTCTTTTATTAAACAAAATAAATGAGATTTAAGTGAAACAAATAAGGTTGCAGTTGTTTGAATGAAAGTTGTATTGAAATGTTATAAATTTGACTTGATTAACGACATCAGTATTATATAACGCGCGAGGTAATGATATTCTTTATATAAAGTTAGGTGAATGACACGAAGCCAATGAGGACCTGTTACAACGCTGTTTACATGATGAGATCGAACGTGTCCCTGGAGTTCTTCAGAGGAGAGAAATCGAGATGCGATTGAGGCATCGTGCCAAAGAGTCCTTATAACGAGGTCGAGGTGTTACGTTCAAGGATAATATTCTTAAATAGAGAAAAGCGTTATATGAGTAACGATTGTTATACAAAGTATGTAGTAGTTGCAATCGACTATAATTTATACAGAAAAGGAAAGGGACACTTCTTGCATTAGTAAAAACAAAACAAAAAAACAAAAATCACGATTATCTCAGTTAGTATGGTATACCTAAATATAAGAAATGGGTTAAAGTAAGGTAAAAGGGAAACGACTTATGGCTCGTATGGTAGTGACGTAACTTGGACGTCCCAACCCAGACAATACGAGTATGCCCGCCAACACATATATGAAGTGGCAAGGAGTGGACAGGTGACTCGCAACGTGTGGGGATGGGTGCACCTGTACGGCATTGGAGAGCTGGCAGAAATTAAGAGGAGGTTTACAGCCGACCAGTACTTAGAGACATGGCCGTAACTACCTATGAGGTCACCGAGGTCCGGACCTCGGTAATTATTTCCTAAAAAAAAAAGAGACTGAACCGTTCTCCGTGTATGAAACGCATATTACCGCTTTTCTTTTGAAAAGAGGAGCGTCGAGCGTTTTGTGTTTAGTGTATAGTTTGGGTTGTGTTTGTAGATGTCATTTTGGTCTGAATTTTGCTCGTCCCGCCGCGCTCGAAAAAAATCTGGACCTCACTAATTTCTAAACCCTAGTTACGGCCCTGCTTAGAGATACTGGAGGAGTTAATGCTGCCAACCGTAAGGACATATGCTTTGCCCCATCCTGAGCGGATTATATTTATGCGGGTAAGTAATACAACTTAATTATTTTTATTACACAGGATATGCTTTCGAGAAAATGACTTAATTAAAGTCAAGCAGTGTATATTTTAAAATAATATGATTAAAGGAGGACATTAGTAAATGTAGTTTTAAATGTAACTTTAAGTGTATCTTTATTTTTATTTATTTATTTATTTTTGCGTCCTCTTAAGGCAACTTCAAAAAATATGCTAATTTTGCTAATTTGATAATAAAAACCCACTCTAATAGACAGAGTTTATTTCCAGTACAGTTTCGATGCCCACTGGCATCCTCTTCGGGTGGATACAGAAAAACGAATGAACCAAAACAGAGGAAAAACAGTCCAGGGACCATTAAGAAATTCGCACCTAGGTTAGATCCCGTTCTCCCCACACTGGAAGGCATTTTTTTTTTTTTTTAAATTAAAGGGACCCGCTTAAAAGTACATTCGCACAAATTAAAACTATCTTCTTGTTCTATACATACAGATTCTATTATTTTGACATAATTACTGCATTTATTATTGCATTTACGTTTTTTAACACTTATTATTATCACCTTTACACAAATTATTAACTAATAACTAACTAATAATTCCACTAATTGTGGAAATAAATATAAATGCAATAAATGTAATAATAGAGGTAATAAAATAAATATAATAATTAGTGTAAGATGATAATAATAAGCGTTAAAAAACGTAAATGCAATAATAAATGCAGTAACTATGTCAAAATAATAATCTGTATGTATAGAACAAGAAGATAGTTTTAATTTATGCGAATGTACTTATAAGCTGGACCCCTTAATAAAAATGTCCTTCTGGGTCGGGGAACGGGATCTAGCCTAGGTGCGAATTTCTTAATGGTCTCTGGATTGTTTCCTTCTCGCCTTTTTCATTCGTTTTTCGGTTTATAATTTCTGTATAATAAACAACAATGTAATAATCAATGTAATAATAAATTTATAATTTCTGTCATAAATAATAATGCAATATTAAATGTAATAAATTTAATAATAAATATAATAATTATGTAAAAAAAAATAGAATCTGTATGTATAGAACAAGAAGATAGTTTTAAATTTGTGTGAATGTACTTATAAGCGGATCCCTTTAATTTAAAAAAAAAAAAAATGCCCTTCCAGTGTGGGGAGAACGAACGGGATCTAACCTAGGTGCGAATTTGTTAATGGTCCCTGGACTGTTTTCCCTCTTGTTTTTGGTTCATTCTTTTTTCTGTATCCACCCGAAGAGGATGCCAGTGGGCATCGAAACTGTTGTGGAAATAAACTCTGTCTATTAGAGTGGGTTTTTATTATCATATTTGACCTTCACGGAGAAAAAAGTGAAGTTTTTTGCATTTATTTTGCTAATTTGATTTGAAGGATAACTGCCCTGTTCATACTGCCAGGATCATCAGACGGTGGTTTCAGGAACAACGAGATGTCGAGCTGCTGAACTGACCCACCAAGGGGTGTGACCTAAACCCCATTGAAAATGTGTGGGAAAATGTGGTTAACGCTTGGGAGCCTGGGCAGGAGCGGATATCTCGGCACCTGCTGGAACACACCATGGCAGAGTGTGAACTTTTCCGCAGGAACCCCACGAGCCATCTGCAATCACGTGGCATCTGTTGCAAAATAGGCTACGAGAAGTATTAATAATAAAGGAGGCTGGACCAAGTATTGAGTAGTTGTGTATAATAATGTTATGGTTGTGATGTAGTAAATATATATTTATTTACTTGAACAATTGTCAATTCTTTATAATTTGAACATTATGTTTTGTATGTTCTTAAAAAAATCCCTAAATTTACTTGATTAATGTTTATTTTTGTAATAAAAAATTGAATTATGTTATCATTATCTCTCCATAGAAAGACCTTTTTCTGGATAATCATTTGTTGATGATGCATGGACTTTAAATAGAAATGTTATTGCCTGGAGGAAAAGTCGATACTACAACTTATCGTATACTTTAACTACTTATAACATGGACACATCAAAATCCTATGATTGGAAGTTTTTAAAGTATCCCACATTTGTGAAGTAACCTAACTACTCTATTCTCTAAATTTAGGAATAATACATGAATAAAATACATAGTCGTCCTAGCATTACCACCAAACTACAGTAAACAATATATTTTTTTAGTCATTGGTTTTCAAAAAAAATAAAAGTATTATTATGACACCTGAGATGGGGAGGAGGAGAGTGAGGAGTGAGGGTGGGACAGAAAGAGGGACTGCGTTCCTGCCACATCTCGAAGAGCACTAAACAGGGGTGGAGAACGACTATTGCAGAGGACTGTACTTCTGTCTTCACATTAAATGAAACAACATACAAGCTGTGTCTAACGTCATATTACAGGATGTCCCATAAGTCCTTTTACCTTCATATATATATCATATATATAATTGTTTTCTTTGTTTTACAAGGTTATGTCTATCACTTCCTGTTTTCCATTGTGTGTTGTTTTTATTATGTGATATATTGTAAAATGAAAAACAGTCAGTTTACGCTGAAAGAATGTGTATGAGAGTGTGAATTATGTTCATTTTACCATAGTGGATATATATATATATATATATATAGTCCTGGGATTATACTTGTGAAAATGCCCGCGTTTCTAACCCCAGTGAGTAGCCAAATAGGTATGTACAACGTTTTTAAAATGAGGGTGAATCAGGCAGTTTTTTATTAAGTAATTTCAACGTACAAAATTTATTTTTATAAAATTATGTATTTAATTTATAATTTCTTAATTAATTAATATTCTTAAAAATTGCAATATTATATCATGTAACTCGGAAGAAGGATATTTTTGCAGCCAATCAAAGATATTGGAGGTTGATGACGCAATGACTCGACTGTAAATTAAAAAACTTATGGAGTCATATTCAGAGCATTTAAAGTTAATTAAAGTTTGTTTATTGTAAATAAATGCAAAATGCTTTTGAAGTGTGCTGTGCTGTACTCTGCTTTAGACCTTCATTACAGTGAAATTCGAGATGTATTAAATGAATGAGTTTTATCAGGATTGGTATTATATATATATATATATATATATATATATATATATATATGGTACTTATGTATTAACGGGGGGCCACCACATATTGATGATTGGTTAGGTTAAGTTGTAATATTTTCGTTAGTTGAAAATTTCTAATACATCATATTTTTTTAAATAGCAATATAAGTACCATATATATATATATATATATATATATATATATATATATATATATATATATATATATATATACACCACGTGACCACAAAAATTGTCCCTGTTTTTAATCGCTTATTACTCAGTCATTATTGCAGCTTCACAAATGAAATAAAAAGCATTCGAAAGAGAACATTTTAAAGTTTTAATTTATTCTATATGTGTTCAAAGTGACGTCCCTGGACATTCTTACATTCAATGGACTGTACACTCTCTACCACCGCTTGCTTTAATTCTTCGATAGAGGATGGCTCTTGCCTGAATACTTTGTCCTTGACAAATCCCCAGAGAAAAAAGTCCAAAGGTGATAGATCGGGAGATCTTGCGGGCCAGGGAAACTGCGAGCGATGAGAAATGAATCTTTGTTCAAAAAATCTTGTTAAACATTCCAGTGATTGCCTAGTTGTGTGGGCTGTTGCTCCGTCTTTTTTGACCGCAAAAATTGCCCCTGTTTTTAACCGCTTATTACTCAGTCATTATTGCAGCTTCACAAATGAAATAAAAAGCTTTCGAAAAAGAATATTTAAAAGTTTTATTTAATTTCTTCGATATCCTGGATACGAAATCAGTACTTATAAAAAAATGACAGTTTTATCCACCACAATCATGGGTTATTTGTCGGACATGCAACGTATTTTCATCGCAGAAGAGATGATCAAACATGGCTCGGTAGTTGCCACCCAACGGTCTTTCAGACGACAATACGGTCAGCAAAGGACCATAGATCCTAAAACGATTCGCAGGATTTTCGCAAAATGGAAACATCACGGCTCAATCAAGAACATGCATAAAGGCAACTCTGGGCGCAGCAAAGGTGTGCGAACCGCTGAAAACATTGATTCAGTCGCAAATCAGCTTGAAACGGACAACAAGAAATCTGTGAGACGACTATCAGCTGTGACAGGAATCAAACGGGAGAGCATTCGGAAAATAATCACGTTGGATTTGAGAATGAAGTCATTCAAAATTATGTGTTTGCAACAGCTTAGTGAACAAGACTACCAGCGTCGTTTGATGTTTTGTGAACGCATTGAAACAATAATTGAACAAATCCTGATAAGATTAAGTGACATAATATTCAGTGATGAATGCCACATCTATCTCAATGGGTTCATCAACAGACAGAATTACCGGTGTTGGTCACAAAACAAGCCAAATATACACTTGGAGAAACCTCTGCATTCACCAAAAGTTACTGTCTGGTGTGGTTTGAGTAGCAGCAAGGTTTATGGTCCTTACTTTTTTGAGGACCCAGAGACAAGGAGACCGCTTTCAGTAACTTCAGAAAGATATGTAGAAATGCTGAACACTGTTTTTGAACAAGAAAACTGCAGTAACAAGTGGTTTCAGCAAGACGGAGCAACAGCCCACACAACTAGGCAATCACTGGAATGTTTAACAAGATTTTTTGAACAAAGATTCATTTCTCATCGCTCGCAGTTTCCCTGGCCCGCAAGATCCCGATCTATCACCTATGGACTTTTTTCTCTGGGGATTTGTCAAGGACAAAGTATTCAGGCAAGAGCCATCCTCTATCGAAGAATTAAAGCAAGCGGTGGTAGAGAGTGTACAGTCCATTGAATGCAGCGTTTTGGAAAATGTAATAAATAACTTCCTTTCCCGTTGTGTGAAATGTAAGAATGTCCAGGGACGTCACTTTGAACACATGTAGAATAAATTAAAACTTTAAAATGTTCTCTTTCGAATGCTTTTATTTCATTTGTGAAGCTGCAATAATGACTGAGTAATAAGCGATTAAAAACAGGGACAATTTTTGTGGTCACGTGGTATATATATATATATATATATAAAATGTTAGGGCTAGGCCTGGCTAAACAGTGGAAACAAATGCATAGCCGGCTAGTGGCTTGTAACTAAACCTAATTACTGTATTAAGATAATTTATTTAAGCTACTTACGCATAATGTTTTCTAGTAGGATGTAGGCTACATAATTACTTAAATATGCTAGGCATATTCAATATTTGGTCAGACTAATATAAACTATGTACAGTTGCGCGTGTATGTAATGTTCCTCGCCTCACAGGCGAATCCTTACATGTGGCAACGCCGCAGTGATAGTCAAGGTACCCTAACTGGGGGAAGGTGGGGTGGAGGGGGGACAACCGAGTCCAACAACATATAACACAGACATATATCTAAAGGACAACTGAATGTGCAGTCATTGACATACAGGTAATTATAATGTAATGTCTGCGTTCATTTTACTAGTCTTATAGAGTAATAAGGTTCCATTACGATTACTGCAAGTCTATTAAGTCTGGTAGTTAATTTATTTGGAAAAAAATTATAATTGATGACTAATTTTTTGTGTTTTGATTATGAAAACATTTTAATGAAATGAGTTCAAAAATACACTTTTAGTGCACGAATCTGAGAAAATATATTTTTCAGGACCTTGAAACTCCAACAACTGACAGATATACAGGGTGTTTCAGGTCGACCCTAGAAATATGTAAAAGAAACACTTCATATTAGTTACGGAATTACTATGACAAACTTCAAAATACCAAATGCAAACTATAAATTGGCGGAATTTGTAGTTTGTATTTGGTATTTGAAGTTTGACATAGTAATTCCGTAACTAATATGAAGTGTTTCTTTTCCATATTTCTAGGGTCGACCTGAAACACACTGTATATTGGGTAGAAAAATGATTAGAGGGCAGAGAACAGAGAGTAATTTTAAATGGTCGTGAATCTGAGTGGCAGAAAGTGAAAAGTGGGGTACCACAGGGATCAGTGTTAAGTTCATTACTCTTTATTTTATATCTGAATGATTTGGAGGAGGGAGTACTACAAGTTTCTAAATTTGCAGATGATACAAAAGTATAGTAATTGCCCCAGTTACAAATATAGAAAATTCTTATAAACTACAAAAAGATCTTGATAGATTAATGGCCCGGGCTAGTAAATGGCAGATGGAATGCAATGTTAAAAAATGCAAAGTCATCCATTTTGGTAGACATAATGAACCCTTTAGTTATGAGATGCAAAGAAACTGGTTAGAGGATGTTAGACAAGAAAAGATCTTGGCATTATAGTTAGTAGTGATCTAAAATTTTCTGAGCAGTGCTTAGAGGCTAGAAATAATGTAAAAATGCTAGGTATTATTAAGAGAAATGTTAGTTACAAGAGTAAGGAAGTCATTTTATATTATACAGTATAATTCTTATGTTAGACCTCACTTAGAATACTGCATTCAAGCTTGGTCCCCTCACCAGAGACATTATATAGATACGCTTGAAGGTGTGCAACGTAGGGCAAGCAAACTTATCCCTAATCTAAGAAGATTAGAATACAGTAATGGGAAAGATTAAAGGAACTGCGTATGTTTAGTTTTGAGAGGCGCTGTTTGAGGGGTTGGTATGATACAGATATCCAACATATTTTCAGGTTTAGACAATTTAGATGTAACTTTTTCTGGATCATCTGAAGATCCGTCACCCCAGCCTGTTTTAGTTAGCTTTATAAGGCTAACTAACGAAAATATCACGACCTAACCTAACCAGTCGTCAAGGGCGTACAGTTGACTTAACGATTGGTTAGGTTAAGTCGTGATATTTTCGTTAGTTAGTCTTATAAAGCTAACTAAAAAAGGCTGGGGTGACGGATCTTCGGATGATCCCTTTTTCTTATTAGAATCTGATGGAAGAACTCGAGGGAATAATAAGAAAATTAGCAAACAGACTCGTAGACTTGATCTACGAAAATACTTTTTCAGTCACAGAATAGTAGAAGTAGAGTAGATGTGGTAAATAAGTAGCTCCTTTGTTAGTTTTAAGATAAAGTTGAACGCTTTCATAAATGGAAGAGAGTATCAAATTGCTCCGTGTATCAAATTGCTTGTAACGTGTGTTGGAAAATGTGTTACATTACCTTCCTTCATTCTAAAAAATTAATCCTAGAGTATAAAATATTTTGTACTGTGTTGGGCTACGACTAGAATCGTCTGCCATTCTTAAATATGGCTAGTAATAATGTCCCCGACCAAATAAATCTGGAGGGACATGCTGGATTGCATTTGTCAGTCCGTCAGTCCGTCTGTCTGTCACAGTTTCGTGTTTGCGTTGTAACTGGAACGCTCAAAATAATTGATAAAACTTCACACACACACACACATATGGTTTGTAATAAGACGATACACCATGAGCAGCAATCAGGTTGTTGCATTAAAAGTCACGGTCACAACTAGAGGTCAAAGGTCAAATGGAGGTCCGCGCCATAACTTTTGAATCCCTCAACATGAGTTCATGAAACGTCACACACACACACATGTAGCAAAGCTGGGCACTTGCGTTTTTTTTTTGCGGTACTGCAGTACTGCGGTACTACCGCACTACCAAACCGGTACCGCATAACGCAGTACCGCAAAAAAAACGCAAGTGCCCAGCTCTGACATGTAGATCACAAGACGATGTGTCCCAAGCAAGAATCAGGTTCTTGCATCAAAGTTCAAGTTCAAATACAGGTGGGGACGATGTTTAGACATAGTTACTGTTGTTGTTATTAATATCAGGCATTCAAGGATTTAATGTTTTTAGTTTTGAGTAGTAAAGAGTAATGTAGGTTGAATTGTGAACATGTCCATTCCAAATTCTGCGAGTAATAAAATTTCAGGTACTCAATAAAATAGCACCGCGATATGAGGATCAAGTGAAGGAAGGTATTACGAAGGAAATTATGACTATCTGAAGGTGATACCACTCCAAACCCAGGTTTAGCTTGTAGTGATCATTCACTATCCATTCCATTCATTATCTATCTGTTAGTTGGAAACAAGTTTGTCAATGAATTCAGTAGGCCTACGCAACAGTTATTTAAATAGTACACATACATATACCACTGATACATTTATAGTCCCTTATACTCGTATTTTCATGCCGCTCATCTTTAGTAAAGTTGGCTAATCCTTTTTACCTTTTCTTCCTCCCTCCACACCCAATTTAAAGGACACTCGTCCTCTAAATTAGACTAACATTTGACAGTTCAAACTTGTCAAAGGAAAACTATCTATATTAACTTGTTTTTATAAGAATATTTCCATCAATACAAAAAACTGGTTGTATAACACCACTTTTAAGGGAGGTGATCGTGCACCACCTACTAGTTATAGATCAATGTATTCATTATTTGGATTCAGCGACGGTTTTCAGAAAATCATAAGAAACAGAATAAACCAATATCTAAAATCACCTAATTTGTTATCTCCAAATTAGTATGGTTTCTGTAAGAAAATATCAACCAAAATGGCTATCTTAAATCTTACAGTGCGACATTATCACTAAAAAGAATAAAATCCCAGTTTGTCTTTATAGATTTGAATGAATAAGGTTTTTGATGTGATAGACCTTACATTCTACTTCACAAATTATATTGGTATAGCTTTAGAGGAGCTATAAGTAATTGGTTAAATAACTATTTGTTAAATCTCTAAAACTTATAAAGTATAAATTGCGGGCAAAACATATGTAACCTTGAAGGTGTTTTAAATTAATGGGACAAAATATGTTTAGACGTTTTTAATGTTCAATGCCATTTTTACAGTATTATAAATAAATAAATAAATAGAATGTATTCATCGGGATTGTACATATCTGTTGGTCCTATCTTGGTTAACCTTCCTATATAACCTTCCTATATAACCTTCCTATATAATTTTTTTATATTATTTTTATTAATTTTTAAGTATCGTTTATGCTGTGGACGCGTATATTTTTTTTTAACTTCGTCAGTTTGTTTACCTTTGAAAATATTGCTCGTTACAAGAAAGTTACAAAATGTTACTGACCAAAAAATTATGGGAAAGTTACACATTTGAAAGTTACATAAATGTTACTGACCAAAAAAATTATGGGAAAGTTACACATTTGAAAGTTACATAAATGTTACTGACCAAAGAAATTATGGGAAAGTTACACATTTGAAAGTTACATAAATGTTACTAACCAAAGAAATTATGGGAAAGTTACACATTTGAAAGTTACATAAATGTTACTAACCAAAGAAATTATGGGAAAGTTACACATTTGAAAGTTACATAAATGTTACTGACCAAAGAAATTATGGGAAAGTTACACATTTGAAAGTTACATAAATGTTACTAACCAAAGAAATTATGGGAAAGTTACACATTTAAAAGTTACGTGAAAGTTACTAACAAAAAAAAGTACGCGAACGTTCCGGAGTAAAGTTACTTTAAATAAAGTTATACTAAGTTACGCCAGAATTACTGACAAAAAAATTATGGGTACGTTATGCCAGAGTTACGCGTAACAGTAATTAGAATGTACTGAAGAAATTTCTTAATTTAAAGGAATTATTGAGAAATCTTGTAAAAATAAGACTGAGCCTTGGAATGGACACATCACTCGAACGGGTAATAATGTGAACTAAATCATTGAAGGATATGTGACTTTAATGAAGTTTGATTAAGTTTCAATGGATTTAATTCTGCTGCGTTTGATTTAATTGCAGCGGTGACGACTCGAGTTAATTCCAATTCGATCTACTTCACCATTCCCAATCGGACAGAAGTTAGTTACCGATCAAAGATTTTTAGTTGGTTGGTTGGTTCCGTTTTATATCTTTCGTCCACCAGAGGGCACCGAGGCGAGCGGTAACCCACCCCTCGAACAACCAAGAAGAATAAGTCTCCTTTAAAAAGAGAATTAAGTCGAGTCAAATACATTACGCGCATCGGGCTCGTCACTGTTCCCCACTCCCGTTCCCATTTCCTAGATTGGTTCGGAACATTCCTTGCCAAGGTTATCAAGGATTTTTTTCATTCTGAACGAGAGTTATGCGGTGAGGAGGATGTTACTAATGAATGATTCTATGGTATCGGGGAAGATAATACAAATAGTTGTTTCCTTTATATTTATTGTACAAAATACATTTTGTATCATGGAAATACAGGACGTTCATAAAAGAGCTGAACGATTTAATTCGTTAATTTTTTTCATACTAAATAAGATATAGAGCATAAAGCATATGTAAGCGATAGAACAACTAATTAAGTTTGTTTTTGTACAAGACCAAGGTTGTCAACATCCATGAACTACGAATCAGGATCAGGGATACAATAGCGATGATCAATGCTGGCATGCTTGAACGCACATGGCGAGAAATTGAATATTGATTGGATGTTGTACGGACGACCAATGGCGCACATGTTGAAGTTTATTAAAAATGTATGTAAAACCTTTAGCTGTGCGGAGTCACGTGGACAAACTTGTTTCTTTGTATGTTATTGGGTTATCACATTAATATCACATTAATATCACATTGCTAATAGCGATGTTTCGTGATAATGCAAAGAATTAAAAAATCAACCAACACGATTATCCAAGCTATTCATCAGTCCTGCCGTATGTCTTCTAAGCCAGTGTTCTTCAAAGTACGGGTCGCGAGATGCTCTTCACTGGGTCGCAAGGTAAAAAAAAATATATATATATAATATATTTACAAAGTACACCATGATATCAAGTTTTTGTCAATAGTTCACTCAATTAAATATTAGTTACCGTACTTATTAAGCATAATATTATTTACAATTATCATTTTTATACTGTATTAATTGTACTTAGTGCCACTTATGTATTTTGATTATTAGGTATTTATGGATAAAAGAGTGTTTTTAAGTTAACACGAATGATATCAGGCAACAAGAAATGCATCTCAAAGAGAGATAGAGAGTGTGTGCGTATGTGTATTCTCATGAGTCGCTCACCGCCTCACATGACCCGAAACGAAAGTGTCCAGTAAGGAAGTCTCTCAGTTGTGTTTATGCTGTAGGCGTGACAGTGTGTTGCTATAACTTTAGTGGGAACATTTTCACCCTACCCGAAGAAAAAAATGGATCGTTTTGTTATCAGAAAAAGCAAAACAGATGCTCGGTCATCAGTCTCATCTGCATCTGAAAAAGAAGCACAGTCGGGCAGGCCTACAACAGAAAATGTTTGTAACAAGGGAGAGGCCTCTGCCATGTCGCAGCCTCCTATGAACCCTCTGCCAAAAAGAAAACCAAGTCGTGGACAGGCAGTATAGTGACGATTTTTTGAAGTATGGCTTTATCAACTGTGAAAAAGGAAACAAAGATCACAGGCCACATTATGTTTTTTGTAATGAAATTGTTGCAAATGAAAGTTTGAAACCTTCAAAACTAAAAAGATACTTAGAAACAAAACATGCAGAACTCGTTGACAAACCACTTGAAAAGTTTGCAGAAAAGTTGAAAAGTGTCCTCCTCAGTGATACCACAGTGTCTCGGGAGATATCTACTATTGCAGAGGATTAGAATTCCAGCTGGTTTCACGTCTACAATCTGCTGGAGAATTTGCTATCCAACTTGATGAGAGCACTGATATTTCTAATTGTGCAACACTATTGGTTTATGTGAGATACGTATGGAAAGAGGAATTTTTGAAGACTTACTGTGTTGTTTGACCTTACCAACAAACACAACAGGGTCAGACATATGCAGAGTGGTGCATGATTATGTAGTTGGAAACACAGATTGGACTGGGCTAATTGCAAAGGAATTACAAGTGATGGTGCAGCAAATATGACTGGAAGAAATAGTGGGGTTGTGAGAAAAATATCAGATGCAGCAGGTAACGATATTACTTGGAATCAGTTTTATTCACCGTGAAGCTTTGGCTTCCAAGGGTATTCCTGATAGTTTTAGTATGGTTCTGAAAGACGTGATTAAGGTGATTAATATCATTAAAGAAAGCTCACTGAACACTCGGCTGTTTGAAGCGCTGTGCTTAAAAATGGGGGCTGATCATTCCCACTTACTGTATCACACTGAAGTTCGGTGGCTTTCACGAGGCAGAGTCCTAATAAGGGTTTATGAGCTAAAGATGGAGATTAATTTTTTCTTCTGGAAAAAAAATCTGATTTGGCAGATTTGTTTTGTAATGACAATTGGATAATGAAGCTGTCATATTTAGCAGACATTTTCATATCTAAATGAACTTAATTTGAAACTACAAGGAAAAGAAAATGATTTGTTCCGACACTTGAGGAAATCGAAGCATTTAAAAAATCATTACTACTGTGGCAAGCCGGACTTCAAGTTGAACGCCCGAACTACTACATGTTCCCAACTCTGTTGCAACACATTGAAGAAAAAACATCATCACTGAAGAAGGTTTGAACAAAATGAAAGGTGCTATACAGTTACATGATGTTACATCTCTCTGCTTTGTCTGCCAGTTTTGATCATTATTTTCCGGAAGAGAAGTTTGAAGTTTTAAAGGAAAAGCACTGGTAAAAGATTCTTTCTCTTTTGAGACGCCCGAATCTATCGTAGGGTTGAACTTGACACCTAAACAAGAAAATGAGATGCTCCATCTCACATGTGACAATACATTAAGAATCAGGCACAAATCATCAACTTTGTCATTATTTTGGATCAGTGTTTCAAATGAATATCCACCGGACTGGTGCACGAAAGAAAAATATCAATAAATGTGGAAAATGCGAGCTAACAGTTAAAGAGAATGATAAAGCATTAGATTGTGAGATACGTAACTGCTGGTTTCACATCAAGTGCGAGAATATTCCTGATCAGGTCTATAAGTTTATGATGGAAGAAGAGGCAGGACACCAGCTACATTGGAACTGCAGTTTTTGCAAAAGAGGGTGTGACAAAATATTTAAATACCTAAAGAAAATAGAAGTACAACAGTTGGATTTAGACACAAGACAGAGAGCTATGGGGAGGAAATCTCAGCTTTACATACGGCTTTAGGGGAGGAAATACTAGCAGTGAAAGAAACTGTTAAGGAAGAAATGGAAGGAAAGAGAAAAGAGATTGAATTCCCTGGAGGCTAAGTTCCCCGCATTAGAAACTAAGGAAGACGAAGTAAATGTTGAGAAATTTAATGAAGGTGAACTAGTTACAAAAACTATTTTGAAAATTCAAGGCAGACTTGATAGGAAGAACAATGTCATCATATTCAATGCTAGGGAAATTCAGTCAAGTTTAAGATCTGAAGTTGTCAGGAATGATACAAATTTTCTTAATGATATTGGTGTAGAAATTAGTGAGGAAATCAAGGATTCAGATATTGTTAAAATTACAAGAATAGGTGAGAAAGGAAAGAAGAAGATAGTAAATGGTGAGGAGAAAATGTATCCAAGACCCATAGTTGTGACATTGAAAGAGGAGGCAAAGGAGAGATTGATGAAGAACATCTACAAGATACGCAGTAGCCAAAATGAAGCAATGAAAGCAGTTAGAGTGCAACACGATATGTCAAAAGATGAGAGAGAAAATGATAGAAAACTAAGAGAAGAGGCAAAGAAAAAGAACTCAGAAGATTAAAAAAAAACTTGTATGTGGTTCGCGGATTCCCATGGGAGAGGAAGATTGTTACACTGAGGTACGTGAGGAAGAGTCTGAATCAGGCGAACCAAATCAGTCAGTAAACATAGGTGATGTAAATAGCTATGTACGTAATATAAATACATTGGATGTTTTGTTTAGCAATGTTGATGTTTTGACTGTTGATAAGATACAAGAGTTAAAAGTTGTGATATTAGAAAAGAATCCAGATATTATATCGCTCGCGGAGGTAAATCCTAAACACTCAATATACGAAAGATACTTATCCCAATTTAAAATAGAAGGATATAAAGTCGCTGAAAATAGAGCCAGCAGAGGCATGTTGATGTACATCAGAAATGAAGTGAAATATACACCAGTGACTTTGAACTGTAGCTTTGAAGAATACATGTGTATTAGATTAAAAAGTACGTCAGATGAAGATATTATCATATGTAGTATATATAGGAGCCCGTTCAAGGAGATAATAGCGTTCGAGAAACTTCTGGATACACATTGGAGTGCACAGGACCTATTATACGACCACACGACCAAAAACCCAGAGCTAGATCTACAGGCTGAGAAGCCTCTTCTAGAATCATTTCTACGTTATTCTACGATATTAAATAAGATGAGTGTTTTGCTGTTGCTTCCTTTTACGACAAGTTACACGTGTGAAGTTGAGTTTTCCAATCTGACACGATTAAAAACCAAAGAGAGAAACCGACTCAGCAGTGCAGCCGATATGCGTGTAGCACTACTATCATCGTGTGAACCAGATTGGGCCAAAATAACAAGTAACAGGCAAGATCACCAGTCATACTGAGCAGGTAAATTTTAAATTGATATGTTTTATTTGTTCTATATTTGATTAATATAAAGAATCTCCTTAAATTAATGCAGTACGTCCTGACTCTAATGAGTTAAAAGCTTTAAATTAGCTTACCTGTTATTTTGTTTTAGGTTCCATGTTACTTTTTTAGACTAAACACAGAAATAGGGTCGTGAGGGTATGTGATATTATTGCACTGGGTCGTGGGGAAAAAAAGTTTGAAGAACACTGTTCTAAGCTATAGAATTCATGGTACGAAAACGTCTGTCTGTAACTCCACTTAACTCCAACATTACTGTATTATTTCTCATTAATTGTATATATACTGTATTTCTATCCTTAGGATGTGAATTTTCCATTGTATTATTAGTATTTGTCATATGGACAAATAATTAATTAGTCCATATGACTGTTTACTATCTTAATAAAGAATTTTACATATCTACTTTTTATATACTTCTGTCACATATGTATATAATATGCATATTATAATATGTATATTGTATATAATATATACTATATAATATATATAATATTGTATATAATATATAATGTATATAATAATAATAATTAAAAAGTATACAAATACTGAATTCCTGATGATATGATAACAGATATCTTTTGTATCATTACGGTTAATTACCAGGCCTTATTTTAATACCAGAAAATAACGAAGGATAACTATATAATATTAATTCGTTATCAGAATAGATTTTCAAATATTGATGAATATTTAAGTCGGTGCTCTTCCAATACGTGCTCTACCGTAAAATTTACATTCCAATATGTGCTAACTAACGAAAATATCACGACCTAACCTAACCAATCGTTAGGTCAATTGTACGCCCTTGACGATTGGTTAGGTTAGGTCGTGATATTTTCGTTAGTTAGCACATATTGGAATGTAAATTTTACGGTAGAGCACGTATTGGAAGAGCACCTTTAAGTCTTTTAACAAATAATTATAAATAAAGTATTGAAACGAAATTTCATTAAATTAACATAATGTTACGTCAGAGATCATTAAGAAGCAAAGAAAAAGCATTCAAATACACTTTCCCCAAAACGGCGTTTAGTTACAGATGACGCAAATTTTTCGATTACTTCCATCTTACGCCATCCCATTGTCATTCGTAGTCCGGAAGTGAGATTTCTCCGAATCAGAAGGACGGACACATTTAACTTAACCTAACCTCTTCTAATCTTAACTATATAGCTTTTTAACCTAATTAGTCTAACTTAACCTTAACCTAAATAACCAAACCTAACATAATTTAACCTAACTCACGACCGAGATGAGAACAGGAACGACATAAGTGATATCAGAGTTTTTAAAGAATAATTCCTAAAAGATTCCTAAGGTTTCGTAAAAGCAAAAATTTTGTCTCAAGTGCCCGTGTGCTGCTTTCAGTATTGCATGAAATGTGTTGTTCATTTCCGTAATTGAGAATTACGCCCGCCCGAGAATTCCCGATGCATGCGTATCTAAACGAGTGCTAACAAATGCGCGCGCATGGTCCGAAATTAAAAATAACAGAATTAAATATCTTGACTCTTTGTAAACAGAAGAGTCAACGATTACGTTAGATTTATATTGCATAATGTATAATGTCGTTCAAAAAAAAATGTAACAACAGTGTGTGTGTGTGTGTGTGTTCATAGAAAAACATATTCAATATAATACTTAAAATACAATTTTAGTATCACTTAACGATTATCATCTAATTAATTAATAATAATTCTAATTAATATATTAAATTTTCTTGTGTGAAACCGATATCTGAATTTCTCTCTTTTAAGAGAGAAATGTCTCTCATCTTTTTAGTTTATTACTGATAAGAATTCCTTTTAATGATTTGCAAAAAAATATTTCGGGAAATTATTTCTCCAATGAATCCGTTTCATCTATCTATAATTTTTTTCTGTACCGAGTTCCTTCTGACGTTTCGTAACCTCGGTACAGCGACTTAATTTAGGTACAATTTAATGTGAAGAATTATAAACTCAATCCAATTGTCCAAGGTTCTAAGCTCTTCATCAGTCCCCGTTTTATGTCTTCTACAATGTGGACCTCTTGGTATAAAAGTGTTTGTCTATAGCTTCACTTAACTCCCGCATTCGCCATTCTCAAGTACTTGTACGTGTACATGTACTTATTGTTATGAACCTGTTATTACTAATTTTGCAATTTCTCGTTTCTTTACGTGTAGGCCCCTCTTATTGTTACTTCTGTATCACCGTAGTCCATTTTTTTTAAATTTATTGTTTAATTAATTATTGTATCGTTAATTATCTTGATGAATATCGTACCTTTTTATTTTATGGGATATGTCTCCTGTCAATAAGAATTATCATTGTCATTATCATCATTATTATTGTTATTATTATTATTATTATTATATTATTATTACCACATATATGGTGGTATTCTCGGTACTTTTTTATTTTTATTTCCAGTTTTTTAATTTTGTAGTTTTAGCTGTGGGTAGTTTTTATTAATACCCATTTCGGTATTTATTTTTATTTATTTTTTGTCATAATTTTAAATTTTTTAAAATTTATTATTGTTTGATTTATCTTTTATCGTTTATTACCTTCAAGAATATTGTATTATTTTATGGGGTTTATATCCTGCCATGAACGATCATCATTATCAGTGGTGTAGTGTTTAGCATCGGTGACGATGAATCCACCGGTCCCGGGTTCGATTACCAGTGACGGCAGTCGGCGCGCGACAAACCAAGCTGTTCATCCTTCCATACGATAAAAATTGGTTGGTAGATAAATGGATACCCCTGAGTAGCCTAGTGGTTAAGACGTTGGACTGCTGATTGGGAGGTCTTGAGACGGAGTCCGGGCAAGAACTTTGTAATTTCTGAACACCCTCACGTGATGGGTCGTGGATCGGCTTCCGCGTTAAGCTGTAGGCCTAAGATAGAACAACTGAGCTTGACCTTCATCAGAATGAACAATTCGAGTGTAAAGTAAAACCAATGTTATCATATCAAACCTAAAGACTGGGAGCGTAAAGATCGCTGAGAAAACGTATCTCTAAACTTCTCTTATCTTCTCCCCTTTGACCTTTCACTAAACTATTTCTCTCCTAATCTTCATCTTTCTTGAGATATGTACAGTTTCGGAAAAGAATTTCGCCACAAACATAGCATTTCTTAAAAACCTACAAAAATTAATAATTGGTGAAAGTATATTTCTTTGGCTATTTTATTGTTTTTGGTGAGTAATAAAATTTTTAAAATAAAACTCAGTCATTACTCGATAATAATTTTTTTATGCTCTTCAAAAACTTCAAGTTCTAGGCGAACTTTTTTCCGAGAAGGTAAATATACAAAACTAAAGAAATGAAACTACTGTTGTATGTTAGGTACTAACTAGTGTATATGTACTTTCTGGCCTTACGACATCTGATCGCCTTGACATTCTATCGACAAGTTATTATTAGTTTAGGTTACACTAGGTTACGTTACGCCAGGTTAAGCATTAGAGGCGAAAAAAATTCAAGTGAGAGTATCTTCATTTTTTTTTTTTGTGTGTGTGTGTGTGTCGGGGGGGCTTTTGAAATCATATTAGGCTTTAAATGATGAGTTAAAAATGAGTTTTTAACGAGGGAGGGTAACAGTGAAGAGCTCGTTGTCTGCAATTTCCTTTATTTTTTTCCCCTTTAGTGTCAATCATTACTTCCCAGTTCACTTAAAAAGAAATTCCATTAAAAATGTAAATCGAAGTAACCGAACTCTGAATGTGACTCAAAACCTGAACTATTATGAAGCGACCTTTGTTTAATGCGGTTATCTTTTTCATAGACACGAAGAACTACTTGCTTCACTGTACGAACAGACACAGTCTGAGTAAGACGCGTAATTTTGAAGCGAATCGAAATGTGGTCTTTCCTCTGTATTTTTGCGGCTTTTTGCTCGACTTCTTTCGTTCAGGTAAATCAAATTGAATACTAATATTTATTCCGATTTTATTATTTAATTAATAATATTTTAATTTAATTAAACTTCTATTTTGTATATATTATATATTTTACTTTAAATAATTAACAAACGTGGTTACTTAATGTATGCGCAAATTTTCTCTAAATGAAAAAAAAAACTGATCAGGCGTTTTTTTTAGGCATTTACAGGTGCGTCTTTTCAGTGAATCGCTCAGTACATACATTAATAATAGTAAATATATACATACGTTATTCGTTTGCGTATCTGGCTTTGTTAAAGTACGGGACTGTACTTTTAATCTTTATATTTAATCTTTTTATATACATACTTCTTATATTCAGGTTATAATCAAGCTATGCTAAGGAGGTCCAAGTGCTAATGTCTCCGAGCAACTGATACAATGAGAAAACGGACATTGTTGAACTAAAATTATCTTTAGCATGACGAAAGTGACCTAAAGAATCTTCCATATTATACAAAACTGCTTTGTGTATTTCCTTAAACCGTGCGATTTACAAAACTAATATTGAAATTATACTAATAAGAGCGAGATTTTTACGTGCATTAAAACACGCAGGATAACAAAATGCTAAAAAGACGTTTAGATTGCGGGCAGACTGCGGAAATTTAGATTTGGCGGAAACGTTGCTATATCTATCCTACGCGTTTTTAATGTCAAAACTAGAGGTTATCGTAACTTCATATTATGCTTTCTCTATGTAATGGATGGAGGCAAAAAGTTTAATCAAAAGCCAACAAAATATCTATTTTGCGCGTTTTTAATGTCAAAACTTGAGGCTATCGTAACTTCATATTATGCTTTCTCTATGTAATGGATGGAGGCAAAAAGTTTAATCAAAAGCCAATAAAATAAGTCGTTAAAGTACTATTTCGAATCTACGTTTTGTGTACATTTTATTCTCGTGCAAACTTTGTTTAATAATAAAAGGTCAAGAAGGCCAAAAACTGGCACAGCGCTCAGGCCATCTAATGCAACCCATATCGCTAACTCCCTAATTATTATTACGAGCACTATCGGGAGTCGAACTCCCCGAACTCTGTCTTCACTTCGCTTATAGTGAAACGGTGTGACCCACTGAGATAAGGGCAAAAGCTCTCCGAGCTTTGTGTGAGTGAAGAATTTTAACTTTTATCTTTCAGGGAACTTACATTACTCATCAAAACAACCATAAATAATGCTTATATTTACTTTTAAAGCGTCAAAATGCTGATCCGGTTAAAGTTACAGTCTACTACGAGTCCCTGTGTCCTGACAGCATCAGGTTTTCACAAAGCAGCTCGAACCCACGTACAACGAACTGTCGAACATAATGACTGTAGAACTTCATGCCTACGGAAAAGCTGAGGTAAACTTAAAATCTTATAAGCAATACCTTTTCGTTCGCTGTTAAATAATACTTCGAATACCGTAAAAATAGAATAAAATGATCTAAATACAAAGGACAGAACAATTCGTACAATTTAGGTTTGTTTCTAAACTTCATTAGTTTTAGATGGTAGGTGTTTTAAAGGAAAGTACAATTGCATTTTATTCTGAACTTTTATATATATTTTTCATGATTAGTAAATGAGGATTTGTAATTTAAATGATGAAACTAGAGATTGCACGTGTAGCAGGCACCAAATGGCTCAATATTCTTTATAGAATGTGCACCGTCCCAAGAATAATGGTTATATCTTTCGGTGCCAACATGGTTCTGATGAATGTTACGGAAATAAAGTTCTTGGGTGTGGCCAGCAACACATCAAAGACCACGACACTTACCTCAGTTTTGCTTTCTGTCTCATGGGTTCAGACTACCCCCCAAATTATGGAGAACAGGTAACTAATTTCGTACTTCAGTACTATTAATCGGAGAATGTTAACGATTTGACTGACAAACAATTAAGTTTTGTACTATCTATGATTTTATTAATGTACCTCGAACCTAGCCTGTTAATTATTTCCAATCGAAAGACCAAATTTTGCGTAAACTGTTTGAGAGTGAGATTAAACTTATTTGTATAAGCGTATGTATTCTAAAAATATTATATAGAGACGCTTCTGGACAGTCTCTAACATCTTAAAATGTTTAAAGTCACGCATGCATACCAATTAGAGATCAAAAGCAGACGCGTATCAAAGTCAATCGAAATAAAATTTGGTCATGTAGCTGAATATTTTGTGAACCGATCCAAGGTGGAGACTAATCATTTGCTACGTTTTAATTAAGCCAATGTTGCAGTCGTCGTTCTACTGAAAATCGGTAAACGTAAGTCCCACAACGCAATAATGAACCAAGATTTCTTACTACGAAAATTTAATGCAGCGAAAAGTTAATCCTAATGAATTCTCGTCTTCGTTCTTCATTAATTTTTCAGGTCTATTAAAATCTAAAATCCGACTGTTTTCAGTGCGCAGCCCAGGTTGGAGTCGACTACAGTGAAATCTCTCAATGCTTGAGTTCCTCCGAAAGCGAGATTATTCTTCACGATGTCGGAATGCTTCAGTCCCAGCTGAATCCACAGTTATACTACGTTCCTTGGATTTTAATCAATGATGTAATACCATTTTTAAATTACTTCAAATACTACTGTATTATTAGAATGTTTAAAGTTTGAATTAATGTTTCTTATAAGAACTTTGTGGGAAATCTTTTAAAGCGAGGATTCCAATAATATAAGGTATAGGGTCATGTAATATCGAGTACTCCAGTACTGTATGTCATTTAATATAGGGTGGTAACGTTTGTTTTGATAGAGTAACTAGAGTAATTTGTATGATTTAACTTCAGCCCTTTTGTTTCAGGAATTCTCTGAGGAGAATCTCGGCGCAGCGCAGTACGATCTGAAAAGTTTAGTCTGTTCAACGTATGAAGGCGTACTTCCACAAGAGTGCTTTAATTAATGAAATTCTATCGTTATTTAAATAAAATTCTTAGCATTTATAATATAGTATACGCAATTCATTTATTTATATATGGGATGAATTTCACAATTAAACACGTGAATCGATGCATTCATAGCTTAAGTTGAACATTTTTCACATAGAACATCTCGTGTGTGTGTGTATATATATATATATACATATATATATACACAGTGGTGTAGTGCTGTGGGAACGGCGTTCCCTTACTTTTTTTGGTAGACGGAACGGCGTTCCCTCACTATTTCAAATAAATCCGAACTTACAAATCTCTAACGTCATGAAATTTTAATTCCCACCCATAGAAGAAATATGAGAAAGAATCATTAACTGTTTCATTTCTTTTAGCTTAGACTGAGGCAATGCTAGCCTATAAAGATCTGGTGAAACAGTCACCACGGCGTACCAGTTGTTAACTTTTTTTTAGTTAATCATTCCAGCTGTTAGCTATTTTTATTGATCGTACTGGATGTCGTATATCTAATGACACTGGAAATACTGCATCTTCAACCTTGGAATATATCCTAATATCCAGTGCATATGACCTCAAAATATCCCTGAAATTGGTCAGATTTCAAAAGATTTCCCGGGGGGCTTACAGTGCCCTCGGACCCCCAGCTGTATGGGCTCGCCGCGCTCGCCATTGTCCCCCCTGCATCTGAGTAACACTTTCAAAATGCGTTCCCTCACTTCTTTATTTAGCACTACACCACTGTGTATATATATATAATATATATAATATATATATATATATACAGGGTGTTTCAAAAGTCCCTCATTATTTTTAAAATTTTATTAAAATAGCAATTACAAGAGGAACCAAATGACAATTTGGTTGCTGAGTCTACGATTCATGAGAATTTTGGTGGTATCAAACTTGGCTTCATAAGTCTACTGGAAAGTCACTGGTACACCTCAACGTAGGCACCGTCTTTTTCGAAACAAGCGAGCCACCGTTTTACGCATTCTTGGCCGACATTGGACAACATTTCAGGAGTAACAGAAGCACATGCATTCCTGATCCGTTCTTCTAGTGTGGGGAGGACTCGCGGCTTGGTGGCGTACACTTTGCTCTTAATGTAGTCCCACAAAAAGAAGTCGCATGGGGTAAGATCAGGCGAGCGAGCAGCCCTTCGATGGGACCACGGCGACCAATCCACCGATCCGGGAACTGCTTATTCAGAAATGAGCGAACCTCACGCGAGTAATGAGCAGGGGCACCGTCTTGCTGGAAAATTACTTCTTGCATGTCAGCTACAGCTGACAGTTGGGGGATGCAGAACTCCTGAAGCATACGAAGGTAATTGTCTCCGTTGACGTTCACGGAATTTCCATCTTGATCCCGGAAGAAGAACGGACCAATCAGCCCAGCTGAGGAGATGGCACACCAGACGACCAATTTCGGCGTGTCCCTTTCATGTTCACGGATCTCCGCAGGATTGAGAGTTCCCCAGATGCGGGTGTTGTGCCGATTGACGCGACCAGAAAGGTGGAAGAGAGCTTCGTCGCTGAACCACATGTGCTCCAGGATCGATGGGTCTCTTTCGTAGTGATGCAGCAGTGTCTCACACATCTCCACCCGGCAATCGTAGTCTTGAGGTTCCAGCTTCTGAACCACCTGGATCTTGTACGGATACAGCTTGAGACCACGCCGCAAAATCCGTTGGATAGATGTCGCGCTGATGTTCAGTTCCACAGCAGCTCGCCGAATGGACTTTCCTTGACTCTGAGTAAACGCCTCACGGACAGTTTCGACATTCTCCTCACTCCGCCCACTTCGAGGTCTTCCTGATCGTGGTTTGTCCTTTACGGATCCGGTCTCCATAAACTTCCGGTGGGTGGCGACGATGGTGTTCCTATCCGGTGCATAATGCTGTCCGTAGACTGCCCGGAATCGTCGCTGCACTTCGACCACAGATTGAAAAACCTGCCATGCAGCGATTTTACACCTCTGCTCTAGAGTCAGCATGGTAGCAGAAGAAAACGGAGCAAAACTTCAAATGTAGACTCAAAAAAATTCTCAACTACTGAGTGAGAGTTTACCACAAGATGAACGTCGTTGGTCGATTAGCTGCAAAGAAAATTGAAAATCAAATTAGTGAGGGACTTTTGAAACACCCGGTATATATATATTACAATGACTTTTTTTATTTTTTATTTTTTTGAGAATATAGCAGCTGCTACTGAGTGTTTTTGTGATAATCTTATCTTTACAAATGTGTCATAATTTCATAGTTACTAATAATTACTTGCTTGATGCCTGATAACGTTTATTACATAATATTGTCATGGAAAGTTGAATATAGAGTCCATTTTTTAAGCACCAGCCAAAGGTCGAGGCAAACAGCATCAAGTTTAAGGTGTCATCGTGGTTGCAAACTTTACTCACTGCGTTAAGCATACCGTGGCTTGTTGACAGTAGGGCATGGTTAATTAATCAATTTTAGGAAAAACTGATGAATGATGAAATTTTCTAATTAATCAATGATTAACTGATCAAAAATGATTAAAAATTAAATACTTTTGAAAAGATTACGAAAGAGCTTTAGTTTCTTTTGCGTGAGATAAGACTGAAGAAAACATTTTGCTCAATCATTTAGTTTGCTTTAGTTCAAGAAATCAGGCATGGACGGATTAGACAGTTTATACATGCAAAAAAGTGCCAAATTCAAATGATACATTACAAAATTTAAAGTAAAATGATGCTGAAATTATAAGGGAAATTAATGATTTCTCATAATTTTCTAAAAATATTTTTGGTTTAATTAATTAATGATTAAATTCGAAACAATGCTTAACTGAATGACTGATTAATCAGAACCATGCCCTAGTTGACAGTATGGCACTATAATAATGTAATTATTAGTTTAAATACTAGATTGTGTACGAGTCACCATATGGTCTTTCGATAAAAACAAATAAATGTCATTAATTAGATAGATTAATAGACTTCGTGGTTATTTGTGTTAATAATAACTACTAAAAATAAAATAATTACAATGATTAACAATAACGCAGTTCATATTGAAATGTGCAAATATTACAATTACTAAATGCTGAAAATTAAAGCAGTATTAATTACATGGAGGACAAAAGTACAATGATTCAGTGGTATTAAGCTGCAATAATTAGGATGCTAGAATACCGTACATAATAAACAATAATAAGTCTACATGTGGTATTATTTAGCATTGCATAAAAAATACGGGACCGATATGTGGTATTTGAAACACTACAAAACCTATTTGGTTAGGATGAATTTCTATGAAAGGCGTAAACTATAACAGAGCTTAATACGTCACTGTAAAACACTAGGCCAAGTAAGTTAGGCCTGTGCAAAAAGTTGTAGACACTGAATTTAAACCTTAATCCCTACCCATTATAAAAGTTACGCTAGCAATACCCAGGGTACTGGGGTACACCAGTACCCCGGGATAAGGTTTAAGGGTTAAGTATGCGCATCTCTACGGAGCGAGAGTCTATAAGCAACACTTTCAAACAGTTTGTAAACTCAGTGTTTTTATAAGTATAACCCTTTGGACAAGCCTAACTCACTTGGCCTACAGAGTTTTAGTGTCGCATTAGGCTCCTGTGTTAAAGCTTTCGCCTTCCATACAATAGTATGATGACAAAAGGCCAGAGGAATTAGGGGTGGTCTGAAATCCTGCCCCTGGAGGCCTTCGACTCCGTTATAAGGGGCCTCCCCTTCCTTAAGTTCCTATCCCATTTTTGGGGTCTCACCGTCCTTAATGAAGGGCATTTGCCCCTTGAGGGCCCCTTGAGGGGCCCCCTTCCTCCTTGGGGGTAAAAAAAAAATTCATCCTCGCCTTCCTCCTTGAAAAAAAAGGTTCATCACCACCTTCCTTCACGAGAAAAATCCTCCTGTCCTGTAGGGTTCTTTCAAGGTCTTTCATGAGACAAACAAAATCAAACAAACAAAAAAACACGGACAAAAGCAGAGTTTGACACTCAATTTTGAGCTTATACCCTTAAACATTAGAAATGAAAACTTAAAATAAATATCTGAAAAAGATTTAATAGACCTAACGAGAGTATCTACCGACCTCAAAGCATGTTAATATATCCTAATATCACATTACCTACTCATATGTAATTCCATTTTCATATGTTAACAATTTGCAAACATCACAGGAAACAAAATCAGAATAATCACGTTTTAAATCAATAATAATTTCTTTGTTTATTATTATTATATGAAGTTAAATAAAAACATTAAATAAAATTAAAATTAAACATTTTATTTTCAAATATACGGGTAACTTTTGTTTATCCTAATTAAAATTCATTTATTCTACATTAATATTAAATGAAGCGAAATGAAATGAAATGAAGAGCTTATTGGCAGACTATACCCCATATGAGAAATATTGTTAAGCTACATTATGTAGTTTAGCCACTATAACTATTATTATTTATCATCAATAACCAGCTTAAACATTATTATTTGTTTATCAACATATATATATATATATATATATATAGCTACATTTAAGCTATTTAAGCTACATATATTTCTATCCTTAGTATATGAACGATCATTTGTATTAATAATATTTGTCATATGGACTATAGTCTGCCAATAAACCTTTTCATTTTCTTTTTCATTTTCATATAATATGGGATGAATTTCACAATTAAGCACGTGAAATGAATGAAAGGTATATATATATATATATATATATATATATATACTGTATATTTGATAAGTTTACTGATTCAATGTACAGTGCTTACAAGAAGTCTCGCGCCTCTGTCTCGTCCCAAGCTAGTCTGTTAGGTATAAAAAGGGCGGTCCTTATGGCAGCGGAGGTGTGTTCGGATTGGTGCACATAATTGCTTTAACCCCATCAATGACGTCCACATTATCATTGTGTTCATCACTCTATCTATTTATATATAGAGACATACTGTATATAGATATATATAGAGTATGCAGGGATAACGTGTCTCAGTCCCAGCTATGGTAGTTGTCTTACAATTAACAGTCCCAAGTGCAAGTTACGTTAACACCTCCACATAAACTACCCTGGACTAAAATAACATACGTGAAGCCCTTACCCACAAAGCATTTAAAAGGTGTGATTTAAAAGCTCTCTGTCTCTCTCTGTGTCTCTCTCTGTGTCTCTCTCTCTCTCTGTCTCTCTCTCTCTCTCTCTCTCTCTGATCACACCGCATGGCAATGTATCCATATAACGTTAATAATAACCGAAACTCGAGAAAATATACTCTCTGCCTTCCGCTCTACTCCAAATCCTTTTCTCTTAGTGACCTCTTAATACAAACTAATCTATCATATTTTGCGACTTTTTAACTCTGGTAGGATTCAATTCCATTCCTATAGTGTAAGAGATACTTAAATTCATGTGTGTATTATGCCATATGATGTGCGTAATAAATAATCATTTTTAAATAGTTGGAGCGTTCAAGGTCATCTGTAATAATCTATAGACTACCCCTCAAGCCCACTCTCAACACTTAGATTCCCCTAAGACACAGGCGTCTTCAAGTAACATGAATGCGTAGAGATCTAAGGTGTTAGATTCCATATTATATAATTTATGTGCTAGGTTTAAGAACGCTGGCATTGAAGGATGGAAGGAAGGGACAGTAAAAGCGATAATAGGTTTAATGAAGGAAGTGGAATGAGGATGGAGGTAAGCGTTGCTATGTCGAAGGAAACGAGATTGGGTGGGGAATTACGAAGGAGGAGGAAATGCTAAACACAAACTCAAATATTTATTTTAATGCCCTAGACCTAGAAAGACAAAGAGCAAAATACCTTAAACTAACAATGAATTGACAGAAACAGAAGAGTCTGGTCTTAGACGCACTGATAGGTTTAACGTGTGTGGCTAGAGGCCGCCACTCAGAATTACCACCACTACCTAAGTCATAATAAGGTTATTTACTATGACAGAGTAGTCATGAGTAGTTATGGAAATAAAATATGATTATACTGTTGATGGCTGACTATATTCAGTTGGGATATAAACTATTGCTGACAATCTTTGGATCCTTAGCTTTTAAGACGAATTTTTTTTGCATATGTTCAACAAAATAGGAAATTGGCTGATTATTATTACCATTCGAAGGGTTGGTACCCTTCACAACCGAAATCAATTTCAGAAGGGGTGCATGGTATCCTCATTTCCTTTATCGTCCCAGCACGCTTCGCATAAGCCATTTACACAAAGATGGAAAGGCCGTCTGTGCACCACGAGACGACCCAGGCAATGCGGGGAGCAATGGTGACATTGCATGAATATGGTGTGCCAATAAGAGAAATATCAAGACGACTAGACGTTCATCGAAGCACTGTGGAACGGTGGATTCATCGGTATGAAGCAGAAAACTCAATCGCTACTTTGCCGAGGTCTGGTCCTCCGCGTTCAACATCTCAAGAGGAAGATGCTGCGATTGTTAATCATGCCAGAGAGCATCCGTTTGTTCCAGCGATGCATATTTACAGACACCTGAACCTTCATTGTAGCGCAAATACAGTGAACAACAGACTTCACGAGGCAGGGTATTTTTCTCGCCGTCCAGCTATAAAACCTGCATTGACGATTGAGCATAAAGAGGCGCGGATGGGATTTGCCTTGCAATACTTGCCGCAGGAGGAAGAATTCTGGAGAAAAGTTGTGTACTGTGACAGAAAAACATTTTCAACAGATAGTCATGGTTCCCTGCATTGATGGAGGCAGCGCGGAAAACACTATGAAGAAGGAAGTGTTTTCCCGAGCAAACGTAGTGGTCACATCAATCTCGGTGTGTGGGGCTGGATGTCTGGCTATGGTGTCGGAGAATTGACTCAAGTAGATGGACGCTTTACTGGACAGCAATATTGCCAGATACTGGAAGAGGTACTGCTACCCAGTGTTCGTGCGTATCTGGTTCCAGCACCGGAACCATTTTACTTAATGGAAGATAACAGTCCTATTCATAGGAGTAACGTTGTGAGAGCGTGGTACGAAGATCACCCAGAGATTATTAATCTAATTCTGCCACCACGTTCTCCTGATTTGAATCCGATTGAAAACCTTTGGGCAATAATGATTAACGAATGGAGCAACGCAATGAAAGAACATTTGAAGCACTTTTAGCTCACAGAGGAATAGTTGGGAGAGCTTACGCCGAACACCAAACATTCCCTACAATCTGGCCTCTTCTATGCCGCAACTATTGCAAGAAATTATTGATGCCGGAGGAAGCTATACGAAATACTGATGTTAAAGCCATGACGTAAATGTGTATCGAATATATATTATGTTAATATAGAATTTCATTATATTTTTATGTTTGACATCTATAAAAGTATATATTGTGACCATGAAAGAACTTTACTTATCCTTAGTTAGAATCTTTTCTTACAATGTCTACGCTCGTGGAGATGATATAATATATGCATTGTTGAAACAAACTATGAGAAGGTAATAGTTTCAGGAAAAAAATAAAAACTGGCAACATCGAGGTCATCACATGTTTATGGGAATTGTCATATGATATGCTACCAATAAACTCTTATATACTACTAAATACAGTATACTATATTACGTATTAATTACGATGAACAAATCAAATGCAAATTTCTGATTCACGGCCCACCAGTCTTGCTTTAGACTAATGACTTTCATAAGATGGAATTGGTTTAACATAGTTCGTTTAATAGGTTACCACTTAAAACAATGGATAAGCTATCTATTAGTGAGACGACCGTGACTTCCTCAAAATGCGAGCGCGTGAGAGGTTCACTGAGGAATTTGGTCATTAGATTCTTCACGTAGGATATATATCACAAACAACAATATTGACAACAATTCCCAACATTACTTCATATCAATAATTGCATTTGAGCAAATAATTTAGACCTGCGTCAAAATAACTTAGGTATCATGCCATGATTTGGGATATTTGCCGAATTAGTCGTTCTCTATAGTCTACAGTATATATTGAGACGGTATAATGTAATGCCCAGCTAATATTATGATGACTAGGATTGCTCCATAACCATCCCAACATCCCGAAACTTGCTCCATTCTGCTTCTTAATCATTTGTATTTTAAACACTAAAATGTAGCAGAAGTGACGTAATAATGGACGTCATTGATTGTGTTAGAGCAGTTATGTGCACGAATCCGAACACACCTCCGCTGCCATAAGGACCGCCCATTTTATACCTAACAGACTAGCTTGGGACGAGACAGAAGCGTGAGACTTCTTGTAAGCACTGTACAATAGTTGCATATTTTTTTTCTTAAGTACGTTAATCATAATTGGTAACTCAGTTCACAATCCTGCCAGATTTTCCAAACTAATTAATAACACTGCCCAACACCAATTTTGCTGATTTAATTCTAACACCTGTTTTTAGGTAACTTTGGTGTGCTGATTTCAAAAATCACCTTAGTTTTTGCCTATCACGTCAGGTTTTCGAGCAATCAAATATGGATATTTTGGAGATATCGCATTTTGGCAGGGTTATGCCCAATTTTTTTTCTTTTCAAAAAATAAGTTTTTACATACTCAGAATCAGCATGGAAAAGTAAACAATTGTGCAGGGAGTGAACTTTAATATACAATGGTAATATTGACACGTAAAGTGATTAAAAGTTTTTAAATAAGCAAAAAATGAATCCATATTAAAGCAAGCACGGGACCAGTTTTCTTAACATTGTCTTTTTCTTGTTTTCTTACTTTTCAGTGCTGATAAATTTTCTCTTATAGGACTTCCTAGAATGAGAGATGTCAAGACAATCTCTTTGCAGGCTCCAGCAGTAGTCAGCCATCATATGGGTATCCCATCTTCCTTGGTATCGTTCTTCCATCACTTTGATATCTTGGTGGAACCTTTCACCTTGCTCTTCACTAACATCACCAAGATTTTCTGGAAATTTATCCAGATGACTGTTGAGATAGTGAACTTTAATGCTCATGTTGCAACCCAACTGCTGAAAGTTTACAAGTAACGTCACTAGCGGAACCGGCTGCTCTCACTCCGCCAATGGGAAATCTCTCTCAGATCATGACGTCACGCTCACACCTGGGGAAATCACAGATACCCAAGATTTTAATATGTTGTACATGACCTTTAGATTTAATGCACAGATTTGCGTATTCCACAGATAAAATTTTAACAGCAAAACAGCTGTTAACAGGTCTCAAAAATCATCAATTTTGATAAGCGCCCTTCATGGATCACCCAAAATAGGCATACTGCATTGCACGAAAACCTGATGTGATGGACAAAATCTAAGGTGATTTTTTAAATCAGCACATCAGTATTATCCAGAAACAGGTCTTAGAATTAAATCAGCAGCAAAAATGTTTTTTTTGTTGGGCAGTGTAATAAACATTTTGGATCACTTTAACATATTGCTTCCCAGTGTATATCACTTTAACATTGCTTCCCAGTGTTAATCACTTTAACATATTGCTTCCCAGTATTTAGGATAAGGAGTACGATAAAAAATGTTCGCTTTAATAAAGTAAAGGTATAAAAAGTAAATCATAACATGTTAAAATATTAGATTGAAAGTAAATTTATTACAATTGTTGCGCTCTATGGTCACACAAAGTAAAAAATGGATTTCGGAAGAATCGGTCACGCCACATCATTTGCCACAAGTACGAGTTGAGTAGCTCCTTTTTGCATCCTTTCATTTTCTTTATATATTTAATGTATGTTAACTGAATGCCCGGTTAGGTCAACTGAATGCCCTGTTAGGTCAACTGTACGCCCTTGACGATTGGTTAGGTTAAGTTATGATATTTTCGTTAAAACTAACCAAAATATCACGACTTAACCTAACCAATCATCAAGGGCGTACAGTTGACCAAACCGGGCATTCATTTGACCTAACCAGGCATTCAGTTAACCTACATTAAATATATAAAGAATGCCCGGTTAAGGCATTTATAGCTTTGTTTACGGTCGGTAGGTTATCTCCTAGATTACCAACCTCTTTCTAACCAACCAACCTTTCTCTTTTTAACATATTGCTTCCCAGTGTTAATCACTTTAACATATTGCTTCCCAGGAGGGATCACTTTAACATATTGCTTCCCGAATGCTTTGGGAAGCAATATGTTAAAGTGATCCAACATTTTTAAACGTATGTCATTTTTTCTTGTGATTTAACTGCAACGAGAAATATTTATTATTATTATTATTATTGTTACCAATTGTTGACTATAAATTACGCAGGCCTGCGAGTGAGAGCTTTATAGGAGAGAATTTCTTACTAATAACTGATTTTATATGACTCAATTACATTTGAAGTGAAATGAAAAAGTTTATTGGCAGCATAGTCCATATGACAAAAGCTATTATTAAGTTACATTATCGGTTAAACTAAAATATACACATTTAGCCAACATAACTATTATTATTTACTTTCAATTACCATCTTAAACATTATTATTTTTATATCGTTATATATATATATATATATATTTGTAGTAATGCCTAGTTAAGAATATTAATTTTTGTTTAATTAAGATAATGTTTAATGTAAATTTACTAATAATTGTGAAATTACGATAAAGTATGTTTGTTAGATTGTAATTGTTTAAAATGGGAAGAGTTGGCAATCCTGAACAGAGGCCCAGAGAGCGGACTACCCCCAAAGAGAGTCAGTCTTCGGTAGCGCGATAAGCGTAATTGGGCCATGTAACTAAAATTAATTAATTGTTTTGTGCCTCTCCGACGTAAAATTATAGTAAAATTCCTACTCGCATCCCCCAAATTAACTAAACCATTTTCGGAATTAAATAAAATGTTAACAAGCGTTAAAAGAGTGTTAATGAACCCCCCCTTCTTTGTGTTGTAACGGCTTTCATAGTCTCGGCGTGGCTACCATGAAGCTATACGGTACAGTGAAAACGAGTGTAGAGAAAGCAAGCGATAAATGAAATAAGAGCCGATAGAAGAGTAAATAATGAAGAAAGTAAATAATAAAAGTACACGACATATTTGGTGGCAGCTAACCTTATTAAATTGTTATCAATTTAATAATACGAACCCATGCACTCCGTTAGGCTTATGCATTATTTTTTCGTCTCTGATAAATAGGAATTCAAAATTTGTGCGTGTGTTCTTTCGACTAATCACGATCGTTTTCACGTTCTCCGTATAAAGAAAATTAGTGATATTCTGTTTCGCTACCCGTTTTAGAGTAATTATCAAATTAAACAAAAATTCATTGCAAATTCAAAATGGCGCCCATTATTTTCCAAATTATTCTGAGTCACGTCGCTTCAAAAACTTTTGCGCGTCAAAATTTGTTGTTTGAGATTGAGTCTAGACTCAAAACTTATTTTAGTCGTTACAGAGTCGGTTTTCCGTTGGAGTCAAAACATTTGAGTAACAGTAAATTTCAGAGTCGTTTGTTTCCGAATTCGTTAGCTTTCGTTCAGCCCGTCGGAGAGGTATATTTCAAATCGTTCGTCGCTGCCGAGACTCAATTCTTTTCACTTCATTTCGTTCACCTTTTCTCCTGTCCTCAAACCTACCTACGTTTGTCTTTTTTGTGTTTAAAACTTTTGGAATTAGAAATTGTGATAATCATAATAATAAGAATAACGATTAATAAATAAATTTTACTGAATTTGTACGTAAGTGAATCATGTTAGTTTAAACACAGTGTGATACACATTTTATGCGGCCCTTTAAAAATGTTTTAGCGAAAATTTGTACCGCATTTCTAGGTATATATACATATATAGTATTGTAAGACATTTCATGAACATGTAAAATTTTCTAGGATTCATTAGTAGATTTTTTATTATATTTCGATTGGTTGTATATAATGATTGTTTATATAGGTTTACGGGCTTTTTGCTTCGCTTCGCTTCGCGCTAATAGGATTAAGTTACATTTTAAGGGACAGTCGAAAAATAATCTTAAACATATAATTTGTCAGATTATAGGCTGGCCGTATAGGATTGTGTTAGACTTCAAAATAAGCTAAATTCGTTTAACTGAAATAGAGAAATTGTGTTGTGAAATTTTCTATAAATTTTTTTTTTGGATTTTTTTATATTCTCAATAATTATACACTTACATATTAACTTATACGTATATATTAGTTATATATAATTATATATTTATATACTCATAAAATTTGGTAGGTAGGCTGATTATCTATTTTTTTTCTCCATTCCTTTCGTTCATTTTCACGACAATTCCGACATATTTTGTAAAATGGCTATTGTATTGTACTAAAGAAAGATTTCTTGTAGGCCTATCGTTAAATATTGTTCGGATATTACCGTCACTACGGTATATGTCTATCGAGTATTAAATTCTTAGTTATTTAACAAAATTTTAATTGGTTTAACATAAATAATCATAGGATTTTCTTTAATAAGCACAAATGTTATGCATTAAATTCTAAATTGTTCTTTCCGCGTAACATGGAATTTATTAATTATAGGCCTAAAAGTGCGGCAGTAAATTTTATTTTTATTTTGGCGGCCAATGTGAGTTACGGTACACATATTTTACGAAAGCTGGATATTATTATAATTATTTTTGAATTACAGAAATTGGTGTAGAAAATTTTCATATTTTCTTTACGTTTTATAAATGCATTCAATTTTATTTTTATAGGTAGGCCGATTTTTTTTTCTCTTTCCAGTTCAATGACAATGGTAAAATTTTTATTTGGAATTTAGATTGTATTAAAAAGGATGTTTTGATTTGATATTTTAATTTGGGTATTAGAAATGAAAAATGTCTTTTTTTTAGTTCGAGCGTTTGCATAGAAAAATTACAAAATTATGTCAGGATATAATGCAGTTTCATTCGGTTAGGGATATTTGTATAGAGGTTCGCTTACAAACAAAGCGACCGCTCTGAATTATGCAATGTTTTGTTTTTGTTTACAGTAGGTTGCGTGTATTTGTGAGTGCATATTATCTATTCTTATTTAGTATAACGATGCAAATTTTTAGTTTCACTTGGAAACGATAAATTACTGGGATTTTTGTGATTTGCAAACCATACTGGGGTTTCTGTTGAAGGAGAGAGTTGTCTCTCAGATGTAATTTGCGAATTGCGAGTTCAATTCATATGAAATTTGACGTTTCAAGTTGAATTACTGTATTAAAATAATTTTCGGTAGTAATATTTAATTTTTTTAACTTTTTAATAACTGTTTGGAAATTATTGTTGTTTAAACCTTCAGTCGGATACTAATGCATTTAAACATTGGCTCGAGTGTTCCCTCGGAAATGGAGCCTTCTAGATAGCCAGTAACGTTTTTGTGGCGTCTTGTGTGCTCCTCCTCAAAGGGCAAGAGGGTTCATGATTGTCAGAGAAGTGATGACATGAAGTTTCTGGGGTTCATTTTGTCTTTTGTATTTAAAAGTATCGATGTGATTTCTGACGGTAGTTTGAACAATAATATTCTTAAATTATACTAACAGTTACTATGTATGGGCGCTTTTATATTTATACTGTACAATTTTGTTTGTACGTTTTATGACTTTTTTTCTTCTCCGCTGTAACTGCCATAAGTGACCTTATTGGTAGCTAGATGTGATTAAATTTTTGCGAAATTTGAGATTTTTTTTTTTCCGTGAATTTGGCCAGAGCAAATGTGTAGTTATTGTTTCGAAGTGAACTGTCGAGAAAATTCGGTAAATTAAATATTAAATAAATGATAAGCAGTACAGAAACACGTTTCGAATAAACTTTTTTTCAAAATTTCAAAAGGCTCGGTTTGGAGGCAACCAACTTGAATCCGAGTTCCATCCATTGAGTTTAGTCGACCGGATAGGTGAGCGATCACCAATGAAGAGAGAGAAGAGAAACCAACTGCGCAGGGACTTGGCGCAGGATGGTTTCGGAAGAGAAGAGATAGAAGAGAGGAACCGAATGCGCAGGGACTTGGCGCAGGACAGTTTCGGAAGAGAAGAGAAATTTACGTGTGCAGGGTCTTGGCACTCGAAAGTTTCAATCGAAGATGGTCTACTGGTATTTTTCGGGCAGTAGCTGGTCACGCTGCTCGAATGCTTCGCTAAATATGTGTCGTAGCACGCGGTAGGCAAGCCACGATAGCTTGAACGGGTGTTTACGACTGTACTGTCCAGACAGACATACAGTAGGTTCGTTGGGAAACGGCCTACGGCGGAGTGATCGTTTGATTGTTGCCAGTAGAAGAGTCTTTCAGCTGGACGTAGGAAGAGCAGCATTCACCGACAAAAGTGGAGATGAGACAAGGCGAGTTTCTTCATCGACGTCTAGAATTGCAAATTCCGTCCAATTCCAGTGCGTGGTCCCGCTTTCAGTATATCTCCCCCCCTGATCCTTTTAGAATGGGACGTCTCTCTTGTTTTTTTTTCGCCATTTGGAGAGAGAGCGGAACCATTATAGCGTGCTGCCCTGTTGCATGTTGATTGATGCAATCCCTTGCATTCTAGCGAAGTGAGCAGGAGAGCTGCGATTGAAAATTGAAGTCCGTTGTCAGCGTGCGGATTGTGATCTAAACAACGTCCAGCAAATTAATGTACTGATTATTATGTAATGAAATTATAAGTGAAAGGGTGCGATTATTGCCCATATTTGTTGTGTTTTTCATGAAATAGTATGTGCGCTCTTGGTCAGTATTTTATGTAAACTTTTTCTTATATTTTTTCTATGTTGCCCTGATAGTAACTGTATAACTATACAAATAATTGTTTCAAATGTAAAGCGATCTTTGATGAGAAATCGCTGGAATAGATTGTGAACTTGAAATTTGTGTAACCAACGTAAGAAAATTTTCCGTTTTTTTTTGGCATGTTAGATTAGTTACAGGTTGTAATTTAATATTAGTGTGAAATGTTATTTTATGCAAATGTGAAAATTATAAAGTTTTCGATTTTTATAATATGATACAAAAATGTGTGGAATTTGTCATTCTAATTATTTCTTGTCTATCAACTTTGAATTTGTTAAAGAAAAAAAAAAAAAATTGCAAAATATATAAATTTGTTGAATAAATTTACTAAATTTGTTAAATGATATTAATAAGTTTTCCTAATGAAAAACTTATTTTCAAGGGGGTGATGCGAGTGTAGTAATGCCTAGTTAAGAATATTAATTTTTGTTTAATTAAGATAATGTTTAATAAATTATTTACTAATAATTGTGAAATTACGATAAAGTATGTTTGTTAGATTGTAACTGTTTAAAATGGGAAGGGTTGGCAATCCTGAACAGAGGCCCAGAGAGCGGACTACCCCCAAAGAGAGTCCTTCGGTAGCGCGATAAGCGTAAAGTTGGGGCCATGTAATCTAAAATTAAATTAATTTTTTGTGCCTCTCTCCGACGTAAAATTATTATAGTAAAATTCCCTACTCGCATCCTCCCAAATTAACAACCATTTTCGGAATTAAATAAAGTGTTAACAAGCGTTAAAAGAGTGTTAATGAACCCCCCCCCCCCTTCCCCCTTTGTGTTGTAACGGCTTCATAGGCTCGGTGTGGCTACCATGAAGCTATACGGTACAGTGAAAACGAGTGTAGAGAAAGCAAGCGATAAATGAAATAAAGAGCCGATAGAAGAGTAAATAATGAAGAAAGTAAATAAATAAAAGTAATCGCGACATATATCAGACTTTTTAAAAAGATTAGGATGAACATGCAGAAACATGCAATTTATATTTCATAAGTTCAATTATATTATCGATACGTCTTCCTTCATTGTTGCATAACATAATCAAATCTGTTTGCCTACTCTAAACATCCACTTAAACATTATTACTAATATTGATTTATTGTTATTATTATTATTATTATATATATATGTGTGTGTGTGTGTGTGTGGTGTGTGCACATGTTAAGAGTATTTAAATTAAACATACTGATTTCAATCCCCTTCACAATAAAAGCCTCTTTCAAATCTACCCCAATCTTGCTATATATTTCTCGCAGTAATTGTTTTCAGACCAGTAGCAGTTAAGTTTAACTTATATACATAAAAACGCAATATCCAAATAAGTAGGTTTGGCCAAAAAAAAAAAAACTTTCTCAATATTTTCACTTAATAGAAAACGTCGACTAGGCTTTACAAGGCATAACTCTAGTATTTATCATCGTAGCAAAGATTGTTGACTATATATAACACCAGTCTTTCATGGAGCAATACCACCAAAGTAGTTCAATACACATCTTCAACAATAATTCAGCAAAGATCTTTCACTACACGGTCGCTTCCGATTATTTAAGCAAAACTGAAAGTTGCATACTCTGAAATTCTGAACGCTTTATGCAACAAGAGGACGAAATCTTAACTTCTTTTAAAACTGTACTATTTCCATTATCCTAATTTCATGTATTCTCTGTGATATATATATATATATATATATATATATATATATACAGTGCCCGCGAAAAGTATCCGATCACTCAAGAAAATACAATATTTTCCCTTGATATTCAGAGACACGTAATTCACTTTCTATTTGTTCTAGCGACATCTGGTAACTTGAGGTTGCTCGCTGATATGAGAGCTATCCAACGCATTCTCAAATTAGTGTTCTGGTAGCCTTCGTTGCGGGTGGCTGTGTCTCAAATTTGTCAGATTTCACTGTTTGTGTAAATTTCTTGATATTTTTTTTTTTTTACAGAAAGTGGTGTAAATAAAATTTATATATAATGTGTGCTAAAAAACAACTTAAGAGTGATTGTCGAGGTGCTATTGTTGCTTTGCATGCATGTGGGAAATCACAGAGACAGATAGCTAAGGAATTAAACATATCCCAAAGTACCGTTAATTTATGGGTTTCACGGGCTAAGAACAATGGTGGCCTAACCACGCCAGTCCCTAAAAAACGATCTGGCAGACCGAGAAAAACAAATTCGCGAACAGACAAACTTATGAAACGTTTAGTATTGAAAAACCCAACAATAACTGCGAAAGAAATAAAATTTAATGATAATTTGTTATCTGGTGTTTCTGAACGAACTATCCAGGAGCGGCTCCAAAAAGAACTCGGATTACCATCTCGCCATGCTGCTAAGAACCGTTCATTAATGAAAAAATGCGTAAAAAACGTGTCGCATTTTGTAAAAAATACATTCATTGGACTGTTGATGACTGGAAGAAGGTTTTATTTAGCGATGAGTCGACATTTTTGACATTCAGAAGTTGTCCAAAAAGGTTCGCCGGCCTATTGGCTCAAATAGGATGGACCCTAAAGACAATGAAACACCCTCCAAGTGTGATGGTTTGGGGTTGTTTCGGTTACTATGGGCGTGGAAACTTATATTTTCTTCCGAAGAACACAACTATGAATGGTGCACGGTATTTAGCAATGCTACAGGATAAACTTCCAATGGCAATGGCAATCCAAAGGACAAAAACATACATGCATGATGGTGCACCATGTCACAGGGCCAAAATAGTGACAAAATGGATTACTGACAATAAATTTGATATTTTGGATTGGCCTGGTAATAGTCCAGATCTCAATCCGATAGAAATCTGTGGCTAATAATAAAAAATAAGGTTGAATGCCACGACACTGGCTCAGTCGAAAATTACAAGAGGCCATCAAAAAGGTATGGTGCAAGGAAATATCAGTGGAAGTTTGTCAAAACTTGATTAAATCCATGCCAAAACGTCTAGAACAAGTCATCCAAACCAAAGGACAGATGACAAAATACTAATATAAGGTTAGTATACATTTAAACATTGTTTTTTATGTAAAAAATACAAATTTCAAGGGTGATCGGATACTTTTCGCGGGCACTGTATATATATATATATATATATATATATATATACATGTATTTAAGTTTAACTTATATATTTATTTAACTTATATATATATATATATATATAATATATATATATATATATTCTTCTTACTTACGTCTATGTTTGATTTTTACCCATTTCAAACAATGTACCATTTATCTGTTGCAAGCTAGAAGTTGAGCGTAGGAGAAACTGTATTATTATTATTATTATTAGTAGTAGTAGCAGGGGTAACAGTAGTTTAAAACTTATCTTCATTTCTACACATGTCTCTTTCAATGCAGTCCTAAATCACCTAAGCTTTCCTCTGAAGCAGGAGTCACAACAAACTATTTTACATCGCTTTCTAACATCTACATACTAACAGAAATGAGGAGCCCGCATATATATAATGTAGTACAATATACGAGCTTAGCAATTTGGTTAATACCTCATTGTTTTTGTATCACTCATTTCCTATCTGTATTACCTAAAAATTAGTTAGCTAGTTACCAGCTAGTGATCAAAATAATGTAATGTGCAAATTTTCAGTTGGGGACCCGCAACTTAAGCGTACACACATACACACAGGTTCTTTCAGGAAAGGGTATATATATATATATATATATATATGTACGCACACGCACACACACACACATATATATATATATATATATATATATAAATCTTTTTAATATTCCGTGCGATGATTCCTCGTTTCACGAAGGTTAAGCTTGTCGCCCCTCCTCTCTCTTCTCTCTCTCTCTCTCTCTCTCTCTCTCTCTCTCTCTCTCTCTATATATATATATATATATATATATATATATATAAAGATGTATATATGCAGTATACTTAAATAATTATATGCATATTATATTTAAATATGTAAAAATAAAATATGCATAATATAAAGATTTATACAAAGTAAATGACTAGCAATAAATCTCGTATTATGAAGCAAACTGAGGAATGTCAGAAATATGGGCGCAAAATGGACGAGTGCAAGAATGTTGCAGAGATAATGATCAATGTTGCAAAGGGGGTGGGGTATGCAATGAAGGGGGGAGGGGGTTATGCAACAACTCAATGTTGCCAAGGGGTAGAGGGGAGGGAACTTCAGGGGGAGAAGGGAGGATGACCTCCTCCCAAAGGGGTAGCCTTAACCTAAGAGAGGAAGAGAAAGGAGAGACAGAGGAGGTCTTTGGGGAGAAGGTGGGATGTCTCCCCCCCAAAGGGAAACCTAACTTAGGTCTTAACCTAAGAAGGAAGGAGAGTTCTTTATTCCACCGGAGTCCGCAGCATTATGAGCGGCCTGGGGCCAAGCAGCGGTTATATAGAGGATCGTGAGTTGCCAGATATCACTTATTTATATATGGAGGAGGTTACCAGATACCACCATTTATTTTAATTGTTCAGGTATAACTTATTAGGGTGTTGCTAGATACCATGATTTATTTCAATTTTTTATTTATATGAGGATAATTAGCAGATACCACCATTTATCTTAATTCACACGAGTTGCCAAATAATGTTTTTATTTATTAAAAGCAAGAGCGACTTTCTCCTTAAAGTTATTCAGAAAGAGAACTAATTATTTAAACGAAACCCAATATTAACAATAAAAGGAATACATTTAAGCCGAAATAAATAAAACACCATTACATCATTCTGTTTATTCAGACGATTTATTGGAAATATATAGAAGATAAATATACACTCCTATATATACGATGGAATGATCAAAAAATAAAATAAAAAATAATATAATACGAAACGTATAATCATCAAAATAATATTTCAGGCGAAATATATACACACACAATCGTATTAAATAATGACCGACTTTCTCCTTACTTATATATATATATATATATATAAGAAAAACAATAAACAGTAAAAGTAATTTATTTAAACGTCGTTCTGTCTGTTTACTTTTGACAATCCTTTCTATATAATGTCTTTTAATTTTCGTACAATTTTTTTCGTTGGGGTGTCATATGGACTATAGTCTGTCAATAAACCTTTTCATTTCATTTCATTTTCATTTAATTTCATTTAATTTCATTCCTACTTTGAAAGCATCTCTGGAAAAAATGTATAAATTGGAATCGGGTATGCCCTCGAGTTGACCGCAAAGGCTGACCGCAAAGGACCCTTTGGCCCAGTTTCATCCCATAACCTAAGAAAAACCTCTCTCGACTCCTATTATTGTTAGCATCATTGTTATTATCATAATGAAGTTAAAACAACATAAATACATTCATAAGCATCACGTGATTGTTTTCCAATAGACTAAATTAGTCTTTGATTATGTAATAAGTTTCCTTATCATATTCCCAATGCAACATATATATTATATATATATATATATATATATATATATATATACACACAAGATAATTGAAAAACTGAAGACGGCACACACACACACAAAGAAAGTTTTGTTTATTCTATATGGATATAATATTCACAGCTTTAATTTCAGAAGTATATTGGATTTCATTTACCGAATTTATAACGACCGTAAGTAGTCACAGCAAAAAAATTTTAAAATATAAATAAAGGAATGTAAAAGAAAAACAAAAATATTTATAATTTTCTTTATTATAAAATCCTCTCGTTAAGATCGTAAAGGGGAAAGTTCATTTGACAAGATCAAGCTTTTCACTCCGCCTTAGACCTACAGTTTAACGTTGAAACCGAACTAAGCTGCAGCACGAGCAGGCTGAAATTACAATGTCATAGCTCGGACTCTCAACCAGCACCCCAGAGTCTAATCCACTAGGCTACCTAGGGCGCCCATTTATCTACCAACCCAAGCAGACATTCATTTTCATGACCTAAATGCAATTTAATCACAAACCTACGCGAGAATTGGCAAGTAGAAAGTCAAACCGAATACATTAATCAAAGTTGAGAATCGTATAGTATGACCGCAAACATATATTTTGCAAATATTTGAAACCATCGTGGCAATTAACACACACACACACCACACATATATTATATTATATATATATATATTCAGGTCATCCCATAAGTAATGTCGTTTTCACGATAGATTAAGTTTAAACTAGTCCTACTCGGTTTAAGCATAAATTTTCCGAAGGTCATATCTAAGAGATCTATCGTGTTTCGCTACATACTTTACAGACCTGACCAGTGAAGACGTGTGTTTTGCTTTATGTGAACCCCTCATAAACATGGTGGTATCAGAAGAACATATCAGGCATATAATGCTTTACGAGTTCAAAAAAGGGAATAGTGCTACTGAAGCAACGCGAAACATTCAGGACGTTTATGGCAACGATATTCTGCATGTGAGGAAATGTCAAAGATGGTTTCAAAAGTTTAGGAATGGTGGTCGCTGTTTGACAGATGCAGCACGCTCTGGACGCCCTGCTGAGTTTGATGATGACCTGCTGTTAGCCGCACTTGAAGAAGACTGTTCAACAACTGTCGAAGAATTGGCCCAGAAAGTCAATTCATCCCCGTCCACCATCCATCGACATTTGCAACAACTCGGGAAAGTGCCTAAGTTAGGAAATGGGTGCCACATGAATTGTCGGTCGACAATCTGAGGGTGCGGGTAAACATTAGCACAGCTCTTCATTCCCGTGAACTCCAAGATCCGTTTTTGCACCGTTTAGTGACTGGTGATGAAAAGTGGATACTGTACCAGAATGTTAAGTGCCGTCGACAGTGGGTTTGTGCCGGAGAACCAGCGACACACACAGCCAAAACCAAATCTTCACCCTCGGAAAGTGTTGCTTAGTGTTTGGTGGGATAAAGGTGTGTGATACATTTTGAAACCTTACCACACAACCAAACAATCACCGCTCAAGTCTACTGTCAACAACTGGATCGATTGAGCACTGCACTAAAAGAAAAGAGACCTTCTTTGGTTAATCGGAAAGGAATCGTGTTCCACCACGACAACGCACGTCCTCATACCGCTCGGATCACTTCTGCAAAAATTGAGGAGCTTGGGTGGGAAAACTTCCACATCCTCCATATTCTTCAGACCTTGCGCCTTCAAATTATCATCTCTTCAGAAGTCTGCAAAACTATCTTGACGAGAAACAGTATACTTCTTTAGATGACCTGCCTCAAAACCGCCTGAATTTTATAAACATGGCATTGAAAAGCTTGTAGGACGTTGGCAGAGTGTCATTGATTCCGATGGAAAAATATATCTAGATTAAAAAGTTCAGTTGATTTTTTTTTGTCCTTCAAATTCCGATCTAAAAACATTACTTATGGGATGACCTGATATAACCAAATCCACAAGTCAGGAATTTTGGGAAAGCTGTGAATAGTATGACCGCAAAACATAATAATGCACAAAAACAATCTAGATTTCTTATTTCCTAATGATATAGTGTTACTGTGCTGTTTCTGGTAATGTCAGGATTATGAAGAGTAGCGGCGCTAATTTTGTTTCCCGTGGTACTGAACTGAAAGGCTCTGATGATGATATTCCTATAACGACCTGCATCCGAACTGGGAAAAATTGAGGATCAAATAGTATGACCTCAAAAAATAATAATGTAAAATATTGTTTGATAGAGATGGTTGATGAATGTTGCGAAGGATATTGCATAAAGGGTAGGTTCTAAAATGGGAAAACCGAGAAAAGTATGGGCGCAAATGCAAATATTGTCATGGTATAGACTGCAAATCGTAATACACGATGTGAGCATTAAATCTACGGAGAGAATATAAAGACAACATTGGTCGACCAATCAGGACGTCCAAAGCGTGGGGCCGTTATATCGTTGTTACGAATGACCAGAACTGCACAGCATACTCCACGGAACCAGGGAATTGTACAGAGAAAGCACAATCTCCTTGTTTCCGCCTCCTAATATAACCCGATCGCTTTCTCTGTTTGTGGTATTTATTTTAAGTATAAGTTCTGTGGCGTGTGCAACAGGCTACCTTCAGAAGAGCAGAACAGTTCCTCTGCGGTTCAGTTCAAGAAAATGGATAGGCCGAACCTTGCACACTATTTGCGGTGTAGGAATTTTTTCCCCTGGAACCGTAACCACTGATACATCCTCGGTATGGAATGCATTACTTACTGAGGTACTTCTTGTCCTTGTAACTCCCTATCTTTCATGTACACTTTCCACATTGTGTCCGGCAACTAATACAGAAATTCTTTCCAAAATTGTTGTGAAAGAAGCTTTATTCAAAAGTGTAATGAAAAAAGAACAGCTTCAGAGTTCATTCACACCATGCGTACACTTATCTCGTGTACACCGCTAGTGGAAAATAAAACGCACCAATGAAACTCTAGACTCATTTAAAATAACCTAAAGTATGCACATATCATCCCTCAATTTCCTACATTTTTTTTTTCTACAACGCATTCTTTATCTCTCCTTGGACTATCTCGTGATGGGAGGCCGTTCTCTGCGCCAAGATGATGTAGTGACCCGTGGTACGGGTGCTACGTAAAACTTTAGAGCCCCTTCGTCAAATGACCTCAGATATTGCGAAGGGAGTTAAACAGCCCACATCAATCAATCGACAGAATGCACTGACGACGCAACGCCGTATACATCCGGTTACAACAACCAAATATGAATTATATACAACCAAACCCAATGGTTACTTTCATTACGACACAACTGGATTGAAGTTTGTACCCCAACCACGTTTAGTGAATTAACTTTTGGATTAACCTTTTGGACTAGTTGTGCAAATTATTTTTTTTATGTACGTACGTATGTATGTATGTATGTATATATATATATATATATGTATATAATATATATGTGTGTGTGTGTGTGTGTGTGCAGCAGTTATACGAGTACATTTTATGCATAGGAGACAGATTTGTGGCTGAAGATATGCTAATAATTTTTAACTAAACGTAACTATCGTACGCATACGATATTTCTGTGACCCTTCTAAACTATTTTCTGTTCTTATATATAAATGATTTTGTCATAAACAAATTTATACAAATGAATTATATTAACATAGTGATGGTATGCATTGTACAAATTATACCACTGTTGCGAGTTATCATTTAAACTAAACATGCTTCTAAAATCGACATCGTTGAACCCGTGTAAGAACTTGAAAACCTCGATGAGTTGATCGCGCAGCCTCAGAGTTTCCAGCGAAAACAATAGGATGCTCATTTATCTACCAACCAACCAGACATTTTCGTGCATTTTTCACGAACTAAACATTTTATTCACACTGCGGCACACTATTTGAGAGAAACATGTGCCCATATTTTTCCTTTTTGCCTAGCAAATGATACGCGTCTCTAAATTCTATTAAATACTCACGCAGACCTTTAGCCACAATCTCACTACAAACCTCGTTATGATATATTAATGTAGTGGTAAAAATACTTAAGATTCTCCATGATGACAAGATTTACATTCTCAGTCGCAGGGTACGAGTACTCGGTATGATGCAACATGACATAATTTCGCTTGTCGCACCACTCATGAACAAGACTCACTAACCATATCCGTTGCTTCTCTTCTGCACGTGTTGTTTCTTCTACTTCACGGTATATGTAAGCTTTTATAAAGTTTAGTCCTACAACATAGTTCAATACATCACTTGTATTACGAAATCCTGCAATGCTCTCGCCAGAATAGCCGTAGAGTATTTGTACCTCTTGTTCCTTCGCACAGTTCAATGTAGCCTTAAAAGCATCAAAGGATGGTAGAATAGGGTCTTTCAGTGTTCACCACATCTTCACACTTTACCGAATATCACTTCATAAAACTCGAGTACGCAATATTAAAGGTAGCCATCACTATTTTTCGTCTACGTGAGATTTCTTCAAATACACGTCTGAGATCCACGGCTTGTAGCGCTCAAATGAGCACGCAGGGGTAGAGATATGCCCAGGTAGTAGCAGGCGTCATGTGACCGATCATACAGGGGGCGGAGCTTAGGACATATAATTCAAATGAATGAATTTATTAATATCTTACCACCTGTTAATTTCTAGGAGAAAGAATAAGCGCGAGATATCCCATTATAAAAGTTACGCTAGGAATTCCGGGGGTACTGGGGCACAATAGTACCCCGGGTAAAGTTTAAGGGTTAAACTTACAAAAACTCGTAATAATTTTGATACTACGATTTCAAGGTTTTACGCACTTCTCTGTTCATAGTTAAACATAGGCGTCAGTTTTCTTCAAAAATGATATTAAGTCAGTTTAAAACTTAAGCTTACATAATGTTTAGTTAACTTTAAACTTGCTTTTTGTTATGTATTAAAATCAATTACTTATTTGAGGTTTAATAGTTCTTCCTCTTTCGAGCTCTGTTATCTGAAAGCTCTTCACTCTTTGGTCCTTAAGGTTTTCAGTCCTATTTATTAATGTTGTCTTTAAAGGATAGGACGTAGAAATGAATTCTTACTGTGATAACTTTATTCTCAAATGAAAGGAGTTAAGTTTCTTTAGAGGAGTATTGAGCTGGTGAAGGAGAGAGTAGGTCTTCTCTTACAAATCCCACTTTTATAGTATTAAATTCTTGAGTGAAATCCTATCACTGCTAAATTTTACATACAACTTGTATGTCAGTTAGGCATTTGAACGAAACGTTTTTGTAACACTGAATTCGATGTGTAACATTAGCGTAACTTCTCCAGATTGATATATATATATATATATATAAAATGCTAATAGCTCTGGCTGATGAATTTATGTTAACAAGAAATAACAGAAAACAAGAAAAAACAACTGCATAGATTTGGTGATCACAAACAACAGCAACTTAATAGATAATGTAGAGATATCCCCAACTATAATACCTGATCAAAACATTATTGAAATAACATCCAATATAAAAGCAAGAAGAAAGGAAAGAACACGAACAACAGAAAGAAGCAAATTCGAAATTTTTAATTTTCACACCAAAGGTATAAACTGGGAAGATGTTGCATCCAGCATGGAAGTAATAGATTGGAATTCCATCTCCGTGAGATCATTGTGGAAGGAACAAAGGTACAGGGATCGAATATCGTAGACATACCAATATTATCTAGGAAATGCCTAATTCTTAACGTAACTTAACCGTACCTAACCCAACTTACATTTCTTTAGGGTGAATTTCACACTTAAACACATGAAATAAATGAATGATACAAACCCACAAGGAAAAATAAGAAATGTTTCCAAGTCCTTTCGTTACACCTCGTCGGGGAATGGAGAAGGCGAGTGACGAAAATATTACATATGTACAACGGAACAGAGAAATAAAGAGATTATCACATGGTTAACAGGCATTGCTTAAAAGCGAAAGACATTTTAACAAGATATTGTTAATTTTATACATTTCATATTCTATTCTTACTAATACTAATGGGAAAAAACCTTGGTTTAACTTTACTTGTTCTAATGCTAGCAGCAACAAAGAGGAGTTTTTCAGAAATTGCCGTCGCCATCCATCTCCTGTCTCACATTTGTGCCCGGAATCGTGCAAAATCTGTTCTTCGAGTCGCCAAAATTTCCTGCCATTACTTTGTCATTAATAATGAGTGGCAATGTACGAAAGGTGTGTGGTGTGTGTGTGTGTCAAAAGTCAATCCATTTCTAGTAAGGTATGAACGAGAAAAAGATTGGGACTCTTGGATATATATTATATATATATATATATATATAATATATATATTTAATATATATATATATATTATATATATATATATATGGGAATGGTTCCCTTTATATATATATAATAATAATAATTATTTATTTATTATACATACACCAAAGAAAGAAAGAACTTAGCAAAGCAAAGAAAATAGTAATAGTAATACTTTATAATGAAATTTACGCATACCCAATCTTTACAAATCGGCAGAGACGGCTTTTCAGAGGAGGTATGGGATGCCGTGCCTCCTCTAGTTTTTATAATGCTAATATATGAGTTATTTTATCAACGTATTTTCACTGTTCTTTCTGTTTTTCCCTAATCACATCCATGCGTATAGCTATATGATATGAAAATAATTTTATAAAATAGCTGCTAATTATAAGCCATAAAAAAATTCAATAAAATTAAACATGTACGAAATACTTCTCAAACTTTGAGTTTTAAACATTGTGCTTCATCAACAGACGGGTGGAATGTGGAGGAGCTCCGTCATGCTGAAAGTACATACCAGCGCATGTAGCCAAAGGAACATCCTCCAATAGTCCTGGCAATTCATTTTGCAGAAATTCTAGGTAACTTTGTCCTGTAAGACGATTCTCTAAAGTAACAGGGCCAATCAGCTGATCATCGATGATACCGCACCGCACATTGGCAGAGAAGCGATGTTGAAAATTGGCATTTGGATTTTCGTCTGACCACCGATGAGAGTTACGAGTGTTGTTGATACCGTCACGGGTGAAAGTAGCTTCATCGGTGAACAGTATTAATCGAAGCAATCGGCGATTAGCATTTACCCAATGACAAAATTCCAGTCGCATGGCAGCGTCTCCTGGTTGAAGGTGTTGTACACGCTGTACATGATATGGATGCAAGCCTTCCTCACGTAATGTTCGCCATACTCTTGTGTGTGGTACACCGAGACGTGTAGAAATTCTTCGTGAGCTAGTAGTAGGACTACGCTCTACCAACTGAAAAATGTTTTCCACTTCATCCACATCTTGTTGACCTTCACGTTCAGATGAAACATGAGCTCTGGGAAGTGTACCAATCTCACGCAATGTGTTGAAAACCCTGGTAAACACTCTTCGATCCGGAATTCTGCGGTTCGGAAACCGTCGACGGTATTCTGCAACAGCAGCTGTTGCACTTCCATCGCAAAAACCGTAGACATACACCATATCTGCATATTCGGCATGTGTGAAGGTGTGTAGCATTCTTAACACTGCTTCAAACACCAAACAACGTCACTCATAACAGTCAGCTGTCGATTGGCTTATGTTACATGCTTACATTACAGCTTACATGGTTCAAGGTTATAGGGGAAGGAAGGGGGAGGAAGAGCTGCGCGCGCATCAGATTCAAACAACTCTCTATCTCCATAACCATTCAGAATTAGACACATGTTCATATGAACTTTTTTTTCTCACAATGACCGATACTATCACCTCCCGAAGTATTGACCTTTCCTCCTGAAACACCCTGTATATCCTGTTAGTTGTTTGCATGATGAGGTTACTTTGTCAATGTGCCTGTTGAATGTTGCATCTTCAGCTAATATAACCCCTAGATCCCTTACATGATCAGTTTGTGCAATATCTTTTCCTGTGGGTCCAGTGTAGTTGAATTGTTCTTTTAGGCATTTATTTGGGCAATACTTAATTAGTTCAAATTTGTCTTCATTGAAGGCCATATTGTTTGCATCTGCCCATGCATATATAGTTTGTAGATCTTTTTGTAACTCTACACAGTCTTCTTTTTCTGTAATTGGTCTTAGTATTCTGGTATCATCTGCGAATGACAGGAGAGAGCTTCCTAGGTTACAGTTTATATTGTTTAGCACTATTAATAAATAGAATTGGTCCTAGTACAGTACCTTGCGGCACTCCACTAATCACTTCTTTTTCTATAGATCTTGCTCCATTTGCAATTGTTATTTGTTTTCTGTCAGAGAGAAAGGGAAGGATCCATTTTTCTATTTTTCCACAAATTCCGAGTTCCTTTAGTTTATGGAATAATATTCCATGGTCAACCTTGTCAAAAGCTTTTGCAAAGTCTAGATAGATGACATCAACATTGTGGTTTTCTTCCAAATATTGTAGGATTGTATTTTAATGGTCTATAAGTTCAGTAAGGCAGGATCTCTTTTGTCTGAAGCCATGTTGAAAGTCTTCTAAGAGATGTTCATTTTCTATAAAACTGACAATGTGGCTTTTCAGGACTTTCTCAAATATTTTGTTAATATGGGAAGTCAAGGATATGGGTCTATAGTTCTTGGCTTCCTTTCTTTTGCCTCCTATGTAGATTGGGGTAATATTTGCTTGTTTCATGATTGGTGGTATTTTACTGGTGTCTATTGAGGATCTCCACAGGATTTTCAAAGGCAGATATAAAGTATGTTTGCATTCCTTAAGAATCTTGGCTCCAATTCCATCTGGACCAGGGGCTGAACTCCCTGGTAGCTATGTTATTGCCTGTTCTATATTTCTAGTGGTTATTTGTATAATGGTCTGTTTTGGTCATTTTCTTCTCTATCAAAAAATGCCGTAGTTTTTATTTTCTTAGCTCCTACAGGCATACTCCAGCTTAAAGCATATTGAGACTGTAGAATGTTTGCCATTTCCTGTGGATTAGATGTAAGAGTTAGTCCATCTTTAGCAAGCAATGGGCCAATGCTCGTTTTGATAACTGCTTTGCGTTTAGCATAGCTAAAGAAAAATTTGCTATTTTCTTTTATAGTGCCAATAGCTTTGTGTTCATTATCAATATTATCCCTTATGGTTGACTCCTTTATTTTAAGTTCTAACATTAGTATCTGTTTCCGGACGTTACTACGTCTTGTATCACTTAATTGTTTTGTCAGTTGTTTAGATAGCTCTGTTCTCTTTCTCATAAGTGTCCTTCTGTATCTGTATTCTTATGTCAGGTGCTTCTTTGCAATATCATTTTTCTTTGGTGTGTGCTTGTATAATGCTGATGATAGCAGGTATTGTATTCTAAGCCAGCATTCTTCTGGTTCTAGGTTTTCTAATTCATTTTCCCAGACAGTTATTTATTGATGTCCAGTCTGACTTGTGCAGGTTTAGGTCAGAGTATGGGAAGTCCATTTGGCATGACTCTTCCTTACATTTGTGGAGAGAAGTTTGTGAATATGTGCATGACATTGTGGTCGGAGTGTATAGTTAGTGTTATAACAATGTGGTCTAATGTAATTGCATTATTTGTCAGCACTAAATCTAGGATAGTATTTTGTCTAGTTGGGCAGTGAACATGCTATACTAGGAGGAGTTTTTCCATAAATTCATCCACGTGTTTTGATTTGGATCTTGGGTTTTCTTGCATCCCTTGGGCCAGATGGGGCTGATGGATAACAGGCTCACTATTCTGGTATTCTCTCCATTGATTTTGGTGAGGCTGCATTCGGATTGTTCCCTTCAGGTGGGCCAAATTGCAGTTCTCTTTAAAACAACTTCTTTCCCACTATGAGCTCTGGCAAATTTGAGGATGAAGATAGGGACATCTTGCATTGGATCTACATCCAGAAATGCCATTACCATCATTTATAAATTTTTTGCAGAGTGGCGGGTGAGCAAATGGGCATTCTCTTCCCTTAAGTCCATATTTACACAAGCCTCTCCTGTAATACTTGCATACTGGCTTCTTGTTTTCACCTTTGGCTTTTTGGTGACTGTGTACAGTGGGGTTGTTCACTTTGTTGTTGTTGTTGTTGTTGTTGTTGGTTAGCCGATCAGCCCACCCTGATCGAGCAAGCCGGCGGCACGCAGGTAACTGATCGCCCTCTCCGGAGTGGACCAGAGGTTCAGCGCACTAGTGATGTTGTGTTGTGTTCGTTGTTGTGCTAGAGCGGTACAGTCTGTCATAATGTGTTCAATTGTTTGTGGTGTGTCCTGACACAGGTGGCAGGTGTCGTCTGTGGAGTTGTCTAGTCTGTAAGTTCGGGTGATGTCCACATCGGAATCGTGCTAAGTTAACTCGATCCGATCTGCTCAGGCTGGTCTCTGACCTGTCAATGGGTGGCGGCTTCGCACCTAGGTGTGTGTTTATGTGTTTTCTGTACTGTGTGATGTCTGTGGGGCGTGGTATGGAATGGAGTATTTGGTTATAATGTCTCTCTGGTGTTACCTTAATGGTGCGAGGTGTTGGTGCATGATTGTACATGTAGTGGCAAGGGTGTTGTGGGTTAGTTGTCGCTGCTGCTATGAATTGTTTTCCCCTCATGTTTAAATGTTCCCTAACTTTCAGTATTTTTGTTTCTGTGTGCAGGTGTTCTATTGGTGTTGTTTGAGTACATCCTGTAATGATACGAAGTGCGTTGTTTTGTATTGTCTGTAAGGTGTTTATGTGTGTGTTTGAGATAATGGGTGCCCAGGATGGGCTAGCATAGTCCATAACTGAGCGAATATATTGTTTGTATATGAGTGATGTTGTTTCCTGCTGGTGTCCAAAGTTTGTGCCTGTTAGTACCTTAAGCGTGTTAAGTCTTGACGTACATTTGTTTTTAATGTCCTGAATGTGGTTTGCAAAAGATAATGATGTGTTGTATGTGACCCCAAGTATTTTGGTCCTGTGAGTGTGTGGAATGTTGGCGTTGTTTATTGTAATCTGTGGAGTTATCTGGTGTTCTTTTGTGTTGCTTGTTAGCAAGGTGATGGTTGATTTTGTGGGCGCTACTTTGAGTCTATTGTATGTGTGCCAGTCTTGTATACTGTTTATGTATGTTTGTAGGTTATTTGTAGCGGTGTCGATGTTGTTGTGGATGGATGTTAGAGTGATGTCATCTGCATATGATGATAAAGTAAGCTTGTTATCTATGGGTGTTGGAATGTCATGCATGTATAAGTTGAACATTGTTGGTGAGAGAACAAATCCTTGAGGAACCCCGTTCGGAAAAAGCTCGTTTTTGGATGACTTGCCATTAAATACGACATGTATCTTCCTGAAAGATAGTTGCTCAGCCACCTTTTGGTGTTATTGTGCATGTTTGTGTTGAGTATTTTGTTTATGAGAGGGAAGGTGGGATAGCATCAAATGCTTTACTAATGTCTATTGTTGCTAATAGTGTACGATGAGCTGGTCGTCTGGAGTTGATGCCATTCATGACGTGCTACGTGAGGTTAGTGAGTAATGTCGTGGTTGAGTGGTGAGGTCTGAATTCATGTTGAGTAGGCGATAGTGGTATGTGTGGGTTGGTGATTTGTAAGATTAGTCTTTCTGTTACTTTGGAAGGTGTGCATAGTAAAGTAATGTGTCTATCGGAAGCTGGTTCTGTTGGATTTTTGTTTGGTTTGAGTATTGTAATAATTTTGCCTTGTTTCCATATGTCAGGAATAATACAGTGTTGGTATGAATATGTGCTGAGGTTTGTGAGAGCTAGTATTCTCTGTGGGCCCAAGTGTTTAAGGTGTATGTTAGATATGTTGTCTGGTCCAGTAGCCTTCGAATTTTTAATGTTTTTGATGATGTTGGTGGTCTGGTCTGTATTGAAGGGTGTAATGGTCGTGACGAGTCTGTAGGTTTCTTGTGTCTGGCTGTTTGTCTGTCTGCGTGTTTCTGGTTGTTGTCTCTGTTTAAGTGACTTATCTTTGCGTAGTGATTAACTAGAATGTTAGCTTGTTGTGTATATGTTGGGATATTATTTTGGCTGCGACAAATAGCCGCGTGTGAGGTGTGAATGCCGCTGTTAGAATGGGTAATGCTGTTTATAGTCTTGTATAGCCTGGATGTGGAGTGGTTTATTGCCGTTATGAATTCCCTAAATGTTTCTGTTTGTTTTTCTTTGAGTTTGTTGTTTATTTCTGTGTTGAGCTGTTGTATCTGCTGTTTTATGGCTTCTGTGTATGGTGTTTGTGTGTTATGTTTGAGGTTGTTACGTTGCCTTATGAGGTGGGCTATTTCTCTAGTGTAATTTGGGTTGTATTTCCTAATGTTGCTTTTGGGTATGTACTTGTTTGCATTATTGATGATCTGATTAAATGTCTTGAGCGTTGTATTGATGTTTATGATGGGTGTACTGTTTAATGTGGTGAATTGTTCTTCAGTCTGTATTCTGAACTGTTCCCAATCAACTTTCTTGTAATTTCTGTAAGTGTGCCTAAGGCTGTTGGGGCAGAGTGTAGAACGTGTTGTAATGATGATGGGCAGGTGTCTGATGACAGTTGTTTTTCTGTTCTCCAGTGTGTATGTGTTGCTAGTGAGGGGGAACAGAACGTTATGTCTGGGGAGGAGTTTGAGTATCCTGTTTGATGTGGTATGTGTGTATGTTCTTCTGTATTGTTAAGAATGAAGAGGCTGTTTAGTTGTGTGGCTATGTTGGCGCCTCTGGTGTTGCTTTGGTTGTGTCTTTAGCGTTGAAGTCTCCTCCTAAGATGACATTAGTGAGAGAGGCCAGATTGTGTAACTGTGGATTGTAATTGGCTGGCACCTGAGGTGAACTATCTGGTGGGATGTAAATATTGATGAGTGTGGTGTTGTGTTTTGCGGGTGTTTTAATGTTAACTGCCTGTATTTCTATCGTGCTATCTGCTTGGATTGTGTTTGTAATGTTTTGGGTAGCATCAGTGTACTAATGCTTTTACGTAGGTAAGTGATGAGTCCACCCCCGTGACCCCCAGTACGATCTTGACGGATCGCCGTGAAGTCAGTGATGGTGGATGTTTTGTGTGTGCGTTTTAGTTTTGTTTCTTGTATAAGTGCTATGTGAATGTTTTGTTTGTGTACGAATTCCCTAAGCTGCATGATTTTGTTTGTAAGGCCATCTACGTTGTACTATGTTAATATTATGCTCTGGTATGTGTCTCATGGTCCTATTGTGTCTATGTCTTTGTGTATGGTGACATGTGTAAGTTGTAGTGGGTGGCTCGGCCTGGATTAGTCTTAATGTCGCCGGAGAGTAAGAGTAGTCCGGGGAGCACGCAACTGCTCCCCGTAAATGAAAAAACTAGCACGCTGGTATAGGTCCGGCCCCGGGAACCGATCGGCACTCTGACCGTGCCACTCAACCGCTGCACGGAGATTTGAGGAAGTTTGGCCACCAGCGCGTTGATGTTTCGGTTTGACGTCGCCTCTTCTTCGCGTTGACGTGTCCCGCGCTGGAGGATACAGCTACTGTTAAAAGCTTCCTCGTCAGCTGCTAACTGTCGACACACGTTGAGGTTTTTTGTTCACTTTGTTGAAGGTCTTAATGTCTATTTCCTGTCCTTGTTTTGTCTCTTTTGGTGCTCATTTTGCTTGCAGTTTCCCTCTCTCTAGAGTATCATCCTGAGGATTTCTCACCTTTTCAGCAAGCTCTGCATTGACAGTGATAATTTCCTCCTGCTGTAACTCTCCTGCCAGTTCTACTTCAAGCTCTTCAAATTGCCTATTATAGTCATCGCAAATTTGACAAGCACATTTAAAACATGCGAATTTTCTTTTTGAATGATGAGAAGGAAATAAATAGGTAGTACACTACAACTGTAGTGTATCCATAGTCTGCATTTAATACAACTTAATGCATGTAGGTTGCAGTCCAATGCACATTTTATAAATGTGTTTCTGTTTTCTTCCTCTGCCATGTTAACTTGCACACTGGTTTTAATGTGGAGAACAGTCACCACTGAGTCCATTTTTTGTAGATATTAATAGATATTGAAGTATTGTTTGCAAAAAATTTTTTTTTTTATATTGTTTATATTATTGAATTGAATTGTGCTTTGTCACAAATTTGTAAATTTTTTATTTTTGTTAATATATTTTGTTTATTAAGTTTATAAATAGATTTTGTAATTTTTTGCTTTTTGTTATAATTTGTAATTTTTTTGCATATTACTTATTAGGGCGGAGTGAAAAACTCATTTTTCGAATTTTCAAATTGGCTAGTGTGTAAAATGTGTGGAGTAGTGAGGAAATAAGCTGGTATAAATTTAAAATCATAACATTAATATCTTCAGGTGCCACAATGACCTTCAATATTGAAAAAAATTGAAAAAAGCAGATTTTAACCAATAATTACAGAAGAGTCCACGATGCACAATAGACAAGAATTTATTCACACTTGTATAAAAATAGATCAGTCAACCTTTAAAAAAGTTTCTATTCTCTAAAAACAGTTTTCTATAGTCAGCTCACTCAGCTGTCACGTGAGTACCTCGGTTCAGTGTAGCTGTCGCTCTCGTAGCAGGTGGGTGTTCTGTTGTTGGCGTTACTCAGATAGTCTAAACTATATTTCTTATATATTTTGCATTTCTGTATTGTGTTGCCCTAAGTTTGCCATGTACTATTAACTGAAATTAACGTATAATTGATATTAGCTCTTTCTTTTTCAGATTTGTATACTTTCAAAATGTCTCGAGTTTGTGCAAAATCAACCAGGGCCTCAACTGAGTGCCCCATGTTTGGTATGGGGGAAGATTTGTGGCACAGGAATCTTCCTACATACGAAGCGAAGGAGTTTTTAAATATTACTTGTTTGTAAGAAACGATTTGAAACAGAATACTAATAAAGATCCTTCAATATCTCAAATATTAGAACAAGTTGTTGATAAATTGAAAACAATTTGGGAAAGTGCTTCCGTCCCAATTCTGTCAGACAGGCGAATTGAAACAATGTTCAGAAGCTACCACGAAAAGTATCGTGTCATTATGAAGCCATACCAAAGCAGAAAAAATTCTGAAGCTTACAAAGCAAAGATTGATATGTTCAAAAAAGAAGCACACACGAAACTTTTTGACATTGCAGCGTGCAAGTGCAAAGTACTAACACAATGTTCTTGTCCCAAAGAAAAAACGGTTCCAAAGGAAGAAGTGACGTTCCTCTTAGATCAAAGGAGTGAAAGAAAACTGTTTATTGATAGAGTAGATATTACACTCTCAAAGAAAAAGCATCTACGTTGCTAAGAAAGCAAAAAGAAGCTGTGAGGCTCACCAAAGAATCTTCACAGGAGAAATTGCAGGATACAAATGTTGAATTATCATCATCGACATCAAATAGTGAAAGTGAATCTGGCGAAATATCAGACGATACATTTCCAGAGCCAGTTAGCTCGAAGAGAAAGCTCGAACAACCTGAAGAACAATTATTCAAGAAAAGGAAAACTACAAATCTACCTTCAGTGGCTACTGCTTGTGACAGGACTGCAGTTTCAGATCGAGCTGCAGCATTCATTGTTAGTGCAGTATTGCAAGATATTGGAGAAGTTTCTATTGACAATACATCTCTGAAGTAGTGGATAGGAGTAAAATCAGAAGAGAAAGACAAAAGAAGAGATCAGAAATTATGAAAGATCAAAATCAGGTCCCAATCAGAGGAATCTATTTTGATGGTCGAAAAGATTCTACACTCTTCCAAGAAAAAAAAGAGTCCAAAGTATATCAGAAGAAGGTAACAGAAGAACATATCACTTTAGTGAGAGAACCTGGTTCAGATTATTTGGGCCATTATTCTGTGAATTCTGGATCAGCTGAAGAAATTGTAAAGGAATGTTTGAGTATATTGGAAATAATGACATGAACCTGGAAAACCTTGTTGCCATTGGATGCGATGGTGCAGCAGTCAACACTGGAGAAAAGGGAGGTTATAAGGCTTATAGAATTGAAGCTGAAGAAGCCAGTTCAACATTTAGTGTGCCAGCTCCATGCCAATGAATTGCCATTACGCCATTTAGTTGCAAAGCTGGATGGAAAAACATCTGGCCCCCGCGGATTCACCGGTCCTATTGGCAGGGAATTAGAGAACTGTGAGAGTCTTCCTATTGTCGAGTTTGAAAGGATTGATGCTGAGGAACCAACTGTAGACTGTGAAGATCTTAGCACCGACCAAAAATATCTAATTGATATTCATCAGGCCATAACAAAGGGATATTGCTCTCCAGATCTTGCTCATCGTAGTCCAGGCAAAATGGCACATTCACGATGGCTGACTACAGCGAATCGTTTGCTTCGTCTATACGTTTCAACTAAGTCCATCTGAGAACCTCATGAACATTGCTTCTTTTATAATGAAGGTCTACATCCCAATGTGGTTTTCTATTAAGCAAAGTACGTCTTTTGTCAATGGCTCAAAACATGTTTTCAAAACTATTGAACTAACAAGAACACTGAATGACGAAGTAAAGGATATTGTAAACCCTGTCATACAAAGAAATGCATTTTTTCAAATCCAGAAAAATTCTAGCATCATGATTCATGATGACCGCAGCGCCATAAGAGAATTAGCGTGGAGGCGAATAAAGAAAGCAAGGCAAACAACAAGGAAAAAGTTGTGAGGCGTTTCACAGTACCTGTTATTCAATTTGAAGCTACTGATTATACTGATTTAATTAATTGGCAAAAATGCATTGTCACTGAACCACCTGTGACAAGACACCTGACAGAAATGAGATTGAAGAATTCATAGAAAACAAGAGTACCCCTCCATTCGAGAAATTCCCTTGTCATACACAAGTAGTAGAAAGAATGGTAAAATTAGTGACTGAAGCATCATCAAAAGTATTTGGATTGAACACGCGAGATGGCTTCATAAGATCAACACTTCAGTCACGTAAAAATGCCATCATTCGAAAGTAAAGCTGAATATAAAGTTTAAATAAAACGTTAATAGAAAAAACATGCGCAAGGATGGGTGGTTGGGAGGGCATGGGTGGAGCTCGACACGCAGCCACCTCCTCGTGGTGAGTTCTGGATTTTTAGATCATTAATCAAAGAACATTGATCTAAATAAACTAAGAGCTGCGTAATTCAGTAACTATTTTGGTAATTGGAACACTTATATATAATAATAACAAGTAAGTTTCAGTTATTGTACTAATGCAGAATATAAGAAATCATTATATTTCACTTTTTTCGACGGCTTTGTGGCACCTGAGATATAATTTCGCAGGAATAATATTTATGCACAGTCATTATCTATAGCACCCACATATTTTCCGCACTAGCCTATTTGAATTTCGAAAAAGAGTTTAAAAACCTCATTTTCGATCCGCCCTATTACTTATGTATCATATTACTTATACTTAATCAATAACTAGGGCGGTCAAAAGTCAATAAAGTCAAATTGTTTCCGATGGGGCACTTTTCGCTGAAACGACTGAAAATGAAATAAAAACACCTGTAGGGGGTATATTACCAAAGTTAATAGGTCAACCAAAAGTCAACTTTTACCTGTTAGGTCAAAAAATAGCAATGAGGTAAATAAAGTCAATTTTTTGGAATAAATAATTAAATAACTAAAATTGGCATCTTTTTGGTTAACTGCAACTTCGCTGCTCGTATTTGTCTTATTCAGTTATGTCCGTTCTGGTTTTCGATGTGGTTGTGTTGTATGTATTGTGGCTACTGGTTACCATTTTTGATTTGTGATTTTTTCTGATTTGTGATTTCACTGATTTCGATTTCTTTTGATTTCAGATATTTAAAATGCCAAAAGTTGCAGTTAGTTCTATTGCTAAAGTGCGCGCTATAATTGCAAAATATCCTAATGAATTCATTTGTTCAGGAAAAAATGAGCTATACTGTCAGATTTGTTGTGTTGTGGTCAAGCATGACAAATCCTTTTTGTGGATAAACATCGCTCTACCAAAGCACCAGCGTGGTATAGACCAAAATGTGGGAAATGAAAAGACGCAAACCCTTTTAAAGTACAAGTCTTCAGATTTTTCGGAAAAACTTGTGACTACATTTCTGTCAGCCAACATACCTCTTCATAAGTTGAGCAACCCTCATGTGAAACAATTGTTCTCTGAATTAGGTGTAGCAGTGCCTTGCGTGTCAACTTGCAGATCAATAGCAATGAAACAGGCAGAAAGCGAGTTAAGTAGAATAAAACATTTGCTAGAGGGTAAATTAGTTTTCCTAATTGTTGATGAAAGTGAAGTAAGGGGCTCAAATATTTGAACATACTTGCTGGATCTATTGATGTTCCCAAGAAAACATATTTAATCAGGTGCGATGTTCTTCTTGGAAATGTTAATGCACGAACTGTCATACACAAGATTGACGATACTGTAAAAGAATTCGAGATACCAAGAGAAATTTCTGTTTACTTCTGTCTGATGCAGCTCGTTACATGGTGTCAGCTGGAGCGACACTGAAGCAACTTTTTCCAAGACTTTTCCAGTCAAACAATACATTGAAACAAGACTCAAGACAAATGGTATTTGTGAAATAATTAACCTCAGTAGACCTGAAATCTCACCAACAGTTTATGGTCAGCTTTTGCAATGTCAACCAACAACTGCCGCTGTAGAGAGATCTTTCTCCATGCTTAATAAATTATTAAGTAAGGATCGCAATTTTTTGCCAGAAAATGTCGGCAAACACTTCATAATTACCACAATCGGTCAACTGATGTAGAAGAGCAAGAATAAGTAATTAAAGTATCGTTTTTATTATTGAAAGTAAAGGCAACTTTATAAGTCAATTTTTTCAATTCGTAAGGTCAACTTTCTTAATTTTTTCGGTCAACTTTTGACTGCCCTATCAATAACTGATTGTGTGTACGTGTAGATCAGTGGCGTGCGATGGGTGTGTCCACAGGGTAAGCGGTATATATATATATATATATATTAGTGATGGATCGAATAACCGCAACCGCAACCGCACTACAACCGCACAAAAATTCAACCGCAACCGTAACCGCAACCGCCGTTCCATAAGTGCGGTTGCGGTTGTAAAAGCTTAGTTAATTTTAATTTAGGTTAATTAGAAATATTTCTTTTTTTAAAAAGAAATGATGGGTCTCCTTATGCGTGCTTAAACGTGACGTCATACGGCTGCCGTAGTAAAATTGGTTTAAACTGCGCTCTAAGTTATTACTCTGTGAGCTCCATGAAGTAACATTTAAATAGTATTTATTTAGTAAATACCTTATGTTGAACACAAGTTTTGCAAACACAAATAGCGGTAGCGGTGTATTGCAAAACTTGTGTTAAGGTATTTACTAAATAAATACTATTTAGTATATATTATGTACCAAGTGTGGCTAAATCGCACTATAGTGGCTAAATCCAGTTAATAATTACGCATTTTTCCTAGTATATGATAACCGCAACCGCAACCGCGGTTGGAAAAAATTCGACAACCGCAAACACAACCGCAACCGCGGTTGTGAAAACCGACCACTCGATCCATCACTAATATATATATATATATATATATATATATATTATACAAGCATCATAACTCTATATTAGTTTTCGATTACTGTAGTAATATATTGACTTTTTGTAATTTGACTTTTAACTGGTAGGCGGCGCATGCCCGGCTTACCTGACTACACGCCACTGGTGTAGATACTGTATATCCTCATCTTGAGGCTATATCGTTCGTTATTTCTAACTAAAGGAAAAAACATTTATTATATGAAATTATATAATTTTTCAAGAAGAAAGTGATAAACAGACAAACAGATAACAAAAAAGAGTAACCCTTATAAAATGTTAATCTATCTGTCTGTAGATATTGTAAAACAGCTGAATGAATACAAGCAGAATTTTTAAATGGTTAATGAATTTTGATTATTTAAACACAAATAACCCCCTTCATTAAACGACATTATTGAGTGTGACGTAGTTTTACCCGACTCATAAATAAAATCTATTGCTTTATTATTTTAAAAAGTCAAGAAAAGATTTAGCTGCATTATCTATCCATTTCCAAAAAAAATGCATTACACAGTTTTAGTTAGCCATTTTATTTTCTCCTTTCCTGCCGTTTTCTTTCCTCGTTTTCTTTTTCATGTTTAGGTATAACTAAATATATATCCAGCATTAATGACGCTAATGATAAATGATAAGCTTTATTGGCAAGATATAAATCCCATAAAATAGTACAGTATTCTCGAAGGTAATAAACGATAAGATAAATCAAACAATAATAAATATAAAAGACTAAAATTAAGACGTACTGACACGAGTAATAATAAAAACTACTCACTCGTAACACTACAAAAATTATGATAATGACAGTAATGTTTATTGGCAGGAGACAGATCCCCTCCACCAAAAAAGGGTACAGTGTCCAATGAAGGTAATCATGTCCAACTAATTATTAAACAATAAATTTAAAAAGTAAAAACAAAAAAGGACTACGGTAATAAAGAAATAATGATACACGTAACGAGAGAGAAATTATAAAAATAGTAATAACAGCCTCATAAAAATAAAAAGTACATGTAGTTGTAGTGGGATAGCTAATGCAGAAGTTAAGTGGAGCTATTGATAAACACTCTCGTACAAAGTTCACAGTCTAGAAGACCTAAAGCAGGAATGATGAATAGCTTGGACAATTGGGTTGTCTGTTTTTTTAATTCTTCGCATTAGACTGTATTGAACATGTCTTGTTATTTCAGTCTCGGAACGTTGCGGTTAGCGAACATTTGAGAGGCTGAGCATCTTGGAGGCAACTTACGCAGCAGTCTATAGGATCTGTTGTAAAGCAAATTAAGGGTTCTGCGGGAGCCTTTTTCATAATTAACAGTTGTTATTAATTATTAATTAGTATTAATTACACTGCCCAACACCAATTTTGCTGATTTAATTCTAACACCTGTTTTTAGGTAACTTTGGTGAACTGATTTAAAAAATCATCTTAGTTTTTGCCTATCACGTCAGGTTTTCGAGCAATCAAATACGGATATTTTGGAGATATCGCGTTTTGGCAGGGTCATGCCCAATTTTTTTCTTTTCAAAAAATAAGTTTTTACATACTCAGAATCAGCATGGAAAAGTAAACAATTGTGCAGGGAGTGAACTTTAATATACAATGGTAATATTGACACATAAAGTGATTAAAAGTGTTTAAATAAGCAAAAAATGAATCCATATTAAAGCAAGCACGGGACCAGTTTTCTTAACATTGTCTTTTTCTTGTTTTCTTACTTTTCAGTGCTGATAAATTTTCTCTTATAGGACTTCCTAGAATGAGAGATGTCAAGACAATCTCTTTGCGGGCTCCAGCAGTAGTCAGCCATCATATGGGTATCCCATCTTCCTTGGTATCGTTCTTCCATCACTTTGATATCTTGGTGGAACCTTTCACCTTGCTCTTCACTAACATCACCAAGATTTTCTGGAAATTTATCCAGATGACTGTTGAGATAGTGAACTTTAATGCTCATGTTGCAACCCAACTGCTGAAAGTTTACAAGTAACGTCACTAGCGGAACCGGCTGCTCTCACTCCGCCAATGGGAAATCTCTCTCAGATCATGACGTCACGCTCACACCTGGGGAAATCACAGATACCCAAGCTTTTAATATGTTGTACATGACCTTTAGATTTAATGCACAGATTTGCGTATTCCACAGATAAAATTTTAACAGCAAAACAGCTGTTAACAGGTCTAAAAAATCATCAATCTTGATAAGCGCCCTTCATGGATCACCCAAAATAGACATATTGCATTGCACGAAAACCTGATGTGATGGACAAATTCTAAGGTGATTTTTGAAATCAGCACATCAATATTATCCAGAAACAGGTCTTAGAATTAAATCAGCAGCAAAAAGTTTTTTTTGTTGGGCAGTGTTATTAGTATTATAAAAAATATATATATAAATATCTAAATAGTAGTCAGTTGGTAGCTGGTAACCAGCATTTAACCCAGTGGTTCCCAAACTGGGGTACGACGTACCCCCAGGGGTACGCGAAGGGGTCCTGAAAATATAACCCTTTTAATTTTATATACGATTAACAAACGGCCACGAGTCACACGGTCGTAAAGAAAGTAAAAATCGTCTATCTCTCGAAAATCCAGAAAATCCCGTGAAAGAATTGAAGGGGTACAGAAGAAGAAAAAGTTTGAGAACCGCTGGTTTAACATGATGCAACAGATCTGGTACAATCATGTATATACTTGTAGAGGAACAGACAACTACAGACAGAAAAACAGACAAAGAACAGCAATAGGAGTTCTTTTCCCCGCCATTCTCAAACATCTTAGAATCACATGGAAACGAAAGACACACGTGGTTTCAAGGATCAAAAAACAATGACGCTAGCCTCGTAACAACAAAACGGACGGACGCTTGGGGACGCTTCTCAGAGTGCCGCGAAATTCGAGCGTCCCGAAGGTTATTTAAGACGCAGTTTGCTGGCATTCGTCCTCACTCCTATCGTGCGTCCATTTCATAAATCTACTCTACACGCAGTTTCCCTGCATCAGCTTTAGCCGGCACCAGATCGAGGCCCACTTCAACATATTTCATTCAAGAAACGAAGCATCACTTGAAGTAGGCTATAAATCCGTCCTGCAATAAACCACACTACTGCCGTAGGCGTCCCTTTGGCTTCCTCACGTCATCTCGACCAGTTTTCAATCATCCTCGAGGGCACCGGAAAAGTTCAACACGCTACAAGAAACATCCTCAAGGAGGATACGGTACATGAATTTTCTACGAAGCTACAATCCCGTCATTTCATCTCTGTTCATCCTCCACCACTTTGCGAAAAGCGACCGTCAACGAGATTCCAGTAGGCCCGCATCCGCTTTCACGAAACAACCTCTACGTGCGAAACAACGGACGGTCAACGACACCTCGAGCCTACAATAATAGATCAGCCTCCAAACAACACCATCCCCAGAGGTATTCGACAATCTCGGTAAGCTCAGTGCATCTTTTCTAAGAAACTCTCGTGAAGCCTACACAGTGTAACTACAGAACCGTATTTTTCTAGGCCATATCAAAGTGTTCCATAAGCGTTCTAACTGACTCTCGTTAAAACACGCAGTAGGCTTATTTCCTATTCCTGGTGTTGTATCAAATACCGTAATTGTGTAATTGCGTTTCCCTTTATGCACAAATCATTAGCCTATCTATATATTAACAATTAAGCTGTATAACCATTTCTTCATGTGCTAAGCATCAATCACTCCTTAGCATAGTAATAAATGCCGTTATATAATTGTTAATCATATAATCACTGTCATTGCATTTCTTCCAATCATTATTAGGCTGCAGCATCTTGTTTGTTTCACGTTTGCATATCATTAACCTACCTAAATGAAGGCCTAATCCACTTACAGTGTACCAACTTACGTACATTTCTTCCAATCATTATTAGTTGCAGTATCTTGTTCATGTTCCATTTTTGCTTAACTCTAGCCTACCTAAATCAGTGTTTTACGTAATCCTTTCAGTGTACCAAAACGTACGTGCAATCGTGCATAATTTCTATTATCATTAGGCTGCATCATTTATTCCATGTTCCATTTTTGCATACCATTAGCCTACCATAAATGAATGTATTACTTAATTAAGCTGTATAACCATTCACGTATATGCTAATCCTGTCATATTTAGCATAATATAAATGCCGTTATATAACTGTTAATCACTTTAATTACTGTTTATGTCATTGTTATTCACTGTGAACAAATAACTAATTTATTTTCTTAATTAAACACAAAAACAACAAATGATTTTTATAACTTTAATTGCTTGGGTGTAATCTAAGCTGGTGACCTCGAATCAATTCGTATCACTCAGAAGTAATTATAGTAGACCTACTCCATAGTAGACCTACTTCTTACGTAGGACATCATAAATTGTTGACCCAGCCTGTCATTAACAATCAATCATTACATCAATTAATCATTAGCACTAAATTAATCAGCATCACCTCACTCGGCTAATACTAGGCCCACTATATACTCATCCCGATCTACTGTCACGGACAAACATTTTTGATCTTGTTAACCAAGGCCTAAATGATCCAGAGGTGGGTAGTAGTGAAGTAGATATACTCAGAGCTGGGCAATAAATACATTGAATGTATTTAAATACTAAATACTAAATACATGGGAGAAATGTATTTAAATACTAAATACTAAATACATTTTACGAATGTATTTAGATACTAATACAAAATACATCAATTGTATTTAAATACATTTGTAAATACATTTTAAATACATACAAATTTTAACATAACGCATTCACTAATTCATGTTTTGATAAATTTCTACTTTAGGGGACACGGTGAATTTCGAAATAAATACACCACTCGATAGATCAGACGATTTTAAAAGCTTTTTCATCAATGAATTTTTCCATCGCAAATTGGATTGATTGCAACGAGTTAGTTACCACAGGCCCACTTAAGGCAGAGCCGTTTTGTACGATTATTCGGTCAATTTCAAGATATTTTTTGATGTCTAAAAAAACACTTACCTTCAGATGAGTGTACAGATTCGTTGTAGCATTGCTTGCAGCAGAGACTTCGTGTTTACACAGCAAGCAGGTGCACTTTACCTTATTACCGTCTTTAGATTTAATTTTAAAGTATTTTCCATCAAACAGAGGGTGCACTAAATTATCTGCAGATATATCACTGTTTGATTCACCGGATTTGCTTGTTGAAGCCATGACACGCACACGATAAAGAATCAACCGCTTTCGACTAAGAGTGGCACACAACTGATTGAACTGACACGTTGAAACATGAACCATGCTGTACTACACTGTCGACGCGTCGTACTGTGCTAGTACAGAACGTGTATTAAACCAGTAAAAGTATTTACATTTTTATATTTTGAGTATTTAAATACATTGTATTTAAATACTCATTAAAGTATTTAAATACTATATTTAAATACATGAAAAACAATGTATTTATAAATACAGTTCTAAATACACAAATGTATTTAAATATGTATTTAAATACAAATGTATTTAAATACTGCCCAGCTCTGGATATACTTAAGTAGCTTTTTCGAGAATGTACTTTCTAGAAAGTGCATTTTTTTGTAATACGTTTACTCTAACTTAAGTACAATCTTGGGAAAAATTTTGTACTTTAAGAGGGGGAAGACATCGAAACCGGATTATTCCAGATTTTGTTTACCAAAACATTTGGGTTTCATTAACCAATCAGAAGAGTCATTCAGTACAGTATTTTAAGGTAGCTAATCGGCTTTTTGATAGCTGATGACGTTACTTGTTTCATGCATGCGCGCTCCTCTCCATCTCCGCTCGTACTGTAGAGTGTAGACTTAGAAATCGGAAGTCAGTGTACTTGAGCAGTTAGCTATAGCCTATAAATAATCGGATGTCGAGTATGTCAGAGGTTGTCGGCTCTTTTTCAATCTCAGAAAATAGTGATCGCCATCCTTGGCCGTATCTGGGACAACTTTTTAAATTTAAAAGTATTGTGGGTTCAAGTGTACACATACAGTGTTTACTCTGTTTACCACAAGTGGACTACATTCTCACAGAGATCGAGAAATTGAAAAACGAGAAAATCTGGAGACCTTCGACAGCAGCTCGACAGATGAAGACGACTTCTTCAAACTTGTCCAGTCTCAAAAATGTAGAAAAAGGGAGATTGATTTATATTTGGCAAATACAATGAACAACTGTATGGATATGTTGAAGTCATTTCCATCACTTATGGACATATCCATACGGTTAAATACGCCACTTCCTACATCTGCAGCCTGTGAACGACTGTTCAGTGTTGCTGGACTAATATTTAGTCCAAAAAGATCCAGGATAGAGGGCAAAAACTTTGAAAATCAGCTGTTGTTTGAAACGTAATAAGAAATTTTGTACATAATGCATACTTATTATAATAAATTATTAGATAATAAATTATAGTTCTTAATATAATAATTCCTACTTATAATAATCCTAATTCTGTCTCCTAATGAAGTCTGTTTGCCATAATGATGTTTATTTTATATTATATATTTGTAGTGTATTTTATTTCATTTTGAAAAAGTACTTCTTACTTTTCAGTACTTAAGTACATTATAAAACTTACTTTTTTACTTCAACTTAAGTACTTTTGATAACGTGTACTCTTACTTTAACTCGAGTACATTTTTTAAAGATTACTTGTACTTTAACTTAAGTAACAAATGAAAGTACTTTACTCACCTCTGCCTAAATCTGTGAAAGTGAAGTGGTGCAATCAGCATGCGTTTACCCAATTGCTTACACAACTCTCAACAGGCTCAACCCAATTACGAGTATTAAGAAAATGTGATTTGTCGCTAGTTCAAGTATTACATTTCAGCTTTTTCTATTATATTTTCAGTCAGCCGAAGTTTATTGGGCTTAACAAGACAAGGACCATTTATTTCATATACAAAGTGTTCCGAAACTACCTTCCCTATTTTGAATGTAAATTAAAGAATAACTAACAGACGAGCATGCAATCTTGTATATCTATTAGTTATTCTTTAATTTACATTCAAAACAGGAAATATATTTAGCAACACCCTGTATATCTTAGCCTATATAAATTAAAGTTTTTCAGTTCAATCTATTTTTTCTAGTTTATCGAAGCACAAAAACTTACCAAATATGAAGGCCAGAACATTATTTTTTTGTTATTTAATTAATACATTATATTTATTTCCTTTTACAGTCTCTCATCATACCAAAGAGGCTAAGATGGAAGAATTTGCTTTGTATTTATGAGATACAGCCTATACCTACTTAGATATATTCAATTTTTTTTATAATAAATAAATGAACAAATAAATAAATAATTTGAATAAATAGCGTTTCATTTAAAATTGAATTTTACTTATGAGAAGACATTAATCCAACTTTTTATTTTTACCTTTTTTAGCACTGACAAAATGCGAGTTATTTGACAGAGTTTGTGACAAACTGAGGCTTCGAGATTAGAGAATATGAATTAATATCAACCAATGTTGACATTTACTAGAAAAAAGATACAATGCCAAAATTTGAAAGAAAAAAACAAGTAAACAATTTTTTTCTTTTTTGGGGGGAAAAATTCACGAACCTTTATATTAAAAATGTTTTTTTTTTGTTTTTTTGGCATCTTTATGTTTCAGTCGTCACTGAAGGAGCTGATGATAGTTTGACCCAGATACTTAAATTCTTGTACCTGCTCTATTGGTTCGTCTCTCATTTTGAAAATAATAATAATAATAGCTGTTTGGTTTGAGCTTTTAGGATGGAATTGCGTAACCTTAGTTTTAGCAACATTAAAATTAATGTCATCGTTCTGTGAACAGGATTCACAAATTTTTATAAGACGATCGGCTTAGTAACACCATATCACTGTCACAGACCAAGTTATTTATCCTTATGCCATCTACACACCATCCCACTTTTGCCTCATTATGAGAAGTAATTAACCCATCAATATACAGTGTGGGTAAAAAAAGTGACCCTTTAGGAGGTAAACTGTCATTTTAAAAAAGTAAGGGCACTAGAGCTTCCAAACTTCATAGATGCTTACCTTAGCATGTTGTTCGTCTTAATTGAGAAGTTGCTCGATGTGTCCCCCTTCCTGCTCAACGCAGGTCTCCAAACGTGGACGCCACTGATCAATACACCTGTTTACATATCGTTGAGACACCTACTCCCAGCCGAGCAGAATTCTTTCGCGTAGTTCATCTACAGTATGTCTCCTATATTGGTACCAGGGATGCAGACTTTGGACTTCAGGGCTTCCAAAACACCATAATCTAGTGGTGAAAGATCGGGGCTACTAGCCGGCCACATATTGGGTTCGATAAAATCCTGTGTTTCGTTCTCAAGGAATGTGACAGTTTGGCGTGCTCTGTGAGCAGGGGCTCCATCTTGTTGGAAAGTATATCTTTCACCACTAATTCGTCAAATATCAGTTAGAGTGAAAGATATACTTTCCAACAAGATGGAGCCCCTGCTCACAGAGCACGCCAAACTGTCACATTCCTTGAGAACGAAACACAGGATTTTATCGAACCCAATATGTGGCTGGCTAGTAGCCCCGATCTTTCACCACTAGATTATAGTGTTTGGGAAGCCCTGAAATCCAAAGTTTACATCCCTGGTACCAATATAAGAGACATAGATGAACTACGCGAAAGAATTCTGCTTGGCTGGGAGAAGGTGTCTCAACGATATGTAAACAGGTGTACTGATCAGTGGCGTCCACGTTTGGAGGCCTGCGTTGAGCAGGCCTCCAAACATTGAGCAACTTCTCAATTAAGACGAATAACATGCTAAGGTAAGCATCTGTGAAGTTTAGGGGCTTTAGTCCCCTTACTTTTTTTAATATGACAGTTTCTTCTAAGGGTCACTTTCTTTCACCCACCCTGTATAATAATAAAGTATATTGATGGGTTAATTACTTCTCTTAACTCCACCAGTTATTGATGGGATGACATTCATAGCACCCGTTTCTTTCTTGACAAATTTCTCGAATTTATTCTGATTATTTAAATTATTTAAATTAGCCTCACAGGCTTTTGAAGTTCGAATGGAGTCTTGTTCCTGTTTCGTCTTATTGTTGCTTTATAATAAGCCCTACTTCTACTCGTATTCATGTAAGCTGCCCCTATTCTCGGACGACCAAGGAGACACCATATATCGTAAACATCCTTTGATTCTCCTTTCAGTGGGCTATAAAATCATTCCATCCAGGAATAATTTTAGTACGACAAGTGTATGATTTGATCCAAGCCCTTCCTGCTTCTCTTAGTATGGACTATGGATGTTATATTATTATAGTACCTATGAACAAGTTTAAAGTGAGAATCATTTGAACAGGAATTACTATAAATGCTTATAAAAATTACTTATAAAATAAAATAAAAATTCTAACTATAACAGGAATTCAGCGCTAAAAATCTTGATGAAGCTCAAAAGGACGTGAAAGGATTAATCTATTTCACGTTCGAAAGCAAACCTCCGGAGGCACTTTTGTCAAAAATAGCTTCATTTACTCAGTACATAAGGAAATGGCGATCAGTTTCGTCGGGTACAATATCCACCAAAACGTCCAAATCTTTTCAGCTGTTCTTTGCATTTTATATAATTATTGATTCGCAGCCGGTGTGTTTAAATTACGTAGGCGGACATTATTTCACAGAGCCGTTTCGATCATAATAAAATTCGCCGTAAAAAAAATAAATATGTGAATGATACAAATTACTCAACAAAACAAATTAAAAATGGTCGCTCTTCGTTAAGATTAATAGAAGGCGACAAATAATATATAGGACTAATAAATGAACGATTGAAAATTTAAACAAATCTGACACAAATGTTTAGAATTTCTCTTTCATTTTCACAAAAGAAAAATTATTATTTCAGATATACCCAGAAAAATTTTATTATTATTATATATATATATATATATATATATATATGTGTGTGTGTGTGTGTGTGTGTGTGTACAGTATATAATGCGCCTCGATTGTGTAGTGGTTAGCATCGCTGACTACGAATCCACCGGCCCCGGGTTCGAAACACGGTGACGGCAGGCGACCCGCGGCAAACCCAGCTGTTCATCCTTCCACACAATAAAAATTGGTTGGTAGATAAATGGGTACCCTGAATTGCCTAGTGGTTAAGACACTGGCTACTGATCGGGAGGTCGTGAGATCGAGTCTGGGCGAGGACTTTGTAATTTTTGACCGTCCGTGGTGGGGCGTGGTTCGGATTCCACGTTAAGCTGTAGATCTGAGGTGGAGCAACGAGCTTAACCTTCGTCAGAATGAATAACTCGGACGGAAGCAAAGCCAAGGTGGTGTATATATATATATATATATACACACACAGTATATGTATGATTATAACAACACAGTAATTAATAGAGGTCGTATCCTAAATGAAAGTATTAGTTGTATTTTTAGAGGAAAACCTAATTTTCAAAGGCACATCGAACACAGATTAAGTAAATTGTCGAAATTCACTTATACTCGTATATTGCTTAAATTAAAATACCAAAAGCTGTTTGAGGAAATACGAGCCAATATATTCTCTCTGCCGAATTTATTGCATAAAAAAAAAACAACTTGTCAATAGAGCGACCTTGAATACATGAGTATCATATTAAAATTCTTCAAACTACTTAAGCTAAATGACTTGCACAAGCTTAATATCTGTTCATATTCATAAGAGGTTTCATAAGGAAACTCATGTATTTATTACGCAAAACATATCCCCCCCCCCTCAAAAAAAGTACAATAAATATTAAGTTTCGGGGCACCAGGTTTTTGAACCCCTGATTAATCAGGCTGAAGCCCGAAAGTTGGTGACGTAGGAAATAACTAGCCAACCTAGGATAACCATCGAACCTACTGCAACCTAACCCGGATATAAGAGTCACCTGATTGGCCCGAAGTATGAAATGGGCAGATCACCGAAATGTGGTATCCCAAAACTTAATATTAGCCAAAACAAGTTAATCATTCAGTAAATCTAAGGCCTGATAATACTTCCAAAAACCTAAACTACATTTGCACTTGAAACAGTGATAATACCCTAACAGGGGACACAACACCGTAAACAAAACAAGCCCTCCAAATATCATACGATGATAATGCGTGTAATAATCTACAGGGTGTCCCATAAGTTCTTTTACCCTCACCCTATTCTAGTAGGAAAAGGTTGAAAGGTGAAAATACAGTAGTTATGGAACATCCTGTCCTGTAGAAACAACTTTAAAAGTTAAATTGATACTTGTAGGTTATCTCCCCCCCCCCCCCCCCCCTCAATTTAACAATGTTATAATTAATAATTATTAATTATAACATTGTTTGTTTCTGGAATAGTATTTACTATTTACTAATAGATCAACTGTACGCCCTTGATAATTGGTTAGGTTAAGTCGTGATATTTTCGTTAGTTTTAACGAAAATATTCTGTCAAAATTGGTGGGGGGGGGGAGATAACCTACAAGTACCGTGAAATTTTACAATAGAAATTTTTGTACGGAATAAAAAAAAATTTTTTGTTTGTACAGCAATTAAGCCCTCTAGGACAAAAGCCCCCTGGATAAATTGCTGGGTAGGGCAAGTCAGGTGTCACATCTAATCTGAAAAGATCAGAAGATATTTAGGTGAAATAACCAATATTAACCCGTTATGTTAATTGAATGCCCAGTTAGGTCAACTGAATGCCCGGTTAGGTCAACTGTACGCCCTTGATGATTGGTTAGGTTAAGTTGTGATATTTTCGTTAGTTTAAACGAAAATGACGAGAGCCAAAATACATAAACTATAAACATAAACTGTAAATAATAAAGAATAAAAATAATGATTAAAAAAATTCTTATTATTATTTTTCCTTGGGGACTTTTGTCCTACACTCGAATCCTGCATACATACAGTATTTCGATCGAAAGGATTCCTCTGTACATTTTGTTCAGGACAATTCCACGTTTCGCTCGAATTATAAATGTACTTACATTATGCAGCTGTATATATTGATGAGTTCCATAAGAGGAGGAGAAACGGGGTGCCATTACTGGCTGATGCTGATGACGTCAAGACCTTGGGGCCCGATTCTCTTGCTCGAAGTTGCGATGATAGTGGCTAAGAGGTTTTTAAAGATATTATTAAATTCACATTTGGAAACTAAACAGAGAACGATGTTACCAACTTTACAACGCACTTTACAGTTCGGCAGCAGAGAACCCGAATACTTTAGTTTACGAATCACGTATCATGATTCACTCCACAAATAAACCTTACTATCCCCGATTGACACTAGGCAATTCTAGACAAAACGGAAACGACCCAATAGTTTGCGAAACTACCTCTTGTGCGAACAGTTTTTCAACATTTTTTAGTTTATCTTAAAACTGCAGTACAGAGAACGTATACTCACTGTTTCTGAAATTCAGTGAAACATAGTGTGGACGCTCACACCAAAAAAACTGTTTCAGTTTCATTGTTTTAGTTTTCATTTAAAGAAGCCTAGTGTGAACCGGGTACTAATGTAGGTGATTGAAACCTAATATCCGACTCACATATATTCTTTAAATGAAAACTAAAACAGTGGACCTGAAACAAGTTTTTGGTACGTTTTCTGTTAGTGCAATTTTAAGGTGAACTAAAAATTGTTAAACAACCTTTATAAGAAAGGTGCAACTGATATTTCATTTTAATTTACAAATTACTAATTTTTTTATACTTAAAAAAACTACAGACAATTTAATAACTCCAACTTCCTTTTTAAACTAAGTAGGCTAAATGATTCTAATTAAAATAAGTTAACATTCAAAGAAAATTATGCTTAGGCCTTAAAAGGGCTTATTTGTAATGAGTAAGGTATCATACAAATTTAACCAGGAAATTAAATAGGTTTAAATGTTAGTTTAATAAATTAACAAATAGGTATAGGACAAATAGGTCTATTGTAAAAATAAAAATAATTTATACCTAAGCTACTGTATATACAGAAACTAGGCCTACTATGAAAACCTTGGAAGAGTATTTATTACCCTTAAGTTAGTCTAAATAAAGGGTGAGCCAGAGAAATGGGACCCAAAAGAAACCCCTGTAACTCTTAAAGTATAAGTCCTTTTATAAAATCATACGCATCATTCGAAAGAGGATAGTTACAAGTTTGTACGGGATTGTATAGGTTTTGACAATACAAGACAAGATAAGATACAAAACAAAATAAAAGTGTTAGTTAAAACTAACCCTTCAAGATGACTGCGTTTCATAACTGAGCAATATTATGAGCATGGAAGAAGTGTAGTTTCAGCTCAAAGATCTTTCAAGACAAATTTTCAGATGTCAAAATCACCTTCTAAGAAAGTAATCCGTCGGTGTGTCAGAAATTTTTCCCTAACTGGCAGCATTGGAAAAAGAAAACCAACTGGAAGAGTGCGCACAGCAAGGATAGACGAGATCATTAACAGAACTCATGAAATTGTACAGGATAATCCTAACATAAGCATCAGACGTGCTTCTCAGCTGTTAGGAGTTGGATATGGAACAACAACACACCGTATATTCAAGCAAAATTTAATGCTCTTTCCATATAAAATTCAAACAGTGCAACAACTAAACGATGGAGATTTCGCACGAAGACGACAATTCTGTCAATGGATCCAACAGAAGGTAAATGACACCACCAATTTTCTAGCAACTTTGATTATGTCAGACGAAGCCCATTTTCACTTGAATGGAACTGTAAACAAACAAAATTGTCGTTTCTGGGCAACAGAAAATCCATTGAATATTACCGAAGTCCCGTTGCATAGTCACGTGTAACTGTTTGGTGTGGTCTTACTGCATCTCAGATCATAGAGCCGTACTTTTTCGAGGATTCCACCGGAAACACGGTCACTGTAAATGGTGATCGCTACGAAAAAATGTTGACCGATTTCCTTATTCCTAAATTAAGAGATCTTTGTCTAGAAAACCACTGGTTCCAACAAGACGGAGCTACCTGCCATATGAGGAACTGCATGGCAGTTTTGCGTCAAACGTTTCCAGGCGAGTTAATCTCAAGATTTGGAGACGTTGAATGGCCCGCAAGGTCTCCGGATTTTTCTCCCTTAGATTATTATCTCTGGGGATATTTAAAGAGTAGGGTCTACAGAAATAACCCAACGACCTTGCAAGAATTGAAGGCCGCCATCACAAATGAGATACAGGCCATACCACCGCACACTCTTGCAAAAGTGATGCAGAACTTACAAGCGAGAACACTGGAATGCTTGGCAACTAATGGAGCACATTTGAAAGGAGTCATTTTAAAAAAATAAATATTTCATAATAAACTTGTAACTCTACTCTTTCGAATGATATATATTTTTTATGAAAGGAATTAAATATTAAGAATATTTGGCTTTTTTTTATGGGTCCCATTTATCTGGATCACCCAGCCTACTAATGCAAAAAAACCTTGGTTTAATTTTACTTGTTCTAATGCTATCCGCAATGGAAAGGAGTTTTCTGAAGGTACTGTCGCCATCAAACTCCTGACTCTCACTCGGCTTATTTTTTATTTTAGTTTTTATATTTTATATAGTTATGGTAAAACTTTACTATCCAGACAGTGTTCAGACACAGAGTTCATAGGGACTTAATTACTAACTTAACCAACCTATCCTAGCTTAACCTAATCTAACCCTTATCAACCTAACTTAATTTAACATATCACGAGTCTTTTCCAAATGGACGACCCCACGGGATTTAGCTGAAATTTTTATTATACATATATCTTAATGTCCTGACAACAGAAATAATATTTCTTTCATGGAGAAATGTGCAGAAGGTAAAGTAAAATGAAAAAAATAGAGAACTACTTTGCCGCGCGCATAACGGTTTCCATGCTAAAAGACAAAAAATAAAATAAGAAATCTTTTAACAAATATTTAACAAAGCAATTGTTTTACTGAATAAATAATAGTAATTTATTTAGGAAATATTTTTTAACATTACTTGTTTTTTATTGTCCAGTTTTAATCAAGGATTTCAAAAATAACATTCATATTTTAGAGAAACAAATAGTGAGGCAGTTATACATTTTAGTTTAGAGAATATCATATACGCTTTAAGATTCCAAAATCCCTGAAAGTTTTAGGTCAACTGTACGCTCATGACGATTGGTTAGGTTAAGTCGTGATATTTGCGTTTGTTTTGACAGTAAACAAACGAAAATATCATGACTTAACCCAACCAATCGTCAAGGGCGTACAGTTGACCTAACTGGGCATTCAGTTAACCTAACTATTTGGTAGAGTCTAGAATGTGACAGTCCCGTAGACATGACTCGTTTTTTTCCGCCGGCCGTCAAACCAAAAAACCAATATATATGGGGCTCCAATAAACCTTAGCCCCCCCCCCCCCGCCCATGGCCTAAACCACTAGAGGTACAGTAAAACTAAACATACCTTAAAAGAGAATTTAATCCTGCATTTAATGAGAAACAATTAAAACTTGGTGTTCCCGCCATTGGCTTCCAAGACAGCCTGAATTCGCTTTGGGTAGCTTGCCAAAAGTGACTGAATAGATCTTGATCGTTACGCAAATTTGCTAAAACAGTTTCAATGTGTTGCGTCATTGTATCCTTCGAAAATCGATTTGCTGCAGGTTCTTGAAACAAGAGACATTCAACCTTGTCCTTTATAACTGACCCAATGTGTTCACAGACGTTCAGGTCAGGAGAATTTCCTGGCCATTCTTCATTTCCAAAGAAATCGATCTCATGGTTCCGCAACTGTTGAGTGGCTAATGCCTTAAAGCAGGGGGCCTTATCGTGCAGAAGTGTGACCTGATTGACATCCATAACATTGTTTGGGTTTCTTAGAAAAGGAATGACATGCTGGATGGAATAATATCACAAAAATACCGTCCATCCCAACTCTGACCATTTGGCTTCAGCACCCACATGAGCTTCTTTGCAGTGAACAAAACAAACACACCAACAAAGTCTGGACTTTTTAATAATTCGCGATAATGTTCATTGTCATCGATTTCATCTGGTGTTGTGGCCCACACTCGATCATTTTGGTAGTTAGCCGACGTGTTACGTAAACAAAAAATTCATCGGAGACAGCTAAATGCATGAAATCATCCACATCCCAATCTTCAAGATAATGGGCAAACCACATTCTGTCATCGATGTTAAGTTGAGTTTTTCTTGGCTTTGGAAGTTCATGCCAAGGCTTTAAACCTTGCCTATGACGGTACAGTCGAATGATCTCACTACTAACGATCTTTCCTCTCAACACTTCGATCTCTCTAGAAAGTTTAGCACAGCTGTTTTTCCGCTTACGCGTACCGCTTTCAATGATGTCCTTTGTTTCCTGAGAGAGTGGCAAATTTGGGCGCCCAGATTTGGTTGTATCCATTTCACATTCATCCAAAGTTTTATTCCAATTTCTTTTGACGAAGTCCTCACTTCTTCGCAACTTTTTGGCAACCCATGAACGTGTTATAAAGGTGGCTCCAGCATCACGAGCTTCCCGAAATGTTATTGCTCGTATGCGATCTATCACACGTTGCCTCTCCGAATCACCAATTAATTGAGAAGCCATTATATTATCACTTTATCAGCCAGAGTAATTTTAATACCTGCAATAAATAAAGAATTTTATATATTTTTATAATCACTAAAAACTATTTCGATATAAGTAAACATGTAAGCTGCAAATGGGGGGCGCAAAGGTTTTTTGGAACCCCTTACAGTTTAAAAATATATATTTTAAATTTGTTAAATTGCATATACCTACCTCACTATTTGTTTCTCTAAAACATGAATGTTATTTTTGAAATCGTCGATTAAAAATGGACAATAAAAAACAAGTAATGTTAAAAAATATTACAGGCCGTCAAACCGAAAAGATCCATATTTTCTAGTTTTAACGAAAATATCACGACTTAACCTAACCAATCGTCAAGGGCGTACAGTTGACCTAACCGGGTATTCAATTAACCTAACCGGGCATTCAGTTGACCTAACCGCCTTGATCAAACCAAGGCTACTGAACGTGGCTTGCCTTCTTTCGTTTTCAAATCAATCAGAAAACGTTCAGTCATAAGGTTCAAATTCCCTTGGTTTGTTTTTGTTGTTTTTCAAATCTATCAGAAACGTGGTTTTTTAAGGTTCAGAGTTCCTTCACACACTACCTGACCTCGAAAAGGGTCACCTACCGTGGGAAAAAAAGGATTAAGTCAGCGACCAGATAAGTTCCATTTAATACTTTTTCTTTAACATTTCTTTCGTCGGTAGCTTAATTCTATATTAATTTAGTAATAAATTTGTGTTACAAGATCCTGTTTCTGCGTTTCAAGAACGCGGTGGACCTACGTTGTAATTTATTAATTTCCAAACGCTCGTTTTTTGTTTTTTCTTTTTGTTTTTTGTTATTCAACTAATTAAAAGCATGGCACCTGCGAAAAATGCTCTGTATGAATTGGTCCACAATTAACCCACCCCTTATATCTCCAGTCTAACTATAGAGTAGATCAAGTCTAGCCTAGAGGGGTCAGCCTAGAGATTCCGGAAATGGTCCAGAGCGGGCAGATAAATTGAGGTCCACAGTAGGATTCCTCACAAGATTAGGTTAGGGCAATCTACCTTCACCTTTGTTAAGCTATGAGTTGATGCTGGGTCTTAGGCCACAATGTAGGCCTAACTTGTCTGACCCAGCTTAATTTAATGTTATTAACTTACTGGTGTAAAAACTCAATTAGTCACTTACTTTTAGTTATTGGAGTCTCTCCCTTCTCCGGTTGTTTAATTGTCGAGAGCGTACTTTGCTGGTACGTCCTCTCGCCCCGTTCTTCGTTTTCCTTCTCCCTCTTTGTTCTCCTCTTCGCGGGGCTTCTTGCACCAGCGTTGTCTTGGTTTATTCCTCGGTTGGTTGAGCGGTAATGTATCTCCATTACCGAGCACGCTCCTCCCACACAGTATATAAATACTAGTGTGGAGAATAACTCTGGTGAGCAACCAATTGGTTTCTTCCACCCAGTTATTGACATAAAAGGAATTTAATAATTGTTAGATTAACTACCTACCTACTCAGTGAACCATTTTCGTTACCTCCCAACTACCCACTCATCAGTTTTCCATATACTGGGGGCCCCGGGAGATAAAAATTTTGGTGTCATTGTCACCAATTTTTGTCTGAGTGTAGACTAGCTAACTATTTAACTGTAAATGCCTGTTAATCTGATTAACAGTGCCTATCCTCACCTTCTCATGGAGAAGGTGTAGCATTTAATTAGAAGAGAAAATATACATCCATAGGATGAAACTGTCTATGGTCTTTACCATAAGAAAAGAAAAAATGAAAGTTAGAAGATAAAATTACAATTCCCCAGCATCTATTTTTTGTTGTAAAAATAGTCGCGCCTTTAATGCTGTTTGTCGCTGAGGTCTTGTGTCTGTCAATGTTGTAGTAGGATGCGTTACCACTCCTACTGTCAAAGGAATAGTTACTGGAAGTTCAGTGTCTCCAGTTATTACTGTCAGTGGAGAAGGTTCTCCAAAGTCCATTGTTTTGGGTCCAGACTCTAAAGGGTACAAAAGAGAAATGTCTCTTGTTGTGTCACCCGTTGAAGTCCTTAATTTGACCACTCTTGTTACCCCGTCTGCCCCTGGTCTGAGTTCTGAAACTCTAGCCAGAGGCCAGTATTGTCTTGGAGTACTGTCATGTATGAGAACAAGGTCCCCTACCTTAATTGTGTCAGACCAATCCTTCTTAGTCATTTGTTTATGTCTCTCCCTTAGACCCATCAAGTACTCAGTTTTCCACTGTTTAATGAAATGAGCTTTAACTCTAGTTAAATGTTGTAACTTAGTCTGGAGCTCATCATGTCGTTGAGTCCAGTTTGGGTCTTCTGAAGAGTCTATATTGTAGTCCGGCAGGAGACTAACTTGTTCTCCCCGAATCAAATGATTTGGAGTTAATGGTTCTGGGTCATTAATGTTGTCACTCACATAAGTGAGTGGTCTATTGTTAATGATGTTCTAATCTCAGCCAGGAGAGTGAGTAACCCAAATAAGTGTATCTGTTTTTTGCCAATTGCTTTCTTCAAGCAATTCTTTACTGTTTGTATATTCCTCTCCCAGATAGAACCATACCAAGGAGAGGCAACCGGAATATACTTCCACTTTATGTTTGTATTTTGTATATATAATTGTGTGATTTCATTGCTTAACAAGTCGTGGATGACTTGTTCACCAGCTTTGAAATATGTAGCATTGTCAGTCCAAACTGTCTTTGGTACTGAATGTCGTGCACAGAATCTCTTAAAGACAGCAACAAAAGATTCTGCTGTAAGGTCCTCCACAACATCCAAATAAACAGCTCGTGAGGCAGCACATGTAAACAGTACAATGTACATTTTTTGTTCAGTGTCACCCACCCCTACAGTCAATGCTCCTGTATAGTCAATGCCTACAGTCTCAAAGGGTCTGTTGAGAGTAACTCTCTCCTCTGGCAAAGCAGGAGGATTTGGTTTCCTATAGGGCCTAGCATGAATACGCCTACATGTGACACACTCACTCAGGACTGTTTTAACAGTGATCCTTCCCTTGGGTATCCAATAAGTTTTTCTTAATGTAGTTAGTGTCTGTGGTACCCCCATATGATATACATCATTGTGTGTTTTTCTGATGATTAATGTTGTCAAATAGCTAAATCTAGGTAAAAGGATTGGATTTTTGCTTTTGTATGACAGTTTTGATTTGTCTAATCTCCCTTTACACCTTAGAAAGCCTTCCTCATCTCTGAACAAGTTTAGATCCACAACTACTGATGGTACAGGTTCTTTTGTTTGTTTCCCATTAGTTAAGAATTCTAACTCTTTATTGTACTCTTTTTGTTGTGCTTGGCCTATCCAGTATTGGGTTGCAACTTCTGTATAATTATGATTGTTTTTATTTAGCTGTTTGTTAATTGTAGCTAAACAGTTGTGAGCAAACCTCAAACAGTAGGCTGTCACCCTGACAAGTTTGTTGAAATCAGAATACTTTTCATAATTAGTGATTGGTTCAACCTTTTCATTTGAAAAGATTAAATTTAATGTCAAGTTAACTTGTTCCACAGGCCATTGGTCTGTATTACAGAGCCACTTAGGTCCCATAAACCAAGTTTTGTTTGACTTCAACAACTTGTAGGATAAACCTCTGGTCAGAAAGTCTGCTGGATTCTGTTTAGTTGGAACATAGTGAAAGTTTACTTGTAGGCTTTCATTAGCGTCAGCTATTTCTTTTAGCCTATTTCTTACAAAGATATTCTTACTATTAATGCTATCATTCCGTATCCAGGCTAGACAAATCTGACTGTCAAGCCAGACGTGGATATGAATTAAAAACACATCATAGTAAGCATCCTTAAGCAATGAAATGGTTTTAATGGCTAATGTAGCAGCCAATAGTTCCAATTGAGGTATGGTTCGGGTAGGTTTGAGAGGTGCAACTTTCCCTTTTGCATAAATTAGATGACTTTCTGTAGGGCTCACAAGATACGCACAGCACCCATAAGCTTGTGTGCTTGCATCAGCAAACACATGAAGTCTCTGGGGCTTATCCCTAAACCCACAGCACCTTTGAATTTTAATGTTCTGCACTTTTGTTAAATCAGTAGCTAACTTCTTCCAAGATTTTTGATTTTCATTTGTTATTGGATCATCCCATCCAACATTTGTCCTCCAAATTTCTTGGAGGAGAATCTTTGATTTTATTGTTGAAGGCAGGAATAGACCCATAGGATCAAAAATTTTGGAAGCCTCTGATAATATTTGTCTTTTAGTATTTGCTTCCTCATCAAGTTTAAAACCTTTAGTACAGATTGAATCATGACTGTTAGAAGTTGCATCCAAATACCAGTTCATACCTAAAGTTTTAACTCTGTCTAATGGCTCAGTAAGACCATTATTATCCTTTAAAATCTTTTGTTTAAATCCTCATCATTTGAAATCCACTCTCTAAGTTCAAAGTTACCTTGTTGCATAATGTTTTGAGAGTTGTTCATAGACTTCAGATAATTCAGATTTTGTTTTGTCGTTGAGCCTATTAGATTGTCTACGTAAAAATGTTCCTTAGGAAGTTCAATGTTAAAGAGTTATTAAACTGGTTTAAATGATGTCTAATTGTCAATGCTAATAGGCTAGGTGAGCAATTGGCTCCAAAAACACAACATTAAATCTATAGGTTATGAACCCTTTATTCAAATCAAATGGATCCTTGAACCATAAGAACCTAAGTTGGTTCTTATCATATTCATTTTTAAGATTTATTCTCAAAAATGCCTTTGAAATGTCACTTTGTACGGCATATTTGTCTAACTGAACCTCAGTAAGATCTTCACAAGGTCAGAAATGAGATTAGGACCCTCAATCAAGCAATCATTCAAACTGTGTTTATCACTGTCTTTGAGGCTAACAGTTATATACTACTCTGAGTTTTGTTGTTGGGGCTTTGTCGATAAACCCCCCGTGGGTTAAATAATGACAACCATCTTTTTTAAAAGGGTTATTTGTTACTTCTTCAATGAAGCCTTTCTGTAGCTGTTCTTTGAAGACATTATTATATATTTTTACATTATCATCTTGTTTGAGTTTTTTCATTACTTTATATAAATGTCCTTTAGCTACTTTGAGATTGTCTCTTAAAGTTGGACAATTATTTTCCAAGGTAACTCAATAAAATAACTATTGTCTTTGCACTGAATGGTGTCTTCAAATCTTTCTACCATTAACTGATCTTCTGAAGTTTGATTTGTGTCATGTATACCCACAGATTCTAGCAACCATAAAGTTTGAATTGCCTCATCCAAAGTTTCATTTGATAATGATGATTAAAGTTCTCAGTTGAGATAATATTATTCAAAGTGTTGCTATTCTTACAGGTGTTTGTAGGACTGAGTTGAGGCACATAGTATTTGTTGGTCATGAACTGTTTTGGTTAGGTCTAGGTTGTATTCTGAGAGGTCACCCAAAGGGGCTATCCCTGATGGAGTCTGAATAGCTATACCATTACCTATCTCTACTATGCCCTTATGATTAATATATATAATCTGCCCCTATTAGCATTTCAATGTTAGCTACTGTGTTGTTAGTGATATGTCTATCAGCTATTTTGTAGTTTTTCCCAAATGATTTATGGTTTGTTCTAGTTTGGGTATAACCAGTTTGTTTTTGTCCTACTTTAGAAATAATAACTGCTTCAATTTTCTTGAATTTACTTTCTAAATGTAGTTCCAGGTCAATTGTCTTATAGCTATTTTGTCCGAGTTATCCTTAACAAAGGATGCAATATTGAGGTTTTGTTCATTCGGGTTTGGTGTCAAACCCAATTTATTAACTACATTTTTTGAAACAAATGTTTGTTGAGAACAACAGTCTATAAGACATCTCACTGGAGTGGTACTACCCTCACTATTCACTAAGTCCAAAGTAATAGTTGGTAAAAGAATCTCAGTGTTTCTTGTTACATTGTTTGAACAAGCAGAATGTCCCATGAAAGTGGCATTTTCTTGATTACCTTTGTTTGGGGGAGGTATCTTTTGAGTTTGAGTATTATTGTTTGGACACTTTGGTGAATCACACATTGATGAGACATGTCGTAAACTTTTACAAAACTTACACTTGAATCTTAACGTAGATTTACAGTCTTCTTATAATGTCCCTGGCCAGTACACTTTTTACACAGGTTCAACTGTTCACATCTTTAGCCCTTTGGTTAAGATGAATATTTGTCACACCCAGTACTACTGTGTTCATTACTTGCACAAAATTTGCAATGTGGTGTGTAAGTTGAGGCAGCAGTTACATTAAAGTTCTGTAATGTAGGTGTTCGTGTATTATAGTTGGTCACATTTGATTCTCCAGTATCAAGTTTTTGTCTGTTTGGCTGTAGCTAGTTGGTCTCTGGGAACAGTCTTTGGTTTATCCATAGTCTGGGTCTTATGTGTTGGAAAATCTCTCAATTTGTAATTAATTAGGATATTGGGGAAGTGTTTTCTTATTTGTTCTAAATTAGGATAATTTTCTCCCGTCTTTAGAATTAAAAATATCTTTAACCCTCGAAGGAAGGCACCTAAGTACTATGCTTTGTATAGAGCCAAGATGAAGTTTTAATATCTATCTCATTGCTAACCAGTTGTCCTATAATAGCTTCTAATTTTGTAAAAAATTTCCATATCACTATGGTTATCTTTTATGGGTGCAATTCAAATTTGTTGAGATAATTCATATACAATCAAATCTTTATTAATGTAATTACGTTTTAAAAGATCAATAGCTACTTCATATGAATCCCCTACGGCTGGTAAATAGGCCTATTAGGTTATAGGCTGGGCCTTTAAGGGAACTAGTTAAGTAACTAAACTTTTCAACAGTTTGAAATATAAGGTTTATTACCTATTAAATTCTCAATTTGTCAATGAAAGATGGGAATTGTACCGTGTCCCCTTCAAATGTTGGTACTAGCAAAATGGGTAACTGAGCCCTCAATTCTTGTGACTCAGGATTTAGCATGCCACTTAAATTTTTGTTGAAGGTTAGCCCTACTTTGATTAAAATCAGAATTAGGTGTTTTTGGTGTTAAGTCAGTCAAACGAGACCGTAGTCTCCTTATTTGCTGTTCAATTGAGCTTACCTGATCATCATCATCAGCGTAAAGGTCTATCAATTGTTCTTCAGCCATTTCGGATTCACTAACTCTGAAATACTCTCATTAATGGCTATTATCCTTCTTTTTAATTTCCAATTTAATAATTACACTCTCTAAATTTTCCTTACCTGGTTGTGTAATATTGTTAAAAGTGTTCACAGCCTTTGTAACAGCTCCCAACTTTGCCCCCCTTTTCTTTTTTAACTTTTTCAATTCCGCACTGTCCATGTCTAAGTCAAAATTGTTTAACTGGGGATCGTAATGAAATAGAGGACAAGAAGAAATTACCAGAGAAGAGAGAGCACAGACAAAACAGTCGAGTTTAAATTTGGTTTAATCCCCCCCAAGTACTTATGTCACTCAGGTCTATGCTTATAAGAGAATGAGACTCCTTAAATGTAAATGTTTCCTAGTTAGGCCCTAGGTTGTAGACCTAATTAGGCTTGATTAGCTTAGGCTTAGGCTTAGGCTAGACCATTTAGCCTAATTCTGCAATTTTTGTTAAGTAAGGTTAAGGTTTGTAAATTCCCCACACACGGACCACCAATGCGAAAAATGCTCTGTATGATTGGTCCACAATTAACCCACCCCTTATATCTCCAGTCTAACTATAGAGTAGATCAAGTCTAGCCTAGAGGGGTCAGCCTAGAGATTCCGGAAATGGTCCAGAGCGGGCAGATAAATTGAGGTCCACAGTAGGATTCCTCACAAGATTAGGTTAGGGCAATCTACCTTCACCTTTGTTAAGCTATGAGTTGATGCTGGGTCTTAGGCCACAATGTAGGCCTAACTTGTCTGACCCAGCTTAATTTAATGTTATTAACTTACTGGTGTAAAAACTCAATTAGTCACTTACTTTTAGTTATTGGAGTCTCTCCCTCTCCGGTTGTTTAATTGTCGAGAGCGTACTTTGCTGGTACGTCCTCTCGCCCCGTTCTTCGTTTTCCTTCTCCCTCTTTGTTCTCCTCTTCGCGGGGCTTCTTGCACCAGCGTTGTCTTGGTTTATTCCTCGGTTGGTGAGCGGTAATGTATCTCCATTACCGAGCACGCTCCTCCCACACAGTATATAAATACTAGTGTGGAGAATAACTCTGGTGAGCAACCAATTGGTTTCTTCCACCCAGTTATTGACATAAAAGGAATTTAATAATTGTTAGATTAACTACCTACCTACTCAGTGAACCATTTTCGTTACCTCCCAACTACCCACTCATCAGTTTTCCATAGCACCCCCGTCAAGTACTTGCAGTCGCTGTGAAGGGAAATTTGCTGCTTACGCGTTTACAATGGCTAATAATAATGATCAGTTAGTTTGCAGGTGGTGCTCAAGCATGGAAGTGCTGAGGAACGAATTAGACCGTGAGAGGCAGGCCAGGGTGAGACTTGAAGAAAGCGTGATGCTCCTGACGGCAAAATTAGAATCCCTTGAGACTCCAGTTACGACCCCTTAATAACAAGCAATAAGTTTTCTGTTTTAGGGTTCGAAGATACTGATGAACCGGAAATACGACTCGTTGGTGATTCCATTGTTCGAGGGCAGCTCGAGGAATTCTGTGGGAGAAACCCTCGTCGTAGGCGCCGTTACTGCTACCCTGGTGCAAGGGTGGAGGATATAACTAATAATGTTGACCATTTTACAGACAGTACCGCCGAGGACACAACGTATGTTATTCATGTCGGTACTAATAACGTTTTAAATTCTAGATCGGAAGAACTGCTGGCTAGGTACAGGGACTTATTAGAGCGATTAAAGGAGAAAACTAATAAGATTGTTTTAACAGGTATACTTCCTCGAATTATCCAACGAAGCGATTTCTACAGCAAGGCGACCTATATTAACAATAACCTAAAGTCTCTTTGCCAACAGGAAGGAGTGCATTTTGCTAATTTTTGGAACAGTTTCTACGGCAGGAGGGACTTGTTCCTCGAAGATGGACTTCATCTTAATGAAGTTGGAGCTGCGCGTTTAGGAAGACTATTTCATAATACTGTCTCTTCTTTTCAGGCTGCCGTAACCGAAACGGTCCCAGCGTAAATTCCACAAATTTCCCCCGCGCTCGCGAAGGTGTCGCAATTACAAACAATTTGAAGGTTCTATCCTTAAATGCTCGTAGCCTACGAAATAAAATAAACGAATTTTTTTCTTTAATTGCTTGTAAAGACTATGATTTAATTGCGATAAATGAATCGTGGCTTAGCACTGAAACACGTGACTTTGTAGGGGAGTATCAAATTAAAGGTTATAGACTTTTTGTTAAAAACAGAATAGGTAGGCGAGGAGGCGGTGTTATGTTGTATATCAAAGATAATATTGCGAACGTTATAGAAGTAAAGCACTCAATTCCAGAACCGATAGATTCGACTATAGCAGAACTTAAATTGAACGATTTCAAACTTCTTGTTGCGGTTATATATAGGCCCCCAAATCAAACAGCTGCGGACGAAGCGTTATATCGTGAACTAAAGAGAATAATCGGTAGTGAGCAGGCTTTAGTTATGGGTGACTTTAATTGCGCCAACGTGAATTACGATACAATGCAGGGAGACGCGGAAGGTAATCGTTTAGTTAATTTTCTCGAGGATAGCTTTTTATTCAAAAGGTTGGGGAACCTACGAGGTTGGACAGTATTTTAGATTTAGTAATAACTACGGATGATAGGCTAATTACTGATCTTCAAGTAATAGAACCGTTGAGCAATAGCGATCACAATATGGTAGAGTTTGTCCTCTCAGTAAGTCACTCGAAACCAACTAACTCGACTAAAATTCCTAACTTCCAGCACGCAGACTTTAGTAAATTTCGAAATAAATTTTCACACGTCAATTGGGAAAACGTAATGGGGAACTCCAACGCAAAACTAATGTGGGAATCGTTCGTAACGGTATTTAGGACTATAAATGAGGAATGTGTACCGTACAAAATTAAGCGTGCGAAAGTAAACAACAAGCCCTTGTGGTTTACTTCTAGAGTAGGAGACATTATAAAGAGTAGAGATAGGGCTTATAGGCTATATAAGTGCGATAAAGATAATCTGTTGTTACGAAACAACTACATATCTCTAAGGCGTGAAGCTAAAAGTGTAATAAAAAAGTCAAAACGCGAATTTGAAATCTCCATAGCTCGTGACGGTAAAGAAAACCCCAAGCGATTCTTTCAATACGTCAATAATAGAAATCCAGTAAAAAGTGTCTTAGGTCCATTAAAAAATGTAAATGGAGATCTAGTCTCTGAAAACAAGGAAATGGCTACCTTGCTAAACGAATTTTTTACGTCAGTTTTTACTATAGAAGATGTAACGAATATCCCTACGGTCATAGACATAATACCTTTTGATAATGGTAATATTTTGGATAATATTGTCGTTAGTGAAGGGGAAGTAATGCGCTATATTGATAAAATGAAAACGCGTAAATCACCGGGTCCGGATTCCATATATCCCATACAACTAAAAGAATTAAAAGATAGCATTGTTGTGCCGCTAACAAAGATTTTTAATGCGTCTATTTCTGAGGGGTGCGTACCAGATAATTTCAAGTTAGCAAACGTAACACCTATCTTTAAGAAAGGCGATAAAGGTGCGGCGGGAAATTATAGGCCAATCAGTTTAACGTCTGTTGTAGGTAAGCTACTGGAATCAATAATTAGGGATCGTATAGTCGAACACTTAGAATGCATAATCTGTTAGAAATACGCAGCACGGTTTTAGGCGAAACAAATCTTGCTTAACTAATCTTTTAGAATTTTTCCAAAGCGTGGTTGACGTTTACGATAGACATCGGGCGGTTGATGTAGTGTATTTAGATTTTCAAAAAGCGTTTGACACCGTGCCGCACAAAAGACTCATTGAAAAAACTAAGGCTCATGGAATCAGGGGTGTAGTAATAAATTGGCTAGAAGAGTGGTTGCGAGGCAGGAAACAGAGGGTGGTCGTTGATGGAGCGGAGTCGTGTTGGGCTAATGTAGCGAGTGGCGTTCCTCAGGGTTCTGTATTGGGCCCCTTGCTTTTTCTTATATATATTAACGATTTAGATGTCGGCCTAGTCAGTACAGTTTCAAAGTTTGCGGATGACACGAAGCTGGGTGGTAGGGCGATTAATGACGAAGATAGAGGTAAAATTCAGGAAGATCTGAATAAAATCGTTGATTGGTCAGTCACATGGCAAATGAGATTTAACGTGGATAAGTGCAAAATTTTGCATATAGGTTCGCGTAACGGTAATTTTGCGTATAGTATGTCAGGGAAAGATTTAACAAGCGTAGAGCAGGAAAAAGATTTAGGAGTTATAGTCACTGGTGATTTAAAAGTAGCGAAACAAAGTACAGCAGCGGTCAATAAGGCGAACAAAGTGTTAGGTTTTATAGCTCGAAATTTTGAGTACAAATCGCGCGATATTATAGTTCCTTTATAAATCATTAGTTAGACCCCATTTGGAGTACGCGGTCCAATTTTGGAATCCGTATGCGCAAAGATATAGACAAAATCGAAAGAGTTCAAAGACGAGCAACTAAGATGATTCCGTCGCTTAGGTCAAAGTCGTACGAGGATAGGCTTAAGGAGTTAAAATTGACTACACTCGAGACTAGGAGGTTAAGGGGTGATCTAATCCAGGTTTTCAAAATTATGAATGGGTTTGATAACGTAGATAGAGATAGCTTTTTCGAAATATCTCAATATAATAGGACTAGAAATAACGGGTGTAAGTTGACAAGTAGAAGGTTCGAGACAGCAGTTGCGAAAAACTTTTTTACGCATAGAATAGTAAATAGCTGGAATAGTTTGCCGGTAGAAGTAATTAGTAGCACGTCTATAAACATGTTTAAAAATCGATTAGACGCATATGTTGATAGAAAGGGTATAGTTTAAGGTAGTAAAATTAAGGCTTTGTGGGGATAGATCCCACAGCTCAACACAAGTGTTGTGGGATATAGGGAGGCAGCGTCTTGGGTTAGGGGATACTCTCTGTCCTTACACACCCCATTTAAAGAGATTCCTCTGCCGAGCGGTGCCCCCCATAGTACTGTGAGGTATTGAAAAACTCATGATCTTCACTTGCCCCACAAACACCTTTAAATGGGAGACCCAAATGGGTGCACACACATTTCTACATTACTGTACAGTCTTTACAGCCACACCTACACTTTTCTCGTAAGTGTATATATTGTAATGTATATGATTGTAAATTTTGACTTGGTCCGCAATCGATATGGACCGTGACTTGATGGATACCGTAATGAAATTGACTGGATTCTTTGGATCCGATATATTTGCATGTCCTTTATAAATAGATATAGAGTGTAACATATTTGTGGATAGTAGTCTATCGACAGTACTTTTATAGACCAGTTTTTGACGATGATTCCAAATATGATAGTCATTTCTTGTGAAATGCTGTTTTTGAGTTATGTCTGAAGGAGATCGCACGTTGATTCCCACCTCCAGAGTAATTGTAAGTACAATTTAACACTCGTTTCGGTTGGGTTAGGTAAGGGTTTCTTTTTTTACATGTTAAACCCAATATTTTCCCTCTTCTGCAAAGCCCTGCCCACTTTTGTTGGGGGTTCAGTATTCTAGGGGGAAGAAGGGGTAACTCCAGGAAAAACACATTTGCACAAGAAATGAATATCACCATTGAAAAGAGGAGAAAAAAACCGATTTAGAAAAATGGATTTGTGTCTGAACCCAGGAGCGGTCCTTTTCTGTATAATTACCCAAAAGAACAGTATACCTATAACTGTATAGGCTAATAATTAAAAAAACATGGCCTAGTTAAGAGAAAACTTAAAAATTTAAAATGGGCCATAGGGAAAAGACAACTTGAGGAAACTTTCAAAATTCTGGCCCGAGCCTAAATAACCTAGCAATAATTGGGCATACAACCATGTGATTTAATTGTCTGAATGAATGAGAAGGTTGAAAAAGTTTGTAGTTATTCATAATTAATACCCAAATGAAAGAGAAATTACTAAAATAACCAGTGTACATTTTATCAAACAGCGCCTAGGGTGCTACTGTAGTATGCGGTCTACCTACGATTGGTTAGGTTTAATCATGATATTTTCGTTAAAACTAACGAAAATATCATGACTAAACCTAACCAATCGTCAAGGGCGATTGACAATGGGATGTAAACAAACAATTAGTAAACAAGATAAGAAGCTATAATTAAAAGGTAAACCGCCGAATCGTAGGTAGACCGCATACTACAGTAGCACCGCGCCTAGGCTACATAGTTTCCTTTTTAGTTTCCAAAGCAGTTAATATTAAGGTTGGGAGTATTTCTTGGGGAGACAGTTTTGGAAACAATTCGTTTAACGGTTTCAGACTTCAGTTATCTAACTGTCTACACTAGAGGCAGTTTCAGCAAACTATCAGGTAGTTTCCATTTTCTTTTCTCTCTAAAATTACCTGGTGCGAATCAAATCTTATAACAGATTCGTGGTAGCATGGCCATAATATTATCACACTGTCATTTTCACTCATAAATTAATTACACTACAATAAGATCTAACGAGTATATACTGTATACTTAACGAATTCACGGATAAAAAACACGACAAAGTTTATAATTTCACAGATTATAGTAAAACAATTATTTTAAATTATATAAAACTTATGGGACTGGACTGGAGAACTGCGCTGCAAAGATGCGCAGTTGCCCAAATTGATGCGCACTGAACAATGGCGCAGCCAGTCATCAGTCAGTACGTCAGTAAGTTTAGAAAGTAAACAGCCGTCAAAATTTTGAGCTTCGCTTCCGAAGCTAGAAAGTAAAAATTTGTGAAGTTGTATTTAAAATGTAAGTGCATCGTGAGTTTAAAGAAAATGCTATGGTCTTTCAGGATGAAAATTTTCTGTTCGAAATCTTTTGTGTGAACTTATTTAAATGTTATAATTAATGCGACCGTGGCGTGATTAGATTGTTGGAAAGCAATTATTTTACACTGATCAATTTCCCCTTACGTTATTTTGGTAATGATTTCAACCTTTAGTTTACTGTTAAAACAGTAGTAGTTTTGAGTGAAATAAATTTTAATGAATACTCGTATTCATTAAAATAGTTCCAAACATATCACAGAAATTAATAAAATGTATGACGCTGACTCGATGGATCCAGAGCCCCCTTACCTTGAACTCAACTACAAAGGTTCGAAGAAAGCGTTTGAAGCCCTGATCCCAGTGCTGAATTCTGCAGCAGAAAAATATGGAGCGTGTATCAGTATCTACGAATAAGGCGTAGACTAGAAGCAGCAGTTATTAAACAAGTAAACCTCCTTTACACTGAAAGCATTTCCAACCAAAGAATCCCAAACTCTTCCTTCATGCGAAGAGATACTCTCAGATTCGGAATGCCTTTAAACTACATTAGCAGAAAACATTGAAACAGCGATACAAAATATTATTAAAAATTTTAATACTGGAGGGAATGCGTGTTAGGCCTAAACTATTTCAGAGCAATATTTTTATAATAATTATAGCTTTGATAATAGCAGTTTTGGATATCATAGACCATATACTATCCCATCAGAGGAGTTCCAGGTCAACTATAATTCTATAAATGGGGAATCTTAGAGCGATAACATGACGCTAGTTGACCCAATGTAGGAATGGCCCGTTTGCAAACCTCCAACACAAATTGCATAACCATTATCATTTCCTTAACTGAATCCTGATTCTTCAAGTACGTACGATGATCAAAGATATTCTAAGGATGACCTTCAAGGACAGAATTGGGACGTAAATTAATATGATAATTTACCCTTCGGTCATGAACATAAATAAAGTAAAAAGTAATCACTGCCATTTAGTCCATCTCTCCACTGAAAATTTAAATGTTTTGCATATGTACTGACACGCTCTAGATTTGAATAAAAATATCAGTCACTTTGTAGCATTCACAGAGAAACAAACAGTACCTAAAGCTTGAACATTATATATATATATATATATATATAATTACCTGCAATACTTAGCAATTTTATTCCAAAGAGTGCAACAATAAGAAAAGCAACAATAATAATTGTTTATTTTAAATGTTCAAAGTGTCTTCCTTCAACGTGAACACATTGTTCACAACGTTCGACCTACTGATCGACAGACATATAAATAAAAGTTTATTATGTAATTTTAGAACACCCTACAATATATACTGGGTGATCTAGATAAATGGGACCCATAAAAAAAAGCCAAATATTCTTAATATTTAATTCCTTTCATAAAAACTATATATCATTCGAAAGAGTAGAGTTACAAGTTTATTATGAAATATTTATTTTTAAAAAATGACTCCTTTCAAATGTGCTCCATTAGTTGCCAAGCATTCCAGTGTTCTCGCTTGTAAGTTCTGCATCACTTTTGCAAGAGTGTGCGGTGGTATGGCCTGTATCTCATTTGTGATGGCGGCCTTCAATTCTTGCAAGGTCGTTGGGTTATTTTTGTAGACCCTACTCTTTAAATATCCCCAGAGATAATAATCTAAGGGAGAAAAATCCGGAGACCTTGCGGGCCATTCAACGTCTCCAAATCTTGAGATTAACTCGCCTGGAAACGTTTGACGCAAAACTGCCGTGCAGTTCCTCGTGGTATGGCAGGTAGCTCCGTCTTGTTGGAACCAGTGGTTTTCTAGACAAAGATCTCTTAATTTAGGAATAAGGAAATCGATCAACATTTTTTCGTAGCGATCACCATTTACAGTGACCGTGTTTCCGGTGGAATCCTCGAAAAAGTACGGCCCTATGATCTGAGATGCAGTAAGACCACACCAAACAGTTACACGCTGACTATGCAACGGGACTTCGGTAATATTCAATGGATTTTCTGTTGCCCAGAAACGACAATTTTGTTTGTTTACAGTTCCATTCAAGTGAAAATGGGCTTCGTCTGACATAATCAAAGTTGCTAGAAAATTGATGGTGTCATTTACCTTCTGTTGGATCCATTGACAGAATTGTCGTCTGCGTGGGAAATCTCCATCGTTTAGTTGTTGCACTGTTTGAATTTTATATGGAAAGAGCATCAAATTTTGCTTGAATATACGGTGTTGTTCCATATCCAACTCCTAACAGCTGAGAAGCACGTCTGATGCTTATGTTAGGATTATCCTGTACAATTTCATGAGTTCTGTTAATGATCTCGTCTATCCTTGCTGTACGCACTCTTCCAGTTGGTTTTCTTTTTCCAATGCTGCCAGTTAGGGAAAAATTTCTGGCACACCAACGGATTACTTTCTTAGAAGGTGATTTTGACATCTGAAAATTTGTCTTGAAAGATCTTTGAGCTGAAACTACACTTCTTCCATGCTCATAATATTGCTCAGTTATGAAACGCAGCTGTTCCACAGTCCATGCAGTCATCTTGAAGGGTTAGTTTTAACTAACACTTTTATTTTGTTTTGTATCTTATCTTGTCTTGTATTGTCAAAACCTATACAATCCTGTACAAACTTGTAACTATCCTCTTTCGAATGATGAGTATGATTTTATAAAAGGACTTATACTTTAAGAGTTACAGGGGTTTCTTTTGGGTCCCATTTCTCTGGATCACCCTATATATATATATATATATATATATATATTATATTATATATATATATATATATATATATATATTCCTGATAAATTTTTTGTAGAAAAATATTATCATACAAAATACAGGGTGATTCAAAAGTCAGGTTACATAGGGCTTTTCTGCTTTGCAGGTAAATGAGTTATGGGATGTTATCGAAGGAGGAGCGCATTGATGTGATATTCCTAGCTGGCTGCATAAGTGCATTGCCGTTAACGGTGACCATATCGAACATGTGATGTGACTATTCCCCTGTATCATTACATATACAGTATTTCCCTATGTAACCTGTCTTTTGAATCACCCTGTAGTTTCATTTCACCGTTGTTGAACCTTTGATTTACACAAAACACGTGTCAAAGTCAATAACAAATGATGTCAGTAAACGCCATTTGAATGTATATTGTCATTATTACATAAAACATACAATATGAAATTACTAGCATTACTGTCAACATTTGTGAGAAGTGTGCCAGCTAACTGTAAAGCAAAGAAATGGCTGATGAAAAAGCAAGGAAAAGAAAGGTTTGGTTATGTTTCTCAATTAATTTGATAAACTAAATATTAATAAATTCGTTTTACTTATTTTGATTAGATATTTGCGTGAACTAAAATAAAATGTAGCATTTACGAGATCCTTTAGTTCAGGAGTGGCCGCCAACCCGCGGCACGCGGACGACGAAGAATTAACCCGCGAGTGATTGTAATGAACGGGCAAAATTTGGAAAAAGAATTTATTTTCTAATTTATGAACGCTAAAATATTCAAGTTGGCACATTCCACAATTTCAAGTCAAATAGTGACACGCCACAGAAAAAGGTTGGTCACCCACCACTGCTTTATGAAGTTCAACGGAGACAACAGATAAAACACTAAGATTTTATTTTCTAATAGTTCGCATACATTTTTAACATAATATCATAAGGCGAAATATCATAAACCGCCATTATTTTTTTTGTTATTCAAGATGGTAAATTAAGAAGAAGCAAAGAAATTTTTTTTAAATTTATATCAAGAGTGTGTATATATGACCACTGCAGCATGGCTGGCTACAAGGGCAGTAGAAGAGCGAAACCAATTCCCTCCTCCACCAAATCCCGCAAATGAGGCGGGATGCTACGGAAGGGGCAACAGGGTGGCGCAAAAGTCGCGCATCATAGGAATTTTCAGTGTTGACTATATATTATTTTTTTCTTTTAGGTAGGGGATGGCTGCGAAATTAACAATAGACGAGAGGGTGAGCTTGGTTTTAATGCATGGAATACCAGGTACAACAAATCGATGAATCGGTACAGAATTTAAATTCTGTACCGATTCATTTATTTGTTGTACCTGGTATTCCATACATTAAAACCAAGCTCACCCTCTCGTCTATTGTTAATTTTGCAGCCATCCCTACCTAAAAGAAAAAATATAATCAGCACTGAAAATTCTTATGATGCGCGACTTTTGCGCCACCCTATATATATATATATATATATATATATATATATATATATATATATGCACTAAAATCACAAAATAACACGTGACCTTATTAATAAGCAAACAACCACAAGGAAAAGGATGTATTTTGTATTTAGTATCTAAATACATTCGTAAATGTATTAGTATTTAGTATTTAAATACATTTCTCCCATGTATTTAGTATTAGTATTTAAATACATTCAATGTATTTATTGCCCAGCTCTGGGGATCGTATAGGCGAACAATTAGAATTGCATAACTTGGTTAGAAATACGACGGTTTTAGGCGAAACAAATCTTGCTTAACTAATCTTTTGGAATTTTTCCAAAGCGTGGTTACGTTTACGATAGTCATCGGGCGGTTGATGTAGTGTATCTAGACTTTCAAAAAGCGTTTGACACCGTACCGCACAAAAGATTGAAAAAACTAAGGCTCATGGAATCAGGGGTGTAGTAATAAATTGGATAGAAGTGGTTGCGAGGTAGGAAACAGGGTGGTCGTTGATGGAGCGGAGTCGTGTTGGGCTAATGTAGCGAGCGGCGTTCCTCAGGGTTCTGTATTGGATTTGGGCCCCTTGCTTTTTCTTATATATATTAACGATTTAGATGTCGGCCTAGTCAGTACAGTTTCAAAGTTTGCGGATGACACGAAGTTGGGTGGTAGGGCGATTAATGATGAAGATAGAAGTAAAATCCAGGAAGATCTGAATAAAATCGTTGATTGGTCAGTCACATGGCAAATGAGATTTAACGTTGATAAGTGCAAAATTTTACATATAGGTTCGCGTAACGGTAATTTTGCGTATAGTATGTCAGAGAAGGAGTTAGCAAGCGTAGAGCAGGAAAAAGATTTAGGTTGTTTGCTTATATATATATATATATATATATATATATAATTATATATATACCTTGTAATCTTGCAGTAGTTCTGTGCGTCGATCTTTCTTCACACGAAGGTCAAGCTGGTGGCTCCACCTCTAGCTTCGCCTGGTGGAGGAGCAAGTTGCTCTCTTGCGATCTCCATCGCACATATCCAGACACACCCGATTCATTTGGTACCGTCTTAAGCCAGACGTCTAGTCTTCTCTGAACCATTCCACTTTAACAATAGTGATGTTCCTGATCTTCGATATATATATATATACACATCTTGTAATCTTGCAGTAGTTCTGTGCGTCGATCGCTGGTGGCTCCACCTCTAGCTTCGCCTGGTGGAGGAGCAAGTTGCTCTCTTGCGATCTCCATCGCACATATCCAGACACACCCGATTCATTTGGTACCGTCTTAAGCCAGACGTCTAGTCTTCTCTGAACCATTCCACTTTAACGATAGTGATGTTCCTGATCTTCGATTGAATAGTCTTGGCCCCCTGATAACCGAGCTATGTTCCTTTTGAGTTGAGGCTTTCCCTTACCTGGCCTTTAGTTTGGGAACACGTCACATTCTACCTTTCCTATTTTCCAGTGTTGTTTGAGTGGTTACAGGGTTCAGCTTGCGGTTAGGTACCAGTTTTTCTATTACTTTCCACGTGTAGATTATGGTGTATCTCTATCTTCTTTCCAATGAATATAGATTTAATTTACGAAGTCTTTCCCAATTGTTATAATGATTCAGACCAACAAAGACCCTAGGATCCACTCATGGCTGGTCTACCTAACTGTGTTCGTAATTGTGCATTGTGCATGTCCTCCGTGGTGGCGGAGGGGACCTACAATTTTTCGTGGGTTCCGAACCACAAAGCCTTAATTTTACTACCTTAAACTATACTCAATCTATCAACATATGCGTTTAATCGACTTTTAAACATGTTTATAGACGTGCTACTAATTACTTCTACCGGCAAACTATGCCACCTATTTACTATTCTATGCGTAAAAAAGTTTTTGGCAACTGCTGTCTCGAACCTTCTACTTGTCAACTTACACCCGTTATTTCTAGTCCTATATTGAGATATTTCGAAAAAGCTATCTCTTATCTACGTTATCGAACCTACTCATAAGTTTGAAAACCTGGATTAGATCACCCCTTAGCCTCCTAGTCTCGAGTGTAGTCAATTTTTATCTCCTTAAGTCTATCCTCGTACGACTTCGACCTAAGCGACGGAATCATCTTAGTTGCTCGTCTTTGAACTCTTTCGATTTTGTCTATATCTTTTCGCATATGCCGATTCCAAAATTGGTTCGCATACTCCAAAGGGTCTAACTAATGATTTATAAAGAGGAACAATAATATCGCGCGATTTGTACTAAAAATTCCGAGCTATAAAACCTCGCACTTTGTTCGCTTTATTGACCGCTGCTGTACTTTGTTTCGCTACTTTTAAATCACCAGTGACTATAACTCCTAAATCTTTTTTCTGCTCTACGCTTGCTAACTCCTTCTCTGACATACTATACGTAAAATTACCGTTACGCGAACCTATATGTAAAATTTTGCACTTATCAACGTTAAATCTCATTTGCCATGTGACTGACCAATCAACGATTTTATTCAGATCTTCCTGGATTTTACTTCTATCTTCATCATTAATCGCCCTACCACCCAACTTCGTGTCATCCGCAAACTTTGAAACTGTACTGACTAGGCCGACATCTAAATCGTTAATATATATAAGAAAAAGCAAGGGGCCCAAATCCAATACAGAACCCTGAGGAACGCCGCTCGCTACATTAGCCCAACACGACTCCGCTCCATCAACGATCACCCTGTTTCCTACCTCGCAACCACTCTTCTATCCAATTTATTACTACACCCCTGATTCCATGAGCCTTAGTTTTTTCAATCTTTTGTGCGGTACGGTGTCAAACGCTTTTTGAAAATCTAAATACACTACATCAACCGCCCGATGACTATCGTAAACGTTAACCACGCTTTGAAAAAATTCTAAAAGATTAGTTAAGCAAGATTTGTTTCGCCTACAACCGTGCTTCGTATTTCTAACCAAGTTATGCAATTCTAAGTGTTCGCCTATACGATCCCTAATTATTGATTCCAGTAGCTTACCTACAACAGACGTTAAACTGATTGGCCTATAATTTCTCGCCGCACCTTTATCGCCTTTCTTAAAGATAGGTGTTACATTTGCTAACTTGAAATTATGTGGTACGCACCCCTCAGAAATAGACGCATTAAAAATCTTTGTTAGCGTCACAACAATGCTTTCTTTTAATTCTTTTAGTTGTATGGGATATATGGAATCCGGCCCCGGTGATTTACGCATTTTCATTTTATCAATATAGTGCATTACCTCCCTGTCACTAACCACAATATTATCCAAAATATTACCAGTATCAAAAGGTATTATGTTTATGACCGTAGGGATATTCGTTACATCTTCTATAGTAAAAATTGACGTAAAAAATTCGTTTAGCAAGGTAGCCATTTCCTTGTTTTCAGAAACTAGCTCTCCGTTAACATTTTTCAACGGCCCAAGACACTTTTTACTGGATTTCTATTGTTGACGTATTGGAAGAATCGCTTGGGGTTTTCTTTACCGTCACGAGCTATGGAGATTTCAAATTCGCGCTTGGACATTTTATTACACTTTTCGCTTCACGCCTTAGAGATATGTAGTTGTTTCGTAACCACAAATTGTCTTTATCGCACTTATGTAGCCTAAAAGCCCTATCTCTACTCTTTATAATGTCTCCTACTCTAGAAGTAAGCCACAAGGGCTTGTTGTTTACTTTCGCACGCTTAATTTTGTACGTACACATTCCTCATTTATAGTCCTAAATACTGTTTCAAACGATTCCCACATTAGTTTTGCGTTGGAGATCCCCATTACTTGAAGATCCGTGATTAGCCTATCATCCGTAGTTATTACTAAATCTAAAATACTGTCCAACCTCGTAGGTTCCCCACCCTTTTGAATAAGAAAGCTATCCTCGAGAAAATTAGCTGAACGATTACCTTCCGCGTCTCCCTGCATTGTATCGTAATTCACGTTGGCGCAATTAAAGTCACTCATAACTAAGGCCTGCTCACTACCTATTATTCTCTTTAGTCACGATATAACGCTTTGTCCGTATCAGCTGTTTGATTAGGGGGCCTATATGACCCTGACTATTAATATGTAAGAAAAGTAATGTAATTAATATTGAAAGAGTATTTTATTCCTTTAGATGAAATTACCTGCTGTAATTGGGGGTACGTCGCGGCCAGTGTCATAACAAGCTTCCCATCGATCAGCGAAGTTAAGCGAAATTCGGTCTGAAGAGTAGTTGGATGGGAGACCGTCCTCTGCGCCCAAATTATGTGTCGACCAGTGGTTCGGATCCCTCGTAAAGCTGTAGGTCCGGATCACTTTAACATATTGCTTCCCAAAGCATTCGGAAGCAATATGTTAAAGTGATCCCGCCTAGGAAGCAATATGTTAAAGTGATTAACACTGGGAAGCAATATGTTAAAAAGAGAAAGGTTGGTTGGTTAGAAAGAGGTTGGTAATCTAGGAGATAACCTACCGACCGTAAACAAAGCTATAAATGCCCTAACCGGGCATTCTTTATATATTTAATGTAAATTAATTGAATGCCCGGTTAGGTCAACTGTACGCCCTTGATGATTGGTTAAGTCGTGATATTTTCGTTAGTTTTAACGAAAATATCACAACTTAACCTAACCAATCGTCAAGGGCGTACAGTTGACCTAACCGGGCATTCAGTTAACATACATTAAATATATAAAGAAAATGAAAGGATGCAAAAAGGAGCTACTCAACTCGTACTTGTGGCAAATGATGTGGCGTGACCGATTCTTCCGAAATCTATTTTTTACTTTGTGTGACCATATGGCGCAACATTTCTAATAAATTTACTTTCAATCTAATATTTTAACATGTTATTATTTACTTTTTATGCCTTTACTTTATTAAAGCGAACATTTTTTATCGTACTCCTTATCCTAAATATTGGGAAGCAATATGTTAAAGTGATTAACACTGGGAAGCAATATGTTAAAGTGATTAACACTGGGAAGCAATATGTTAAAGTGATGTACACTGGGAAGCAATATGTTAAAGAGAGGTTCCTGGGAAGCAATATGTTAAAGTGATCCGCTTATTATTAGCTTATTATTATTTGGCTTTTAAAGTACTTTCTCTTAAAATTACGCAACCCCAATTTTCTCAAAACAAGCGAAATCACGTATCGTATACTGTATTTACTGCAAAATTTTCTGCTTTACGTTACCTCCTACCACTGTCACGGTGCAGGTGTACAGTATTATTATCTTAGATTGAGTAATTTTGGCTCATCTAAGGTATCATAATTTCTAAGGTAATGGGATTTTTGAGGTAATCTGAATTATTTCACTGGCAAAATCTAAGGTAATCCGAGATACTTTTAGATCAAAATATATGGTATGTTAATTATTAAATCTGTAGGTTTATGGCATTTTACGTTTGATTGAAATCGAAGAAATCAATTTATTGAATATATGAAAAAGTTCATGATAAGTTTTCAGTATATTATTATTGAAGTAATGCCAGTATAGGGGATGTATATCAACCTTCGTGTAAAACATTATAATACTAAAATTTACAATTACTGTATAAACATGATTATGGATCTTTTATATTCTGAATGTTGATTATGGTGTCGTCAAGGATTCGTAAAGAACCTGGATTATCCCACTTTAAGATGAAGTTCCTACTTCTTTTTTCCTACTTTTCCTCATATAAGATACTCATTTTAAAAGCAAGCCTGAAATCACGAAGGATATATATACAGTATATATCCTGTTGCACATATATGGCATTATTTAACGTAATCCTTCAAGTTTAAGATAATTTCGTTTCCATTCTAAGGTAAACCCTCCCCGCGGGCCGCAGACTAAATAATAGCCCGCAGTAGCCAGTCAGTGCTTCCATTCCTAGGGTAATTACCCTAGTCTAGGGTAATCACGTATGTCTTAGGGTAGTTCTTAGGGTAATAAAAAAATATGCAGAATCTAGGGTAATCAGACCTATCTTGTTCCAGTTCATTAAAATACAATTACATGTACGTAGGTTTGCAACATTTACCTCATTAGTATGAAAAAAAAACACTTTGACGACAAAACTGTTCTTTTAGTTCAAACAAACGCTGGGAAGTGGTAAGAGTCCTATCGCTAGCTCAGCCTAGGTGGATACTCAAACCTTATTTATCCACACAACGCACTGCGCAGTCTCTGTCTCAGACTTGTAGTGCCACAATCGTTTGGCGGGTGAATTGCAGGGCTGCCACTGCTTGGGATTTTTCCCAAGATCTTGGGATTTCAGCCTCGACCTGGGGATTTGGGGATATATTTTGAAAAACTGTCGAAATCTTGGGATTTTTCATACCAACTAAGTTAAAGTGAAAATTATTATTAATTTCTTCTTGTTTTCATTAAAAAACAATTATATAAAGCGAATTATTATACATGAAAAGACGTAATAATTATTAAATAATTAAAATGAGAGATAAGTACTGAAGACATACAACAGGTATTGTACACATTTAGTTCTTTTTTACTTTTCGTTCAGTAACCGTTTAATTAGACTGCGTTTGGTCAGCAGCGTTGCCGAAGTTGTTACTATAGTAACAAATTTGTTACTTTATATCTTGTTTGTACTTTTGTTACTACTTTAACGAAATTTGTTACTATTTATGTATTTTTCATTACGATCCTTTATTAATTTTTATAAATCCATAAAATTCATTTTGTCATATTATTGGTAATAGAACAAATTTGTCATGACGACAGTCGCTTGTACTAGTTTGATTGCCGTTCAAAACATGTTTTGAACAAGGTTAAGTCGTAATGGTGTGCGGCGTCTCGTCTAGTCAGTAGTCAGAGCCAGCTGAAACGGAGCACCGATTTTTTCTTAAGCGTGAAAAACTAATGCCTTAAAAACAGAAACTGTAAAAGATAGGCTGTTGGCAAAACAGTGCTTAACTAGAAATGAAGCAACTTGTACTACCTGGCAGCCGACAAAAACATTAATAAGAGAGCTTGAAGGCGGCACAGTACATAAAAATATGAAAAAAGACTTAAAGAGCAAAAAGAAAATAATGAGACTGTCCGTCTTTCTGCAGACGTCGAAGAAGACGAGCCTGACTAGGAAATATAATTAAAATAGAGTAAGTTTAATGTTTTCTTTGTTTATTTTAATGTTTTTATTATCTTGGGATTTTTTTGTTATTCTTGGGATTTTTTGAGGTCAATTCTTGGGATTTCCTAAAAATCTGAGTGGCAGCACTGGTGAATTGGCGAGTCAACTCAAACTTTCAGTCGAAGAAGTCTCTCAAAATATAGCATAAAACTCCCGATTTTTTCACTCCTGTATAACAGGTAAGTCGCACTCCTCTCTGGAGTATTTCATATTTTAGACATAGCTTTAGGAATTTAAAGGCTAACAAACATTAGTCACTTCCCATTTCGATTGGATAATTCGACAATTTTATGATTTAAAAAATGTGCTGTTTGCTTAATTGTGCATAAAAATTTCACCTTATTTTAGATAAACGAAAGTTTTATAAATTTTATAGGCATCATTATTCAAAGTCGTATTATGTATTTTTAAATTATTATATTTTTTAAATTCTCATATTAGCTACAAGCTCAATCTGGCAACCCTACATTAGGTTATTTGAATAAGCCAACTGTTTTCCATTAAAGTATTAGTATTACTGATATTCTAACATCGACTAGTTCACCCGTGCTATATCTTCTCATGAGGATACAAAAAGTTACATTATTTGAAAGCTTGAAATATATGATTCTTGAAATAAAAATAAAACGAACCTAATAAAAGTTAGTTTAGATAGATTTACATGTATGAGACCTGATCATGTCAAAGAAAACGATATATATATTTTTTTTTGGACGGGTACTATATTATTTATTGGTGAAAATAAGGATGAATTTTTTACCAATTTAAATTCACGTTTTACGTATATTATTTGATATTCTGTAATATATATTCAACTGAATTATATGATGAGTATGTAAAAAATAGCTGTGCATTTCCTTAGAAAAGCAATTTTCCTACAAAAAAATCTTCAATTTAGTCTCGTTAGGTTAAACATGTTAAACATGAGTTATAGTCTCAAAGAAAACTTTTTTGGCACAGGTACTATGCTATCTAATTTGTGAAAATAAGAAACTCCTTATTTTAAATGAGTGTTTTACGTATATTTTGTGATATTCTATAACCTTCGACTGAATTATATATCTCATTTGGTTGATAACATATATAAGCTTTGCATTTTAACAAAAAAACGGAAATTGTCTTACAAGAAATCTTATACTTAATTATGTGTAAAATATATACGTTTTGTCATGGCTCCATTTGAGTATCTATGAAATTAATTTGTCTCTGTAGGATCACACAAAATGGATGAACATCGGCAAAGTACTTCCATTGTAGATGATCCCGTTACACCCCCTAAGAAGAAATCAAAGACCAGTAAATCACAGACTTACACACAAAAGTGGAAGGAAAGCTGGTTGTCAGAACCTCAGTTCTCTGGTTGACTGGCGAAATCAACGAGATCAACAACACTGAAAAGCATTGCATTTTGTAAAATATGCAATCTCGATATAACCTGCGGTAAATCTGAAATTACTAGACACGGACAATCACAAAGACATAAACAATTGAGTTTGCAGATAGGTAAAACACGTTCAGTTGCAAGCTATATTTTGTCAAATCACTCAAATGATCCTGTTGAGAAATCAGCTTGCAAAATTGAGCTCCGTATATGTGCCTTTTTATCAGAACATCATTTACCGATATCTTTGTGCGAACCATTCCTTGATCTTTTAAAAGTAATGTTTCCTGAAAATGTTCCAGTGAAAAAGGTTAAGTTGGGTAAACAAAGATCATCTAATATTATTAGACAGGTATTCGGTAGGCATTTTGTCGATGAACTTTGCGCAGTTCTACGTGAACGCCTTTTTTCTGTAATTATTGACGAAACAACTGACAGAAGCACATGCAAACAGTTGTGTGTGATTGTACTGTACAATATTTCCATGCAGGAAAATTCGAAAGTTCATTTTTCGATTTGATTGAAGTGTGTGACAGTTCTGCAAATGGTATTTTCACGGCTCTCAAAGAATGCTTTATTTCAAGAAACATTCCCCTTGAAAATATAATAGGTTTTTGTTCGGATACAACTAATGTCATGATGGGAACCAAACATTCAGTGGCAACTTTGCTTAAATCAGTGATTCCCCATATCATCATAGTAAAATGTTCTTGTCACATGATCCATCTTTGTGCATCAAAAGCATGCCTTAAACTTCCCACATACACTGAAGATTTGTGCCGTAATATCTTTTCACATTTTAATCTAAGTTCAAAGAGGCAGCGTGCATTTCAGGAATTCCAAAAGTTTGTCGATATTGAGCCTCACAAAATCCTTTCTCCGGGTCAAACAAGATGGTTATCACTACATACATGCGTGAAAAGGTTATTGGAACAGTGGGACGCCTTACAGCTTTATTTTACACACTTGGCTTTTAGTGATCCTACTCATGTGAATGACATGATTGTTGAAGCGTTGAATAACAAGCTAACGCGCGCATATTTAGAGTTCCTAGATTACAATTTGGGCATGTTTAATAGCTTCAACACACTCTTTCAGTCAGAATCGCCTAATTTTTTTTGTATTAAATCTGAAACTTGCAAGCTCATCCGAAATTTCTGCTCAGACTTTATGAGCACAAGCTATGTAAAAATGCTGAAATTTCTATGCTAAATCCTATCCATCCAGCATTTTCCAGTGCCTTTATCCCAGATGAAAGTATTTACGTTGGCTTGACTGCAGTAGATACCATAGCTGAACTGAGGGAGTCAAACACTATTACAAGGGAACAGATTTTACAATTCTTTAAGAATTGTAAGTCGTTCTTAGTAGAATCTGTTGCTCAAATTCAAGATAGGTTCTCCTTGAATGACAACATTCATGACATAGTCGCTTGTGTTGACCCTAAAGCAGCGTCAAATTTAAGACCACCATCATTAGCATTTCTTTTCGACGAAATACCGCAGCTTAAAAAATGGGCAGACAAAAATAAACTCGATGAGGAATGGAGAACACATTATTTAGACGAAGAGCTGTCATCTCAGCTTCCCTTCACTAAGTACTGGAGTATAGTATTAGCAGGAAAAATGAAGCTGGTCTTCCTTGCTATCAAAACCTTACGCTTGTTATTTCATCCCTTCTTTCATTACCTTTCTCTAATGCTTCAGCCGAGCGGTTTTTCAGCCAGCTTAATCTCACCAAGACTTCTCAAAGATCAAGCTTGAAAAATGAAACCTTATGTGGCCTGCTACATGCTGTCTATTACCTAAAAAATAAGGTACTATCTGCTCACAATATGGACATCAATGAAAAGCTTATTAAAGCGATAAATTGCGTAAAAAGTGATGTGACATGCGCTGAATGCTCCGAGTCGAAGTAATCACGGCATATATAACAAATATAATAATATATGGTACGGTACCGGCATATACTGTAGTTTGCAGATTTATTTTGTGTGTGTGTGACTGTGTGTGTTACTAGAAGGAAAATATATGTAGATACAGCCATTTCTTTAATTTTTTCCTGTTACTAGAAGAAAATATATGTAGATATATCTAGATTCTAGAGGCTAAACTAGGAAGAAACGACCAGCAATTTTATATATATATATATATATATATATATACAGGGTGTCCCGTAAGTCTGGACCCATAGGGAAAAATAATAAAATTACAAAATAGTCCAAAAATTTATTACATAATCTGTTCAAAGTGTCCGCCGTTGTGTCGCACACATAGTTGAAGACGCAATCTCCACTGCGACAGCACTTTCTGAATCACAGTCGCAGAAATTTCTTGACACGCCCTCCACAATGCGTGCTTTAAGGTGGAAAATGTTCTGAAGTTTGACCTCGTACACTTTGGCTTTCAAGTGGCCCCACAAATAAAAATCATAATAAAAAATAATAAAAAAATAATAATAATAAAATAATAATAATAACATAATAAAAAATATATTATAAATCCCTATGGGTCCAGACTTACGGGACACCCTGTATATATATATATATATATATATATATATAGGGTAATCATTTGCAATCTAGGGTAATATCACTTTCGAGCTAGGGTAGAGCAAACGCGACTCCTGGAAGCACTGAGCGCAGTTATGAGAACACTGTTTAGTTGGTTTACAGACAGCATTTGTAGTGGGTGTGCTGCTCCCCAAGTTCACACTTTTGGTCAGTGTACCGTTACCTTCCATGAAACACACCAAATACTACTCTCTGTTTACATATGACGGACATACAGTATATATATATATATATATATATATATATATATATATATATATATATATATATGTGTGTGTGTGTGTGATATATAATTAATTGAAAACAGTAATAAATTTAGTAAATTTTAGCGAAGTTAAAACCTTATTTTAAAAAATTTGTAACTTGAATGCTGACAAAAACCGTTAGAAATAATCCAAGATTTATGAATTTGTGGAGTGAATTGATCAGAGAAAATAAATGTTTTATTTTAAAGGAAATAATTCTTTTGTTGTCAAGTGCACACATATTCTCGGATTTAAGTCTTATAGGCTTATAAGGTTCTTATACAGCAGATAAGGTAATTGAAATACGAGATTATAAACACAGTTTTTTGTTGCGCTCTTTTATTTACTTATATTAACTGTTATAGTTAATAGCCCACAGCTGGTTCGAATGCAATAGTACAGAAATTAACCCTGTAATTTAGGTGTACAATATGTTAAGGTAGGACTGCCAACTCTCCGGTTTTATTTTTGGTAAATCTTACTTTCAAGGCAGCACAGCAACCACGTATCCTACATTAATAATGTATACCAATCGATAGAACAGAAAAAACTATCGGCCCTATAAGAAAGATTTACCAATAAACTTAACCTAACCTAACAAAGTTCAATGAATGGTTAACAGTAAAATGTTGGGTAAATATTCGTTTTAGCACATGACCTGGACTTTGGCATGAAAATTGGTTTTTCTGGTGTATTTCAGTTTTGTGCGAATCTGACCTTCATTTCTTGTTCAAATGAGCGGTTGTAGAGATATGACCCCCCTTCCCCATCCTACGATTTTGAAGTCCCCGGAAGTGGGCAGGGCTTTGGGATCATATGTAGAATTCGGACCCCAGGTAACCCTAATGGAGAATACAGACCCCAACTTTCCCCTAATGTAGAATCCAGACCCCAACTTTCCCCTAATGTAGAATCCAGACCCCAACTTTCCCCTAATGTAGAATCCAGACCCCAACTTTCCCCTAATGTATAGATTATAGAAGCCAGACCCCAAACGAATCGTATAAGGACATCAATAAACAATTTAAAGGTTCATAGAAAATTTTATTATTATTATCACAAATAAAAACCATTAAAATCACACAATTGTAAAATCTTATATCAAATGTAGAATTCGGACCCCAGCCTTCTTTAGTTAGCTTTATAAGGCTAACTAACGAAATATCACAACCTAACCTAACCAATCGTTAGGTTAACTGTACGCCCTTGACGATTGGTTAGGTTAGGTCATGATATTTTCGTTAGTTAGAGATGTTAAGGCAAATGTAGAAACTCAAATAGTTAAAGAGTAGCTTAAACAAGCCAAATGGAGAATACAGACCCCAACCTTCCGCTAATGTAGAATTCGGACCCCAACCTTGGTAGGGGTCCGAATTCTACATATGATCCGGGCTTTGAATTAGCAGGAAATTGTGGGGTAAAAGAGGGCGTGCTCCTAGCCGTAGTGGCACTACCAAAGCTTAAAAACCTAATCTAACCTAACCATCTAACCTAACCTAGGCCTAACGCCGTGCTCGTTGTAATAGAAGAGGTCACAACCGGTACACAGAACGGCCATGATGAATTTGGAGCTCAACGTAGTTTTCTTCCCGGAAAATGCATCTATGCATGAGTAAATACTCTCACAATCCTCCCACACGTCACGGTTGACAAACCATACATCATTGTCGACACGCTGATTTCACTCGATTTTAATCGATCCAAAAATTGCTTATATCTCCGTTAATATCAATTTGCACAAGAAATACCATAGAAGAAAATAGATTCAGATTTAAATTCTACATAAGAAAAACCGGAGCAAGTGTAGTTTACGTTCCCCTACATTATCCTAGTGTAGTTTGCGTTCCCCAACTTTGTCCGCGTATACCTAATCAAATAAAACGTTAAAACTAACGAAAATATTATGACTTAACCTAACCGATCCTCTCTCTCTCTCTCTCTCTCTCTCTCTCTCTCTCTCTCTCTCTCTATATATATATATATATATATATATATATATATATATATATATATATATAAATTGACGATTGGTAGGTTAAGTCGTTCGTAATATTTTCGTTAGTTTTAACGTTTTATTTGATGGATTCATTTAAAAAATGTCTCCAAAAGATCCTAGTGTAGTTTGTGTCCCCTTTTGCGTCACGGGGACGTAAACCACAGTTGCTCCAAAAAAACTATCGTCATCCCAAATTCCAGGTCATGTGCGAAAACGAATATTAACCAAATGTTGGAATTCACGGCGATAGTGCATAAGTTGGCTGTAAATTATTTATGAAAAAATACTTGGCCGTAAATTATAAATAGATAAAGTAAAATGATTTTTACACGTTTAATGTCAGAATGTGATGTGATGATGTGGACGTCCTTCATCTTCAACGGTGGAATAGCATCATTCACCACTTCCGACACGTTAGTATCATTTCTAGGTCTTCCTGCCATTTTGTTTTTTCGAAAGCTGTCACAAATAAACAAGAAATTGGTGTTAACTTATTTACGGCCAAGTATTTTTTCGACTATTACACCGTTGATGATTGGTTAGGTTAAGTCGTGATAATTTTGTTAAAACTAACGAAAATATAAAGACTTAACCTAACCAATCATCAAGGGCGTACAGTTGACCTAACTGGACATTCAATAATTTCCCCGTAAGTCTCGAGGGAGCAGATAATGGAAAAGTACCATAAAGCATTACATTAAACGTGTAAAAATCACTTTACTTTATCTATTTATAATTTACGGCCAAGTATTTTTTCAAGAATAGTTTACGGCCAAGTATTTTTTCAAGAATAGTTTACGGCCAAGTATTTTTTCAAGAAAAGTTTACGGCCAAGTATTTTTTCAAGAATAATTTACGGCTAACTTATGCACTATCCCCGAAATCACTACTACAATCGCCACCACTGGTACGAATTGCATTCAATTTTATATATTTCTTAAAACTGTAATTTTTTAAATTTTTTTAGATTTTGAAAAGTTTATATAGCTGTGTATATATATAGTTTTTCTGCTCTATCGATTGATGTGTGTTATTAATGTAGGATACGTGGTTGCTGTGCGGCTTTAAAAGTAAGATTTAGCTTTTTTCAAAGCAATATCGCAGACGAAACCGCCGGCTCATTTTACATAAAAAATGAAATTTTAAAATTTGGTTTTTAATTCGATTTCAGTAAAATTGCAGAATCCAGACGCAGTTCAGAGATGGTCCATAATTAGGGGCCTACTAACCTAATCTGACATATTACTAAGCCAGAGCTTTCCAAACTGTGTGTCGCGCAAAGCTGGGCACGAACCGTTAATCCGTTAATCGTTAATTAACGAAGTTAACTTTTTCGTTAACGATTTAACTTTTAAGTTAACTTTGAAAATCATTATCGGACTAATTAACTTCCGTTACATTTAACTTCCGTTAACTCAAGTCCGTTAACCCAAAAAATTCATAAATAAACGTTGGAGACGAAGAGGCCTGCTCTCCACAGAGTCATGACCCAGCTGAAGGTCAACAGCTTCAAAGACCAGGATGTCGACTTAATGAAAGAGTATGTCAAGGTAATATATTTATAAATTAATAATAAACTAGCGGGACTCGTGGAAATTCCACGATTTATTTTTTTTCTGGTTACAATTAAATGCAGGACCTTGATACAATAATAGCGTTGTTTACGTAAACGTTTAAGAATACAATTATTCCAACTATATTTATTTATTGCAATAAAGTTATATTTTTCTTAACACCAGCCAGTAGATACGTTTTAGTTTTGCTCATTCAATTATCGTTATATTATTGAGTAAAATACAGCAGAATAATATTGCAGAATAATACAAATTTGAATTTCTACAATTTACTAATTCTCCATTGTTTTATTTCCAGATCATGTCACCTGTGGCCAAAGCACTCGACAAGATCCAGGGGGAGGAACAAGCCTACCTTGGGACTCTGCTGCCAACAGTTGCTGCGACAATCTTCAGGCTTAAGGACTTGAAGTCCAATGGCCTCGTCTACTGCAGCGCCTTGGTCGACGCACTTTTGGCAGGCATCGACAAAAGGTTTGGGCCCCTCCTGGAGGATGACGAATGCCAGCTGGCTGCTTGCTGCCTTCCATCCCAGGTTTCGCCTCATCTGGTTGGACAAGTATGACAACACCAAGGTCGCCAGGGTGAGGAAAAGCATGGAGGGTACAGTCGAGGAGGCCATGAAGCAGCAGTCCAACGAAGTGGGCAGCAACAGTGGAGGCACCAACAACGAGGAGGAGGAGGAGGAGGAGGATGACTTCTTCAGTGCTGTCATCCAGACAAAAGAGAGCAGCAGAAGCCACAGGTCACTCAAGGGCAAGGCCCAGAACTTGGTCAAGACCTGGCTGGAGACCAACTCCAAGGACTTGCTGACAGATGCTGCCTTCTTGGGTGAGCAAGTGTTGGTGGACTTGTTCATCAAGTTCAACACAGCCATCCCCTCCAGTGCTGCAGTGGAGCGTTTGTTCTCTATGGGCAAGGACATCCTGAGGGCCAAGAGATCATCCCTGTCTGATGAAAACTTTGATATGCTAATTTTCATGAAGGGCAACATGCATCTCATGGACAAAATGGAGAACGAGAAGAAGAGGGAAAATTAAATTATATATATATTGTGTTTTTCATTTTTTTTATAATAAAAGTTAACGTTAACGGTTTATCGGTAACTTCCGTTACATGTTTAACGAATTAACGGATTAACGGTTAACGAAGTTAACTTTTTGGTTAACGGATTAGCGGTTAACGAAGTTAACTTTTTGGTTAACGGTGCCCACCACTGGTGTCGCGACACATTAGTGTTTTTTGTATTTCGAAAATTTTGATTTTTCTATCAACAAAATCGGCTACAAGATAAACCACCTACTGAAAAATTATCTGATATTTGATATTTGATAAAAAAAATTAATTAATGTGTCGTGAAAATTCTTATGCTTAAATAGTGTGTCGCCAACGTGAAAAGTTTGGAAAGCTCTGTACTAAGCAATAAATCTTAAGGAAATTTCATCACTTTTAATGACTTGCTTATAACGTATTTGCACGAAAAACGGTACTCTTGAAAAAAGTGTTATATTGTTAAGTAGATTACGGCCTTAGTTATTTTTTCGAAATTCAGGTGATGACATCTTAAGATTAACCTACTAAGCTATTATAAATTGTCTTAAACTGCGTCTGGATTATGAAACTTTTGCCCCGATTTTATATTATTAAGCAAGGAGGTCATTCAGGAACTAAAATTGTAGCAAATAAAGCGGTCGATAAAACTACAAATCCAGTTCGGAGACGGTCCATAAAACTTTAATTACTAATCAAACCTAGTTTAAACCGGGCTAAATATAATTATTGGGTTGTTTAACCTCCTTCGCAACATCTAAGGTCATATGATGGAGGTGAAACTCTAATGACTCTATACGCTATACCAACTAGGCCTATGTTTAATTATTATTTACAAATTCGTGGCATAAAAAGCTATTGGGAATTTACTGATCATTTTATTTTTTAAAATAGAACAAAATTGTTCTTAACTTTTACTGTGTGATCTAACCTAACCACCCACCCTGACCTGATTTAATATATTACAAAACTGTTGTGGACACTCCGAACTGCGTCTGGATAGTAAAGTTTTGCCAAGCGGCCAACTCGGCAGTATAACTCGATATTTTCTAAATTTTGAATGCTTGCAACCCGATATTAATGTCATATACCCAGGTGATTACAAATGTTCTTCCCGATTTTAAACATTTATTATGAAAAAACAAACAAAGCTACAGCCAGAGCTGGGCAATAAATACATTGAATGTATTTAAATACTAAATACATGGGAGAAATGTATTTAAATACTAAATACTAAATACATTTTACGAATGTATTTAGATACTAAATACAAAATACATCAATTGTATTTAAATACATTTGTAAATACATTTTAAATACATACAAATTTTAACATATGCATTCACTAATTCACTAAGCCATGACACGCACACGATAAAGAAATCAACCGCTTTCGACTAAGAGTAGCACACAACTGATTGAACTGACACGTTGAAACATGAACCATGCTGTACTACACTGTCGACGCGTCGTACTGTGCTAGTACAGAACGTGTATTAAACCAGTAAAAGTATTTACATTTTTATATTTTGAGTATTTAAATACTCATTAAAGTATTTAAATACTGTATTTAAATACATGAAAAACAATGTATTTATAAATACAGTTCTAAATACACAAATGTATTTAAATACGTATTTAAATACAAATGTATTTAAATACTGCCCAGCTCTGGCTACAGCGTTGCCAGACGTACGATAATTATCGTACATGTACGATAATTTCACCCTCAAATCGATGTACGATACCATTTTCTACTATCGTACGGTTTGTACGACAATTTTGGGTTGGAAATTTGTCAACTTGATATTCTATAAAAACTAATATTTTTTAAATTAATTAATAATAATTCTAATAATAATAATAATAATAATGATAATTCTCCCCTTATTTTGTTTATATATTATAAAACTATACTAAATTTGTAAAAATAAATTTAGATTTGTAATAATATATATTTAAAAAAATAAAAATAAAAATCTGCCAACCCTAATGTTGTAGCATGTGCAATTGTGCAGTTGTAGCAAAGTGTTAATATATATTCACATAATTTCCTTGGTTCATTATCCAGTTAAGAGGTGTGAAGTGTGGATGCATTTACTGATTTTAACAAGTATTTCTAGTCAGATAAGGCAGTAATCACAGTACTCCATGAAAAGGTCAGTCTCCTTTTTAAAGACCACCTCCTTTCATTCATGGAAAGAGACTATGTAGTAGTGCTTGCATAATACCGAAAATTTTCAATACCGGTATTTGGAGGCAATTATGCTAATCCCGGTATTGATACCGGTATTATGAAAAAAATAATTTATTTTGATTTATTATGGTGCCACCCTACCAACCCTCCCACAAGTCTGAGGGACTTGCAGTACTCACCATATTTGCTATAAATTAATGACCCAACTCCAAATAGATGGCATTCTATTCGAAAAAGTTTATACAGTAAATTACTAAATTGTAATAAAAATATTATTTGAATTTTTTTTTAGCATATTATTATACAACTACTGGGGTAGATAGAAATTATTAGTATCTAAATATTTATTTCTTAGTTTGATTTTGAAAGTATGCTTTGAGGAAACAAAGAGCATCTAGGGATTGTTCAGATAGACTTGATCTCAGTTTCGTCAGAAATAGGCCTGCAGCAGAAAAGGCTCTTTCTGATTCTGCACTTGTAGGTTTAATTGAATGCAGTGCCTTGTACAGCTTCTCTAAATTCTCACTTCTCTGTAAAGTAACTTCCAAGCTTTTAAATTCATTAGTAACATCAAAATCAATGGAATTTTTTAGATGGCACTTTTCCTAGTTTGTCCACTTCTTGCATGTATTCACTCAGTAATGAATCTGCTTCCACTTCAGTCTTATTTGCAGCTACATTTTCAGGGTTACATGGAAATTCCTGTTCTTCCATTTCTATCTCCAAATCAACCACATTCTTAGGGAAAAGTCTTTTATGGAGCCTTTCTGCAGTTCTTTTGAGAACTAATTTTGATGGAACAGAAAAACTTTCCTCTTCTTGAACTTTTAAAACTTCGGGATTATGAAGATATTTGATTAAACCTACAATGTCTTGCTGTCTTCTTGAAATGTAACGATTTCTAAGACAATCTTTTAACTCTTTTGCTATTGGATTATTTTTCTCTCCTAGTTTCTTTGAAATAATTTCATTGATGATTCAGCTGTCAGGAGTGATGCATCTTTCGAGCATAACCCTTTAAAATTATTTCAACAGGACGTAAGGTGTCATAAAGGTTTTCAATAATTTCCCACTCTGTTGAAGAAATGGCTACAGTTGAATGAATCACTCTTAAAGCTAGTGCAATAAATAGTTTTCTTTGATAGAAAGGAATAGAAAACGAAAAAAAGAGGTTAACTGCAAAATACCCCGAAACTTTTTTTTTCTCCGAATCCTCCAAAAACAGTTTATTTGCCCATCGGAGGACTAAATTGCCTAAATTTTACAATAGCAATTTTTGTCAATACCGAAAACCTATAATATCGGTATCGGTATTATTTGTACTTCTTCAATACCGGTATTAATACCGGTATTTCAATACCGGTTTTAACCCCTACTATGTAGTATGTAATAAAGACAGAACTCAGTGGTATAGATCCTGCTAGGCATGATAAACATCTTAGGGACAATGACATGTACTTAGGTGTTAAAGTGTTACAAACACTCAAAGACCTTAAGACCCTAGTGTAAATGACAATAAAACTTAGCTACGGGATTTTTTTCAGCAATGTCGAAACTTCCTAGTAGTAGGATGTAGTGAAATAAAGAAAAGATATGATTTCAGTGACAGTGTAATCTCAAACTGTGCTATCTTACACCAAAAAATGCTATGTCATCAGATTTTAAGAAAGCATCACCTTCTTTATTGTCTCTCACTGCTGAACTTCCTTTGATCGTGTCACCAAATGATACGTCATTAATGCAGAAGTTAGATAACCAGTGGCGAATGATGCCAATGTATTGTGAGAAATTAACCTTTGATGAAGTAGTCACCTGATAAATTTTGTGCTGCAGTGTTGCATAAAGAGCCATATTTAGTAGATCTGGCAAAGTTTGCATTGACCACACTCAGTTTACCACATTCAAATGCCGAGTGTGAGAGAGTATTCAGCAAAGTTAATCTCTTCAAAACTAAGCAAAGAAATAAATTGAAAACTGTTACTGTTAACGGAGCTATCCTCTCATCTGAGTATTTAAAGAGGTCAGGGTCATGTTTGTATATGTTTGTAATAAAATTTAGTAATTTGTAATAAAAATTGTAAATAATTTGTAATATGTTTGTAATAAAACGTTACAAATATATGTTTGCATTATGACATTTGTGTTTATATTTTTTCTTACTTTGCCACTGATAAGATACTATTTCTCAAAAAGCTGTGCATATTACTATTACCTCCTTTAAAAGTATCATAATATGAGCTTTTAATCTTCATTTCGAAACATCAGTCATGGTTTAGTAATATATTTGGATTTTAATTCATCTCAAAGTATGGAAGTGTACGATAATGCAGAGTATTAATCGATAATAATGTACGATAATATTGTTGAAAAAAACGATAATTTTGGGGTATGTGTACGATAATTCTTATCTTGAAATCTGGCAACACTGCTCCGTACACGTTCACTGCAGGGTTGCCAGATGTAGGAGAATTCTCCAAAAATAGGAAAATGGAGAATTTTTGGAGAATGAAAAATAATTTAGGAGAATGCTGGAATTCAAAAAAGTCAATGTTTTGCCTATACATTTTTTTATTTTTATAATTTGACTATTTAAAGTTATCAAATGGCAATACCGCACATTTTGGGTGAAAAAGCTGGTTAGTGAATAACAGCACTGCCACGCTTTGTCTTCATATTGCTAATTATATGAGTCAACGTACTTGGGCCTATGGGTCTACTTTTTGTCATAGATAAGTTTTGATTTCTGAGATGGCAAAAAATCAAAATTATCGTAAATTTTGGGAAAACTTGTCACAATTTAAAGGTAAGAAAACTATTTATGAAAGTCCATTAGAGTTGTATATTTAACCTATTTGAGAAGGTGAAAATGTGAACAGTTAGCCTATTATAGTAGTCTAATGTTCTCTTGCAATACAACATAACTTTTTGATGCATGCTGCTAGCTATACTATTACTGAGTTTGTCTTTTTGTCTTGATTTAGTACCATATATATATTATATATATATATATATTATATATATATATATATTATGGTACTAAATCAAGACAAAAAGACAAACTCAGTAATAGTATAGCCAGCAGCATGCATTAAAAAGTTACGAACTACGAAACAGTTAGGTAGACCAGCCATGAGTGGATCCTAGGGTCTTTGTTGGTTTGAAACATTATTATATATATATATATATATGTTTCAGACCAACAAAGACCCTAGGATCCACTAAATTCTCCATATTATTCTCCACTATATATTCTCCACCATATATTCTCCACTAAATTCTCCATATATAAGACCCTAGGATCCACTAAATATATATATATATATATATATATATATATATATATATATGGAGAATTTAGGAGAATTTTGAATTTTGAAAGCAATTTAGGAGACAGTATTCATGAAAATCTGGCAACCCTGAATTTACTGTCGTTCAGGTTTGTTTCCATTCACATCATATGTTGTCACGCGGCCACACTTTCGACACGGCTCTCGCTCCCTGTGCTTTATTTCCATTTTGACCTTCATATTAGGTAAGTTTTATGCATAGTTATATCAAACATCACGATCAGAGGTCAAGAATCTCACGTACTCAGGGCATTTTCTTGACCTCTGATTACGATATCCAAAGCAACAATTCATACTTATAAATAGCCTATATGTATAATATTAAAGAGATCGTAAACGATCCCAAAACAAGAAGGAAATATTTGTAGCATTTAAAAAGTCTCCGTGTTTGAAATTTACGTAGAAAATATAAACAGTAATGATATGCATCTAAATCATGGTTTTACAGAATTTTGTGTGTACCAATCACCATTTGGTGATAAATCAGGTCAAATGTGTTATGACTAGTTGGATGATCCAAATCATTTGATGTACTTGGATCATAAATGTTTAAAACCTAATATAATTATTTTTTTTCATTATGGTTAATATGGTACATCAAGTGACTTGGATGATCCAAGTCACTTGATTGGTAGAAGCCTGGACTTCACGGACAAATGTGTATGTTGTGAAATGTATGTTTTAAATAAAATAATAAAATAATAAGCCTGTTTTTGGTATTAGGCTTTTTTATTATTTCTTTAAAAAAGTCTTGTAATAAAAAAAAAACATTTTTGAGTATGATACTATAGTATAGTTGCATACCCGGAGCCACGTTGAGGCAGACGAAGCGGCCACCTCGTCTGGCTTAACGGACATTTTGGATCAATGAGGAAATTGAATTTCAAAGGAAATCTGAGGAAATTGACAGAAATAGGATTTTACCTGTTTCGTACAAATTATATTATTAATTATTATTAATTTAATAATAAATAATTATAATTATAATTAATAAAATTATATATAAAATAATTAATAATTTATTATTATTATTAATTAATTATTAAGTACAAAAATTCGATTTTACTTAGAGTCGTACAAATCCAGCGCTCTTTAGTGCTTTTTAGGCAAAAGTTATTAATGTCCAATTCACTCTCAGTTACCATACGCTCAAAGGGTCTGTATCGAAGGAGTGACATTTCAAAGGAGTGACATAACAAAGGAGTGACATAAATATCGTAACGAAGGAGTGACAGAATTGTTAAAATTAAGATTTTATTTCAAAAACTAGAAACCTAACCTAACCTAACCTAACAGTTGCAAGCCTCTCTTCCCTCTGGATTTGTTCTTTCTTCTTCTTTGTTGGTATTTTCGTGTCACTCCTTTGAATTTTATCTCCGATTTGTCACTCCTTTGTTATGTCACTCCTTCGTTATGTCACTCCTTTGAATAGGACCGGCTCAAAGTGCATGATTTTGTGCTAGGATTAAAAAAATCTTCTGAAGGAGCATGGCCCCGGACCCCCTAGTAGGGCTATTTTCGCCTCGTCTGTTTTTAAGCTCTGGCTACGGCTTTGAGTTGTTTTCATAACATTACAAACTACGAGGAAGGGCCCCCAAAGTCTCGGTGCCTAGCCCTAGGGGCTCCAGAGGGTCTTAATCCGGTACTGCAAATAAAGAAGAACTCAAAAAAGTTTTATCTCCAAGCTATTGAAGTTCAATATGAGCTCCTTTTGTGGCTCTGCAGACATCAAAGCGGTATTCTGTTTCCCAGCTTTCCTCCATACATTTTGTAGCATATTATACTGAACTTTTCTAAGAGCCTCGCGTATCCTTTCATTCAAATGTTCCAAAGTTGTTTCCAGTGGTGAAACAAAACCTTCATTTTTGACATAGCTCCAGATGAATAAGTCAAGGGAGGTTAGATCGGGTGAACGAGCAGGCCACAGAATGCCCCCCACCCCTTTCCACGCCCGAGCCAACGATCAGGCAATTGCTCATTCAGGAATGTTGTAACCTCAAAAGGAACCATAAAAGGAGCTCATATTGAACTGCAATAGCTTATAAATAAAACTTTTTTTGAGTTCTTTATTTGTATATCTTGCTTTTCGCTGTAGCTTTGTTAGTATTTTCATAAATATTTAAAATGGGAAGATCACTTGTAATCACTCGGTATAAGGATATACATATATAAGGAACTCCTCATATATGTATTTAGGTTTATTATAACGAAGTGGCTCTGTGGCCGGCATTCCGGCCGCGTAGTCTGTAGGCTACGTAGTCGGCCTGACGACTGTCCCCAAAACACAAGAATGGTTCTGTAACCCGTGCAAGCAGGACTGAATGCCAAGGACTGTGCATCTTTTTAGCATAGTGTTCAGTTTTCATGTATATACTCGTAGCTGTTTAATCCCTTTCAAAGAGCGATTTTGAAAATAAAGGTGTAGGCCTATTGTTTTAATGTTATTTTTCATTCACAACATCTGCCGGTTCTCCAGCCGGCAACCCTATCGTTAACTACGTAGCCTACAGACTACACGGCCGGCATGCCGGCCACAGAGCCACTTTGAAACTATTGTTAGCTACGTAGCCTACAAACTACGCGGCCGGCATGCCGGCCACGGAGCCACTTTCTTATAATACTAGGCTATTATAAATAACATGTTTACTATAAATAAATTTGCATAAAATTTATAACTTCTGATATCTTTATTTATCATTTCCTGCATGAAACTATAACTTCATTCCAGAAATTACAGTATGTTGACAAAAGTAATTAAACATCACAATCAATGTCAGTAGTATGGGCGAAAAAGGTTAGAGTGCAAGAATGTTGCAATGTCGCAAGAGATAATGATCAATGTTGCAAATGGGGTGGGGGTATGTTGCAAAGGGGAGGGGGTATGTTACAAAGGGGGAGGGGTATGCAATGAAGGGGGTGGGGGTATGCAACAACGCAATGCTGCAAAGGGGGGTGGGGGTGCTGGAGGTGCAACAAGGGGTCATGAAACTTGGAGGCGGCGTTATCCCTCAAGAGAAAGACAGGAGAAGGAGAGAAAGCAAGAGAGGTGTTCACCTGGCAGGAGCCAAGTGCACACTAAGACTTCAGCCGAGTGGCCGTTGTCTTATAGGCCCCTAATCAGCCAGTTGGCTTAGAAGGAGCCAATGGGGAGAGGGGAGGTTGAGGGGAAGAGGTCATCGGGGGGAGAAGGAAGGATGACCTCCCCCCAAAGGGGTTGCCTTAACCTAAGAGAGAAAGAGAAAGGATAGACGGAGGAGGGCTTTGGGGGGAGAAAGTGGGACGTCCTTACTTCCCCAAAGGGAAACCTAACCTAAGTCTTAATCTAAGAAGGAAGGAGAGAGAGATATTTATTCCACCGGAGTCCGAAGCATTATGAAGGTCCCGAAGCCAAGCGGGTCTTATATAGAGGAAGGTTGAGTTGCCAGATACCATTTTTTATTTTAATTGTACAGGTATACATTATTAGGGTGAGTTGCTAAACACCACCATTTATTTTAATTCGTTACCAAAGCATACAGACTTTCTGAAACCGAAATTGACAACAAAAAATTCAATCTGTTTACTAATTATTGTAAATAAATAGAATTTGCCTTCCACTGCACAAAAAATAATATAATACGAAACGTATAACCACCAAAATAATAGTTCAGACGAAATACACACACACACACACACAGACACAATTGAACAACTTTCTCCTTACTTTATATATATATTATATATATATATATATATATATATATATATATATATATATATATATATATACCACCTTACAACCTTACAAAGGTTCCGCGCGATGATTTCTCATTTCGCGAAGGTCAAGCTTGTCGCCCCTCCTCTCGAGTTGGCCTGGTGAAGTAGTGAGTTGGATTCTTGCGCTCTCCACCTCACATAGCCAGGTACGCCCGGCTCATCGGGGATTGTTCTGAGCCAGGCGTCTAGTCTTCTTTTGAAGATTTCCACTGCAACTCCCTTCGTGTTTCTTAGGTCTTTGGGCAACTGATTAAACAGTTTTGGTCCTCTCACTACAAAACTATTTTCTTTCAGGGTTAAGGATGTTCCCTGTCTCGCCTTCAATTTGGGAATACGACACAGTCTACCGCTTCTACTTTCCATCGTTGTTTGGGGAGTTATGGGATTCAGAGTAAGATTAGGGACTAGTTTCTCCATTATTTTCCAAGTGTAAATAATGGTGTATCTCTCTCTTCTCCTTTCCAGTGAATATAGGTCTAGTTCTCGTAACCTTTCCCAGTAATTTAGTTCTTTGCACCCATTGATCTTGGCTGTGAAGCTTCTTTGGATCCCCTCCAGCTGTCTAATGTCTTCTTTTTTATATGGGGAAGTTAGGACCGAGCAGTATTCTAATTTGGGTATTATCAGGGTTTTCAGTAGAGGAATCATTACATTCCTATCCCTTCGTTTAAAGGTTCTCAATATCTGACCCGTTATTCTCTTTGCTCTGTTTACTGCTATCTTATTTTGTGTTTCAAATTTCGCATCATCTGTCATTACAACCCCTAAATCTTTTGCTCTGGAATTTCTCTGAATTTCCTGTCCATTTGGGGTATAATATTCCATGGACTTTAGGTCTTCTCTTTTTCCGTACCGTAATAGCTGAAATTTCTCGGTGTTAAACTTCATATTGTTGTCTTCAGTCCACTTGTAGATTTTGTTTATGTCGGTTTGTAGAGATCCTATGTCTTCTGGGTTTCTTATTTTTCTACTGATCTTTGTGTCATCCGCAAAGGATGTTACTGTGCTGTCTCTGGTAACGTCCTCATCTATGTCAGTTAGCATGATTATGAAGAGTAGTGGAGCTAATACTGTTCCTTGTGGTACTGAGCTGAGGACCTCTGATTCTGATGAAGATACTCCTTGTACTGTAACGACTTGCCTCCGCTCACTAAGGAAATTATATATCCATTTCCCTACTTTTCCTGTTATTCCCATATATTTCAGTTTATGTATTATGATTCCGTGGTCACACTTGTCGAACGCTTTAGCAAAGTCTGTGTATAGTACATCATAGTTTTCATTACTTTCAAGTGAATCAATAATGTTGTTGTAGTGTTCCATTAGTTGTGATAGGCATGATCTGCCTGATCGAAACCCGTGTTGGTTATCATTGAATTTTTTCTGAGTTTCCAAAAAGTCATAGATTTTCTGTCTAACTATTCTTTCAAATATTTTAGTGAGATGATGTAAGCGACACTGGCCTATAGTTTTTGGCCTGGATCGATCTCCTCCTTTATATTGGGACTATGTTCGCGCTCTTCAGGATGCCCGGTATTTCTCCCGTGTCTAATGATCGTCTCCATATCCAGTATAGGGGCTCAGCGATTGCATTCTTGCAGTTTTTGATCAGTGTGGCATTCCATTTATCCGGTCCTGCCGCTGAGTGTGTTTTTAGTTTCCCTATGGCTTGTGTAATATCATCCGTCGTAAAGTCGAAATCCGTTATACTTTCCCCTTGTGGTTCTTCTTCAAAGAACGCGTTTCTATCGCAATCAATTTGTCAGTTTTTGGGATACTGAAAGATGATTCATACTGAGCTTTTAATATTTCAGATACTTCTGTTAGATCATCAGATAAATCACTGTTCTCATTTTTTAAAGGTCCGATAGTCGCTTGGTTTTTCGACTTTCTTTTTGCGAAATTATAGAAGTACTTTGAGTTAACCTTTATCGCTTCTATAGCGTCATCTTCTTTTTCTGTATGCTTCTCGATTTGTTCCTGTATGACGACATCGATACTTTGTAGTTTATCATTTAATATTTTTCTGATGTTGTTATCTTTACAATTACTTAATTTTGCAGTCACTCTTTTTCTCTTTCGGAACAATGCCCTCTTTTGTCTTTCGAACCTGCTTCTCTTTCCTCTTTGTTGTATCTTTGGGACATGTTTTTCCACAATTTCTAACGTCTTCTCCTCTAACGTCATTAGCATCTCTTCCGTTGTCTTGGCCTCAAAAATGGTTTTCCAATCTATTACTTCCATGCTGGATGTCACATCTTCCCAGTTTATAGCTCTGGAGTGAAAATAAAAAATTTCGAATTTGCTTCGTTCTGTTGTGCGTGTTCTTTCCTTTCCTGTTGCCTTTATATTAGTTGTTATTTCAATGATATTGTGGTCTGATATCATAGTTGGGGAGATTTCTACATTATCAATTAGATTACTGTTGTTTGTGAATACCAAATCTAGGCAGTTGTTTTTTCTTGTTTTCTGTTATTTCTTGCGTGTACATAAATTCATCAGCTAAAGCTAGTAGCATTTTTACCTGCTCCTGGTCTTCTCGTGTGCCCCCCTTGTCTTGGTGGATACATATATTTTTTCCTATCCTTTTATATTTCATGAATGGGAAATTAAAATCACCACAGAGAAAAATATTTGGGGTTGGAGAGTGTAGATCTTTTACTAAGTTTCTTACCTCTGTAATGGAATCTGAAAATTTTGAGGTTGGCGTATTTGGGGGTCTGTACATTACAATTAGTACCATATTTAATTTTTCAATTTTTGCTGCTACACATTCTACATAGTTGTTTGAGGTACTTATAACCATTTCTGCTATGTGCCTTTCGCGTGTGTAAATAGCACATCCTCCTTTACGTCTCACTGTTCTGTCGGCTCGGAGGATGTTATAGTTGTCAATTTGTATTTCTTCTTTGTCAATACAGGACTCACAATTTTCACAGTTCGCCTGGCAGTCCTTTAGATGAGTTTCCCTCAGGCATGCAAAGTCTGCTCCGGCTTCTTGCATGAGTCCTTTCAGGTATGCAACTTTGTTCGTGGACTGGTTTGATTTAAGGCCCTGTATGTTGGCTAGGATTATTTTTATTTTTTCTCTTTCTTTTTCGCACACAGGTGGTTCCGCTTTGTTTTCCAATGGGGGTGCCGGTTTCGTTGCCTTGTGGTCCTCCGAGAATTTACCTCTTTTTATCTTTGTCGGTACCTGTTGTCCCGATAACGCATGAAGTGTCTTTGTTCGTACCTTCTGTCCGGCTCTCGGATTTCTATATTTATATTTGTCAGCTGGTTTTGTAATTGCTGGAGAGTATTTAGCAGCTGAAATGTGTTGGCTGCGTCTAAAAAATTTTCACTCTTCTTTGATGTTCGTTTTTTCTGTTCCCTCGGTGCGTTCCTTTGAGGGTGGTGGTATCGGCATTTTTTTTCGTATTTGCAACTCCCATATCTTTCTTAAGTGTTGCAGACCGTAAGATGGTGGAACATGCATTTCTTATCAAACTTGCAATATCCACTTGTGTAATGCATTTTGCATAATGTGGGATGTGCATATATGCATTGCCCATCCCGATATCTGCAGTTTCCTTTCGCGTAGTATTTGCATACGATATTTTCTACGCTTCTGCTTTCTTTCTTATTATTTACCAAGTTCTTAGTTTTGGCATTATCATTATTTTTCTTTGGCTGTTTATTTTCTACGTTTTTAGTTATTATCTTTTTTATCATTTCGCTCGTTGGACCGTTTGTCTACTTCGCCACTTTTACTTATTTCTTTCCTTTCATCTATGTCTTCCTTCCGTATTACGTTGTTTATATCGTTATTTGTTATTAAATTGTTGTTCGTTATTATGCTGTTAATCGTTATTTCGTCTTCTCTCTCATCCACCCTGTTTTCCGTTGGGACCATTTCGGACACATGCGTCCCCATTCTTTTTTGTAACTTTCGAGTCTGCTATCTCCATTTCTTTAAAGACCGCGAAAGAATTTAGTCTGTGTACATGCGCCACATAGAAATTTGATCCCCACGACTTGTTTCGCGTTCGAGACAAGAGTTATTTCAAGATCATTCCAATTCATGCAGTTAAAGTCGTTTAATCGTTGGCAGAAATCACACCTAATCGCTAGCCTTTCCGTTGTTACTAAATTGCACAAATTACAGATTAAGTGAGAATTTGGACCCATATCCATGATATTCCTTAATTAGCGTAAGAAGAAATACCCACACAAATTCTTTATTTATTTTTATTTTTTTTATTTCTGTTTGTTTCCTTTCGATGGTCGAGGGTATTTCGAGGGTTTTCTGACCTTTGTGTTTTATGACCTTTTTCCTGCTTTGTTTCAAACTTTCTCGAATGCCAACCGTATTTCGTTTTGAATATATACGTTAAAATTGGTGATAATTATGTATATGTATTATGTATATGTATAAATTATATATATATATATATATATATATATATATATATATATATATATATATAATATATATATAAGAATCATTAACTGTCTATTTAATTTTGTCATTCCTTATATATATATATATATATATATATATATATATATATATAAGGATGACAAAATTAAATAGACCAGTAATGATTCTTTCATATATATATATATATATATATATATATATATATATATACAGTATATATATATATATATATACAGTATATATATATATATATATACAGTATATATATATATATATATACAGTATATATATATATATATACAGTATATATATATATATATACAGTATATATATATATATATATATACAGTATATATATATATATACAGTTATATATATATATACAGTATATTATATATATATATATACAGTATATATTATATATACAGTATATATATATATATATATACAGTATATATATATATATATTATAACGGATTTTAACCTTAAAGTGAATTACGGTAATTATTAAAACAATATTAACATTAAAAATTCGCTAAACAATTGGCTTAGCAAAGAAATCGTTCCATTAACATATTCTCAAATCTATATACACGCACACACACACACACTTATATTAAATAATTATTCTCTTACAATACGTTTATTTTAACATTGTGTTCAGACTACATCTAGAGGAGGCAGGTAATGAGAATATCCAGCAAAGGTCCAGCCCGAGGCCTTTTAAAACCACAAACTGGCAGAAGGAATTTGGATCAAAAACTTTCTCTCTGAAAGACACACTTAGCTCTCCAAGCGACTGTTCCTTGTAAATAAATTTTTTTTAATATTTTATCAACTTCGTTATTTTTATTTACACGTAATGTATATCATCTTAGTTATTGAAATGAATGAATAAAAAAAATGGATGGATATATTATTATTATTATTATTATTATACATTTTTCAAAATTAAAACACACACACACAATATATATATATATATATATAGGGTGCTACAAATTACGATAATAATAATAATAATAATTAACTCTTTCTCGCCGAATTGTTCGTTCTAACAATGGTTAAGCTTTTCACTCCGCCTTAGACCCACAGTTTAACGTGGAAACCGAATACATTAATCCGGGCGGGTAGAAATGTTATCGCCCCGATCTCTCAACCGCCGGCTAATCCACCAGTAGGATACCTAGGGTACCCATTTATCAGCCAACCAAGCAGAAATTCAATAACTAAATAAAATTTTTCCACACGCCTACGCGAGAAGTCAAACTCAATACATTAATTAATCAAAGTTGAAACTCAATTTAGTATGGCGGCAAAATAATAAAATATTGTGATCGATATTGCATAAAGGGGTAGGATGGGGAAAACCAAGTATTGTCGCAAATATTGACGTGGTACAGACAGCAAGGGGTAATACGAGCACTAAATCTACGGAGAGAATACAGCAATCTTGGGAAAGCTGAGTTTAGTATGGGCGTAAAACATAGTAATGCACAAAAATCTTCTAGATTTGATGTTTATGTCATAGGATATTACTGTGGTGTTAATGTCAGTAATAAAGAGTAGCGGCGCTAATTTTGTTTCCTGCGATACTGAGCTGAACCACTCTAATGAATATATTCCTATAACGAACGGCATCCGAAAACTTGAGGATCAATTTAGTATGGTTGCAAATAACATGCATCCGAAAAATTGAGACTCAATTCGTAGGGGCGCAAAAAATAATGCACATTCTGGAAATTTTTTATAGAGATGGTTGTTCGAGGGATATTGCATAAAGGGGGAAGAAATTCAATAACTAAATAAATTTTACCACACCTACGCGAGAAGTCCCTTTATTGCATAACCTCCTCCTTCATTACACACCCACTCCACCTTTGCAACTAACGTTACAAAAACATACTATACAATGAGTACGCACAATTGGCGTTGTACTATTTAATAACATAGGAAGGAGTGAACACAAAAATATTTATAATTTCTTTATTATAAAATTCTCTCGAATACACTAGTAATAATAATTGACTCTTTCTCGCCGAATTGTTCATTTTGGCAAAGGTCAAACCTTTTCACTTTGCCATAGACCTACAGTTCAAATATAAATAATCAGAAGTATCGGAACAGATCCAAAAACTTTTAAAATATTCTTGACCACTAGGATGGTGAGGGTGAAATTTTCAAATTGATTCGCGGCTTCCTCCGCAAATACAATCATGCTTAAAAACTCAGATGCTTTCGCTAGCTACACCACCAAATGCAAATTTATAAACATTTCCTTTTCATTCGAGGGTTTATTCTAGCAGGACAACCAGGGTGCCCATTTCTCTACCATCCAATTTTCTACCTTTTTTTGTAACCGTTAAAGAAATTTTTCAACAAAAAATATTGTATAAAATGAAAAAAATTATTCAAAGGCTTTTTGTGTTCAGAAATACATCTCGTCAGGGAATGATTACTAGCTCTTTCACATAATTTCATCGAGATAATTCAAGCTCATATACAGGACCTACATTGTCTATAAGATCTGTGGCGCGTGGAACATGCGGCCTTCAGAAGATGTGAACATCTGCTCTGTGGATCAGTTCAAGAAAATGGATAGGTGAACTTGCGATGTAGGAATTTTTTCCATGGAACCGTAACCACTGATACATCCTCGGTACGGATTGCAATACTTATTGAGGTACTTCTTGTCCTTGTATCTCCCTCATATACACCTTCCACATTGTGTCCGGCAACTAACACAGAAACTCTTTCCAAAATTGTTGTGAAAGATGCAAAAGTAATGACAAAAAAAAGAACAGCTTCAGAGTTCATTCACACCATGCGTACACTTATCTTGTGTACACAGTGTACACCTTCCACATTGTGTCCGACAACTATCACAGAAGCTCTTTCCAATTTTGTTGCGAAAGATGCAAAAACTGTAATGAAAAAAGAACAGCTTCAGAGTTCATTTACACCATGCATACACTTATCTCGTGTAAAGTTAGTGGGAAATAAAACATACCAATTAAACTCTAGACTCATTCAAAATATCCTAAAGTAAGCATATAACACCCTTCAATTTCGGCGACCAGATGATGTAGTGACCCGTGGTACGGGTGCCACGTAAAACTGTAGATCCCCTTCATCAAATGACCTAGATATTGCGAAGGGAGTTAAGCAGTCCACAGCAATCAATCGACAGAAATCACTGACGAAGCAGTGTTGTATACATCCGGTTACAACAACCAAATATGAATTATATAACAACCAAACCTAATGGTTACTTTGATTACGACACAACTGGATTGAAGTTTGTAACCCAACCACGGTTAGTGAATTAACTTTTGGATTAACCTTTTGGACTAGTTGCACAAATTATCTTTATGTGCGTACGTATGTATGTGCAGCAGTTGTACGAGTACATTTTATGCATAAGAGACAGATTTGTGGATGAAGATATGCTAATAATTTTAAACTAAACGTAACTATCGTACGCAATACGTTATTTCTGTGACCCTTCTAAACTAATTTCTGTTCTTATATATAAATAATTTGTCATAATTAAATTTATACAAATGACTTATATTAACATAGTGGCGGTATGCAATGTATAAATTATATTGTTGCGAGTTATCATTTAAACTAAACATGCTTCTTAATTCGACATCGTTGAACCCGTGTAAGCACTTGAAAACCTCGAGGAGTTGACCGCGCAGCCACCGAGTTTCCAGCGAAAACAATAGGATACCCACTTATCTGCCAAACACCCAGACATTTTCGTACATTTCCACAAACTAAACACAATTTATTCACACTCCGGCACGCTATTTGAGAGAAACATGTGCCCATATTTTTTCCTTTTTGCATAGCAAACGATACTCGTTTCTAAATTCTATTAAATACTCACGCAGACCTTTAGCCACAATCTCACTACAATCCTCGTCATGATACATATTAATGTAGTGGTAAAAATACTTAAGATTCTCCATGATGACAAGATTTACATTCTCAGTCGCAGGGTACGGTATGAAACAATATATTATAATTTAGCTTGTCGCACCACTCATCAATAAGACTCACTAACCATAACCGCTGCTTCTCTTCTGCACGTGTTGTTTCTTCTACTTCACGGTATATGTAAGCTTTTATAAAATTTAGTCCTACAACATAATTCAGTACATCACTTGTACCACGTGACATATGCATGGAAATGAAGTGCAGTACATTCCACACGTATTACTAAAATATCCTTCCTTCGCATGGTTCAATGTAGCCTTAAAAACATCAAAGGATGGTAGAAGAGGAGTCTTTCACTGTTCACCACATCTTCACACTTTAGCGAATATCACTTCATAAAACTCGAGTACGCAATATTAAAGGTAGCCATCACTATTTTTCTTCTACGCGAGAGAACACACATCTGAAATCCACGGCTTGCACCGCTCAACTGAGCACGCAGGGATGCTCAGGTAGTAGCAGGAGTCACGTGACCGATCATACAGGGGACGGAGCTTAGGACAGATAATTCAAATGAATGAACTTGTTAATATCTTACAACCTGTTAATTTCTAGGAGAAAGAATAAGCGCGAGATAACCCATTATAAAAGTTATGCCAGGAATTCCGGGAGAACTGGGGCACAATAGTACCCCGGGTAGAGTTTAAGGGTTAAACTTGCAAAAAACTCGTATTAATTTTGATACTACGATTTCTAGGTTTTACGCACTTCTCTGTTCATAATTAAACATAGGCGTAAGTTTTCTTCAAAACTGATATTAAGGCTGTTTAAAACTTAAGCTTACATAATGTTTAGTTAACTTTAAACATGCTTTTTGTTATGTATTAAAATCAATTACTTATTTGAGGTTTGATAGTTCTTCCTCTTTCGAACTCTGTTATCTGAAAGTTCTACACTCTGTGGCTCTTATAGTTTTCAGTCCAACTTATTAATGTTATCTTAAAAGGACAGGACGTAGAAATGAAGTCTTACTGTGATAACTTTATTCTCAAATGAAAGGAGTTAAGTTTCTTTAGAGGGGTATTGAGATGGTGAAGGAGAGAGTAGGTCTACTCTTTACAAACCCTACTTTTATAGTTAGACATTTGAACGAAACGATTTTGTAACACTGAAGTCGATGTGTAACATTAGCGCAACTTCTCCAGATATATATATTATATATATATATATATATATTAATATTATATATATATATATATATAATAGAAGAAATCAGTTTTAGTATTTTGGTAAATATATTTATATTTAGATGTTATATTATATGACGTATTTGTCAATTTTATTGGAAACAGATTCAAACAAACTAAGGATCTGATTGACTTGAAAGAGCTTGGTAATGACGTTACAACGACATTGTAAAAGGCAGGCGAAACTTTCACTTTAATTCATTACAAGATTGGAAATAGAGGATGGAGTCGTGTTAGTTATCTCTCTGTGCCTTGACCAATTGCTAAATGGTGAACATGATATCTGACGTTACAAACGGATTTGAAGCACATAAGTTGATAAATATATATCTCGGTAAAATTGCATCCAGACGTTCCGGAAGAGCTGGTGCATCTTTCATAATTCCTTATTAGTGTCTTTGTGTTACATAAAGCCCGTTTTGTTTACTTAGAAGAAGCACATAATTACCACCACACCATATTTTCCCGTTGTCACCCATCTCCTGGTTCATATTTGTGCACAGAATCGTGCAAATTCTGTTCTTCGAGTAGCCAAAATTTTCTTCATGCAATAAAATTGTGAAAATCTATACAATTCGAAGTCTTCTCGCTCTTTCTGACATCTAGTTAAGAACCTCACCATCAACTTTACATGTTCTTCCTCTCCCCTTTTCCAATCTGGCTCAGTTACCAGTTCTTCTCTTCACATAGCTGAACTATTCGCTCGAACTTTCGCTTCCAACTCAAACCTGAACGAATCCAGTGCTATTCCACCGACATACTTACTGAAACAACCACAATCGCCTCATTGTGCTTTACTGTGTTCAAGAAGAAATTCATGCCTAAAGACACCTTAGCCGTGGAAAACTCTTTCGTCTTTGTCTTTCGTCTGATACTAATCCTTCCTGATGAAAGTTCGCTTTCATTCAGCATGTCCTAAAGAAGGGTGATCACTCTCAACCTTCCAACTATCTTGCATTTGCTTTGTTTTCACTTCTTTGTAATGCTTTTGAATACATCCTTAATAGGAAAAATCTTAATCACCCCTCTTCTTTCAGATCGTCAGTATGGGTCCTACATGGGAAGCTCTACTGGCGATCTTTTTTCATATCTCTCTAACTCTTGGTCTTCCCTTTTTTGGAATTTCGGTGAAACCTTTGTTACTGCTATATACATATCAAAACCTTTTGATAGATTCTGGCACAAATCTTTAATTTCGAAACTGTTATCCTTTGGTTTCAACCCTTCTATCTGTGCCTTCCTATCTATTTTCCTTTCTGGGCACTCTATCGATGCGGATGTAGCTGGCCACGGTTTTTCTCCTAAAGCTAATAACACTAATGTTCCTCAGATTCTGTACTGTCACCCACTCTTTAACTTTTATTGATCAATCTATTAAGTCGCACTCCCTGACCAATCCACAAACTTTATCAAATTACACACTTTTCAGTGGAATAAATGAAACAATTAAACACCCGAGCCTTTATTATATAAAATATATAATTAGTTTATATAATACGCAACCTTAAAAACAAATTCTTTTATCACGTAATGAGTTACACTGCATGAATGAGTACGTACAAACTAGATTAATAAAAACGCTTTTACTAAGAAGTCACGAGACGAAGGTCGTCTTGAGTGAGTTTATAGAAATTCAAGGATTCCAAGTTGATCACGAGAGAAGTTATGTAGTCAACTTCCATGCTGCAAAATCTCGTCGTCCGCTGACTGCTCAGATCAACGACAAGAGGTGAGATCGAATCCTCGTTTTGGTAAAATTGAGGAAACTGCAGCCTCTGTTTCCTGATCAGAAACTCTCCTCCTTTTTCTGGTATGGTGCAAGGACTCGTTGCAACCATATTCACTGTTCGAGTCTACTTCACTGTCACTGTCTTCTAATCTAGATTTACACTCTTCACTAATGCATTCAATGGCTGAATAATCATCTTGGTTGGTATTATTGTCACCACAATCGAGAGGCCTCAATGGGATAACGGACACTTCAGGTAATGGTGTGGGTGCACGAGGTGCGTCAGGAGCAAACTCCTCAGGTTGCCCTTGTGAAGGGGAAAATATGGTGTGGTGGTAATTATGTGCTTCTTCTAAGTAAACAAAACGGGCTTTATGTAACACAGAGGCAACTAATAAGGAATTATGAAAAGATGCACCAGCTCTTCCGGAACGTCTGGAAGCAATTTTACCGAGCGATATATTTATCAACTTATGTGCTTCAAATCCGTTTGGAACGTCAGATATCACGTTCACCACTTAGCAATTGGTCAAGGCACAGAGAGATAACTAACACGACTCCATCCTCTATTTCCAATCTTGTAAGGAATTAAAGTGAAAGTTTCGCCTGCCTTTTACAATGTCGTTGTAACGTCATTACTAAGCTCTTTCAAGTCAATCAGATCCTTAGTTTGTTTGAATCTGTTTCCAATAAAATTGACAAATAGGTCGTATAATATAACATCTAAATATAAATATATTTACCAAAATACTAAAACTGATTTCTTCTATTAGTATATATATATATATATATATATATATATATATATCAATCTGGAGAAGTTGCGCTAATGTTACACATCGACTTCAGTGTTACAAATTCGTTTCGTTCAAATGTCTAACTATAAAAGTAGGGTTTGTAAAGAGTAGACCGACTCTCTCCTTCACCACCTCAATACCCCTCTAAAGAAACTTAACTCCTTTCATTTGAGAATAAAGTTATCACAGTAAGACTTCATTTCTACGTCCTGTCCTTTTAAGATAACATTAATAAGTTGGACTGAAAACTATAAGAGCCACAGAGTGTAGAACTTTCAGATAACAGAGTTCGAAAGAGGAAGAACTATCAAACCTTTTAATACATAACAAAAAGCATGTTTAAAGTTAACTAAACATTATGTAAGCTTAAGTTTTAAACAGCCTTTATATCAGTTTTGAAGAAAACTTACGCCTATGTTTAACTATGAACAGAGAAGTGCGTAAAACCTTGAAATCGTAGTATCAAAATTAATACGAGTTTTTTGCAAGTTTAACCCTTAAACTCTACCCGGGGTACTATTGTGCCCCAGTTCTCCCGGAATTCCTGGCATAACTTTTATAATGGGTTATCTCGCGCTTATTCTTTCTCCTAGAAATTAACAGGTTGTAAAATATTAACAAGTTCATTCATTTGAATTATCTGTCCTAAGCTCCGTCCCCTGTATGATCGGTCACGTGACTCCTGCTACTACCTGAGCATCCCTGCGTGCTCAGTTGAGCGGTGCAAGACGTGGATTTCAGATGTGTATTCTCTTGCGTAGAAGAAAAATAGTGATGGCTACCTTTAATATTGCGTACTCGAGTTTTATGAAGTGATATTCGCTAAAGTGTGAAGATGTGGTGAACAGTGAAAGGCTCCTTTTCTACCATCTTTTGATGCTTTTAAGGCTACATTGAACCATGCGAAGGAAGGATATTTTAGTAATACGTGTGGAATGTACTGCACTTCATTTCTCATGCATATGTCACGTGGTACAAGTGATGTATTGAATTATGTTGTAGGACTAAACTTTATAAAAGCTTACATATACCGTGAAGTAGAAGAAACAACACGTGCAGAAGAGAAGCAGCGGTTATGGTTAGTGAGTCTTATTGATGAGTGGTGCGACAAGCTAAATTATAATATATTGCTTCATACCGTACCCTGCGACTGAGAATGTAAATCTTGTCATCATGGAGAATCTTAAGTATTTTTACCACTACATTAATATATCATGACGAGGATTGTAGTGAGATTGTGGCTAAAGGTCTGCGTGAGTATTTAATAGAATTTAGAGACGAGTATCGTTTGCTATGCAAAAAGGAAAAAATATGGGCACATGTTTCTCTCAAATAGTGTGCCGGAGTGTGAATAAATTGTGTTTAGTTTGTGGAAATGTACGAAAATGTCTGGGTGGTTGGCAGATAAGTGGGTATCCTATTGTTTTCGCTGGAAACTCGGTGGCTGCGCGGTCAACTCCTCGAGGTTTTCAAGTGCTTACACGGGTTCAACGATGTCGAATTAAGAAGCATGTTTAGTTTAAATGATAACTCGCAACAATGATATAATTTATACATTGCATACCGCCACTATGTTAATATAAGTCATTTGTATAAATTTAATTATGACAAATTATTTATATATAAGAACAGAAATTAGTTTAGAAGGGTCACAGAAATAACGTATTGCGTACGATAGTTACGTTTAGTTTAAAATTATTAGCATATCTTCATCCACAAATCTGTCTCTTATGCATAAAATGTACTCGTACAACTGCTGCACATACATATATACGCACATACATACGTACGCACATAAAAATAATTTGTACAACTAGTCCAAAAGGTTAATCCAAAAGTTAATTCACTAACCGTGGTTGGGTTACAAACTTCAATCCAGTTGTGTCGTAATCAAAGTAACCATTAGGTTTGGTTGTTATATAATTCATATTTGGTTGTTGTAACCGGATGTATACAACAATGCTTCGTCAGTGATTTCTGTCGATTGATTGCTGTGGACTGCTTAACTCCCTTCGCAATATCTAGGTCATTTGATGAAGGGGATCTACAGTTTTACGTGGCACCCGTACCACGGGTCACTACATCATCTGGTCGCCGAAATTGACGGGTGTTATATGCTTACTTTAGGATATTTTGAATGAGTCTAGAGTTTAATTGGTGTGTTTTATTTCCCACTAACTGTGTACACGAGATAAGTGTATGCATGGTGTAAATGAACTCTGAAGCTGTTCTTTTTTCATTACTTTTTGCATCTTTCGCAACAAAATTGGAAAGAGCTTCTGTGATAGTTGTCGGACACAATGTGGAAGGTGTACACTGTGTACACGAGATAAGTGTACGCATGGTGTGAATGAACTCTGAAGCTGTTCTTTTTTGTCATTACACTTTTGCATCTTTCACAACAATTTTGGAAAGAGTTTCTGTGTTAGTTGTCCGACACAATGTGGAAGGTGTACATGAGGGAGATACAAGGACAAGAAGTACCTCAATAAGTATTGCAATCCGTACCGAGGATGTATCAGTGGTTAAGGTTCCATGGAAAAAATTCCTACATCGCAAGGTTCGGCCTATCCATTTTCTTGAACTGATCCACAGAGCAGATGTTCACATCTTCTGAAGGCCGCATGTTCCACGCGCCACAGATCTTATAGACAATGTAGGTCCTGTATATGAGCTTGAATTATCTCGATGAAATTATGATGTGAAAGAGCTAGCAATCATTCCCTGACGAGATGTATTTCTGACACAAAAAGCCTTTGAATATTTTTTCATTTTATACAATATATTTTTTGAGAAAAATTTCTTTAACGGTTACAACAAAAAAGGTAGAAAATTGGATGGTAGATAAATGGGCACCCTGGTTGTCCTGCTAGAATAAACCCTCGAATGAAAAGGAAATGTTTATAAATTTGTATTTGGTGTTGTAGCTAGCGAAAGCATCTTTGTGTTTTTAAGCATGATTGTATTTGGAGGAAGCCGCGGATCAATTTGAAAATTTCACCCTCACCATCCTAGTGGTCAAGAATATTTTAAAAGTTTTTGGTACACGGATCTGTTCCGATACTTCTGAATTATTCATATTTGAACTGTAGGTCTATGGCAAGTGAAAAGGTTTGACCTTTGTCAAAATGAACAATTCGGCGAGAAAGAGTTAATTATTATTACTAGTGTATTCGAGAGAATTTTATAATAAAGAAATTATAAATATTTTTGTGTTCACTCCTTCCTATGTTATTAAATAGTACAACGCCAATTGTGCGTACTTTGTATAGTATAATGTTTTTGCTCGTGTATATATATATATTTGTAACGTTAGTTGCAAAGGGGGAGTGGGTGTGCAATGAAGGGGAGGGGTTATGCAATGAAGGGACTTCTCGCGTAGGAGTGTGGTAAAATTGTATTTAGTTATTGAATTTCTGCCCCTTTATGCAATATCCCTCGCAACAACCATCTCTATAAAAGATTTCCAGAATGTGCATTATTTTTGCGCCCCTACTAATTGAGTCTCAATTTTTTCGGATGCATGTTATTTGCAACCATACTAAATTGATCCTCAATTTTTCGGATGCCGTTCGTTATAGGAATATATTCATTAGAGTGGTTCAGCTCAGTATCGCAGGAAACAAAATTAGCGCCGCTACTCTTTATTACTCTGACATTAACACCACAGTAATATCCTATGACATAAACATCAAATCTAGAAGATTTTTGTGCATTACCATGTTTTGCGCCCATACTAAACTCAGCTTTCCCAAGATTGCTATATTCTCTCCGTAGATTTAGTGCTCGTATTACCCTTGCTGTCTCTACCACGTCAATATTTGCGACAATACTTGGTTTTCCCCAACCTACCCCTTTATGCAATATCGATCACAACAATATTTTATTATTTTGCCGCCATACTAAATTGAGTTTCAACTTTGATTAATTAATGTATTCGGTTTGACTTCTCGCGTAGGCGTGTGGAAAAATTGTATTTAGTTATTGAATTTCTGCTTGGTTGGCTGATAAATGGGTACCCTAGGTATCCTACTGGTGGATTAGCCGGTTGAGAGATCGGGGCGATGACATTTCTACCCGCCCGGATTAATGTATTCGGTTTCCACGTTAAACTGTGGGTCTAAGGCGGAGTGAAAAGCTTAACCATTGTTAGAACGAACAATTCGGCGAGAAAGAGTTATTTTTATTGTTGTCATTTTTACCACCCTATATATATATATATATATATATATTATATATATATATATATATTGTGTGTGTGTGTGTGTTAATTTTGAAAATGTATAATAATAATAATAATAATAATAATAATAATATATCCATCCAATTTTTTTTATTCATTCATTTCAATAACTAAGATGATACAGAAATTACGTGTAAATAAAAATAACGAAGTTGATAAAATATAAAACACTTTTTTATTTACAAGGAACCGTCGCTTGGCGAGCTAAGTATGTCTTTCAGAGAGAAAGTTTTTGATCCAAATTCCTTCTCGCCAGTTTGTGGTTTTAAAAGGCCTCGGGCTGGACCTTTTGCTGGATATTCTCATTACCTGCCTCCTCTAGATGTAGTCTGAACACAATGTTAAAATAAACGTATTTGTAAGAGAATAATTATTTAATATAAGTGTGTGTGTGTGTGTGTGTGTGTGTGTGTGTGTGTGTGTAGATTTGAGAATATGTTAATGGAACGATTTCTTTTGCTAAGCCAATTGTTTAGCGAATTTTTAATTTTAATATTGTTTTAATAATTAATTCACTTTAAGTTGAAAATCCGTTTATATATATATATATATATATATATATATAAGGAATGACAAAATTAAATAGACACAGTTAATATGATTCTTTCTATATATATATATATATATATATATATCAGAGAGAGAGAGAGAGAGTTACAAGGAGTTACAAGGAAAAGAAGTACCTCAAAAGGCCTTGCGGCCCATACCGAGGAGGTACCAATGGCAACGGGTGCCAGGGAAAATTTTGTAAAAGTTTATTTTTCTTTCAACTATCCTAGCAGTAGTAGAAAACTGGATAGAAAAGTAGAAGGCTCTCTCCCCACCCTCCGCTCCCTCCTGCCAGAGGCAGGTACGGAAAAAGGTTGAAGAAAATACCTTGACCCTGGAAAAGTAGCCAAGGAAATTTTACAGAAAAGTGGAGAATATATAAAAAGCTCTATATTTAGCTTGCTCACAGAGACACCGAGCAAGCGAACTCCTGCAGAGTTTTCTGAGGTTTTAATCTTAAACTATGAGTGTGTTCAGTACTTTGTCTAGCCTATTTTTAAACAGATTTACACTTTGACTGGAAACAACCTCTGAGGGAAGTTGGTTCCAGATATTAACTATTTTATAGGAAAAGAAATTTCCGCAGACTGAGGTCCTAAATGTCTTTACACACTCAAATAGTGTGCAAGATTTCGTCTACCCTTTTCTTGAACTGATCCACAGAGGAACTGTTCACAACTTCCGAAGGTAACCTGTTCCATGTGTCACAGATCTTATACGTAAAGTAATTCCCACACACACTAGTCCTAAACCGTTTCAAATCCAACTTCCAACCATTGTTGCGAGTTGGGTTATCATTTAAACTAAACATACTTCTAAAATCGACATCGTTGAACCCGCGTAAGAGCTTGAAAACCTCGATCAGTTGACCGCGCAGCCTCCGAGTTTCAAGCGAAAACAAGTTCAGGGCGCGTAACCGTCGATTGTAGCCCATATGCCTAACGGAAGGGATTAACTTTGTGGCCCTCGCCTGCGCTCGCTCCAGCCTCTCAATATCTTTCCTGAGGGTGGGCGACCAGAACTGCACAGCATACTCCAGGTGCGGCCGAACAAGGGAATTGTACAGTGAGAGCACAATCTCCTTGTTCCGAAACTGAAATTGCCTCCTGATATAACCCAATAGTTTCTGGGCTTTCTTTTCCACCTCTACGCACTGTTTCGTAAACTTAAGGTCGCTGCTAATTAGCACACCCAAGTCCTTTTCTAAATCAGTCACCTCGATATTACTGCCCAACATCGAGTAGTCCGACTTGGGATTGGTGTAGCCAATGTGCATCACTTTGCATTTACCCAAGTTAAACGGCATTTGCCATTTTTCGGACCACTCTCCTATCCTACCTAGGTCCGCACGCAGTTCCTCGATCGCTTCGGGCGTCCCAACATTGGCCCCAAGCTTGGTGTCATCAGCGAATTTGGCTATCCGACTGACGATGCCACCGTCGATATCATTTATGAAAATGATAAACAACAGCGGCCCCAAAACGGAACCCTGAGGAACCCCACTAGTGACCGAGGCCCAACCCGAACTAGCACCTTTAATTACAACCCTCTGCCGCCTATTCTTCAGCCAGTTTCAATCCACCTACCTATTTCCCCACCGATACCCAGCGCGCACACTTTCGCCATTAGCCGGCGGTGAGGTACCTTATCAAAGGCTTCTGAAAGTCGAGATAAAGTATATCAATCGCCCTACTCTTATCGTACTACACCCAACATGACGTGGAAAAACTCGAGCAAGTTGGTGAGACACGACCTATGCCGTCTAAAACGTTGGGGTCCCCAAGCAGCTTGTTGGAATCCAAATGGTCAACGATCCTATCCGCTTTATCCCCTCTAATAATTTACCTACAACTGAAGTGAGACTAATGGACGATAGTTCCCTGGACTTTCGTGATCCCCTTTCTTAAAGATAGGGGTCACGTTGGCTTCCCTCCAGTCACCAGGCACCTGGCCCGTCTCCAACGATTTGTTGAAGACTGTAGCCAGGTGGGGAGCCACCTGGTCGCGCACCTCCCGCAACACTCTGGGGAGAACTGGTCTGGCCCAGGAGCCTTAAACGCGCTCAGTTTGTCTATTCTATCGGCAACGACTGTCGCGGTACATCGAACATTATCCAGGCCAGCACCTTCGTGCCTCACACCTGGCTCGGGGATGATGCGGGTGTCCTCCCTGGTGAACACTCCCGCTAGCCTAACCTTCGCCTTCACTTCCCTACACAGGCGGACATATGCTAAAGTGTTCTCATGGGAACGATTGGCCTTCGCCCTCCTATACGCTACTTTCCTATTTCGGATAGCCGAAGCAATGTCACGATTGAACCACTTAGGCTGCGTTGAAGCAGGGGTGACCGGTTTTGAGGGTATGGCAGCAGACTGCAGCACCATAAACTCGTCCCGGAATGCACTCCACACTCCAAACATCGCCGCCGACTTCTAACCCCATACTCCTACGCTATCCCTGAGGCTAACAAAGTTCGCCCGCCGGAGATCGAGCTTACTGCCTCTCGAGTTACTACGCTTCACCCGAGGGACGCACACACGGAACCTAATAAGACTGTGATCACTCCCGCCCAACGATTCGTCAACGGTGAGGCCAGTGACGAGGTTGTCTTCGGTCGTGAACACTAAGTCTAGAACGCTTTCGCCTCGTGTAGGCTCGTTCACCCACTGAGTGAGGAAGTTCTCATCAGCAAAGTCAACTAGCCTCCTCCCTTCAGCATCGGCAGTCCTGTTTTCCCACTTTATGCCGCGACAGTTGAAGTCTCCTAAAACTACACACACCTATCCCCTAGCAGGCTACTGAGTTCGGTGTACAGGGCTGTATCCTCCTCGAGGAGGAGATGCGGAGGTCTGTACACCAAGATTAACCTATAGTTCGTCCCTCCCACGTTCAGATCGACGCCAAGCAGCTCCCGTTCCGACCGGAACTGGCAGTCAACCGGACTCAACGTGTCTCTGACGTATATTAGTACCCCACCCCCCTCCCCACGGGTGCGGTCTTTGCGAAACATTTTATACCCGGAATTTCGAACTCCCCAACGTAGTCCCTACGATCAGTATGAATCCAGGACTCGGTGATAGCAACGATATCCTGGTATTCTGATGCTAAGAGCGCCCGTAGCTCGCAAAACTTGTTCCTAATTGACCTAGCATTAAAAAGCATTGCACGGAGGGAGCCTTCCCTATTCTGACCGCCCCCTAGCACGACCCGTTTCCCGACAGCCAGGGCTGTCGGGAGTTGAAGAGCCCCTCACTAACGAGGGGGCAACTTCCGCAGGAGACTGAGCCCCCTCCAACGTAGGAGGAGGGTCACCCACCTGTACTTCGACGCACCCTTCAGTTGAGGTACGTCCGCCACCGGCTCATCCTCATCTCTCCCCGGTGGGGGCCCATCATCTCTCCCCGGACTCGACCTCACCATTCTGTATAGGTGCCGGTCGAGCAGCGCGCCTAGCACACCTTTACCCTTGTTATTGAGGTGGACACCATCCCTCTGGTAAAGGTCCCACCTACCCGAAAATGCATCGAAGGGGTCAATAAACTTCACGCCCAGCGGAACGCACAAGTCTTGTACCCTCTCGTTGATGCCAATGACCTTACTGAGCGCGTGGTCACTGGCATTCATTCGCGGTAAAATACCCATTAACATTCCCCTGTCTGTCTTCAGTTTTAGAGAGAGAGAGAGAGAGAGAGAGAGAGAGAGAGAGAGAGAGAAATGACAAAAGAAAATAGACACAGTTAATGTACTTATTTCTCTTAAAGAATGTTACTGGAACGATTTCTTTTGCTAAGCCAATTGTTTAGTGAATTTTTTAATGTTAATATTGTTTTAATAATTAAGTTACTTTAAGGTGAAAATCCGTTTATATATATATATATATATATAATATATATATATATATATATATATATATATATATATAATACACACACACACAGAGTTGAACAACTTTCTCCTTACCTTATATATATATATATATACTGTATATATATATATATATATATAAAGAATCATATTAACTGTATTTAATTTTGTCATTCCTTATATATATATATATATATATATATATATATATATATATATAAGAAGGAGAAAGTTGTTCATTGTGTGTGTGTGCGTGTGTGTGGTGTGTCTGTATTTCGTCTGAACTATTATTTTGGTGGTTTCGTATTATATTATTTTTTGTGCAGTGGAAGAGAAATTATATTTATTTACAATAATTAATAAACAGATTTAATTTTTTATTGTCAATTTCGGTTTCAGAAAGTCTGTAGGCTTTGGTAACGAATTAAAATAAATGGTGGTGTTTAGCAACTCACCCTAATAATGTATACCTGTACAATTAAAATAAAAAATGGTATCTGGCAACTCAACCTTCCTCTATATAAGACCCGCTTGGCTTCGGGACCTTCATAATGCTTCGGACTCCAGTGGAATAAAGATCTCTCTCTCCTTCCTTCTTAGGTTAAGCCTTAGGTTAGGTTTCCCTTTGGGAGAGTAAGGACATCCCACCTTCTCCCCGCAAAGCCCTCCTCCGTCTATCCTTTCTCTTTCTCTCTTAGGTTAAGGCAACCCCTTTGAGGGGAGGTCATCCTTCCTTCTCCCCCGAAGACCCCTTCCCCTCAACCTCCCCTCTCCCCTTGGCTCCTTCTAAGCCAACTGGCTGATTAGGGGCCTATAAGACAACGGCCACTCGGCTGAAGTCTTAGTGTGCACTTGGCTCCTGCCAGGTGAACACCTCTCTTGCTTTCTCTCCTTCTCCTGTCTTTCTCTTGGGGGATAACGCCGCCTCCAGGTTTCATGACCCCTTGTTGCACCTGAAGCACCCCCACCCCCCTTTGCGGCATTGAGTTGTTGCACACACCCTCCCCTTTGCAACATTGATTATTATCTCTTGCGATATTGCAACATTCTTGCGCTCTAACCTTTTTCGCCCATACTACTAGTGTCCTCAAAAACGAATGGCAAAGTTCGTCAATGGAATGCCAGAACATGTCAGTGTTACACGATGCGAAAGAGAAAGCAACACGATTCTAAATATATTCATTCAATAAATGTTATTTATTGATTTTTAGGATCACCTGAATATCAGGGCCCCCAGCCTTCTTTAGTTAGCCTTGTTTAAGGCTAACTATCGAAAATATCACGACCTAACCTAACCAATCGTTAGGTAAACTGTACGCCCTTGACGATTGGTTAGGTTCGGTCGTGACATTTTTGTTAGTTACCTTATGAACCTTATGTTGTTTCGTGTGTTGGTCTCTCTTCACACGGAGGTCAAGCTGGTGGCCCCGCCTTATAAAGCTAACTAAAGAAGGCTGGGGGGGCCTTGAACTTCACGTGATCCAATTTTTATTCTAAAATTACTAAAATTAAAAACTATGTTAGCACTATTTACTTTCGTCAACCCTCTGTAGGTTAGATGTTACTTGTCAATAGATATTATAAAGTTGATGTTGACTTTTCAACATGAGTAGGCCTGCACGTTCTGGTGAATAAACAGGCAAGCCTACAACATATGGGATTTTTAAAATTTAATTTTGTTATTAAACTAGTCCCTGTTCATCACTTTAAGTATGTATAACTTAACTAAATATTCTCTACATAACAAAATTATTAATAAGTTATTTAATAATGAATCTAAATGTTGCATTTGTTGCACAAAAACATATGATTATGATCGCTTCCGGATCTTTTTTTTTTTGAATTATGCAACGCACAAAATAGTGAAATTGTGAAATTCGGCGGAAATCATTAAAATGACTTCCTTCATCATAAGGGGAGGTCCTGGATAAAAAGTGTTCTCATATCAAACATGTAACATACATGTAATTCATTTATTTAATTCAAGGATGTTGCAAGGTGAAGAAGAACTCCCCAAAGGATTTGTCAATGAAGCCTTTTCATCTGAGGTAAGAAACTAATGAGATCTTACACAAGATTGTCTTTTTAATTAAAAAAACTTGTGACGAACGACCACTCTGCAGGACAAACGAATATATACCGGGTGTCCGAGAATTATCTGTACAATTTTTGGCTGTTATTAAAAGTCAACCATGAAGTGTAGAAATAATTCCAGTGTTGTCCCATTTTACAGAGAAACTCATTAAGTTTTTTCTGATAACAAGTTTTGACAAGTTTTTTCTTTTTTGTACGCGGGTGACAGACATTGATGATTTAAAAGCAAGAATCACAGCTGCTGTTGAGCGAATTGATGTGGATATGCTGCAGCGTACACATGGCAACATTTGGATTATCGATTGGATGTTTTGCGAATCACTGATGGTGCACATATCGAATGTTTGTAACAACGTTACTTTAATAAAAGAAACTTTTGAAAATACAGATTCTAAATAATCTTGTTTAAGATTTTACGTGTGTTATCAAGAATTTTATTAAAAGATGAAATTGTACAGATAATTTTCGAACACACTGGAATTTCTAAAAAACTTGTCAAAACTTGGTATCAGAAAAAACTTAATGAGATTCTCTGTAAAATGGGACAACACTGGAATTTCTACACTGCATGGTTGACTTTTAATAACAGCCAAAACTTGTACAGATAATTCTCGGACACCCGGTTTATATATATATATATATATATATATATATATATATATATGGGATGAATTTCACAATTAGACACGTGAAATGAATGAATGATGCAAACCCACAAGGAAAAAGAAAAATGATTCCAAGGCCTTTCATGTATTCAGAAGTACACCTCGTCAGGGAATGAAGGGAGAAGGTGAAATGACAAAAATATATACAACGGGACAGAAAAACAGATATAATCGAAAGGATTATTCTAGAATGTGCATTTATCCATTTTAAAAATAATTTCAATAACAGTGCGGGAATGTATAAAATTGACAATATCTTGTTAAAATACCTTTTGCCTCTAATCAACTCTTGTTAATCTAGTGTTAATCTTTTCGTTTTTCTGTCCCGTTGTATATATTTTTGTCATCTCGCCTTCTCCCTTCATTCCCTGACGAGGTGTACTTCTGAATACACGAAAGGCCTTGGAATCATTTTTCTTTTTCCTTGTGGGTTTGCATCATATATATATATATATATATATATATATATATATATATATATATATATATATATACTGTATATAGGAATAAGAATTCAGAGAAGCTTCATAGCCAAGATCAATGGGTGCAAAGAACTAACTTACTGGGAAAGGTTGCGCGAATTAAACTTATATTCACTGGAAAGGAGTAGAGAGAGATACACCATTATTTACACTTGGAAAATAATGGAGAAACTAGTTCCTAATCTTACTCTGAACCCTGTAACTCCCCAAAGAACGGTGGAAAGTAGAAAAGGAAGACTGTATCGTGTTCCCAAATTAAAGGCGAGACAGAGAACATCCTTAACCCTGAAATAAAATAGTTTTATTGTGAGAGGACCAAGACTGTTTAATCAGCTGCCCAAAGACCTAAGGAACACGAGTGGTGTTGCGGTGGACATCTTCAAAAGAAGATTAGACGCCTGGCTCAGAACAATCCCCGATGAGCCGGGCGCACCTGGCTATGTGAGATGAAGAGTACAAGAAACCAACTCGCTAATTCACCAGGCCAACTCGAGAGGAGGGGTGACAAGCTTGACCTTCGTGAAATGAGGAATCATTGCACGGAACATTTGAAAGGTTGAAAGGAAAGGTATATTGTGGGCTAATAAATCCAAAACACTTTTTGCAAGCTAATTAGTTTCTGATTTATATATATATATATATATATATATATATATATATATATATATATATATGCACATGTTCATGAAGGTGTGTTATCGATTAGTTTCAAAAAGTATTATATCCCTTTCATAACGGACATAATAATGTGGCTTTGTTTCCAAAAGGTGCAAATTCCAATTCACTTTATTTCCAAAAGGGTCTAAATCCACAAATCCATCAACAGCGTCCTCTATAAACTACAATGTCAGTATAATTGTACGTACAGTTGTTCCCACATGTAATGTTCCTCGCCTCACAGGCGGCTCCGTACATGTGGCAACGCCGCAGTGTTAGTCAAGGTACCCCATCTGGGGAAGGTGGGGTGGAGGGGGGACAACAGAGTCCAACAAAATATAACACAGACATATATATATATATCTAAAGGACAACTGAGTGTGCAGTCATTGACATACAAGTAATTATAATGTAATGTCTGTGTTCATAAAGATAAACAATTAATATGATCGTGTAACAGCGTTGAACTCCATGTAGTTTACCACTTTTATACAGTAATAAGGTTCCATTATGATTGCTGCAAATCTATATGAACAGCTACTACAACAGAACTTTTTATATACTGTATACTAGTGAATGCGAAATGTTCGCCTGCAGGAAATTTTCGCGTTTTTCGCGTTGGCTATAGTTTACGCGAAAATATCCAGCAGGCGAAAATTTGACAATTTAAACTAATTTTTGGAAAAGAGTAAGAAAATAAAACTTAGATCATTAAAATACTTTATTTGAAAAGTAAATTCAATATATTGTAATAAAACATTGTAAAGTAAAATCAGTAAAAACATTTTAAATTTTACTGTATTATTACTGTATAAGAAGAATGTCATGAATGCCCCTAATTTCCCAATCCTTCCGAATGGTCTCCCTCATTTTGTGTACGTTATCCCATGCAGAGACAATCCATTTAGCATGAATAGGTTTCAGTGTGGAGAGCTTCAAATCTATCTTTCCGAGAGATTCATTTACGTCGAGTGCTGCTGAAACTTTATCCGCATACCAAGAGGTAAAACTTGCCTTGATATACGACCTCAACCTCGACCAATCACAGTCCAGAATAAATGTCGTCATTCATGACGTCATTTTAATCTGTAAGATTATAACTAGCAACTGTTGACCGCGAAATTATGATGCCGCGAACTCGTCCAAGGATATGAAAACGAAAATTTGCTGCCGCGAAATTAACCTGGTTTACAGTATATATATTCATAACCTCGTACAATATTATAATAATGTTTATGAAATGATGTTGATGGGGCAAACCGTGGTGTTGACATGGTTACTGGCGTGATCTATGTTCATACCATATTTCTACACCGTATGACGAACACCGACTCTGAAAATGAATCCAGCTGAAGATAAAATTGCACAGCGAGGCCGGATAATTGGTATGCGGGAAGCAGGCCACTCTGTAGCTGACATAGCCATGGAACTGGGAATTTCGAAGCCTACTGTTTGACGCTGGGTGCAGAGGTGGCAGGAGACTGGAAATCTGCTCGATCGTCCTACGTGTGGGACACCAAGAAAGACCACCCCAGAAGAAGAACAGAGAATAATCAACGAAGTGCAGAACGATCTTATCAACAACACATTCGCCATCCGAGAGACAAGTACATATGGGCGTGTCAGTGGACACCGTAATGAGACGGTTGCATGAAGCAGGATATCACCACCGTACTCCTGCCAAAAAAGAGAGGATCGAGGAACGACATCGTCAGGTGAGGCTCTCGTTTGCTCGCCAGCATATAAATGATGATCTCGCATCCTGGAGCAGAGTTATCTTCTCTGACGAGAAGACGTTTGCGTCTACAATTCGCGGCCGTCTTCGGTGTTAGCGACAGGACAACACGAGATATGCCCGCCAAAATATTTACGAAGTGGCGCGGAGTGGGCACGTGACGGCGAATGTGTGGGGATGAATGCACCTGCAAGGACTAGGAGAGCTGACTGAGATCCACGGGAGGTTTACAGCAGATCAATATATAGAGATCATGGAGGAGGTGATGCTGCCTTCTGTACGCGCGTATGCCTTGCCCTATCCTGAGCAGATTATCTTTATGCAGGTATGTCGTATTTATATGTTTTAGAATATTACTCTATTACTAGAGTAAGATTTATGTATTACACGCATTTGTATGTCCAGTTTCCACATTTACATGGGACGGATAATGGTCATAAAATTGTTCTTTAACTCTTTCAGTACTATGACAACACTTTAGGATTTTATTCTGGATAACTGCAGACTGTATTATTTGTATAACGGCGCACAATTACATTCAGCTAATAATAGTAATAATGATTGGGTTTGTTTAACCTCCTTCGCAACATCTAAGGTCATATGACGGAGAGGACCTACAGCTTTACGTGGGATCCGAACCACGGGTCGCTACATAATCTGGACACGGACGACGATCTCCCATTAACTACTACTACGACCCAATGTCGCTTAACTTCGCTGATCAACGGGAAGCGATGTTACGACATTGGCTACAACGTAGCCCTACATTTAGCTGAGAGAAACCCCTAATACGTAGGGGTTAAAACCTATCTCGAATAGTGGGTTACTGATGAAGCGTATGGATGAGATATAATTCTACTTTTAATATTTAAAATCCATTTGCAGGACAACTCTCCCATCCACACCGCCAGGATTGTTAGATGGTGGTTCGAGGAGCAGCGAAATCTAGAACTACTGGACTGGCCTAGTAAGGCCTGTTGGGGGATGGACCAAATACTAACTATGAACCGGGTATAACTGTGCCATTTATGTTAATCTATGGTAAATTGTGAGCATTTTGTATGATAAACTATTTAGTAAAACATTCTCAACCATTGCATATTTGTTGTAATAAAGAATTGGTGTTTCATTATATATATATTATATATTATATACATTCCTTGTTAAGATCTAATAATATCTCCACATTGATAATGCAACAGGAAATCTGGAAAACATTAATGAATTTATCTGTCCATCATGATTAAATCATTATCTCTCCACATTGATAACACAGGTCAACAAAAAAACTTTTTTTTTTCGTTGCCAAGGAAATTCGTACGAATTTAGGGTATTTTGGGGTTGCTGAATTCCAAAATGAAAGTAGTTTTTCCGATTTGGCTCTAGTTCTTGAGATAATGAATACCCTCAATTAATAGGAAACGTAACCATAACGCGTGCATATGGGAAACTACCGGAACATTCTAGATGGTGAGACCGAATAAAATGCCATTATGTATTTCATGTGTTTACTTTTGTATGATTTGAGACAATTTCAATGCGATTTGTAAGTAGGCTCTGCCTGAACATTAAATTTTTTGCATTTTTACGTGTTTCAATGGGGTTCCAATTATCTCATAAATTAGAGCCAATCTAGCAAAACCGATGTCATATTCGGAATCAGCACCACAAAGTTACCCCAAAATCACTCTAATATGATTGGCAATAAAATGAGTGTTGACCAGTGTAATATAATACAAATACAATCTGGAAAACATTATTAATATAATAGGCATCAGCGACAAACTGGTGGTGATATCCTGCTTCATGTAACCGTCACCTTACGGTTTTTACTGACACGTCCATATCCATATGTAGTCTCTCCTGGACGGCGACAGCAAGTAACCATGTCAACACCATGGGTTTGCCCATCAACGTCATTTCACAAACATTAGTATAATATTGTATAAATTTATAAGTGTATATAAATATGTTTATGCTAGTATAACCGTGGATTATTCTTATGTGATTTTGATAATCAGTTACTGTTCAGATCGAAACTGTTAAGTTCTTTGTGCAACAATCGATAAGCTATTTCCCACTAACTCTGCCTCTCTACCTCGCTCTTTCCTACACAATCCCAATCTTTTTCTCGCTCAATGTCAATACATATATTTTTTTATTCAAATTCACTAGTATATAAAAAGTTGTATTGTGGTATCTGTTCATATAGACTTGCAGTAATCATAATGGAACCTTATTATTGTATAAGACTAGTAAACATGGAGTTCAACGCTGTTCACGATCATATTAATCGTTTATCTTTATGAACACGGACATTACATTATAATTAGGGGCCGTTCAAAAATTACGTAACGCTATTTTTGCTAAAACTTGACACCCCAGATCCCCCCGGAACGTTCTGTAACGCAAGACCAGGCACCCCCTAAGATGTTATGTAACACTTCCCACACCCCGACACGTTATGGAACGTTTCAGGGGAGGGTGTCAGGTTTTAGCAAAAATAGCGTTACGTAATTTTTGAACAGCGCCTTACCTGTATGTCAGTGTTATATGTTGTTGAACTCGGTTGTTCCCCCTCCACCCTAACTTACCCAGTTGGGGTACCTTGACTATCGCTGCGGCGTTGCCACATGTCCGGAGTCGCCCGTGAGGCGGGAACATTACATATGCGGGCAACTGTGCCTTTATAATTGTATGTACCTAGAGATAAATGAGGATGTGTGGTGAACACCATGCATGCCGAGTCCAACACATGCATGGCATGGGCTCAACAGTGGTGTGCGGCTCATCGTCGGGATGACATTTTGGCTTGATATAATTTGATGTGATTGATTGAAGTGGTAGAGATATTGAAATAAATGTACGGCTGGTTTTTTGTGTTTATTTCGGTGTAATCCAGAAGTCTTTTGGACAGCATGTCTTTGATTGTGTTCCAAAACGTGCTAAGTCTACCACCAATTACAAACAAAAAACGTATTTACAAATTAACCATGTGCACTAGATTTTATTCAGACATATTTTTTTGCTTAATGGCATTCACTCCCAACGTTAATGTGAAAAAAATACTTTTAAGGACAGACTATAGTAAAAAAATATGAAATGTACCACTATCTTAAACATATATGTGTGTGTGTGTGTGTGTGTGTATTATGTGTGTGTATGTGTAGAGACCGACCGAAAATTCCTTTCCTCGCCATTCTCAAACATCATGGAATCAAAACAAAGGCTATACACGTGGACATGAAATAGGGTCACGGAGGAAACACAGATTTTGTGGTATTTCTCGAAATGATCACGAGAGGACGTGACCAAAGCCTATAAAATGCGATTTATTTCTCAAATCACTCTCACTTGCCATCTTCTCGTTTTTGTCGTCTCTCTCTCAGCGCCTTCGTCAGTAACACCACTCGTCACGCCAGTCGCTCTCCGGCGAAGGCCTATCACAGGCCTGCGAATGAGAACTTTGTAAGAGTTCTTTTCTTACTAATAACTGATTTTATACAATTCAACTATGCTGATTTCGAATAAGGTGTCCATTTTTTCTATCACGTAAGGATTTTCTGCAAAGTGGAAGGGAAAAAACAACATAAATAAATAAATATTTATTTCAATTTACATTAGGTACCTATTTCGCTTTGTTATACTAATTACAAATGCAAACAACTTTAAAAAGAAAGAAGACTATTAACGTCAATTACAATTCATCTTTATTTGTCCTGAATTTTCTAATAAGATTATGCCTTTTGGTTTCGAATGTACGCGCTGTTCCTTTTCTTTTATGTAATAATTCTGGAGTATCCCGTTTCAACATCCAGCAGGAATCAGCCATCATGCTGATGTCCCACTTTCCCTGATATCTCTTCTCCATTTCTTTGATGTCCTGGTGAAACCGTTCTCCTTGTTTTTCGCTGAGTGCTCCGAGATTCTTAGGGAAGTAATCCAAGTGTGAATGCAAGAAATGTAATTTTAAACTCGTATTAGAACCCAACTCTTTGAACTTATTTAGCATGTTGTTCACAATGTTTGGGTAATTTGGGTCTTTCTTGTTCCCCAAAAATTTGCTGATAACATTCTTAAAAGCAATCCACGCTTCTTTTTCAAGATTGTTCATTGTTCTTTCAAAGTGTTCATCCAAAGTCAGTTTTCTATTCTGGGGACCAACGAAAATTCCTTCTTTCAATTTTGCTTCCGAAAGAGTTGGGAATTTACCACACAGATACTTAAAACAATCTCCATCTTCGTCCAAGGCCTTAACAAATTGCTTCATCAAGCCCAGTTTTATGTGAAGCGGAGGTAAAAGGACTTTCTTCGTTTCAACCAAACTTTCACGTTGAATGTTTTTAGAACCAGGTGTCAGGTTGACTCTGCGTGGCCATTCCTTTTTTATCCAGTGCTGAGTTCCTGCTCGACTATCTCATTCACGCAAAAAACGTGGGAACTTCGTATAACCTGCTTGTTGACCTAACAACGTACAAATCACTTTTAAGTCTCCACAAAGTAGCCAACTGTGTTCTTTGTATTTAACTTTAGCTAGAAGAAGCTCAAGATTTTCGTACGTTTCCTTCAAGTGAACCGAATGAGCCACAGGAACGGATGCATAAAGTTGCCGTTGTGAAGGAGGACGCCTTTTAGACTTCTTTTGGAGGAATCAATGAAAAGTCCACTCATTTGGGTCATAGACTGCAGCGCCTAGCTTAAGTATTAGTTCCGAAACATTGTTGCAATATACCAGTGAATTTTCTTGAGAAAAATATTGGATGAATTCTTTTTCTCGATTTCTGTACCAGTAAAATGACGTCTCGGGAGAAAACAAGTTCTTTGCACGAAGTCTAGATCCCAAAATCTCTGAAGAATCCTTCGGGAGACACAAATCTCTTACCAAATCATTAAGTTCATTTTGTGTAAACAGTTGGGTTCACAGATGTTTCGGTTTGAAAACAGTCAATATCATCGTTTCCACCGTCATCAGACACCGAATCAGATGAAGTTATATCAAGAGTATTTGGTTTAGTATTTTTAGTATTGTAGCCTTGCACGTTACATGAACAAAAATAGCAGTCATTGCTGTGATTTCTAGGCTCACGCCAGACCATTGGAATCCCAAAAGGTAAAGAATCCTTTTTAACTTTACTCCACAGTCTAAGTTGTTCAACACAAACACTGCAAACTTTATGTGGAGCCCATGATTTGTCTTGATCCCCAAGTTCATTCCGAAGTACGTATATTATGCTTTCTTGACGAAGTCTGTAATATCTCGCCTTTTATGTCTGTCGATCAGTAGTCGGACGTTGTGAACAATGTGTTGAAGTTGAAGGAAAACACTTTGAACATCTAAAATAAACAATTGTTGTTGCTTTTTTATGTTGCTGTATTTGAAATAAAATTGTTAAATATTGCATAACTTTTGTTAATATATTGCGTTCATATGAAAGTTTACTTGGTAATTTTAGAACACAAAAGTTTACAAGATAATTGTAGGACACCCTGTATAAATAAAATGGATCGAATTATAATGGATTTTTTTCGTTATTATAGCATTTTGAAGAAAACGAGTCTGATCTGCATTTCCTTTTTGCTTAGGAACAGGGCTGTGACATAACAAGTTACTTAGTAATAGTTACTTTTTCCTGCCCAGTAATTGTAACTGTAACTAGTTACAAAAATCATATATTTGTAACTTTTACTGGTTACTTTTTTCTGTGGGGGCAAAAAGTCAGTAGCTACTTTTTTTACAAGTCTTGCTTGATGTACATTAGGGTGGAGTGAAAAATTGAAACATGGAGGGCAGGGCAGTTTTCTAATAGTGCAAAAAAATTGCCTTGTTAGCTAAGTATTGCCAATGAGTATTCTTTTTTAATTGAAAAAATCTTGAGGCTCCCCAACATTGAAGTTTCAGCTATTTCCGGTTTATCAGTTACTTACATATATGGCGTGCAATTCTAATAAGTGAAAATTCGTTTTGTTGAGTTATGCAACAATTTTGTGGACAGTGACATCCGTTTAGGTCGCTGGGAGATCTCCATGTCTCCATATGCCATTAGTGTTTTTACATTTTAATACATCTTGTTACCAATTTGGCAATTTTAGTGTGGAACCAGTGATTATTTTGACTTTTGTCTATGCCTAATTAACGCTTTTCATTGTTTACCGTTTTGAAACAATGAATGATGTACTAAACTCTTTTCTACTGTCGATATTAAAATCTGATATGACAATTACGAGGGAACAGTTGAAACGTCAGTGTTTTGTCACCCAAAACGAACTCCGTGAAAGTGCTTCCAACCTATGGTGACTTCATACTATATTATCTTTGGTTAAAGCATGAAATGAAGCCGTATAAAACTTCAAAAGAATCAATAGTTGCGGAAATTTCTGAAAAGCATTCGCAAAAAGTGGAAGATCTTTGGAAAAATGCTTCACTTCCTATTGCTTTCCATACTCCTGTTTTGCAGTTGAACCGTGCCTACCATGACAAGTATATAAAGCTCTTAATATCCTTTAAAGAAAGGCAAGGAAATGAGAATTACAAAGCGAGGATTTTGAAGTTCCGAGATGAAGGCAAACGGTTATTCGATATTGCAGCCTGCAAATGCGAATCCTCATCTAGTGCCTGTGAAAAAAGCCGGAAAGTTCCAGCTCAAGAAAGAACATTTCTACAGGACCAACAAACTATACGAACCATGGCAATGGGCAGCGTCGATATTGCTATGACTAAGAAAATTCAAGGAAAAGAAAAGCGAAAATAAAAAGAGGTACAGCGTCTTGACAAAACTAAGAAGATAAGCTAAGATAGCTAAAGCTGTATCTTCATTCTCTGCTTTGGAAATTTGTAATGAAAACAAAGGTTCTGCCTCAGATTATTACTGAGTTAGACCCAGACTCGCCTAATATGAACTCTTTACATCCGCAAAGCACAGCTGAATTGCAGGAAGAAAATCCATTTGCTGATAATTTTGTGACATCCATGCCAACATTTTCTGGAGTAGATTTGAAATATTCTCAAATGAGACGAAAACCAGAAGCAAAATAAGGACAGCCAGAGAAGGCAATCACACTAAAATGCAGGATGGAACAATAGCAGACACAATTTAGGTAGTTTGTATTGCGATGGGCGGAAGGACAAGGCTAATGGTGCAATGATTAATCGGCATCGGCACCGACAGAATAGGCCATTTTTTGGGCATCGGCATCGGCCAAATTTAACCGATTCTCTCGCCGATTCTTTTGAAATTTTAAAATTTTCATTACAAAACAAAATCTATATTTATGGAAAAGTGAACAGACAAAGAACACTATGACAACTTATATCAGAGTGTAATTATATATATTATATATTTTACATTCACGAAAAAGGCAAAGCTTAATAAGTTACTTTGCCAATAAATTTACATTTTCTCTAACTAGCGAATCTCTAAATAACTTATTATAACTATTGTAATCTCTTACTCTATATTAATAATAATTCTCTATTAAGTTTTACTTTATAATTTATATATTAAATCATCTTTATTATGTTGACTTTAGTTTAAGTATTTTAATAATTTTATAAACCCAAATTATATATCCAATTTTTTTTTTATTCAAATTGGTCGCCAGGGACTTGAAATTTCAATGAAAAATTTTGTTGTTGTTGACATTGTTGAAGAAAGAAATTACCTTCAATACAAAGAAAAACAATTGCTTTAAATATTGGTATTCAAGTTATGAAACTAAAATAAAATTATTTTATCATTTTACCAAGCAATAAAACTTTTCATATCATTTTAGCTACGGTATACGAGTAACAAAGTCTGGTACTGTATGTTGTGGAGTGAGCTAAGGAAAATCATTTAAACAAATTTGAAATGTAAAAATATAAAAATTGAGTTTTCACATTAAATTAGTAAAATTTATGAAGGGACTTGAATTTTTAAAATATAGTTAAAGAATCGGCATTGATATCGACATCGGCTAAAATTTGGAATCTGTACATCACTAGACAAGGCACTGAAAAATGTTCAAGACGACGGAAAGTGCCACAGACGAACAGTTGCTGAAGAGCATTTATATATCGTACATAAGCCAGCATCAAAGTACATTGGACATTCGGACATACCACTCTAAAAGTGGTTCTTCTGAAGACGACATAGGCAGCATCATAGATTACTTGGATGAAAACAATGTTGATATGAGTGGAGTTGTAGTAGTTAGATGTGATGGAATTGTCACTAATATGGGAAGAAACGGGAGTGTTATTAGACTGCTGGAAGAGAAATAGGGAGGCCCTTGCAATGGGTTACATGCCAGCTGCACTCCAATGAATTTCCTTTACGGTATTTATTAGAACATCTTGATGGTGCAACTACTGGTTCTAAGGGATTTTTAGGTCCTATCAGCAAGTCTTTGCTAACATGTGAACAGCTTTCAATAGTGAACTTTAATAAAATTGAGTAAAGTTTTCAAAGATTGATGCCCAGGATCTGAGCAATGACCAGCAGTATCATCTTGATATATGCCATGCTGTTGCACTTGTTCACTACTCAATCGGTTTAGCAAACAGACAACCAGGGAAACTGGCTCATTCAAAATGGTTAACGACAGCGAACCGTCTGTTGAGACTGTATAGTACGGGGCTCCAATAAACCTTAGCCCCCCCGCCCATGGCCTAAACCATTAGAGGTACAGTAAAACTAAACATACCTTACAAAAGAGAATTTAATCCTGCATTTAATGAGAAACAATTAAAACTTGGTGTTCCCGCCATTGGCTTCCAAGACAGCCTGAATTCGCTTTGGGTAGCTTGCCAAAAGTGACGTGAATAGATCTTGATCGTTACGCAAATTTGCTAAAACAGTTTCAATGTGTTGCGTCATTGTATCCTTCGAAAATCGATTTGCTGCAGGCAGGTCCGGCGCCAGCCTATTTGGCGCCCTTAGCAGGACTGCAGCTGGCGCCCCCACCCGCCTCCCCCTTCACGATTGGGTTTGCCCACAAAGTAATCAAGGTACCATATTGAAGAAACTACTTGCCTTACACTGATCTATTTTAATTTGCTAATACATACATTTATTATAAAATTATAAAATCATTTCACAATTCAAGAAAGTGTCATGACCAATCAAAACAGCGAGTAAAGCGAGGCATATGTAGTAACAAATCAGAACGCTCAAAAGTGCTAAAATATGCGTGCAAAAAGGACATATCTACTGTTTTTTCCAAGCAAGAAGGGCATATCATGCCGCATATGTCACATAAAAACAGTTATTCGCTTATTGACGACTCCCGGAACTCATATTAAGCCGTAAATAAGCCGAGTCGCTTATTGACGACTCCTCTGTGCGCGCAACATTTTTAAATCGCTTATTTACGACTCCCGTCCCTAAAGGGTTAAAGGTCGTGATAGTGAAAGTTCTATAATGACCCAATAAGATGAATAAGTTAATTATGTAAATATCAGTCAAGCTAAACTGGTGTACATACGTCGTACAACCTTTCATCATTTGTCTATGCTTCTCATTCCTTCATTATTTTTTTCATGTTGTTCTTACATAATACTATCAGACGTGCACAGGGCGGGAGGCGCTGGCGCCCCCCAGATCTTTGGCGCCCTTAGCATTTACTAACCTCGCCTAATGGAAGCGGCGGCCCTGGCTGCAGGTTCTTGAAACAAGAGGCATTCAACCTTGTCCTTTATAACTGATCCAATGTGTTCACAGACGTTCAGGTCAGGAGAATTTCCTGGCCATTCTTCATTTCCAAAGAAATCGATCTCATGGTTCCGCAACTGTTGAGTGGCTAATGCCTTAAAGCAGGGGGCCTTATCGTGCAGAAGTGTGACCTGATCGACATCCATAACATTGTTTGGGTTTCTTAGAAAAGGAATGACATGCTGGGATAGAATAATATCACGAAAATACTGTCCATCCCAACTCTGACCATTTGGCTTCAGCACCCACATGAGCTTCTTTGCAGTGAACAAAACAAACACACCAACACAGTCTGGACTTTTTAATAATTCGCGATAATGTTCATTGTCATCGATTTCATCTGGTGTTGTGGCCCACACTCGATCATTTTGGTAGTTAGGCCGACGTGTTACGTAAACAAAAAATTCATCGGAGACAGCTAAATGCATGAAATCATCGACATCCCAATCTTCAAGACAATGGGCAAACCACATTCTGTCATCGAAGTTGAGTTTTTCTTGGCTTTGAAAGTTCATGCCAAGGCTTTAAACCTTGCCTATGACGGTACAGTCGAATGATCTCACCACTAACGATCTTTCCTCTCAACACTTCGATCTCTCTAGAAAGTTTAACACAGCTGTTTTTCCGCTTACGCGTACCGCTTTCAATTATGTCCTTTGTTTCCTGAGAGAGTGGCAAATTTGGGCGCCCAGATTTGGTTGTATCCATTTCACATTCATCCAAAGTTTTATTCCAATTTCTTTTGACGAAGTCCTCACTTCTTCGCAACTTTGTGGCAACCCATGAACGTGTTATAAAGGTGGCTCCAGCATCACGAGCTTCCCGAAATGTTATTGCTCGTATGCGATCACCTAGAGTAATTTTAATACCTGCAATAAATAAAGAATTTTATATATTTTTATAATCACTAAAGACTATTTCGATATAAGTAAACATGTAAGCTGCAAATGGGGGGCTAAGGTTTATGGAACCCCTTATGTTGGCAGTGACACGCCGTCGCTTAACTTACAAATTTTGGCATCTTTTTTTTTAATAAAAGTTTATGCACCACAGTGATCTGAAATTAAGAGAAGTTCTTCCTGCGAAGATGGTGCTCGACATTTATGGAACATGATCAGTAAATCGCGCTACCTTTCTGAGGAAATAAAAGAAGTCATCAATCCTGTTCTGTAGAGAAATGGCTATTTCGGCCAATCAGAAAGTAGAAAGTATTCTGCTGGGAATGATTGCTGATAGTAGCAAGCACATTAAAGAACTTGGATTGCGTCGAATTAAAATGGGAAGAGCAAATGCTGATGGCTCAGAAATACGAACATTTACCACCTCTCCCCCCCCCCCCCCCCACTTCTTTCAATTTTCAAGCAACAGATTACATAGAACTCGTTAACCGGCAAGCAGCCTGGAGTTTTGCGTCTCTGCCATTCGACTCTTATCGGATGATGAGATAAATTCACTGATTGAAGAATTCCCACGGTTTCCTTGTCGCACATAATCGGTTGAACGATGTGTGAAGTTAGTCATATAAACCAGTGCTGCTGTGTGTGGATATGTCCGACGAAATGGGTTTATTAGGGCAAAGAATGGAATCTTAGGAACTGATGCCCCGATTTAATACGAAGTCTCAGTACAAGTGAAACTAGTGCGTGTGCCCAAATGGAGAGTGGTTGGGTTGGGCACGAGTGGAACTCTACCCACAGCTACCTTCTCGTGGTGAGTCTGGGTAATGTGAGTAAGTCAAAACTCGAATTAGCAAAGAGCTGCACAATGAATATGAATTTATAATGCCCAAATTCTGTAAATTTTGTGAAAGTTTCAAGGTCATTGAAGAGCGTCAAGATGAATCACCAGATAAGTGAAATTTTCATGTGTTGTTAGGAAAAAAGAGGCAAATTTCCCCACCATTACATATTTTACATATTGGTATTTGGAAAAAATACTTCGACAGAATTTCACTCCACCCTAATGTGCATAATGTGCACAGTGCAAATTTATTGACAACATATATCTAATGCTAATATTATAAAATCCTGTACTTATTCATTAAATCGCACTTAATTTGAAACAAATGAACAATCTTGGCAAGTATCACTTGTTGGGAAAATACTTTTATCAGGATCAGATGATCGCTAAAATCAGGAAAAATGTCGAAAGTAACTTTTGAAGTAATTAGTAACTAGTTACTTTCTAAAACAGCTTCTAAGAGGTTAGGTGTGATGTACTGCCTCCGCAGTTTTTTCACCCCAACTAGGTTGCTGTCTCTGTACGGGGATCTTGTCCGCCCCTGTATGGAGTACGCTTTTCATGTGTCGGGTGGCTTAACCCACACAGCCGTACTTGACCGGGTGGAATCAAAGGCTTTTCGTTTCATCAATTCCCCGCCTCTTACTGGCTTTCTTCAGTCCCTCTCTCTTCACCGCACTGTTGCCTTACTCTCTTTACTATTGCTATTATAACGGACACTGCTCTTCTGAACTCTCTAACTGTATGTCTCCTCCTTTAAGAGAGCACTCAGCACCAGACTTTCGACACAGTCTCATTCTTTTTCTGTCCCGCTCTCTAACGCAAAGGTTAATCGTTATTTTCAATCTTTCATCTACTCAACCAATCAACTCTGGAACAATATTCTTCAATCCATCTTTCCCCCCCTATCTATGACCTCCAATCTTTCAAACGCAGAGTGTCCAGGTATCTTGAAAATCCTGGACTTTGATTTTGGCTTTCTTCTAAAGGGGTGGGAGAGGCGTTTTTGCCCTTCGCCCCCTCTTTACTGCATAAAAAAAGGTCCCTAAAAAGGAACTGTCACAACACTGCTTTGGAGAATAACCGAAATTCTTCCTAGATTAATAATGTGCTGTTAAAAACCTGCAAGATTTTCCTCATAAGCATCCGACAGAGTCTTTGGCAAATTGTAGTTCGACCTCGTATAGAAAATTCTTTTCTTATAAACTTTTGCATCCATCCTTTACTACAGTAGCCTTGACATTCATGGTGTTCAATTATGATGTAAGTTACTAAGCTTTTAATATGCACATTAATATATACGAGGCACGTCTCACCTTATATATATATATATATATATATATTATATATATATATATATATATATATCTACAGGGTGGGCCGTAAGTTTCCATACATAGGAAAAATAAACATTTTTTTATGGACAACCATTTTTATTTATATAATATGCTCTACATGGTTGCCATTGTTTTGAAAACACATTTCAATACGTGTTCCCCACTGTTGATGAACACGCATTAGCACAGTTGACGTTATGCTTGTAATGGCGTTGGTGATACGTTCCTTTAGATGATTTATGTCTCGTATCTTTTCCTGATACACCATGGCCTTCAAGTGCCCCCAAAGATAGAAATCAAGGGGGGTGAGATCTGGAGATCTGGGAGGCCACTCCACAGGACCACGCCGACCAATCCAAGCATCCGGAAACTGCTGATCCAAATACCGACGCACGTGAAGACCATAATGAGGTGGAGCTCCATCTTGCTGGAAGTAAACTGAAGTTACCTTCCTCGTTTAGCAGGGATGGGAAAATCTCTTCTTGCAACATGTTAAGATACCTTTCGGCATTAAGATTTCCACTGACAAAAATTGGTCCAATAATTCTGTCACCCCATATCCCGGCCCACACCATCACTTTACCGGCACCTTGCATCTTCGTCGGACTCAGCCAGTTAGGGTTAGTTAGCATTACTCCAATAACGTATGTTTTGCCGATTAACCTCTCCATTGACGTAAAAATTTGCTTCATCAGTAAACAAGATCTTACGTCAAACGCATATTCTTAGGGTATCTGAAACATAAAAACAAACGTTTAATTTTTCCTATGTATGGAAACTTACGGCCCACCCTGTATATATATATTACAGTTTATTCAAACTTTGAAATAAATGTTTTTAATAATTCTTTCAGGAAAATGGTACAGTTGCCACAATCACCGCCTCTTCCCCGAAAGCAAGCGACCCTACGGAAACTACTACAAAACATCATCCTTTGCCCCTTCACACCCACAAAGACGAAGGAGAGGGCTGCGGATGGCTCTCCTTCAAACCAAAATTTCTGCAAAGATTCAGGACCTCAAAATGGGTTTTATTTTGGCTGTGTTGGGCTGCGGCCGTGCAAGGTAAGCAAACGGGTTTCCTTAAAGGCCAGGTGGACATTATATACAGCTTCCTCCTTACCGTAATTCTGGATGAAATGAAGTATTTGAACATCGTACAGGATCTTCGATATAGGTGTATACGAAAGATCCTCATTAACAGTGTGATATTAATCCCCTAAGCACGGAAATTTTTTTGTGAAGTTGTAAATACGTTTCTTTGAAACCTTTTAACGTTTCGTGTAGCAGTCGTTCATAGAGAGATAATTATGATTCCTTTGTATAACAGGAAAATGCCGGAAAGTATCGCGAGGGAAGAGAGAAATCCAATTTGAGTTATATTAACGCGAACGAGTACTATTTGTTACATGTACTTTATAACAACTTTATATTCGATAGTAGGGTTTATAAGAGTTGTTGAAAATGTTTTTAGGATTTAAAAAACGAGTTGAAACTAGTTTAAATCAGCTCAAATCGGATTTGTCTCTTCTCTCGCGTTACTTTATACACACCCTGTAGTATTCCAATGAAAATGGGCAATGAAAATGAATAACTCCGTAAATACTCTTTATTATTTGTTTTTATAAAAATTAGAGTGAGCTGAAGGAAGGTCAAGGTTTAACTATTTCTTACATTTAAGAATTTGCTATAGCTAGTTTGTCAATTATTCTGATATCGAAAATTACTTAATTAATTTTGTTTTTAAAATTCAAAGTTATTTTCGCTCAAATTTTGGGCCAATTTTTTTTTCTTTATAAAGAAAATCGAAAGTGACATTTTTTACGATCGTGATTTCTTAACTCCGCTGCCGTACGGGCCTATATAGCTAATATGGCTAAAACATGGTTAATCCGGGCAGATAATTGTGAAAATCCGGGCAAATACTGTATGTTCGTGAGAAAAAATTAATTAATTAAAGTTGAATCTTTCAGTAACAGGTTTATAGATAATGATGGCAATTAACTTCTTTGAAAGAATACTTACCAAAAATTCTATTTCAAAATTATTATTCATATTTATTTTTACATTTCATGTACTTTTGTCTGTTCTGGTTTGATTTTAAAAGATTTCGTACTAACTTTGTGATATTAAAATCCGGGCAGGCGCATACGGCAGCCATTTTTATTTTTTAAACCTTCCCTTATGGCCGTGCTTATCTCATATCTTTGACCTCCTTTTTGTATTTTTATATTTCATTTTCTATCGTATACTTTTTATTATGACTACGCTAAGATAATGTCATTTTTAGTCTAGGTATATAGGGTGTTAGTGAAGCTGTTAGGGTGAAGAAGCTGTTAGAGTGAGCTGTTAGGGTGAAGGATAAAAAGAGTATATCAGAATATTAATATACCATTTTAACTTTTACTCTTTGATGAAAATCTTTAATAGTTGTTAGGTTTCACCCTATTTTATGCCATTCCCATTTCGTGTAATTTTCATTCCCATCCACGGCCTTCCCCACTTTGGTCCGGGTTAGGTTAGGATTGATTAGGATACGATAAGTTAAGTTATGGTTGGTTAGGCTGATGATGTTGGGTTAGGTAGTTAGGTTAGGAAAGATTAGCCCTTCCCATTTGGCGCTGTTTCAGCGACGAAAACATTGTGTACCAAATCAAGACACACTTTTGTCAAATATGAATTTTTCACCTTTGGTCATTTTCATTTGAGGACCGAAAACGGGAATGGCATAGAATGAGAAGTAAGCCCGACGGAGTAGAAACTTCTTAAATTTACGCTAAACAATAATTACTTCAAATTCTATGCATTCCATTCTCTGAAACGGCGCCAAATGCGAAGGGTTAATATTTCGTAACCCAACTTATTTTAACCAATCATAACCTAGCATTAGCCTAACCGATCATACTCTAACTCAGGGATTCCCAAAGTGGTCTGTGCAGACCCCCAGGGGTCTGTAGGAAGCTTCCAGTGGGTATCTAAGCTTTTGGAAAAATAGTAACATTAACTATATTAAAATAAATTTCCATTTCACACTAGACATTCGGTAAGTGTTTATTAAACTGGTTTAATGAGCGTAGAATGTTTAATTTTACATTAATTTAAAAGCTATCTATGTTTATGAAATATACTATAGTTTGTAAATGAATTCATAATTTTTTTTGTGGGGGGTCTATGTCCGTACGGAATTAATATTTAGGGGTCCTTGGTGGTAAAAGTTTGGGAACCCCTGCTCTAACTTATCGTATCCCAACCAATTCTAACCTAACCCGGACCAAAGTGGGAAAGGCCGTGGATGGGAACAAAAATGACACGAGGGTGGGAATGGCATAGAATGGGAATTGCATTGGCGGAAACAGATACGGATGGGAATGGCCGATAATGGGGGTAAGCCCCTCTCTCGTCTATCGGCTCACCCGTTTTGACTGTTTTCTAGTTTTCACTAGTTTTATACCTTCCCCGACCGGAACACCAATTTAATGACAAAGATATCACCCTGAACAACCCTTTATCGTGAGTTCTCATTAATTGAAATGACGCTTTAAACAAAGCTGATATGACGAGATAAGAATTATAGGTCAAGTTAAAAAATAAAAATGATAATAAAAAAAAGTCACTCGATTTTCCTTTTAAAAAAAAAAGGAAAAAGTTTACCATACTTTCGTTGACCTTAAAAATTAATGTTCATACGTATTGCTCTTGACCTTCACTGCTACAAAAAGAAAGAGTTCCAAAATACTTCGGATCGTCCCAAATTTGGGGGTTGGAAGTCCCCTCGAATGTGGATTAAACATATAATCGTAACCGTCAAATGTCCCAAATTACAGAATTACATATCTTGTACTACTTTCTTCGATCGTAACTCAGTAACGTAACACTTATTGCTCGTGTCACTGTTGTAACGGCATTCTGTTATGACGGTCGGTAATAAAACTGACATAATGGATTGTTGATTTTCAAGATTCAAAATATTGAATTTATAGTTTGCAAAACTGCACTATATATATATATATATATATAATAATATATATATATATATATATATATATATCAGTGGCGACTGGCGTATAGGAGCGATGGAGCGGTCGCTCCCCCTTGCTTGAAACGAAAATATTAATTTAACAGATAAAAATATATTAATTTTAAGATATTAAAATAAATATTCTTGAAATATATTTTAAAAATTCATGTGGCATATCATGATTCATGAGGCATTTTGAGTAAGCCTTCATACAGTACATAATATTCTAAACTTATAGCATAGCTTCGTTTTAAACAGCATACCGCTGTTTGAATACCAAATAATATTGCAGCCGAATGGAGCGATAGATTTTCGCTCAAGTAAATATAAATTATATTTTACTGTTGTAATGAAAATATAAGTACAATCGCGAATTTTTTTTATAATAACAACTTTATTTTTACTAATAGTTACTTCAGTAATAATGATATAAGCCATTTATATGTATTTTATTGAATTATTACTTATTTGTAATTAACTAGAATTGTACGTCTGGCATAGCCGTATATGTTAATACAAGTACTCTTGTGAGCGGCAGTTGGATTCGCGCTAGCCTATTGTGAGTCCGTGTTGTCGTACAATTTTATGAAATCGCACCCCCATACATTTATACCACGAGTCGCCACTGATATATATATATATATATATATGAAAATTATTTCACGAAAGTAACACGTGAAAAATATTTATGATGAATAAAACCACGAAGGAAAGGAAACACAAAAGGTGCTCAAACGCTTTCGTCTAATGACATCCTCAGGAACACTGAAGTACATAAAAGGTTACGGCCTATATATAGGTTACAGAAAGAAAAAAAAATAAAAAATAAATAACATACATACACACAAACATACATATATATATATATACACATACATATCTACACACACACATAATATAATATATATATATATATATATATATATGCAATAAACGGAGAAGTAAAAATAAAAATTAAAGATTAGAGGATTAACAAAGAGGCATACAGATTTGTAAGGAAAAATATCGATTTTAGCACAAGATCTTGTGCTAAAAATCGATATTTTTCCTTACAAATCTGTATGCCTCTTTGTTAATCCTCTAATCTTTAATTTTTAATTTTTATTTTTACTTTCCGTTTATTGCATATATATATATATATATGTATGTGTGTAGATATGTATGTATATATATATATATATGTATGTTTGTGTGTATGTATGTTATTTATTTATTTTTTTTTCTGTAACCTATATATAGGCCGTAACCTTTTATGTACTTCAGTGTTCCTGAGGATGTCATTAGACGAAAGCGCTTGAGCACCTTTTGTGTTTCCTTTCCTTCGTGGTTTTATTCATCATATATATATATATACACAAACTCAGAATGGTTCCCTGAGAACATTATATGTTAAACACAGACCGTGCATGGAACAAGGAACTCTTCTGGGAAAATTAAATCCACTATAGTCCGAATAAGTAATGGTAAATGACAAATACCATAGTTTTTTTCCTTTTTCATGATTTAGCCGACGTGGGCAACGGGTCTCTCGCAAAGAGATCCCATAAATATAGCTTCCCTCACCAGCTATCTGCAAAGCAGACAGGATCCAGCTTTGGGACCTGGATCTAGGGTTTAAAGCAAGCCTAGATCCCTACACTCAGAACCTCTATATAAGTAAAAGACTCGTTGCATTCACGTCGTGTTGAATAAATCAAAGAAAAAGGGGGTAACTATTTGTCATTTACCATTACTTATTCGGACTATAGTGGATTTAATTTTCCCAGAAGAGTTCCTTGTTCCATGCACGGTCTGTGTTTAACATATAATGTTCTCAGGGAACCATTCTGAGTTGTGTATACTAAACGGACGTGTTTCGTGCCTTGAAAAGTGGACGCTCAATGTCCCGGTTGAGGTTTAAGTTTTGGTTTTTTTGGCTAAAAATACAATAGTTACCCCCTTTTTCTTTGATTTATTCAACACGACGTGAATGCAACGAGTCTTTTACTTATATAGAGGTTCTGAGTGTAGGGATCTAGGCTTGCTTTAAACCCTAGATCCACGTCCCAAAGCTGGATCCTGTCTGCTTTGCAGATAGCTGGTGAGGGAAGCTATATTTATGGGATCTCTTTGCGAGAGACCCGTTGCCCACGTCGGGCTAAAATCATGAAAAAGGAAAAAAACTATGGTATTTGTCATTTACCATTACTTATTCGGACTATAGTGGATTTAATTTTCCCAGAAGAGTTCCTTGTTCCATGCACGGTCTGTGTTTAACATATATATATATAAAATTTAACGTACAGTATTGAACGTGTAACGTCTTCTTTCTTAAAATTCAGGAATGGTTATAAACGGATTCGTAAATGTTTGTATCACCACAATTGAGAAGAGATTCAATCTCAGATCATCCACTACAGGTAAGTTAGTTATCAAGTAAATACTGTACATTTGTAATGTACAATACATGAATCCTTTGTTTTACTTCTACGAGTATATATATTCTTTTAATTTTTATCAATGTGTGTGTGTGTGTGTGTGTGTGTACTGACTCTCTCGTGTGCATATGAATCTGTATACTAAAAATACACCCAGCTCAAACGATAGCATGGACAGACTTGCATATTCGTAAACCTTAAATTTAGATTTGCTTTTTATTGTGCTAAAAAAAATTTAAGATTTAGTAATAAACGCTAAAGTTAAAAATTTTAAATTTTAATGGCGCAAACTTTATTTGAAATTAAACTAATTTTTAAAATGAAAATAAATTTTTTTTGCTTAATTAAATTGCTTCTGCCGACACATGCTCAAACGATATGACGTACAATGACGTAATTTTCAAACCCGGATCTTATAACCCAAAAGACCCAAATTCAAATTTTAAGATTGATTTCGACGCACGCGAATCAAATTTTAAAAATGAATTAATTAAAATTGATTCTTTCATTAACAAGTTTCTAGATAAGTTTACAGATAAGTTTATAGATAATGATAGCAATTAAATTTTAGTAAAAACAACCCTAAAATTAAATGATTATTGTGACCCAAAAAAAATAGTGAGGTTACAATTTACGTACACAAATGAGTCCTATTTCGTGTACACATATCACTGAGCTCACAATATTATCAGACTCGGTACAAACTAGCGCTATGACACCAAAGAATTAAAAATTAAATGGGGTGTACAGTATATACAGGGTGTCCCATAAGTTCGATATCAGGAAAATTTATTTTAAATTAAATTTACAAATGTAATACATTAAAAATAAAACAAATATTCAAAATGATGTCTTGTTTCGGAACCTTTTCCTCAGGAGTGTAACTCATTTCCATATTAGCCATTGCGTGTTATTCTACCTGCAAAAAAAAAAGGTCCCAAAACAAGGCATCAATTTGCACATTTGTTTAAATTCTAATGTATTATTTTTGTAAATTTAATTTAAAATAAATTTTCCTCTGAAACCGGATTTATGGGACACCCTGTATATTCAAAAATATAAAAATGTTTTCTCCACTGTTTTGTTTCTTCTTAACATGGAATTATACGTCAGTGTTTCGCCGTCCGGTTTTCCAGACACCTCATTATACCCTGCCAGAATGTCACAATCCGGTTTCTGGGCGATGGACTCCATCGAATCTGGGTATAAATTTACTCAATTTGGTACTCACCGTTATAAAGGTTTACGGGCTCTAAATAATTAGAACTCATTGGGTTCATAGTGTTATTTTAGAAGATTTATATGATATATATATATATATACACACGGTATATATATATATATATATATATATATATATAAATGTGTTTGAGCTGCATTACTTAGCTCGATACGTCGTAATACGGTGGTCTCATTCGAAAAGTTCAGACTTTTGTAAATTGTGTGTTGGTCAGTCTCAGTGTTGTATCGAACGCCGCTCTTTTCTCCCTCGTGCGGTTTTTAGCTTTACCCAACCTCATATAATATTATGGGGTAGAGGGGATACAATCATTTGGGGGATAAAGTAAATCTTTAAAAACAACTTTACGGTATCCATTACTTTTTTACTTTATTATTTTGAATTTTCCTACAAGGAAAAGAGCCTCCTAGGCAGAGCTGGGCACTTGCGGTTTTTTTTGCGGTACTGCGGTACTGCGGTACTACCGCACTACCAAACCGGTACCGCATAACGCAGTACCGCAAAGGATCGCTGAAAGTACAGGCTGTACTTTCAGCGATCCTTTGCGGTACTGCGTTATGCGGTACCGGTTTGGTAGTGCGGTAGTACCGCAGTACCGCAGTACCGCAAAAAAACCGCAAGTGCCCAGCTCTGCTCCTAGGATCCTCCTACTGAATTGTCATAATACAACAATACCATAATAAAAATGTTGTTAACTCCTTAATAATTTCAAATAACCTCTCCCAAATCCCTCAAATGACTTCTATTTAATCCCTCTAAATTATTAAATGTAACGTATTTGAAAGAAAAGAATATAAAATTTTGAAAATAAACACGTCAGTGAGAAGATAAAATTATTAAAATAATTTTAATTCATTAATATTTGATAAGTTATTTCAAATTTTATTCAATTAATTCTAAGCGACTTATCAATTCTACAAATAAATTTGAGGAATACAAAAGCGCTTCTAAGAATCAACGGAATATGATGAATGAAATTTGACGTATAGTAGGAAAACGGAACATCATTACTTCCCCCACAAACCTCACTGTAACACCACTTATTAACAAACCGTTAAATCAGTGGTTCTTAACCCCCTGTGACGCGATCCAAAATTGGGTCGCCAAGACATTTTGATTGGGCCATTTAAATTGTCATTTATCATTTATTTATTTTAGCCCTAATCATTTTACCATTAATTAGAATTATTTATCTATTACGAGTGAACTGTTTGAAGGCATGGGTCACCGAGCTAGCCTCGCGAGCAGTGTGTAGTGTTTTATTAAAGGGCCTAATTGGCCGATATATCAAGACTGCAACAGGTAATTAAGTATCTGTCCAGCTATAACAGCCGACTTTTCCACCGACACAACCTTAAGGATTTTCGAAAGAATGCACCGGGAGGCTTATTTTAATTTTTATTAAAATACTAAATTAATTTACATTTACAGGCGGTTAGGGCGAGGTCGAAAGTTAATACATAAAACAGCACCGAGAGAGAGAGAATTTGGTAATTTTCGATTTGCATTAAACTGACAAGCTATACTTACAAAATTTTGAGAGGCCCAAAAACTTGTGATCCTGTCTGAACAACCTCTAGAATTCAACTCCCCGTATGTAGGATCGTATGGCACCATTGTAGAGCAGGGTTGCCAAATGATATTTCTTAAAATCGGACAGATGCGTCCCAAAAATCGGACATTTAACATTGAAATCGGACAGACCCAAATTTTTTCGCTTCGTTCCATGATTTTAGGCTAAAATCGAATACTATAATCTTCCAACCACCTTATCACCCATTTGTAATTGAATAACATAGTTTGTAAGTTCTCGATTATCAGTTTGATTATATTAAATGTTAATAAATGGAAATATTTCTGAGCTTCGGACCAGAAAGCTGAAAAATAATGTTTCCTTTCCCTCCTAATAAACTTTTCCAAATTAATCAATCCTATATAAATGTTCTAGCAACTTAAAAATATTAAAAAAAAAATTATTTTCTTTTAATATGCCTACCTTTTTTAAAACTGCACTGAAAGAATGTCATCAAATGACTCCAGCACCTCCAAATTTTCAGCATCTACTATTTCACTCGTACTTGGTTCTGCGGGATCGTTTGGGGCTTTGACATTGTACATTTTGTTGTTAAAAAGACTTAACATTTTTTTGGTAACTTCAAAGTTTTTGCAGCACTGTTCATTTGTTAGAAGACGTGTTCTTATATGCAGGAGCGCATCTAAGTTTTCAGGGACTATTTTATTTCTAGCTTTGGTCTTTACATTTGTTACGTGGGAAAAGACTCCTTCAACAAACGCAGTACTGACAGAAATACAATACGAATCCAAGGCGATGGTTGCAAGTTCATGGTAGCACTTTTCGCCAGCAGCATTTTCATAATTTAGAACATACACCCAAAAGTCGATCGGATTTTTCGGAATTTGTTTGTCTGGAAATTCATCCCGCCAATTAACTTCCATTAAAATTCGTTCGTATTGGTTAGCTACCGTTATTGCATTGAATTTTTCTTGTTTGATTAGGTGCTCAATGTTGACTTCACTAAACAGTGGTCTAGTGTGGCTAAGTATAATATTTGGATCAAAGCATTTAACATATTTTATTTTCATAGTGGAGCTATCAATTCTTTGGTCAACTTGTTTGATAATTTCCATAAAAAAATCAAGACAGCGTTGCTTGATCACGTTCTTTCTGTTCACGCTTAAGCTACTGCATTTCATCATATTCAAACTTTTCCCCAAATTTAGCATCACGGAATAGGTCCCATGGAGTTTTTTTTTGCCGAAAATATCTATAGACTTTTTGAAGGACAAAGTTCCTCAACTCTTCCAGGTCATCAAAAAGTTTACTAAGATTAGGATTTGAAGCTTGGAAAACTGCATTCACAGACTCGAAGTTCTGAATTATTGGGCAAGCAAAGTGAAGATAAAGTTTATTGGTTTCATCTAGAAGCATATCCTTTAGGGTGCGTGCCGTATAGTTCTTTTCGACAATAGAACTAAAGTACGCCTTGAGTTCCTCCCATTGCTGCAAGATTATTTGTATACATTTCCCTCTAACTAACCAACGAGTAATACTCGGACTGACAAATTTTTCGTAATTTGTATTCCCATCATTCATTGCTGAATAAATCTTTTTGTAGTCGTCTCGACGAAGGGAACTCGCGCTAAACCAATTGGAAATTTCAGATATAAGGAACACTAAATTAGAAGGTAAGGGGTGCCTTTTGGCAGCATAATGCCAAACTATGGCATGTACATTTTACAAATGTAATGTTTGGGTTCATATTTCTGAATCTTGAAAATACTGAATTATGTTCACCACTAACATTATTTGCTCCATCTGTTCCAAGGCCAATACAATTATTTATATCAATGTTATTTGTAGTAAAAAAAATTTCAATGGCTTTAAAAAGACTTTCACCAGTTGTTGATATCACAGGAATTATTCCTAGGAAGGAGGTTTGCACTCTGGTGCTTAGTAGAAAAATATCTTACGCACAAACACATTAGTTTTGTGACGCTCACATCAGTAGATTCGTGAATTAATAATGAATATTTTGAGTTTTTTAAATCATCAATAAAATCCTGACGCAAAGCCACAGGAACAACATTCTTAATTAAACACATATATTTTGTTCGATGTAACTTAACTTTTTCAAGTACGCTTCCTTTACTGTAACTTGCTACCAGATCAATTTGGTGATCAACTGATCGTATACTACTATGACAAGCTGTTTGTACACTATATTTGATTTCAAACTCTTTAAGATCCTTGCTTATATTTTGAGTACTAGCTACGTTGCTAAATACCTTATGAACCTTATGTTGTTTCGTGCGTTGGTCTCTCTTCACACGGAGGTCAAGCTGGTGGAGGAGCGAGTAAGGCCTGGTGGAGGAAATTTCATTTGAGTTTGTAAAACTATTGACATTCTTTCTATGTTTTACAGATTTCTCATGCTCATTAAAAGCAGACTTACGCATATTAGTTAATACACGATTGCACCACTTGCGCATACAATTATTGTTCTTCCACGTAAGCCATTTAAATCGTTTTTCCCAATCTTTGTTATATTGCCTGCTATCATTATAAATATTTTTCCACTTTCCCATTTTGAAGGGCTATTTATAATCTAAGTAATTAGAAGGCACACAGCTGCACTAATTAAGCTTGCTTTGCAGCTGATCACCGGCTCACCTTTACTCCCTCAAAAATCAAAATGACGAACTAACTGTTGCCAACTTGCCACTTAGCCGAAAAATAGAGATTTTCTATTACTGGAGAAAAAAATTCCACAAAGTTTAATCAATCTTTTTTACGTCATTTTCCGTACAAATTATATATACAAGCGTAGTAGCACGCTGTGAAAATAAATATTAAAGAAACAGTTTCAAGATCCCGTCGTTTGACGGCCGTGTGTTCGAATCCTCGCCGGGATCTTGAAACTGTTTCTTTAATATTTATTTCCGTACAAATTTACTAATTTTGGATCAGTTTTGGGTAGTCTGGAAATGAGCATTAAAAAGGCCAAAAATTGGCCAAAAAATTTGTGATCGGCCAAATACGTTTTTCATGGCCAAACATCTTCAGAAATTGCCAAAATTCTCAGACCCTACGGCCTCAGGCCTCAGCACTCGATTGCCAAGGTCACGGACTCGCGCTGAGAAAAATGTTTCAAAACGTTGAGGGTCGGCACACATAAAATGCAGTAGACGCTTATGAAACGTTTCAAAACGTATATTCAGACTTCAGTGCCTACATGGCGATCTGACCAATCTAAAGAAGCAGAACTATAAATACAGAAGTTATATTTGTTTTAAAAGTTTGACTTAATTTGTATTACGATGTTCTTCAAATAGGACAGAATCGGACAGTTTTGGGTTGTCCGGTTCATTTGAATTTTATTCGGACAAGCGGACCTCAAATAGGACAGACTGTCCGAAATCGACAAACCTGGCAAACCTGTTGTAAGGGTTTTCCCCCACTTCTTCCCCCAATTCCCCCATTCCGAACCGAAACACCCACAAAAAATATGAAAACCGTTACAATCTCTGAGAAGCTACAACAGACATCTTAAATTTATCTTTCCAAAACGACTATATAAAAAAACTATATTAAAAGTTTAATTCGAAATACTTATAAAACTGCTATATTTACGATGTTCATTACAGCCATTTCTCTCGGTGCCCTTTATTAAATTTATTACAAATCATTATAATTTCAATAAACAACCCAAAACATTCTCATTAAATACAATTTCAATCTAAACAAACAATAATTTATCATAATTTGAACATTTATTGAAAAACATTATAATCTTTAAGAAATATCATTATTAATATTCTTAATTAGGCATTACTACAGCAGAATTTGGGTCGCGGCCTATAAAGGTTAAGAACCACTGGCTTAAATATATAGCCAGTCACTTAAATAATTACTTCGTTACTGTTGGTACAAAAAAAAAAAAAATAGCCGAACGTATATTGCCTTCCACACAGCTATGAGGAATATCTTAGCAGTCCTTCAGCTCATACGTTTTTATCACTCTTGTTTCTCGCAGAGGTCAAAACGCCAATTTCCACCCTTAAAAACAAGTCCTGTCATTATTCCCAATGCAGTATTTAAGTACTATTAGGATTCGTTATCCGTCCTTTAATAATATTGTTCAATCTATCCCTCAGTCAAGGTATTTATCCCGATGTATTCCAAAAGGGATCACCTGAAGATCAGAGCCCCCAGCCTTCTTTAGTTAGCCTTACAAGGCTAACTAGCGAAAATATCACGACTTAACCTAACCAGTCGTCAAGGGCGTACAGTTGACCTAACGATTGGTTAGGTTAAGTCGTGATATTTTCGTTAGTTAGCCTTATAAGGCTAACTAACGAAGGCTGGGGGCCCTGATCTTCAGGTGATCCTAAAAAGTAAAGTATTTGTCCAATAAGGTTGTTTAGGAAAAGCCTTGCATTTTTTACACGTTCAAAATGGACCGCTAAAAGTCAAATTCTTTTTGCAGCGAGCATAGTCACCCTCGAATCGTCTCAGAGCACAAAAACTACATTTCCAGAGTATCGATGCGCACAAATGATCAATTTTTTAGCAGTTTCCTTGTCTGTTTTTTGTCTTGTAATGAACTTAAATCGGAGCAAAAGCACGAGTGGCTTGTACTGCGATTGAACTTGTCTCACGTTTGTTTGCTGAGCTTTTTTTTTTAAACATTTCTTATTCAAATCTGGGGACAAAACGCTACCTTCTGATTATCGACCTACCTGTATCCATTTTATGTACATTAGGAAAGATATTTTAGAAATTTGTTTCTACCCAACTCTCAAACTACTTCGAAAGAGATAACATGACTCGCTAAATATCACTAAATATCAGTTTGTTTTTTGGGTACGCAATTTTAGCCCTATTAGATGTATCATGTAAGAACCTATCTATCTATCTATCTATCTATCTATCTATATCTATCTATATATATATATATAAATTGACGATTGGTTAGGTTAAGTCGTAGTATTTTCGTTAGTTTTAACGTTTTATTTGATGGATTCAGTTAAAAAATGTCTCCTAAAGATCCTAGGGTGCTACTGTAGTATGCGGTCTACCTCCGATTCGGCGGTCTACCTTTTAATTATAGCTTATCTTGTTTACTAATTGTTTGTTTACATCCCATTGTCAATCGCCCTTGACGATTGGTTAGGTTTAGTCAAGATATTTTCGTTAGTTTTAACGAAAATATCATGATTAAACCTAACCAATCGTAGGTAGACCGCATACTACAGTAGCACCAACTACACTTGCTCCATAATAAGTCTTCACTTGTTATTATAGGCTCGTCGAAATATCGTGATACAATCTCCCTGTGACATACTTATCATTAAGTTAAATCACTATGGCTGAGTGCTACGTCATGACCAGTGTCGTAACACCAGTTTCCGGTCGATCAGGGAAATTAAACGATACTGGGTCAAGAGAGGAGTTGGATGGGAGACCGTCCTTCGCGTCTAGATTATGTAGAAACCCGTGGTTCGGGTCCCACGTAAAAGCTGTAGGTCTCCTCTGTCATATGACCTTAAATGTCGCGAAGAAGATTAAAAAAAAATCCTATCATTACACTATGGCCTAAGGCAGTGGTCCGCAAACTTTTTCAGTCGCGACCCCCCCCCCCCCTTCACTTGGATAAGCAAACAAATTAGCTTGATCTTCCTCCATTCCACCTCCTTCTAATAATCCAATTGGTTTACAACTTAATTTATAACTTTATCGAACATTTTACGTTATATAAAAAAACAAAACCTTTTAAAATATTAATTATATATCATGAATTTGGACTTTCATCATCATTATCATCAAAATAAAAACAATTGTTATTTAACAAAGTTCTTTATTCACATAAAATAGAACAAAATAACGTATAAAACTTAATAAACAAATTTAAAATATTTTTGGTCAATTTATTTTTCATTTTATCGCGTGTCATTTACCTCAGCTTTTGCGGTTGGTTATAATAAGCCTTTTTGCGTCCCACCTATTTATTAATTTACGTCACCCCTTTGGTGAGCGATCTCCAGTTTACGCCCTACTGGCGCGAGAGATATTGCATTAGATTGGTTCAATTTGATTTAGGTGTCCCACCTTCCCTGATATCTCTCCTCCATTTCTTTGATGTCTTGGTGAAACTGTTCTTGTTCTTCGCTGAGTGCTCCGAGAATTTCAGGGAAGTAATCCAAGTATGAATGTAAGAAATGTAATTTTAAACTCATATTACAACCCAACTCTTTGAAATTAGGTCTATTTGGAACTGAAAATGTGATATTATTCTTAACCCATTGTACCTGAAAGAGTAATTAATCACAAACCAAAAACTAATTCAAAGGAAAATTAACGAAGTGAGCAATTATTATTATTATTATTATATTATTATTATTATTATTATATATTATTATTATTATAATTATAAAATTAAGAACTCTTCAGTCATATATTAAAATATAAAGTCATTCGAAATACAGATGGTCTTCAATGTTCAGTTACAAAAAATTTTGCTCCACTGACATTTAAAAATGCCATAGAAAATTAAATACACCGTGAATATCAAACAAGATACATGGGAAGTGAACCTTGTATCATAAGCCAATTATACTCTTGATTTGTAGTAGAAATTCTTATAATTATTTAATGGCAAAATGATGGAAATATCTATCGAATGAATTAAAATAAATCGATTTATGAAATTCCAAAACTAGTGAATAGGATCTTATAGTTTAATTAACGAAAAGAATCGCGTCGTTTCTAGTGGTGCACCGATTAATCGGTATCGGCACCTTGCATGCCGATTAATCGTCAATGCAAGGTATTTTCCTAATATCGGCATGCCAGGTGCCGATACCGATTAATCGGTTCACCACTAGTCCTTTCCCATATATGCTCGACGCCCGACTTCCCCCAAAATAAATTTTACGCTTCTTAGTTGAAATTTTATGCATATACACTATTTTTGTCTGCGTGTCCATGCGTGTTACGTAGGTACACAATTATCGTAACTCCTACAGTGAACTTTCTTATCCTCGTGTAGAAATCTCTGTTGCGCCACCATCTTCTATAGTGTGAATTCCAATCTGTCAGATTTAAGTATACAACTTACATGACCCATCCTTCATATGAATGTCGAGAATCGGTACGAAAGTAATGTCTCTCTATTCTTTCTTTTTACGTATGTCCCTTAGAAAGGAAACGCGACTGACGCTGCGATTTTTTATCTCAGGGACGTGTCTGATGCGTTATTTCGACATTCAAGGCCGCGCCAGAGTGAATGTCTGAGATAATCGCATCGTTTGTTTGGTTCCTATTTCGCGTATAGTCGTGACCTTGCGCCTTCTATCTATCACCCGTGACTGATTGGAGGATGTATTACGTTGTACATCACTTTGAAGATGACGACGATGTAAAGAAAGCCTTACAGAACCAGCATATACGAGTACATACCTTCGTTCAGTGGGTGCACCGCAAGGATAAATGAACATTCCGTGCGTGTCTCTATTTTTTAGGAATACCTTACGTGAAATAAAATAAGGCCCATTACTTTCGTACCGATTCTCGTATAATGACTTATTAAAATGAAAAACCCTTTCAAAGTTTCTGTATTGAAATAGTGTCGTCACTTAGACGAAATTACATCAATTAATTAAATTTATTACATTACATTAACGTGTTTTCAAATGAATATAGGGAATATTTTGAATATATATATATATATATATATATATATATATATATAATATATGAAATATTTTTCAGGAAAAAATGTATTTATCATCGGGTTACATATTTCAATGCAATATACCGGGTGATTACAAATGATCTTCCCGATTTTAAACATTTATTATGAAAAAACTAACAAAGCTACAGCCTATATATAGTCTCGAACTCTTTATTTACTTCAGTGTTCCTGAGGATGTCATTAGACGAAAGCGCTTCAGCACCATTCGTGTTCCCTTTCCTTCGTGGTTCTTTTCATTATATATATATTAGCCAATTTATGGTTATCAGTTTGATGCATAAATCGGTACTGTAATGAATGATGATAATTACAGTTAATTGAATGTTAATGATAAATGCTTAGGCCGAGGTCACAAAATCTATGTATATCAAATTGTTATTAATTGGGTTGATTGATAGAATGAGTTCTCTCCTTTATTACACAAAATAAATGATTTATGAATGAGACAGAATATGCTGATTGTTTACAGTTGAAATAATGTGTACACTTGAAATAATGCTTTCAATATAATAATGGCTTGACATTTAATAACGCTTGAGGTAATGATTAGTCTTTGTATAAAGTTAGGTAAATGACACCAGGCCCAAATGGGGCTTGCACAAATGGTGTTTACCTGGCGATAGCTTGGTTGTCACTGAATCTTCGGAAGTTCGGAGAGAGAGATGAAGCCACGTCCAGAAGTCCTTGTAACGAAGTTGAGTTGTAATGCCTTGTCTATTCCCGCTCTGTGACGTCATCTTAGTCGTGTTTGTGTTACGTCATCTTGGTCGTGTTTGTGTTGATGGAACATTGCTAATTTAAGGCGGCCATACACGCTCCATCTTTTCGTCCGCGTTCCATGTTCAAGCATAAAATGTACGCTTTGCTTGAACGTGAAATCGCCCACATACGTTTCAATCTTGCTTGCCACTTTATGTTAGTTTCGTATTAGCTGTTTTAGAGGCAACATGTCACTGGATTCCGATTCGTTTAATCTAATAGCAGTGGCGGTCGCTGTAACATCGAGAAAAAACAAGAGAAAAAGATGAACGTGGACCAAAAACTGGCTATTAAAACGGGAACAGTTTTCTCACACAAACTTATTGGCAGAATTAACTTTACATCCGGAAGACTGGTTTAACTATTTACGTATGGATGAAACTGAAAGTACTTATTGTGAACTGTTATCTTTAGTGACTCCATTACTTCAAAGACAGACTGCTGTAATGAGAGAGGCAATAACACCTCATGAGCGTTTGAGCGCAACACTACGCTTTTTGGCTACAGGACGTTCATACGAAGATTTAAAATTTACTACTATTCAGGGATGGGAAACCGAATCGAAATCGATAAACCGATAAAACCGACATTTTTTCTTGAAGCGAAATCGAAAAAAAAACGAAACTGATATTTTTGGAAAAACCGAAATTTAGACCGAAACCGAAAAGAATAAAAAAACGAGTCGAAATCGATAAAAAATATCAGTTCAAACCGAAATTAAGAAATAAAATTTAATATTCAAACTGCTTTCTATGAAAGGAGAGTTGACCAGCTTCCGGGGATTAAAGACAGGGCTACTTTTATGATACCTGACTCCTCAAATAGGGTAACATAAAGGCGTGAAATTTTAAGATGTATTAGCTTCCTTACATTCCATCCAGTTTTGTTTATTTATCCCTGATTTTTTTTATATATATAAATAGAAACAGGGTGCTTTGACTGCGTTGATCTGATAAATATATTCTCCTCCCTCAAAGGAGGGCGGTTTTAGGCGGGTCCCTAAGAGTATTTAGCAGCAACTAAAAGCGTCTTTATGAGAAAGAGAGAATTATAAACCAAATATCAATTGGAGGATTCCATGTCATTCGCCGGAAACATCATTGCCTGGGAAATTTTGTTAATCCTCTAAATGAGCATGCTTCTCCTATGACTCAAGTAAGCGTAGAAAGACTATTTTCTATTTTTAGAATGGTTTTAAGTCCTCAACGGAACAATTTATTACCTGAAAACAAAACATAGACAACATTTTAGTTGTTCGATCAAATTTTAACTTTTAATCATAATTGTTGTACATTTAATAAAATTTTATCACTTTTTTTTGTTTAATTTCCTTCAAAATATTATTAATTACAAATTTATCTACTAGCAACCATGTTATTTTCCACTCATGCAAAATCAAGATAATCTTACAACTTAATTGGGAAGTTGTAGAAATAATATGAAAAAGTTTACTGAAAAAAAATGAAAACTTCAAGATATAGTACTGATTAAATGTAAATAATCATCCAATAGCACAACTTTTTTATTTGGAATAAGTGCGCAGAAATAATAGATAAAAGCTCATATTATACGTAAATAATGAACATATTATAGTGAAATCTGAAAAACTGAAATCGAAACTCGAAACTCGAATCGAAATCGATATGAAAAACCGAAATCGAAAAAAAAACCAAAATCGAAAAAAAAATGAAAAACCGAAATCGAAACCGAAATCGATATTTCTCAAAACTATGAACTGAAATCGAAACTCGAATCGAAATTCATTTCGGTTTCCCATCCCTGCGATAATAGTAATACTATCATAGGAGAAATTCATATTTTTCTATTTCTACAAACCATAATTCATATTTTTCTTATGCTCGGGATGCCAATTTCCCGTCCACCATTCTGTTCAGTGCCGAGGCTGTTTTTTATGGAAATGGTGAGGTAAATCGACAGAACACCCGCTACTGGTCTCAAAACAACCCTCACTTGTATACCTCTTCAAAGGAACAAGGTGCATCTCGGGTGATGGTATGGTGTGGCATTTGGAAGGATCGCATCATAGGCCCCCCTATTTTTCGATGAACATGTCACTGGAGGCACCTACCTACGTATGCTCAAGGAAGAAGCATTTCCCAGTGTCTTGAACGAAGAAGGAAATTTCCCAACATGGTTCCAGCAAGACGGCGCTCCTGCATATTACAGCACCCAAGTAAGGGAATACCCGTACCAACAATTCCCTGGTCATTGGATAGGACGTCGATGGCCTGTGGAATGGCCAGCTAGAAGCCCGGATCTTACGCCACTAGATTTTTATCTCTGGGGCCACTTGAAAGCGCTGTTATACGCAGAGAAAATTAGGAGTATTGAACATTTGTGGCAGCGCATTATTGGGGCATGTAACACCATTACTCCTGACATCATCACCGTGTGCTTGCTGACTGGGTATCACGTCTGAATTTGTGTATTGAAAACAATGGTGGACATATTGAGCACGTTCTGTAAATAAAAGCTTTGTTTTGCCTTTTTTTATTATTTTTCCTATGATGCCGAACTTATAGGACACCCTGTATATATATATATATATATTATATATATATATATATATATATATATATATATATATATACAGGGCTATTTAAACTGTTTCATCCGATTTCAACTGAGAATACTTCCGTACCTATCAACCGTGCATCAACTGGGCATACACCACATGAAAGAGGAAATCTCCGAGTTTTACAAGATCACCGCGAGAGGGCTCCAAAGTCACGCCGTGGCCTAGCCTAGCAACAAACAGTCAGTGTGAAAATGGCGTCCGCACAGCAGAAGGCGTTTTGTGTGTTGCAGTTTTCGAGCTGTAAATCGGTAGTCACAGTGCCGGATCTTACACCGTGCGACTTCTTCCTTTGGGGGTACGTTAAGGATACTGTGTACGTGCCACCGTTGCCCACATCTTTGGATGAGCTCCGAACTCGCATTGTTACTGCCGTAGAGTCAGTGACAACGGACATGCTGGAGCGAGTATGGGAGGAATTCGACTATCTGTCGACGTTGCTCGTGTAACTAGGGGAAGTCACATAGAGCATTTATGAGGTGAGAGACAAAATTTGGACAGTTTTTCTTTTGGTTGATGTATCACAAATCACTCTGTATTTGTAACATTAAAAAATATTCTCATTTGAAATCAGGTGAATCAATTTGAATAGCCCTGTATATATATATATATATATATACTTATAAAATATCTGTTGTATTATATTGATTTATTAAATTAGAAAGAAAATAAATAGTTATAATTACCTCGTTAGCTGGGACGTTGGAAATGCTCTCCTTTGGCATTTCCTGATCTTGTAAAAACAAAAGTTTGGAATAGTACCAGAGATTCGGTACATATACGTCATCGCTGGCTGCTCCACTCTTCTTGGAGGCGATTACCTTCTTCAATTAATTCTCTCCTAAAATTTGTCCTTTGGGAATTAATTTTTTTACAACAGTTTTCTTATTAGTGTCTTTTTGTACTTCTTTCAATTTTTCTATTAATACATTGTAGGCTTCTGCCTTTAACTGTTTATTCGAATAGTCTTTGCCTTTTATTTTCCATAAACACGGCAAAGTTTGATATAAATCAATAAATTCACTTAAAAATTCTCGATTAAACGATCTCAAGTTTGCCATTTTTTACAATAAATATAATTAAGACACTGAAATATGCCGTGGCCGGTCGATTCGCCGACGGACGTTTTGCCGACAGACATTTTGCCGACGGACGTTTCGCCGAACGGACGATTCGCCGACGGACGTTTCGCCGAACGGACGATTCGCCGACGGCTGTTTCGCCGAACGGACGATTCGCCGACGGACGTTTTGCCGACAGACATTTTGCCGACGGACGTTTCGCCGACGGACGATTCGCCGACGGACGTTTCGCCGAACGGACGATTCGCCGACGGCTGTTTCGCCGAACGGACGATTCGCCGACGGACGTTTTGCCGACAGACATTTTGCCGACGGACGTTTCGCCGAACGGACGATTCGCCGACGGCTGTCTCGCCGAACGGACGATTCGCCGAATGGACTGTCATTAATATTTCTATGACAAAATACACACGTTTCAACAAAAAAAAAATTATTTAAGTGAACATGTCAAATTGTTTACACTATTCTCACAATAAGTTTATCAACCAAGTAACGTAATAGTTTTGTTTTTACCAACCAACTACTCGTGCAGCTGTAACTTTCTTTGTTCGCTTATGCCCAGATATTTTATATTTGGATTTACTCATCATTCAGTTCAAGTAAGTCATTGTAATTGTTGTTCATTGTAATTGTTGTTCATTGTAATTGTTGTTCATTGTAATTGTTGTTCATTGTAATTTGTATTGTTATTAAACTTTATGTTATTAAAGGTTATTATTAAATTATGTTAAATTGACAGTTATAGATGCTTGACGTAAAAACATAGATACCTTTTTTAAATAAATTTTTATCGATAATACTAAATAAAATATATATATGTATGTATATAAATAAATAATATATATATCTATCTTTCTCGGTGTATGTTATATAATTTAAAACTTTCGTTTTAGACCATGGAATTCACTTTGACAAAACGTGGCGCAAGGAAATTGCTTTATGGTGGATATTGGAGATGTGAACAAAGAGGCAAATGTGGAGGACGTCTTACGACCTTGAATGATGTTCTTCAAGAAGAACCAGTTGCCCATTCTCATTCCCCTGATGCAAACCGCGCCGTTGTGCTTAAGACGCTGCAGCGCATGAAAGAAAGGGCTACTGACACGGAAGAGGTCACTCGTACTATCATGCAAACATGCACATCTGACTTTTCCTTAGAGGCAGCTGGTGCTCTTCCCAAAAAGGAGTCTCGACAGAATGATAAGGAGACAAAGGAAAGTTCCTGATGGCAACGAGCTAACAGATGAACTTAGGGTGTCATTCGGGGGAGAACGGTTTATCTTGTATGAAAACGAAGGCATTATTATTATGGCAACGAACAAAAACCTTGATTTACTGGCAAGGAGTCAACATTGGTTTTGTGATGGTACATTTGATAGCGCACCATTGGGTCATCAACTATACTCGATCCATGTCTTGCTCGGAAAAAATCACACTGTCCCTTTGGTATATTGCATTACTAAACAAAAAAATCAAGATACATATGACAATTTTTTTCGCAACTTAAGGCGGCACGCCAGTTGCAACCAATGTCAGTCACTGTTGACTTTGAGCGAGCCGCAATCACCAGCATTAAGCAGAACTTTTCTGATGCCCATATCTTTGGATGCTTTTTCCACTTCGGACAGTGTCTTTGGAGACAAATCCAGTTCTGCGGACTGCATAATTGGTATAATGAGCCCAAGAATTCTCTTATGATTAAAAGCCTTCAAGCTTTGGCATTTGTTCCTATCAACGACGTTATTGGCAAGTTCAACGACCTAATGGCTTCAATTGAAGATGAAATTCTTAGTGAATTTCTCGCCTATTTTGAGGCTACATGGTTAGGGGTTGTGCAAAGGGGAAGGCAAAGGCGGCCATAGTTCGACATTACGATGTGGAATGTAACGGAACGCACAACAGCTGGTTTACCCCGCACTAATAATTCATTAGAAGGATGGCATCGCGGGTTCTAACCAAGAGTAGCCATCACCCATCCAAATTTGTGCCGCCTAATTGGAAGGCTTCGTAGAGAAAAAAATGAATGGGATATAACCATCGAACAGGCTTTAGCAGGAATTATGCCAAGGGAAGTCGAGAAGTATGAAGCGGCCAATGAAAGGTTGAGTAAGCTGGTAGACAATTATAAGTATTAACTACGAAGGTTCGGCTTAATTAAGAGCAATTGCTCACAATCTATAAAATTCGTTTTTAAAAATTTTAGTCTCGTTTTAATGCTCAGAAAATAAATATTTTGTTCTGTAACGATTTTAAAACACTTAATGTATTTAGTTCTGTACCGATTTTAATGTCTAAATTTGACATGTTCGCTAAATAAACGTGTGTATTTTGTCATAGAAATATTAAAGACAGTCCGTTCGGCGAATCGTCCGTCGGCGAATCGACCGGGTACCGAAATATGCACAATCGCCACTAACGAAGTCTTGGTTCTAACTGAAAAGAAAACCATAATGCCCATACACGAATCATGATGCTTGATGCGAAGCTTGGCTCCGCCCAAAAATAACAGACCATGTCTGATATCTTTCAAGCAAAGCGTTTCATTGAGCATGGAGCTTGAATGCTCCCACACACTGTCGAGTATCGCGTCATTTTATGCTTGAACATGGAACGCGGCCGAAAAGATGGAGCGTGTATGGCCGCCTTTTAAATTTTATAAGGTATTTGAAAACGTCTCTGCCACTTCAGTAGTCACTAATATATATATATATATAATATATATATATATTACTTGAATGCCCACTGCGCCTTGCGGAGGGGGCGGGTGCGTTATTAAAACCTTCCCTGGTTCTCAATGTGTGTGCTAAATTTGGTGCAGATTATTATTTTATTTATATTTTGTGTGCGTACGTGCGTAGTCAACTGGGAAGAAAGGAGGTCGAGTACGAGATAATTCACAAATGCCGTCGGGCTTTTTTTTTTTTTTTTTTTTTAAATCTTTTTTGTCAGAAAAAAAACGTGTTAGGTTACGTTATTAGGTTAGGTTAAATTAGTGAGTACTTTACTATTTAGTGACTTAACAGAAAACACCTTTCGAACCTTCAGTTGCGCCCGAAACATTTATAATGTTTTGGACCAACGAAGACCCTAGGATCCACTCATGGCTGGTCTACTTAACTGTGTTCGTAATTGTGTATTGTGCATGTCCTCCGTGGTGGCGGAGGGGACCTACAATTTTACGTGGGTTCCGAACCACAAAAAACATAAGAAATTTTTATAGTGGGCACACTAGGGGCCACTTTGGCCCATCGAGGTGGCTCCACTATGTAAAAACTGCCTGTACATTGGCAACCACCAATTTTTACAAACTAAATAATTATCAATTTAAAACTAAAGATAGAATCTCTGGATCCAGAGGATCAAGTCATAATAGACTACTATCCACAAATATGTTACACTCTATATTTATTTATAACCGACATGCAAATATATCAGATCCAAAGAATCCAGTCAATTTCATTACGGTATCCATCAATACCAGTAGCTTGCCAACCAAAAATAATTCACGGTCCATATCAATTGCGGACCAAGTCACAATTTACAACCATATACATTACAATATATATACTTAGGAGGAAAAGTGTAGGTGTGGCTATAAAGACTGTACAGTAATGTAGAAATGTGTGTGCACCCATTTTGGGTCTCCCATTTAAAGGTGTTTGTGGGGCAAGTGAAGATCATGAGTTTTTCAATACCTCGCAATACTATGGGGGGCACCGCTCGGCAGAGGAATCTCTTTAAATGGGGTGTGTAAGGACAGAGTATCCCTAACGGGCCTAACCCAAGTTGCTGCCTCCCTATATCCCACAACACTTGTAAAACTATGTTTTCTTAAATTTGTCCTACATCTTGGCTTAAATAATTTCATACTATGACCTTAGTCTGGTTATTGTAATCTTTAATGAAAAGAGAATCGAAATCTATCTTATCCAACCCTTAATTTTACTACCTTAAACTATACCCAATCTATCAACATATGCGTCTAATCGATTTTTAAATATGTTTATAGACGTGCTACTAATTACTTCTACCTATTTACTATTCTATGCGTAAAAAAGTTTTTGGCAACTGCTGTCTCGAACCTTCTACTTGTCAACTTACACCCATTATTTCTAGTCCTATTATATTGAGATATTTCGAAAAAGCTATCTCTATCTACGTTATCGAACCCATTCATAATTTTGAAAACCTGGATTAGATCACGAGGCTCTTTTCGGTTCGATTGCAATAAGGTTAGTTTAGGTTAAATTAGGTTTGGTTAGGTTAATTAGTTTTCTGGGTAAAGGGATTGAAAAATGTTTCTACCTCAATTGTGCAGAGATACGCACGTGTGTGTGTGTGTGTGTGTGTGTGTGTGTCCGACCAGTTTTGATTTAGAAAGGAATTTTCTATTTTAAGTATAGTTTTTGTCTTGCTTTTACAGGTATGATCGCCGGCTGTTACGATGTGGGAGTTGTAGTCTGTTCTATCCCTGTTTCCTATCTGGGGTCTCTCCCCGGGGCGAGTAAACCCCGTTGGATCGGATGGGGCATTTTGATCATGGGTATCGGGTCTTCGTATTCGCTGTGCCTCATTTTTCGTCTCCAGCCTATGAATTAAATGAGTTGAGGTCGGAAGATACCACACCGTCCGTGATGCTGTGTTTGAGAGAGGTCAGTCGGTTGGTCGATTAATTATTTCACGTCGTCTAGCCACGAGATGTTATTGAAATGAAAGTATATATATATATATATATATATATATATAAGAAAAAATTTCTCTGTATTTACTCGTATTTGTAATTTACGATAAATGTTGAAAACATAACACTTCTACTGAGCAATAAACAAAGCAAAAAGAGTCGCGGGACAGGTACTAAGAACGTTCACAAGAAGGGACACGACATTAGTGATTCCCCTGCTAAAAACATTAACTATACCAAAACCTAAAATAGGAAAAATAGGAAAGGCAGAATGTGTAGGCCCAACAAGGGACCTCTTCAACACTGAAGGAAAATAGCTCGATTGTCATGGGGCCAAGATTTTTTAACCAGCTTCCAAAGGACCTCAGAAACGTTACAGAGGTCAAAGTTGAAGTCTTCAAGAGAAGACTAGATGCCTGGCTCAAGATGGTACCAGATGAGCCGGGTGTACCTGGCTGTGTGCGGTGAAGAGCGCAAGAAAGCAACTCGCTCCTCCATCAAGCTAGGCCTAGAGGCGGGGCCACCAGCTTGACCTTCGTGTGAAGGAGAGACCAACACACGGAACATCAACGAAGTTAACGAGCAAAATACAGACATTTATACTACCCCTTGTAATGATTGCCATTGAAAAAATTGATATTCTTTAAAAAGATGAATTGATGAACAGAAACGAGATAAGAGACTTGGTGCCGCGAGTGTTCTTCTTTGCATACACATAAATTAAATATGGACCATTCCATTAATATTAATGGGGTGGCCTTATTTTAGGAAGTGAACGATGAGAAGAGACAATTGATTGTCTTTTTTAATTAGCAATATAAAAACTATAATATAAATAAAACTAATAGAGTCAATGACCCTTTTATAAAAGATATGCCTAAAAATATAATATCCTTTAAAAAATTATTACCGAATTCACTTTGTCCCCCCTTTTTTTTTTGCATTTAGTGTTAATCAGCCTGAAAGAAGGAGGGTGGTTACTTCTCCGAAAGCTTGCTCATTTTACTTTGTCTTTTTTACAGTTTATTAAACCTTTTAGGTTTTAATATTTTAAAATTTCATTGGGAATTTTTTCTTATATATGTTACAGTAAGATTGTGAAACTCGTGAATTCATGAAATCCCTGAAATTTTCAAATTTGTGTAATTTATACCATGATACAAAGTTGACAAACAGTGGATAATGACCTAACCTTAGTCAGATCAGATCATGTCATTATCTACTTTTTGTCAATTTTGTATCATGGTATAAATTAGACGAAGTTACTGAAAATTTCAGGGATTTCATGAAATCACTAGTTTCAATCTTACTGTAATAAATAAATATATATATATATATATATATATATAGTAGAGAAAGGGGTGTTCTTAGGGAACCGACATTTAAGAATGAAAAGGATGATCAACGCCCACGTCAACATTATGAAGATTTAATATCAAACGTTTCGAAAGTCAAACTCCCATCATCAGTGGTATATTTAATTTATACGCAGAATTATGGTCATTGAACTTCAACTTTTGTCATATATATATATATATATATATATATATATATAGTAAGACTGTGAAACTAGTGAATGCGCCAGGATCGAGACCCGGCTGTTCAAACCCAGCTGTTCATCCTTCCACACAATAAAGAAAGTGGTTGGTAGATAAATGGGTACCGTGGGTGGCCTGGTGGTTAAGACGCTGGGCTGCTGCTGGTGGGGCGTGGTTCGGATTACTCGTTAAACTGTAGGTCTGAGATGGAGTGAAAAGCTTGACCTTCGTCAGAATGAACAATTCGGGCGGAAGCTAATCAAAGGTTATATATATGATAGACAAAAGCCGAAAGTTGAATGACTATAATTCTGCGTATAAATTAAACATACCACTGATGATGGGAGTTTGACTTCCGAAACGTCTGATATTAAATCTTCATAATGTTGACGTGGGCGTTGATCATCCTTTTTATTCATATATACTTTGTTTAGGTTAGAATAAATATGGTAATGACTGAACGGGTCTTAATAGAAACGGAGTTTAATGAGGAACATAACCACCAAAAATGTTCATAAATTCTGTTAACCAAACATTTGATGAACAGAATTTTGGTAAATCTTTTCAAACATACCTTCCTCTCAAAACTTCTCTTTCCTCCCATATTCATTAATTCCTACGTAAACCAAACCAATCAATGTCCGAATTATCTTTTCAAGTTCTCGCTAGCAGCCATTTTGACCTTGACCTCAAAATCATGAAATCATGGGGTTCCTCTCCATTTTCAATCGAGTTGTTACCTATATTTTAAGTTTTTTTTTTTTTAAGAAGAATACCTTGCATTGCAAAAATACCATTCTAATTCTTGCGTATTCTGAAAGCTTTCGTAATTTGTAGTCAGTGATCAATTTTTTTAAACTCAAGATACGCTTTTTGTGGTTTACGGATGTTCATTATGATAATTTGTGTTCTAATTTTTGAAGTTCAAGTTTAAGGACCAGACTACATTCTGAAAACATGTATTTGTGTATGTGTTCAGTTAGTGAACCTGATCTTCTAGTTTTATTTTAGATAAATATTTTTTTTTCAATTTTATGTTTCAATAGTGCATTTTGTTGCTTTTATGTACAGAATTTGTTTTATTTTATAGGCATTGTTAATCATGGAGCATGGTCATTGGTCAATGGTCACTCCGAAACATCTGCACATAAAATATATATATATATTCATTTTAGGCGAATCGATCTTCCGTTTGCGAAACGACTTCACAGGAATGGCTTTCCAATTACCAATACGTGTTCCTTTTTGGTCAGTTCTTGCATGGCGTTGGGGCCTCTCCGCTGTACACACTAGGAGTGGCTTATCTCGATGAGTCTGTTCCTCTGAAAATGTCTTCCTTTTATTTGGGTACGGCTTATACTGTGTACACACACACACACACACCTACTTCCTGGATCGAATTATAAATGTTTGGCAGTCATAATCCGTGGCAAACAAAATATCAATCAGTATAGTCTATTGCAATGAACTCTTATTTTATAGTAAAATGAAAGTTGACCTCGGTATCAGATGTTAATTGATTAGATTTTCTATAACAGCATTAAGTATTTTGAATTTTTCCTGTTAATAGGTTAATTGTTAATGATTTTTACGATTCTAATTGTAGAATTTATTAAATAACCTTCCAAAATGCCTTCTGTAAGTAATAATCCTATCAGATCTTAATGTACTTGTTTTTAGGCATTTTTCACGCCATGGCTGTTATTGGTCCTGCAGCTGGCTACGTCATCGGTGGCCAACTTTTAAATATTTATATAGATGTCCCAAATCTCAGTCCTAAATTGTAAGTCATGTTAAATGTTTTCGAACTACGGTAATTACTGTTTGGTATGTGCAAGGAGGCGAAGTACTGTATCTTTCTCGCTAATTTGTGTGCGACATGTCATTGACGAGACAGTTTATCCACTACTATTCTTTAGGTTAGGTTAGATTAGGATAGATTTGCACAGACTACTAGGTCAATTAGGTTAAGTTAGGATCACAAGAGTGTCGATAGATTGTCTCGTCGACGAAATGCTTATAGCTATGATTTATGCCTTTCCTTTAAAGTATATAATACAAAGAGAGACGCACATTTAAGGTTCTTCTTGTGCCCCTTTTTGTACTGGCCATTTTACAAAGGTTGGTGCTACTATAGCGTGATTCCTACCGGTGACTTCGATACTATAGGGTGATTCCTACCCGTTTTGGTTCGAAACTACAGTACTGTAGAGTGTGATTCCTATCCAAGGTATAAATGAAAATATAATAAATATAAAATGCTATTTATTATTCAATTTTATTTATTTAAAAAATAGTTTCGGTGCTACTATAGTATGTGGTCTACCTACGATTAGTTAGGTTTAGTCACGATATTTTCGTTAAAACTAACGAAAATATCATGACTAAACCTAACCAATCGTCAAGGGCGATGGACATTCGAATGTAAACAAGCAATTAGTAAACAAGGTAAGAAGCTATAATTAAAAGGTAGACCGCCGAATCGAGGTAGGAATCACGCTAAAGTAGCACCCAAAGGTTTATTGGGTCTTTTCGGTTTGGCGGACTGCAACAGACTCGGCTCTTCGAGAGAAAGAATTATTAGGAGGTAAAAGTTGCTTAAAATTAATCGAAACCTACGGCAAAATTATTGAATGCCCGGTTAGGTCAACTGTACGCCCTTGACGATTGGTTAAGTCGTAATATTTTTGTTAAAACTAACAAAAATATTACGACTTAACCTAACCTAAGTTTCGTAAAAATCTGTAGCAGTCCACCAAACCGAAAAGATCCTCTTTATTTACACTTAAATATGACAAGATCTATTTCACTTCAGCTAAATATAATTCCTTTTTCTTGATTAATTAATAATTTGAAACTGCTTCGCAAATAAGCTATATTACAGCTAAATTTGCAGGATCATGCAAGATCCTATTAAATTATTAAGTCATTAATGTGGTGTCACAGTGGTGACTGAAATTTCATTAAGACTGGTTAATCTACATTTTTTGTATAAGAGAATTTTGTTCGGAGGTGTTATAGTTAAGAAACATGGCTTAAAATAGTCTTTAGTTATTCACTGTTGGCAGTGATGGGCAGTATCTAGATACATGTATCGCCGATACGTATCGATCGATACTTTTGTATTGGTATCGCTTTAGCTACTTGACAAAAGTATCGATTTATCGGTATCGCTAAGGTCAATTTTCTTAAATGTATCGAAAAAAATCGATACATTAATAAGAATTTTTAAATATTTAAATAGATGTTATAATATGACACTACTGAGTTATATTTATGAATATACATAAATAATAATATTATTAAATATTTATTTAATGACAGTACTACTCTACTGGTCACGTCACACAGTACGGCGCAACGTTTAAACACGTTTGTACGTGTGTTATTGAGATTAATTAACCATAATATAGAAACATTGTTAGCTGTAGAGAAGAAGCTAGAGCGTTTGAATTCGGAGGCATTGCGTCATTGTCAGCCACTTCTCAATGCAGTCACAGTAGGGTTCACTAAGCGGTTTGAAAAGTTTCTGTGCCTTGATGCGTCGCATGAGTGTAAAGCAGCAATACTGGCATCGTCTTCAAATCCTCTGTTCAAGTTAAAGTGGATGACAATAAAAGGCAAATTTAATACTAACATTGTCAAAAAGAGGGTTCAAGAAATGTTGGTTAATGCTGTTAAGAGCCTCAACGAGCAGACCCCCCAGCAACAACTAAGTGATGCTGCATCTGACGGAAGTGCAGATGATTTCTTCTGTTATGAGTCTGCTTCCACTAATGTCTCTGCAACCCAAGATTCCACTGAGATGGAAGTTTTACAGTATCTGGGTGACGGAAGTCATTCTCTCCAATCTCTGAGGCAGTACCCAGGAATTCTACGGGTCTTCCTGAAGTATAACACACCACTACCGTCCTCTGCTCCTGTAGAACGGTTGTTTAGTTTGGCTGGTCACATTCACGCTCCAAAAAGGAATAGACTGTCTGACCAAATGTTTAGCCAGCTGGTATTTTTGAAGGGTAATAGTAATTACTTTTAATTGTTAGTGTAATATTTTCAGTCATTCATGTATCCTACAAAATTAAAACATACTTTCATTAAATAAAGCAATTGTTTTTATTTACATCTATAAAACCCATTAAAATGTCGGTGATTTTACTTACAGTGCGTACAAATTACTAGTATAAACAATAATATCTAATACCTACATATTAAATGAATAATTATAAAAATGTACCGGCGATACATGTATCGGCGATGCATGTATCGGCGATGCATGTATCGGTATCGGTATCGCTTAAGACATCTAGAAAGTATCGGCGTATCGGTATCGCCTAAGACGTTCTTCATGTATCGATGTATCGGTATCGCTTTAGCGATTTTCATGTATCGATGCCCATCACTGACTGTTGGATGTAATGCCTCTGATTGTTACCCATAACACACCACTACCGTCCTCTGCTCCTGTAGAACGGTTGTTTAGTTTGGCTGGTCACATTCACGCTCCAAAAAGGAATAGACTGTCTGACCAAATGTTTAGCCAGCTGGTATTTTTGAAGGGTAATAGTAATTACTTTTAATTGTTAGTGTAATATTTTCAGTCATTCATGTATCCTACAAAATTAAAACATACTTTCATTAAATAAAGCAATTGTTTTTATTTACATCTATAAAACCCATTAAAATGTCGGTGATTTTACTTACAGTGCGTACAAATTACTAGTATAAACAATAATATCTAATACCTACATATTAAATGAATAATTATAAAAATGTACCGGCGATACATGTATCGGCGATGCATGTATCGGCGATGCATGTATCGGTATCGGTATCGCTTAAGACATCTAGAAAGTATCGGCGTATCGGTATCGCCTAAGACGTTCTTCATGTATCGATGTATCGGTATCGCTTTAGCGATTTTCATGTATCGATGCCCATCACTGACTGTTGGATGTAATGCCTCTGATTGTTACCCATAATTTCAACGATTCATATATTCAGTTAAAGACCTGCTATAATCTAGTTTAACACGTGACCTAAGTGTCTTCACCTCGCTTATCGGGAAATGGTGTTACCAACTGAACTATAGTGGTTAGCTATTATAATGGTAGCCAGGCCCCTCCCCCCATACCTCATCCCATACCTCATTGGGGAACACCGTTTCCCTATAAGCGTTTGATAAGTTGTTTGTTGTTAATTTCATTCAAACTTCAATAATTGGAATAAAATTAATACAAATAGTTTATGCCTTCGGAGTTTACGTTCACTCAAAGGATTAACTAATTTCGTTGATGACATGAACTGAATCATTTAAGTTAAGTATATAATTTGTATTAACATTTATTATTGTTTAAAAAGCGTGTTATAACCTTATCCTATTTCTCATTTCGGTACTTGTAGGTTATCTCCCCCCCACCAATTTTGACAGAATATTTTCGTTAAAACTAACGAAAATATCACGACTTAACCTAACCCAATTATAATTATCAAGGGCGTACAGTTGAACTATTAGTAAATAGTAAATACTATTCCAGAAACAAACAATGTTATAATTAATAAGAGATCAACTGTACGCCCTTGATAATTGGTTAGGTTAAGTCGTGATATTTTCGTTAGTTTTAACGAAAATATTCTGTCAAAATTGGTGGTGGTGGTGGTGGGGGGGGTAACCTACAAGTACCCCCATTTCGTCTAAAACATGACTTTCTAATTTTAGAATAGAAAATAAATGAAAAATTATGTACAGGGGTATATCTAATTTAATAAGATAAATAAAAACTAATCGTAACCTCTTATTAAGTGGTTCGCTTTCTGTAAACTATACAAATACTCCCATTCTGAATACGCAGGTTAGGTATAACCAAGGAGAGCGACCAATGGTTGGGCGCTTGGTGGATAGGATTTATTATCTCGGGAATCTTTGCTATTTCCATTTCGTGGATTCTAATGGCTTTCCCTGCAGAAATTCCAGGTGTGTTACCCCTCCGATATCGAATACCTTGTCTCTTTCTTCATTGTTATAGATCTGTTGTTAAATGTACGTAAAAAACTTCCTTGGACGCGTTTAGTTTCGTGCAATATGCGTGAAAATATAATAAAACCTACTAAAAACCGTTACTGTACTAAATAATTTCATTAATAATATACAGTGTGTTCCATAAATCCCTTTACCCGCAGCCTGGGGTAGTAGGAAAAGGTTCAGGGGTAAAGGAACTTATGGGACACCCTGTATAATTATTTCGCCGTCGTGATGCATCTGATTTTGACGCTAAATCTTTAAGAACAAAGTAGATGTAAAGAATAGAAACAGAAATGTCTGGGAGGGAGGCCACAAACGTATTAAATTATCTGCATAACCCCATTTCCTCCTACATTTCAATCAGGGGCAAAGGAAAGAGCATCAGAACGAACATGCGCAGTCGATCACGTAAATGCCAAAGCTTTCGCGCATATCGGCCATCTTCCTGGAGCGGCCAAAGAGCTGCTAAAGAATCTTCCTTTCGTGTTTCTGTCGCTCGCAGAGGCTTCTGATGGGGCTCTTGTGGCGGGGCTCGCCGCTTTCTTACCAAAGGTCATTGAGAACCAGTTTGGAGTGTCGGCTGGTTTCGCAGCGCTTCTTGTTGGTGGGTATAGAGAAATTGGGTCATCTATCTCTTGCGTCTGTATAATATATATATATATATATATTAGTGGTGGACCGGATATCCGCATCATTTTTAACATCCGCATCCGCAGTTCTGACTGCGGATGTTATGCGGATATTACCTCTAATAAATTATGCAATTCACAATAAAATTAGCTTATAAAGTAGCTTATAAGGCCCAGTCATGCACATTTCATGTAAAGTATTAATTATTAATGAACAAACAAATATAATATAAACCTCAAAATACAAATAGCTGGTAACACAGTAAATTGAATGAAACTTGTTTCATTGAATTTTCTGTGGCTGAAACTCTTGAGAAAATTATTATTTTTATCATAATGAAAATATTAATTTTAATTCTTATGCAGTGCCTGCCATAATAGTAATATCACGAAATTTGAAAAATTATGTCATATATTCATAATTTTATATTATATTGATAGATTAACTAAATATCCGCATCCGCGGATTTTGAAATTAAAGATCCGCATCCGCAGATGTTGAAAAAACTGACATCCGGTCCACCACTAATATATATATATATATATATATATATATATATATATATATATATATATATATATTAGTTATTTAAGAAACAACTCGTATTAGAAATGAAATCCTTCATTTTTAAAGGTTTATATCAGAAATTTTAAAAAAAATGAAAAATATTAAAATCGTTTCACCTGATGTTTCTTACGTTTCGTGAAGGTTTTATTGCTGTTCCTGCTGGAGGAGGAGGAACCTTCCTCGGTGGATGGGTCGTCAAATATTTTAAGTTAAATTGCGATGGAATATTGAAATTCGGCTTTTGTCTTTCTTTATTGTGTTTCTTTTGCGTCCTCGGTTTTATGATGTCCTGTCCAGAGACATCGTTTGCTGGCATCACCGTTTCTTATGGCGACAGGTATGTTAATCGTTGATGTTTTAGTGATAATACTAATAATAATAATGTTTTGGGTTGTTTAACCACCACCGTAACGGCAACAGTCACGTGACGAAGCTTTACGGGTTTGCGTAGGGTCCGAACCACGGGTCGTTACATTATCCGGACGCGGAGGACTCACCCATGCAACAACTACCCAGACCAAATGTCGCTTAACTTCGCTGATCGACGGGAAGCGGTGTTATGACACGGCCACGAAGTAGCCCATGTCATCAGTTAACAGGGGAGTTAGGTTAATAAGTGAATGTTGCTCGTTAAATGTTTCTTTAATTTAACATTTTTTTTAACATACGGTATTGAGGAATGTTTTTTTTTAATAGTAAATCCTTTGCACACTAATTTGTATAAATAATTTCCAAATTTCTTGTGGATATGTTTTAATATACATTTTTTTATTTCTAATACACACACACACACACACACACACACACACACACACACACACACACGTATGTATGTATGTATGTGATGTAAATAACCACGAAGGAAAATTAAAATGCGAAATAGTGTTCAAACACTTTCGTGTGATGACAACCTGAGGATGTTTTGCATTTTAATTTGAATCATAAATATTATTCACGTGTTACTTTCGTGAAATAATGTGTTATAATGTTTCGGACTAACAAAGACCCAAGGATCCACTCATGGCTGGTCTACCTAACTGTGTGTGTAATTGTGTATTGCGCATGTCCTCCGTGGTGGCGGAGGGGATCTACAATTTTAAGTGGGTTCCGAACCACAAAAACCTTAATTTTACTACCTTAACCCTTTGACGACCAGTATACGTTTCTTTGAACTTAAAAGTTTAAGTTTTATTGTTATTTACAATTAGATATTAGTAACTATAGTCACTTAAATGACCCATTTTTGGGTTCATTTTCCGACAACTAAACGATACCTGTATAAACAAGTAGATGTATTTGTAGAAACGTTGCATCATTGTACAATTTATTATATTATTTCCGTGGGACAAATATGTCCCTTGGTCCTCAAAGGGTTAAACTATACCCAATCATCAACATATGCGTATAATCTATTTTTAAACATATTTATAGACGTGCTACTAATACTTCTACCGGCAAACTATTCCACCTATTTACTATTCTATGCGTAAAAAAGTTTTTTGCAACTGCTGTCTCGAACCTTCTACTCGTCAGCTTACACCCGTTATTTCTAGTTCTACTATATTGTGCTATTTCGAAAAAGCTATCTCTATTTACGTTATCGAACCCATTCATAATTTTAAAAACCTGGATTAGATCACCCCTTAGCCTCCTAGTCTCGAGTGTAGTCAATTTTAACTCCTTGAGCCTACCCCCGTACGACTTCGGCCTAAGTGACGGAATCATCTTAGTTGCTCGTCTTTGAACTTTTTCGATTTTGTCTATATCTTTGTGCATATGCGGATTCCAACATTGCATCGCGTACTCCAAATAGGGTCTAACTAATGATTTATAAAAAGGAACAATAATATTGCGCGATTTGTACTCAAAATTTTTAGCTATAAAACCTAGCACTTTGTTCCTCTTATTGACTGCTACTGTTCTTTGTTTCGCCATATATATATATATATATATATATATATATATATATATATATATAATATATATATATATATAGCGTCCCAAAAAAATGTATACACACTTTAAAGAATTATAAAGGCAGTGTTTATTAAAATACATTTCATTTTCAAAATGTAATAGAATCTACAGACATTATTTAATTGTTTTGTCAACGCCTGTTTTCAAACTGACGTCCGTTCTGGTCCAGGCACTGCTGATAACGCGAAGCAATGGAATCGCAAACATCACGAAACATTTCGTTTGGTATTTGTGTGCATTCTCGTTCAATGGCTGCTCTCAATTCAGCGACTGTTGCAGGTTTTATAGCGTAGACTTTGTCTTTTAAGTATCCCCATAAAAAAAAGTCTAGTGGTGTGAGGTCTGGTGAACGCGGAGGGTATTCTACGAAACCCCTTCGTCCAATCCACATCCACATCGTGCCAAGTACCACTCGCAATACTCCACTCTTCGGTCCGGATCATCATCTTCATTAATAGCATGGACTAATCTTGGAATGTAACTTTTCCATTGACAGCGCTTCAAAATGCGTTGGACAGACGATTCTGAAATTCCTACCTCACGACTCGCTTGCCGCACAGATTTTCTGGACTTTGGTGATACGTTTCCAGTACTCTTTCTTGCTTTGTGGGGCTTGTCGATGTCCGTGGTCTTCCGGAACGCTTCTTGTGGACATTCTGAACAGTTCCATCGGCTTCAAACTTATCTCTAATTCGAGTGATGGTAAGTCGCGTTGGTGGATCTGTTTGAAACTCCCTCCTAAACTGTCTTTGCACTTCAACTGCGTTTTCACACTTCCAGTAGCATTTTAGAATGAATTTCCTTTGTTCAAAGCTTAGTCTGACTGCCATTATTAATTCTAATGGGTTTAACTTGGAAAGAAAGAAACATCAATTGAGCTATCAGCTGTTAAAGTGTGTATACATTTTTTTGGGACGCCCTGTATATATATATATATACGTATATATATATATATATATATATATTTTATTTTATTTATTTTTTTTTTTCAAAGTATGACCGCTCATGGCCACCAAAAGAAAGGTGGATAGCAGAGCGAACACAGGACGAAGAGTATGGAACAACTAATGGAAATGAACAATAGACGGGGGAGGAGGAGGAGGAGGAGGTGGGGGGAAAGCAGAAAGATCATAGCGGAGTCACAGCCGGTAAAGAAGTCGGGAGCGAAAGAGGAAGGAGAACAACCCGGTTATCGAAAAGTAGGGACCTTCAGACAGAAGAGCGCCAAGCCTATCACAAGGCCCGACGCTCTCCAAAAAGGGAAAATACTCTGCGCGCAGCGCAGAGTAAAGCGCGACCGATGGAAGGAAGAGGCCCAACATCCCAACTTGGGTTTAATCTTGCAAAGTTTGTTATCCGTAGCGCCATCCCAGCGACTCTGCCACCGGGAGCGCAAAACCTACGGAAGCCAGGGATATAATCGAAAAAGGGAGGGACACGGGGAAACCTGCAGTCGGCACGCGGAACGGGCAGCTCGATCGCAGCCTCATTTCCAGCCACGTTAACATGTGCGGGACCCAGCAAAATACCACCTCTTGCCACCGAAAGCGACAAGAGTATGGCACAGTAGCTGGATTCGTCGGACCAGTGGGTGGACAGGGTCAAAACACTCGAGGTCATCCAGGGCATTGCGGGAATCCGAATAGATGACAAACGACCCATCCGGATGCTCCCGCACCACTCCAGAGCGCTCAGAATGGCATAGAGCTCCGCCGTGAAAACGGAAGCCTCATCAGGGAGACGGGTACATCGGGAGCAAGGGGCAGACGACTGGGGAACAGCCGCGGTCCACAACCCCCCGACGACCTCGAGCCATCCGTGAAGACTGCAACCATGCAGAGTGACACGCCGCATGCTGAAGGAACAGAGACCGAGCAAGGCAGAGTCCGAATCGGTCCTGCGAACGGGGCGCAACGCCCTACAGCACGCAACAGGGGTGCTCCCAAGGTGCAACACCCCTGAAAGAGACCGGTATAACGGATGGAGGAGGAGTGCCCATACCATCGAGGAGGGAGGTCACCGTGTCGGTGAAATACCAACCCCCATCCCGGCAGAACGCCCTCTCCACCACCTGGAACAGAGGAGAGTTGGGAAGACGGAGGATCCGGGATAGTGCTTAGCAATGAGGAACGACCTCGATCCCCAAGGGAGGGATGTCGCACTCAACCTGCAGACTATCAAACCGGAGAGGAGCGGAAGGCGCCAGATGACATGCGCAGTCCTCTAGAGAGGACCGGATCCAGTATCCGAAGGGCCGTACGGGAGGCGGAGCCAACACCACACTCCCATAATCTAATTTGAATTGTACCAGGGACACAGTACAAACGGAGGAGTGTCCGCCTATCCGCGCCCCATGTAGTATGCGATAGATGTCCCAGTAAATCCAGAACGTCTTACAGACTCGCGCAGCGGCGAAGGTGGGGAACCCAGCTCAAACGGCTGTCGAAAACCACCCCAGGAAACGCACCGACTGAACGAGGGCCAGAGGCTGACCCCCGAGTGTAAGATTAAAGGTCGGGACGGCGCCGGACCCCATCTCCTCGACGGAAGAAAGGCCACACACGAAGTCTTCGGGGAAGACAGCGTAAGGCCCACCGACGACGCCCAGAGTTCAACCCGATTGACCGCGAGTTGGACTTGCCTCTCACGAGGGGGGGACTCGTTCCCGCGGCATAGACAGCCAGATCGTCGGCATAGATGGAACATCGCACCGAGGGCGGAAGGGCTCCCGGTTAGCGCAGACATGACCAGATTGAAGCAGGAGACGCTCAAGACACACCCCTGGGGCACCCCCTCCTCCTGAACATACAGGTCATATAGGGCCGCACCATTACGGACGCGGAAAGTGCGACGGCAGAGGAAGTTACGAAGAAATGTGGGCAAAAAGCCCACAAAACCAAGAGACTTCAAACGGTCCATGACAACTCCCCGACGGGTCGTGTCAGGCCTTTTGGACATCGAAGAAGACGGCCAGAACAAGATTCTGGCGGGAAAAGGCCACCCGTACATCATGACCAAGGAGGAGAAGGGGTCCAGAGTACCCGAAGTCGACGAAAGCCATACTGGGTCGGGGGATATGACCCAAGCGACTCAGTGTAAATGAAAGTCGAACGGCCACCATCTTTTCCAGGAGCTTGCATAAGCAGCTCGTCAAGGCAATAGGCCGATAGCCCGCCACCTCCGCCGGATCCTTCCCCGGCTTAGGTATCGGGACCACAATCGCCTCCCTCCAACGGGAAGGGAACGACCCCTCAACCCACACCCGGTTGAAAGATCCAGCAAGAAGTGTAGGGCCATCGGGTGCAGATTCCAAAGAAAGTCATACGGAATGTCATAGGGCCAGGGGCGGAAGAACGACGGTGTGCCAAGGCAGCCCGAAGTTCCCGCATCGTAAAGAGGACGGTTATAGGGCTTGTTCCCAGGCGGCGGGAACGTAACATTCGACAAAGACGATCCGCAGCTGAAGGCGAACGGGAAACCGCAGCAAAAGCCCCAGCCAGCCGATCGGCCACAGCAGCAGGATCCGAAAGGAAGCCGTCCCCGTCCCGAAGGACAGGGCGACTAGCAGGGACCGGCTTCCCCTCGATACTACGTACCTTCCGCCACACAGCAGCAGGGGTAGACGAGAGGAAATGCCGGACACAAAAGCACGCCAAGAGGCCCGACGGGCCAACTTGAGAGTCCGGCGGGCGAAAGCCTTCGCCCGCCGCATCTCAATCAAGTGGTCCGCGCGCCGGGTGCGGTGGAAGCGGCGCGTCGCCCTATTCCTCTCGCACACCGCCCGGTGACATGCTGGAGTCCACCACGGGACGCTACGCGTCCGCGGGTTACCGGAAGATCGAGGAATACAGCCCTCCGCGACGCCCATCAATACCCGCTCGAAGAACTCCAAACTCTCATCCACAGAGCCAAAGCTCAACACCGAACGGGCAATGACGGAACGAGCTCGGAAGGATGGCCAGTCAGCCCGCGCAAGGCACCACCTCGGTCGAGACGAGACACCCGGCTGCGGTCCGACCGGCTCAAGACAGACTGGGTAATGATCACTGCCATAAGAGTCCCCCAACACCTTCCACGAAAAATCGAGTAAGGCATCGAGGGACACCAAGGAGAGATCAATACAGGTAAATGAACCCGTGGGTTCGTGGAAGTAAGTAGGGTCACCGGAATTGAGGCACGCAAAGGAAAGTTCCTCCATTAAGGAGAGTAACATACCAGCAACATTAGTCGACCGGACATCTCCCCAAGCCGGGTCGCGACTGTTAAAGTCCCCGAGGAGGAGAAACGGTCGAGGCAGTTGCAGTACCAACTCGCGAACCGCGTTGCGAGAAGGAGGGTCATGAGGAGGAATATAAATCGAGCAGGCAGTGTACTGGCGATCTAAAAAGAGCCGCACAGCCACAGCCTGCAAGGAAGTGCGAAGAGGCACACCTCGGAATGGTAACGAATGATGCACATAAATCGCCGCACCCGCTGCGTGTGCGCTCATCCGGGGTGCAAGGGAAACCAACATAGCCAGAGAGACGAGGGAGCCCCCGCGCAGCCAGGATAGTCTCCTGGAGACAAACACAGGAAGGCCGCTCGCTCTCCAGCAGGGAGGCAAGGTTCTCCCAGTTAGCTAAAAGCCCCCTACAGTTCCAATGCAAAATGGAACTGTAAGGGGAAGCGGCATTATAAGAGGCAGAGAAAACAGAGAAATAGCCACGGACCAAGCTGAGCAGCAAACTCAACGGTCCGTAACCAGGAACGGAATCGGCTTCCCCGACTCACCCCGAACGGGGGGGAGGGGGCCACCGACCCAGCAGCTGCTTCACCCGTAGTAGAACGAGAAGTGGAGAGTAGAACAGGGAGGTCAGAGGGGTGCTCCCCTGGGGGGGGAGAGACGACGAGACGGGCCCAGCCGAAACCCCTAACTCCCCACCAGAGGGGGCCGGGGAGAATCAGATGTCCGAGGGCTCGTCAAACCAGACAAGCACTGACGGGGGGGGGGGGAGGAAAGGTCCACCACAGGTGGGAGAGGTAGATCCAGGAGAGAGACCCGACCACTCTCAGCAGGAGCCGAAGGGAGAGAGACTCCATGAAGAAGGGCCAGGCCCCTCTCGACCGGGTCTATCATGGGAACAGAGTCAGGAATCGAGGGTGTCATGGGGCGGTGTACCTCAACCGACACCCGGACACTGGTCGGGGTACCGGGAGGTGACGCCTCACCAGCCCTCCGTATAGGGGGGGAGTCCCGAGCGGATCAGGAGCAGCGCGCCGCTTCCCCTCCGGTGAAGAAGGGGAAGCAGGGCGAGCAGCAGTCAGGATCGGGTCGGAAGGACTCCGACCACGGCGACGCTTCCTCCTCCCCTTCGGGGCATCACCTTCCCCACCCGAGAGACGAGTAGGCAAGGATCCAGACCCCAAGGCCGGAGTGGGAGAAGGGGCACTTGTAGACAGGGAATCAGATGGGATGTCTGAAAGTGAGGCAGAGGAACAAGAAGGACCACCAACCCCCGGAACTTCCAGGGGGGGCACCACTCCGGTAGACGCCGGGGTAGCACGGGAGGGGCCCGAGGACCCGCCAGGGCCAAGAGCCGCAGCGTAGGACAACCCCCGCCGCGGCTCCCGGTCACGGACCCTATCGCGCGCCTCCCGCGCACTAAGGAATTCGGTAGTCCTTAAGGACCGCACCTCGAATTCAAACTTGAAAACGGGGCAGTCCCGAGAGGAAGAAGGGTGGGCCCCCGAGCAGTTCGAGCACCGCGGGGGCTTCATGCACGGGGTAGGGTGCGCAGGCCCACCGCAGCGGACACATAGCTTACCCTCACGGCGTCACGCAGAGCTAACATGGCCGAACCGGTTGCAGCCAAAGCAGCGAACCGGGTCAGGCACATATGGTCGCACCGAAAACTCACACGACCGGCGATCACCCACGCCCCAGAACACCTGGGCCGGAGGCACAAGGGAGTCAAAGGTCAGGAGCAGACGAGCGGACGGGGTAAGAGCACCATCCCGGCGCGACGAAAAGCGGAAGACCCTCGTTACCCCCTGGGGGGCAAGATCCTCCTGCAACTCGCCAACCGGGATTGACAGCAGACGGGAAGCGAAAATGGTGCCTTGACAGCTATTCAATTGCGGATGGGGAGTCACAGAAACTCTGCAACCCAAGACATCCTGCAACTGTAGAAGGGACCCAGTCACCCCCGAAGAACGGGACTTCAAAAGAAGAGACCCATCCTTCAGAGGGCGGATATCACAACGACAGGGAACCCCTATCGTCTTAAGGCGCTGAAACACCCGTTCCGAGTTGCCCGGAAGGGAGCCAGCGGAAGGGCGGAGAACAAGGAACCTGTCCACCGGACAGAAATTGACAGCAGGGACAGGTCCATGTGTAACAGTAACCGAGAGTGGGCGAGAGAACAAGGGCCGCGAAGACCCCGCCCTACGGCCACCACGAGTCCGGCCACGAGAGCCAGACGCCGCAGAGGACGAGGGGGCCATACGGCTTGAAGGTCAATCCAGCGGAGGCAGAGGCCGCTGAACGACCAGAAGTAGTAGTCTTATCCAAATCCAAGGGCGGGCCAGAGTCGTCAACAAGAGGGGAGTGAAGTTTAGAAATAGAACCCATAAATAGTAGCTTTACAAAAAAGACAGCCTCGGACCCAAGGCGATGCACCATCCGCCGCTGCATCCTTCAAGGCGCAGGCCCAACGTCCCGGGTAGCCCGCCCCCCAACCTAACTGTCGTTTTAAAAACAGCAGATTGGCACTACGGAGATTTGTCCGTTAAGGGCCAAGCAAAGACCCAATCCAGACGCAGCAGCGGTCCGGGCGCCCGTACCATCCCCGGAGCACGGCTCAGCCACGGAGCGATTCCCCCCGGCGGGTGCACCCGATGACCCCAAGACTGCAAATACAAACAGAGGGGTGGGGATACTACGATTGACAGAGGCACAGGACCGAGTCAAGACAAAAGAAATTCCGGGAGAGACGGAAAAAAAAAGGGGGAGCAAAAAGAAAAGAAAAGGGGGGGGGGGGAAGAAAAGGAAGGGAAAAAAAAAAAAAAAAACGCAACTAGGTAACTCTTCGCCCACACCCCGCGAGGAGTTGAGGAACCCTCAACAACCCACGAGGTGTACGAGCCCCCTCGGCCCGGCAAGCCGGAGTACCTAATCGAGGGGATATATATATATATGCGCCTCGGTGGTGTAGTGGTTAGCGTCGCTGACTACGAATCCAATGGCCCCAGGATCAAGACCCGGTGACGGCAGGCGACGCGCAGCAAAACCCAGCTGTTCATCTTTCCACACAATAAAGAAATTGGTTGGTAGATAAATGGGTACACAGTGTAGCTTAGTTAGTGGTTAAGACGCTGGGTTGCTGGTGGGGCGTGGTTCGGGTTCCACGTTAAACTGTAGGTCAAAGGTGGAGTGACAAGCTTGACCTTCGTCAGAATGAACAATTCGGGCGGAAGTAAAACCAAGGTTAACCAAGGTTATAAATACGTATGGTGTCCTAAATTTCAGCATTATAAAAATAAACGAATAAATTTTACCTATGATGCTAGACCATATAGACATCGTGTATATAATGATGTTAATGGTTTTTCGCCATTAAAATTCTACAGATCTGTATCTCCGCTGTCGCCTTCATTGACATCGTTGTGTAACGTGGACTGCGAGTGTGAAAACATGACCTTTGACCCTGTTTGCGGTACCAATAAAATTATGTATTATTCACCATGTCACGCCGGTTGTCAATCCAAGACTCAACTCGACATATACCAGGTATTAAAACGAAATTAACCAATAAAATTTTTCCATAGTTAAGATAGAGGGGATGCTTTTGAATTCTGAAATATGAGACTTAGAATTGGCATCATACCTAATACTTGTTGTTTTGATCTGTATAAATATAGGGGCCTACTTCAAGTAATCTTGGTTCTCATTTGATATCTGACACTCTTTATATTTGCAGGTTTTACATATTTTACATATTTATTCATACTGATAGAGTTTGTAGAGTTTGCATTTCTTTAAAAAAAAAAGTCAACAGACTGCTCCGTAAGAGGTCCCATTGGAAAATTAAGTGTGCGCAGATATGATGTAAAGTAGGTTTAAGCATCGCACGATAGTCATAGAGATCATTCCTCCTATTGCACCAGTTTTATCACGGTTGTCAGTATAAATAAAATCTCAGAAATTTGCCGTATTGAGAGAGATAAATATATATTCAAGAATAAATATCAATCTTCACGGTTTTCCGTTATGATTAGTTTCAATCACGTAAGTGCTCAGTTATGCCAAACACAGACCACAATATCTGGGAGATTTTTATAACGTATAAAATCTTTATTTCGCCCCAAATTAATAGCGCAATTTCCTTTTCAGATTTACAGTGATTGTAAATGCATAAAACCACTACCAATAGCCAATACATCTAAACCACTAGATCTGAAATCCGAGGACAACCAGTTGTTATTGCCAGATTTTTCAACGTCTCGTCAAAAATGCCCGTCAGAGTGCAACCTCCTAACTTTGTTTTTAATATTACTTTTCATAGTGATGTTAATGACATTCCTTATTGCAATGCCTTCAATGTCGGGAACTCTCAGGTAATAATTTGATTATTGGAAAAAACATTACTTCAACGTGTAAACAGTTGTTGTTCAGTAATAAAGTTATTTATAAATTAAAATACAAGTTCATTTTAATAAGTTTTGAATATAAATTAAAAATATAATTGTTAAATTTTGTCACTCTTGCTTCACTAAATACCTGCTAACGACTATCCAAGAAAAAGCTTATAATAATGGTGATTTACATTTTAGGTGCGTTCCAGACACTCATAGATCTCTGGCCCTGGGTCTGCAAGGTATTCAAATTCGCCTCCTGGGTACGATTCCTGGCCCTATCATCTTCGGCTATGTGATGGACAGTACGTGCTCATTGTGGCAGAACACGTGCAAAGGAACAGGTTCCTGCAGCCACTATAACAACGCAAAGATTAGCAGGTGTATATATAATATCACTTGAAATTAGAGAGATTTACACGTAGCTGTTATTAATTTTTAGTATTCATATTTACCGTATTTATACTTTTGAGAAAACCACATTTATCTTTGGCTCTCTTCCATTCAATGGGCTTTGCCGTATTTTAATGATAATACAATCGGTAACAGATTTTTCATTTGACAAGTGTATACAGGGTTGACAAAAGTAAATAAACGCCTTCGGTTTTTTCCATAGTTTTTTATTTGATAATTGAGTCAATAAGTAATAACAGATTTATTGAATCAATATATGATTAACGAATTCACCTGATACAAACATAATCAATGTGGGTCCTTTAGTTACAAAATTATACGCTGTGTAAACTTATTTTCTGACCGCCCCTCGTAGAATCGTGTTTCTTTCTCATTTGCATTTTGTAAAGCTGACACATGTTCTGACATTCCATTGATAAGCTTTGCCATTTGTTCTTGAAGACAAACATCGTGGTCTCTATCTACTTTTGTCAACCCTCTGTAGTCTGTACCCACTGTGGTCAAAAAGAAGACGTTTTGGGGGTTTTTAGACACCAAATTCAACTAGTTTGAAAAGAAAAATAAACTCACAAAAATTCGTTATGCAATACATAATTTTCCTTTCGTTACTCACTTCAAGTGAAAGCGATACGCGTGGAAAGAGACTCGTATACGAGTATATGTACTGCATATATATGAGGGACGACAAGCTTGACTCGTGAAATGAGAAATCGTCGCACGGAACATTTGAAAGGAAAGGTATACCAATGCTTGAGATACACTTGTTAATAGAAGAAGAAGAAAGGTTTCCTGGCTTTACATAGAGTAGCCACTCCGCTCATACACGTTTTCAGGATACGAGCAGCTCGCAGCGTCATTGCCAAGTACATAGAGGATCAACGTATTATGTGTAATGTATATATGCACGTGTATTTTAATTTGAGTCTTCCTCTTTCTTTGCAGATCGTTGACTGGAGTGTTATTAATATTCAAGGCGTTAGCAGCCATCTTCTTTTTCTTTTCGTGGTGGTTTTATAGAAGGAAAAATAAGGGAAATCACAACAGTACAGAAACGAATTCTCGTCCAAATGGAACAGAGATTATAGAAGCATCATCGTAATTTATATTCATTTTTAATCTTTTAAATTAATTTGTATTTTTTATTTTTCTAAAATTATTTTTATTTCCAAGTAAGGTAATTGTTTTCAAAGTACGGTAAAATATAAGGTAAAAAGGTAACATAGCATATTCCTCAAGGTAGCGAGGGGCAGGAGCCCGGAGTCGATTAAAAAGGGGTGGCCGGCCCGCCGCTTTGTCGTGACTTAAGATACATTTAAAAGATAAACAGCTCAGCTCTGGGCAGCAATGTATATTTTTTTTTAAATTTCAAGAGTTTTATATGACCATAAAATAAAGGATCGTTTTTCCTATGATTCCCTGTAATTCCTTGGCTTTCGAGTCCTTGTACGGTTACTGTAAATTACTGATTGTATCGTCGAATTTAATAGGAAGAACCATAGTGTACTCGTTCAAACTGTAATCAGTGATGTAAATTTAGCTTCAAAGCTGAACGTTAGAAATTTTGCTTTGTTTATTAGTGATTCTGACATAGTTGGTATTTATACTTTAACTATGTCGTTATTACAGTTCTCTTGAATTGATTTTTTTAAAGTATGAATTTAAAGTATTGAATGTTGATTCCACTGGCTCCCTTCTGAGGGGTTGGATAGGACACGCGTGCTTCACACCAGACACGATCCAATTAAACCCGTGTACGTAGTCGCAAGCAACAGAATCACTTCTGCAGAGAGTAATTTACCATCCTGCACAGATGTTTGTGGTTCAGGTGTAAGTTATTCACTTTTCACGAAAAGGGTGCGTTGACGTCAGGTGAATTGGTTTACTCTGGTGAAGTAAGTGTAGGTGAAGTCATTTCACCGTGTGTTATACTGTTTCGACTCTGTGATTGTGTAAATATGAAAAATAAAGATCAAGGAGAAGGTATAAGGAAGTGATTGGTAATTGTATGAAGAATCGTGACGAATTCCGAGAGTTACTCGAGCCCGAGCAGTCACAACGTAGGTGTCTGACCCAATTCATACCCGGTGGCAGTGGGGACCAAACCCGGAAATTGCACAGCCTGAGTCCAATATCCAACCAGCTTTGTCACGGAAAAGTGCTATCGAAATCTATCTAATACCTAGTCTGTTAACGCTCATGATTTTCATTCAGGTTTGTCATACACTTAAGCGAGTTGACAGCTGATATACATTAGTATGCAGCGCCCTCTGACTGAAAAAACAATTTTGTTTAAGAGATTTGTATCAGTTTGTATTTTGTGTTTTGTGGTCGCTCTTATTAAATTTTTAGATATGGAAATACTATATTTCGGAACTTCAACGATTAAAACGGCAAAACTAAAATTAAATAGGTTTGGGGCCAAGAAAATGTTAGATACTGTGCTTATTACGGATGTAATTCCATTCAGATTCTCAAAACAAGGACGTTAAATTTCATTACTTTCCAAGCGACGAAACTTGTTGCCACTTGTGGTTAATTAAATGTGGAAACACCGGATCTTTCATATAAATCAAGTGATCAGCTTCAAAAAACTTATGTAGCCTTCATTTTTCGAATAAACAGTATGGCAGTCCATTACGTTTAAAATTAAAAATGGGTGCTGTACGTGACACAGACCTAAGCCTATTTCCTGAAACTTCAGATTGAGGTATGGTGGTAAACTAAGTTAGCCCAGTATCAAGGCTACCAAATATTTTTTTTAATATTTGGTAACCTTACTTAAGCTCTAAATATAGTTGCCTATATCTTATTTAAAATGAAGTAGGCCTAGGTCTTAGTGTCTACTGAAATCAGGAGACCTTATGTTAAATAGACTAATTTTGTACTAACTTAAGTCAACTTTAGCTAGGCCCTGTCTAGACTGGATAGGCAACCCCCAACACAGGCTCTGCCTACATAACATAACCAAGTAGGCTAGCCTATGTGGCCTACCGTGCATTCTAACTAGACCTAGGTTAACTAAACACTGGTTTTTTGCACACACACACACACACACACAAACACACACACACACACACACTGTATATTATTTTGGATATTTGAGTGGGTCCTAAAATTTATCATTTTCCATTTTCTTTCACTAGCTTAGCTTAAATCGCTCAGTGTATGACATAATATGAATGACTACAGACCAGGTATAAGCAAATTTTGGTGCTATAATTTTGGAATTTTCTTGTTTAATGCTGCACTTTACTGTCCTCACTTGTCAGAGAAATTTACACGAGTTAAACTAAAATCTAAATATATAGAATTAACGTTTCAAGTTTGGTGTAAGTATACCTATCCCAAAGTACTTCATCAGATAAACTATTTTGGGAGGCTCTGCCCCACGCGTTCTAAACGGGTGGAGGGGTAACTATAGTATAATAATGATTTCAGTTTATTTGGTGATATCATTCTTGAGCTGAACAGCTAAGAATGACAAGCAAAGAATGAAAATTTTTTGATGAAGTTATATTACTACGTCAGGTTAGAATGTTTTTTTTTTGTATCACTAACTGTAAGTTTTGTATGGAGAGGAAGCTGAAAGCTGCAGCTTCGGTTGTTGCCGGTTGTTGCCAAAATAGTTCAAGGTATCAGAACCTCCATTTGTGAGGAATGTTCAATTTAAACAGAAACGGTTTTAATAAAATCATTTTATGGTTATTATAATTTTCTATAATATAAACTGTGTTCTATAAACATGGACGTGGCTGCCAATAAGGGGATAGAGCCAATATAGCTGTCCCGGACTCGGTATGCACCCTTAAGAGAAAATAGGAGAGGGCCTGGTTCTATAACTTTGTTCTGCATGAGCCGGAAAATCTCTCTATATAGATTTCTGTCGGCGAACGTGAAATGGCGAAAGAAAATAATATACAAGGTGCGAATGTTACAGTTGGACCTATGAAGCATCATTTACTTCTCATTACAGGAAATTAAAACGTTTTTTTAATATATAAATTTATATGAATAAAGTGGATAAATTAGGTGGCCAAAAGAAGTGTTCCATACTATTTTCTTTATTCTCTTAAAGTGGATACTATTACTATTACTACTACTACTAAAAATAATGATAAATATAAATAATATTTAATTCATAAATGTTTCACACAGTCACGCATGATCTTGCATCGGTATTTCAATTATAATCTCGAGGCAACCTGAAACGCAATCAATCAAGCTATACGATGTACCCTTCAATACGCAAGATATATATATATATATATATATATATAAATTTTGAAATTTAGTAGTTCAGTTTAGCTAATTTTTATTAAATATTTTCTTCATACAAAAACCTTCCTTATCACTCACATCGACTCTTAGTGGAGTAAATGAAAGTAATATTAAAAAATGAAGCAAGCAGTGGGAAAAAAGTGTAAAAAAGATGAAAAAGAGAGAAATGGCGTTGGGGTGGATTCTCAAAGCCTAATATACTCGTCCCTTCTACATGCGTCTGAATGAGTAGAAGAGAATTGGAAGAACACAATAATTTTAAGTATCTGCAAACAGGATTCCAAAAGATGTCTCACACCAGCTTGATGGCCGACCCTGCGAAATTTAAACCATTTTGGGGTCTTTTATTAAAAACGGCTTTTTTTAAGACCTCATTTTATCGATATGAAACAAAAAAAAAAAAAATTAAGCAAATGAAATTAAATCACATTAAGATTACAGACAGACAGCTGAGAAGCTAGGCAATCATAACCAAAAAAATAGTTACTTTAAATAGTTACTTTGTTACTTTAAATGTAACTTTTAAAGTAACAAACAATAGCTATCTCTTATAATAATAATAATAAAGTCAGGAGGGACAGAAACTGGCACAGCTGTCAGACCAACTAATGCGAACCAGTGATCTAACTCCTCTGTTATTATTAATATTATTATTATTATTATTACCAGCATCATCGGGATTCGAACCTCCTACCTCAGTGTCTTCACTGAACTACGGACGCTGGCGCTCCACGTAACTTCATTCAAAAACTTATCGATTAGGACACAAGCAAATAATAACAAAGCAAATGTTTATGAGATAAAGACAATCGTGTAATCTCTCTTGAATTTTGGGTAAATATATACAAAGTTTAACTCTCCCGGTTATGTCTCTATGCATTCGGATGAGATTTGGTATGTTTAAAAGTTAATCTTTAATATTCTTGCTATAAAATCTTCTAGTTAAGTAGTTTGGCATGAGGTACAAGGAAACGTTTGTGGATTTTTTTTATATAACTATTATAGATTAACCTGATGAATTAGAAATTCATGTATAAGCATTTAAAACGCGCGAGGACTTCCTGTGATTGGCTCCAGTGCCTTGCTTCCATTCAGAAAACCCGCGCTAAAATGATGGTATTGAGCAAATTTAGCCATTAAAAGGTAACATATTCCTTAATTCAGTGAACTCCTCCTGCAGGATGCGCAACAGATAGTCTTGTAGTAGGCGTATTTACAAAGACGAGCTCGTTGCACCATCAAACAGTTTTGAAATCGGTCGATGCAGTTGCCATCTATGAATAGAAAAGATTAATTTTACTATTTTGTAGGTGACTTTTATGAATAACATCGTAATATAATGTAATTTTACCCGCCTTCTAAACAAGAAAATAACTCTAAAACCAAATTTTTGCCATAATACTACTGTATTTGAGATACTCAAATTTTAATTATATGGTTTCATTATTCCCCGAAATGACTCTCATGTACCAGTGTAAAGAAACAGTATGTGACTAGTACGTCCGTAATAGTTTTGGAGTTTAGAGGGGAAACGACCAAAGGTGAGTATCTGAACTAGGAGCACGTTTGTTATCGAAATTTTGTATTCCGCATGCGATTTGGAAATTGAAAATCTCGGAAATCATTTAAAATCGGTGACTTAACTCGTGTACCTTACGGCAAGCAACACACCAAAGTGACATGACAGTCGTCACATATTGCTGATATGTCACCAGCATGCAGAACTACATACCAAAGTGTTAAGCATAAAACGCATCTTTTCTGTCTTCATGACGTCTTTCTCGAGTCTGAACTGCGTGAAGAGACTCGACAAAAATTGGTAAAGCCGTGTCCGTTTCAAACAACGACCCAACATCACTTCTGTCTCTATCACCACTATATATATATATATATATCCTTACGGAAAAATAGGAGACTCTTGTCCGAAAATATACGTCACTTTCATAGAAAGGTCGGTTACAGATTATGAATTATCCAATCAGGGAACATATTTCTTCCAAAGGCTGACCAATTACAACAAGGAAAACATTTTTACACCTAAAATCCGGTACTAAATATGGCACGATTGTATCACTGCCATGGAAATGAACGTGGAACGAATGCCTATCTAAATAAGCGTTAAATTCTCAGGGACTTGGAACTTTTATTAAAACAATGTAGACATTAAATCCCACTCGATAAATGGAAATGGAAAATGGGGTCGATGCGGACTCTAATGAAATAAGTTGCTGTTTGAAAATATGGTAATTTCAGTTATAAATCTGTAAATAGTACATGCAAATGATCTTTGGTATAAAACAACAGTTAACTGATCGATCCACTTAACTTCTACGGTTAATGAAACAAATTGGTTCGGAAACATTTGATAGATTTCCTTTCATGTTTTGAAATAATTTAATAGGCCTACATCATGGACACGTCATAACACCGCTTCCAGTTAGATCAGTGAGGTCAAGCGACGTTGGGTCTGTTCAGTAATTAGATGGATGATTGTAGCGACTCGCAGTTCGGATCCGATGTTAAGCTGTAGGTCCAGTCCGTCACATGACCTTTGCGTTACGAAGGAGGTTAAACAACCCCAAATATTACTAGTTCTTAAATATTGGAATGGAATAGTATCATTGTTGTTGCTGTCCTTACTTCTACGAGTACTCGTAATTCAACCTTTGTTGCACCTGCATCAAGTTGTTTCACAGAGAGGACCTACAGTTTGATATTCATTCCGAACTACTAAACCTCAAAAAGAGACCTATAGAGGTGTAATCCAAATTGCAGAAACAGAAATTCACGGAGACCAGGCCAGGAGGACTCGAACTTACAGCCTCTAGATGTAAATCCCAGTGTCAGCTTCACATAATGCAAAGTGGAAACCAACACGATTCTAAATATATTAATTCAATAAATCTGTTATTATTTATTGACATTTATTACCAAATCAAAAATTATGGAAAAAACCGAAGGTGTCTATTTACTTTTGCCAATCCTTTGTATACTAGCTTAACCTGATGAGTACTTTCTTCTTATGGAGAGAAGGATTAAAATGTACTTCTAAACGTTGGACTTTGTTGGCAGTTAAGAATTTATGAAATGAATTACACTGCGTTTGCACTTATTAAGCAGATTACATTTTCTCCAATAGTTTCAAAAGTTTTCCCCAATTTGAAATTTGTAACAAATAATCACTATATATAGCAGCATTGATGGTATTCATTTCGATAAAATATTTTGATAATTAAAATAATTATATCATTTTATTGAAAAATATGTAAAATACTGTGTTCCGACTTATTAAGCAAGTATTCTATTTACGGATCTAAATGGTGAAAATGGATAAGAAGAAGGATTTAACATTAACTGAGAAAAGAAAAATAGTCAAGTTACTCACTGAAAATATAAAATCTATTGAAATTGCGAAGCAGTTTGTCAGAGCTTATCGAACTGTAAACAAGTTTGTAGCGGAGGGTACCAAACTGAGGCAGCGAAGTGATAAAGGAGCTATAAGAAACGTGACAAGGCGGCAGATATCTGTATCAAGCGCAAATTGCAAAGCATCCATTGTCCTCAAGTAAAGAGGCTTTTGAGCAGGCTGGCATACATAATGTACCAAGAACATCTTGATGTGGAATCCTCCAAACAATTGGCAAGACGTGTAAACCTACGATTCAGTCACCATTAACCTCCAGGTATAAGAAGCAGCGTGTTGAATGGGCTCGTCAGTACGTGAAAACAGATTTTAATACTGTATTGTTAACCGATGAATGAAGATCAACCTTTGAGGGATCTGATGGTTGGTCAAGAAGATGGATTGCTAAGGGTCAGTCTCTACCATGGAATGAGGTTTTCTTTTAGAAAGTTTGTGTAAGACTGGGCATTCATTTTTACACCATCAGGCACTCTCTATGGGACAGCTACTTCATTGCCTATCAATCCTGCCCAAAACATGACACTACCTCCACCTTGTTGGCGTCTTAATCTCGATGGTAGAAATTGGCTCCCAGCAATCCATCTTCTTGACCAAACATCATGTCCCTCAAGGGTTGCTTTTCATTCATCGGTGAACAATACAATATTAAAATCTGTTTTCACGTACTGACGCGCCCATTCAACACTCTGCTTCTTGTACCTGGGTGTTAATGGTGACTGAATCGTAGGTTTACACGTCTTGCCAATTGTTTGGAGGATTCCACATCGAGATGTTCTTGGTACATTATGTATGCCAGCCTGCTCAAAAACCTCTTTACTCGAGGACAATGGATGCTTTGCAATTTGCGCTTGATTACAGATATCTGCCGCCTTGTCACTTTTCTTATAGCTCCTTTATCACTTCGCTGCCTCAGTTTGGTACCCTCCGCTACAAACTTGTTTACAGTTCGATAAGCTCTGCCAAACTGCTTCGCAATTTCAATAGATTTTATATTTTCAGCGAGTAACTTGACTATTTTTCTTTTCTCAGTTAGTGTTAAATCCTTCTTCTTACCCATTTTCACCATTTAGATCTGTAAATAGAATACTTGCTTAATAAGTCGGAACACAGTATTTTACATATTTTTCAATAAAATGAGATAATTATTTTAATTATCAAAATATTTTATCGAAATGAATACCATCAATGCTGCTATATATAGTGATTATTTGCTACAAATTTCCTTGAAATCGGGGAAAAACTTTTGAAAACATTGGAGAAAATGTAATCTGCTTAATAAGTGCGAACGCATAGGCGTAGGACGGGGGGGGGGGGGGGGGGGGGGTTCAGGGGGGGTCAGTTGACACCCCCAAATTCAGCCCGATTGAATTTTTTCTGGCAAAAGCCCAGTACATATATTTTCAATCACCACGATTTCATCCGAAACTTTTTATGATTTTCATATAGGATATCATCTCTGCCCAAAATGTATGTCTTCAGATCTTGAACCACGCAATATTTGATTATAAAAAGGAAAACCTGTCGCAAAACGGCAGTATTTAAGTATCCCATTTGATATAACCTGTTACAATTTACTATATTATTGTAACTTGTTTGGTGGTCAGCCTTTGTACAGTTGTGTATAATACCTACAAATAGTGTTGGATAAAAATATGACTTGAAAATCGATTTTCGGTTTTGCTTATTTTTTTCGAACAAAACTTGCTCGCTCCCACGGACAAAATCGGGCCCCTACGCCTATGGCCATACGTACATTTAATTTCATTGCACGAGTGAGTATTACAAGGTTTCGTTGTCTTTGGTCTTTCTTCGATTTTGCATTGAAGCGAAGGACGCTGATCGGAATCGAGACATTGAACTGCGCGACGTTGACTGCCTCTACCACACTCACGGGTGCACTGTAACGGAGGAAGAATAAAATGAAGTTATAAAGCTGTTCAGGAGCGCAGAGAAAATTCATTAAGAAAGTATATTAAGGAAGTATATTAAGGAAGCGCCTGAATAAGGACATCGACAGATGGAAAAACAACTTCTTTCAGAAAAAAATTATGCATACAAACTCATTGACTTAATGAGTATTCTGTGATTACAGAAACAGAGATTTAAGAGACTATATTTTTTATATAAATATTATATAATTAATGAACGAAAATCACATACGAAATTTACCTGAATTTGACATATTATTAATTACATATTACCAATGTTTAACATTCCAGAAATTTAGCATTTCATTGAACACGGGATGGTGATTATTGTTACGTAGGAATTAGGCAGCCGCACACAGGATCGTCTTGCGACTGACGGCTTGGGTCATGACGACCCGAGTCGCGTGTGATGTTACACTGACAGAATGCGAGCCCCGCACACTGCAGCGATCGCGACGCGAGTAGCGTCGCGGTCGTTGGGTCGTTGAGTCGTCACGACCCAAGTTGTCAGTCGCCAGCCGCAAGAACGATCCTGTGTGCGGCCGGCCTTAGTGTGAATGATGGCGCACTGCGTACAATCATGACAACATCTGTATCAAGTTCTGTTTGAATTATCTACTGAACCAAAGTTTAATTTGTGAGCGTCTGGTACCTCAGTGGACAGTGGCGGCGGAATCTGATGGGTGAAGCTCTGGTTCGCTCCGGCCTGCTGGCCCCTGGGGTTGAATTGGGTTGGTCACTTAACTTGTTAATGCTCGGGCTCAGGTGGGTGGCCTTTGGGGCTCTCTCACACTCACCCAATGAGGAAATGAGTTTCCAGGCTTCTTTTAATTTGCTTATATACCATTTAATATGTGGCAACACAGTCGAAATTTCTTTGTAATATTTATTTGTTTAGGATAAAGGTTTATATATATATATATATATATATAATATATATATATATATATATATATTGGGATGAATTTCACAATTAAACATGTGAAATTAATGAATGATGCAAACCCACAAAGAAAAAGAAAAATGATTCCAAGGCCTTTCGTGTATTCAGAAGTACACCTCGTCAGGGAATTAAGGGAGAAGGCGAGATGACGAAAATATATACATATGTACAACGGGACAGAAAAATAAAAAGACTAGCACATGATTAACAAGAGTTAATTAAAGGCAAAAGGTATTTTAACAGGATATTGTCAATTTTATACATTCCAGCACTGTTATTGAAATTATTTTTAAAATGGATAAATGCACATTCTAGAATATTCCTTTCAATTAAATCTATGTTTTCAACGAGCACTTTAGAACTATCCGACTTGAAACTATGATTACATCTATACATATGGTTAAACAATGCATTAGAATTATTTGCTGTTCTACACGCATATTTATGCTGTTTTACCCTAATATCTAACGTTTAACCCGTATGGCCTATATATACTGAGTTACATTGTGTACATCCGATCGAATACACAGCCTACGTTAATACCAATTGCTTTCGGTAAAGTCGGAAGATATTGAAAATTAACATGGTTTGTAGGCTAAGGATATTTTTTACGCTCAAATTCCTTGACAGTTACACTATTATAATACCTATTCTTGGCTTTCCTAAGGCAGTTATCTAGAAATGAAATAGGATAACATAATTTAGTACCAATATTCATGATATTGCATAACTCGGAATCTAAAAATTCAGGACTGACAACTCTCATTGCTCTAAGAAACAAGCAGAGAAAATAGGAGATTTAATCGAGGGATGATGGTCAGAATAAAAATGCACATAAGAGTTATTATTAGTAGGTTTACGAAAAACTTCAAATTGGAACTGATTCAAGCATCTCCGAATTTTTAGATCCAGAAAAGATAAATTTCCATCATTTTCTTTTTCAACCGTGAACTTAATAAATGGGACTAAATTGTTGAGCCTACCAAGAAATAAGTCAACATCCAAATTGTGAGGCCAAAGGCATAAAATATCATCTATATACCGTTACCAAACAAGGTTAAAATTAACAATAGTAGGCAAAATTCTGCTTTAAAAAAATTCCATCTATAAATTAGCTAATACCGATGATAGGGATTTCCCATCACCAATCCAAACGACAGAGCATAGCTTAATTAACTCAATAAGCGTGTTGTGTTGAACAGGGAAAGAATATTCAGAGATATTATCTTTTAAAAAGTCAAGTAGGTCACCAACAGGGACTTTTGTGAATAACGAGCATACATCAAAACTTACAAGTTTGAAATTAGGGTCATTGGGAAACTTCAGTTTGTCAATAAGATTCATGCTATTTACAATATGTGATTTGGAAATAGAGCCAACTAACAGCGTTAATAAACTAACTAACCATTTAGATAGCTTATAGTTACGGAGCCTACTGAGCTCACAATAGGCCTCATGGGATTGTTAACTTTGTGTGTTTTTACTAAACCGTACAAATATGGTAGTGACGGATTGATACTAAGAAACTGCTGCGAAAGCCCATTATAGTTACTTTTTAATATTTCTCTTAATCTTCTGTTAAACATTTTATTAACATCCTCCAGTGGGTCTCTGTGTGGAGGTTTGTACGTATTGCGGTCACTCAATAAAGTCTTCATCTTCTCAATGTAACTGTTTTTGTCCATGATGACGATCGAATTAGATTTGTCCGCATTAACTGGAGGATGTTAATAAAATGTTTAACAGAAGATTAAGAGAAATATTAAAAAGTAACTATGATGGGCTTTCGCAGCAGTTTCTTAGTATCAATCCGTCGGTACCATATTTGTACGGTTTAGTAAAAACACACAAAGTTAACAACCCCATGAGGCCTATTGTTAGCTCAGTAGGCTCCGTAACCTACAGTATAAGCTATCTAAATGGTTAGTTAGTTTATTAACGCCGTTAGTTGACTCTATTTCCAAATCACATATTGTAAATAGCATGGATCTTATTGACAAACTGAAGTTTCCCAATGACCCTAATTTCAAACTTGTAAGTTTTGATGTATGCTCGTTATTCACAAAAGTCCCTGTTGATGACCTACTTGATTTTTTAAAAGATAAGATCTCTGAATATTCTTTCCCTGTTCAATACAACACTCTTATTGAGTTAATTAAGCTTTGCGTCAAAGATTGTAAATTTCAGTTTGAAAATAAGTTTTATGCCATGTCGTTTGGATTGGCGATGGGAAATCCTATCATCGGTATTAGCTAATTTATATATGTAATTTTTTTAAAGCAGAATTTTGCCTACTATTGTTAATTTTAACCTTGTTTGGCAACGGTATATAGATGATATTTTATGCCTTTGCCTAATAATTTGGATGTTGACTTATTTCTTGGTAGGCTCAACAATTTAGTCCCATTTATTAAGTTCACGGTTGAAAAAGAAAATGATGGAAACTTACCTTTTCTGGATCTAAAAATTCGGAGATGCTTGAATCAGTTCAAATTTGGAGTTTTTCGAAAAGCTACTAATAATAACTCCTATGTGCATTTTTATTCTGACCATCATCCCTCGATAAAATCTTCTATTTTCTCTGCTATGTTTCTTAGAGCATTGAGAGTTGTCAGTCATGAATTTTTAGATTCCGAGTTATGCAATATCATGAATATTGGTACTAAATTATGTTATCCTATTTCATTTCTAGATAACTGCCTTAGGAAAGTCAAGAATAGGTATTATTGTAACTGTAAAGGAATTTGAGCGTAAAAATATCCTTAACCTACCTTACCATGTTAATTTTCAATATCTTCCACTTTACTTAAAGGAATTGGTATCAACGTAGTCTTTGAGTATAATAATACTGTTAAATCGCGCCTAATAAAGAATAACCTGGATATTGCGGTTGGCTGTGTGTATTCGATCGGATGTACACAATGTAACTCAGTATATATAGGCCATACGGATAAAACGTTATATATTAGGATAAAACAGCATAAATATGCGTGTAGAACAGCAAATAATTCTAATTCATTGTTTAACCACATGTATAGATGTAATCATAGTTTCAAGTGGGATAGTTCTAAAGCACTCGTTGAAAACACAGATATAATTGAACGGAATATTCTAGAATGTGCATTTATCCATTTTAAAAACAATTTCAATAACAGTGCGGGAATGTATAAAATTGACAATATCCTGTTAAAATACCTTTTGCCTTTAATGAACTCTTGTTAATCATGTGCTAGTCTTTTTTTTTTTCTGTCCGGTTGTACATATGTATATATTTTCGTCATCTCGCCTTCTCTCTCCCTTCATTCCCTGACGAGGTGTACTTCTGAATACACGAAAGGCCTCGGAATCAGTTTTCTTTTTCATTGTGGGTTTGCAATATATATATATATATACACACACACCAAGGTTATAGGTAAACTAAGTAAATAATTCTAAAAAATTAGAAAAATCCTAAACTGCAAAAACCCTATTGGTGAATTCGTCTTGTAAGTATTGTCAAGCAAATATCCCTAACTCTGAGTTACCTTTATCCGCTGTTATTTTCGACTAATATTTCATGGAGGAAGGTTAAATTAAGTTAAACTGAGTTTGGAACAACGAGAAACGTAACATCTTCATTTGAAGCTAACCTCTGTCCAGTCAGTGAAATACCAGTGGGGAGGGCAAGGTTCGGTATTGCAGGTGCCATCGACTTCCGGACGCCTCGTTGGGTCACATTCATTGTCGAAAGTAGCTCGAAATGAACCACGAAGATATATTACACAGACCACTTCTCGATTCCTTGTGCCATTTCCACATTGTGTAGAGCACTGTAAGCATTTTAAAAAAAAGAAGCCAAAGGTATATATATATATATATATATATATATATATGCAGGTTGATGCTCGTTATTAAAATTTATTATTATTATTATTATTATTTTACAAATATATTCATTGTAAATTCACAAAATATTATACATTATCCATTAAAGAATTATAAAATATAATCAGATTGATTCCCAAAATCCAAAACTCACGGGAGACCAAGGTCCAATGAACCAAGCAGCTCCGCAAGCTAGAATGTTAGTACAAGGCTTCGTACTTTGAGGTCGGTCAGTCAGAGAACATTCCAATAAAATACTGTTAATTCCCGGAGAGCACCAAACACTTCGGATGTGGACCCCATTTTCACAACCGCCCACACACTTTTTAGTAGGAAGAAGAAAAGGTGAAATCACAATATCAATATTTCTTTCCGGTTTTAAAATTAATTTGAGTCGATCCTGTTTGAAGAAGGTTTTTTTTTTTTTCATGTTTAGGTGCAGTGTCCGACTATACTAATAGGGGTGGTAAATAATGATTGACCCCTCCCTGCACAGATGAAACTAATAGAGATACAAAAACTGATTGTTGCATCTTTTAGACAATTTAATTCTACGTCTAAACAAAACCACTCAATAGTTGGTGTTGCCTCCTTGTGCTTGGCGGATGGCTTCGAGTCGGCAAGGGTAGGAGATGAGGAGAGACTCGAAAAGGTCAGTGTCGTACTCAAGATTTCGGAGGACTGCTTCGATGCGCTGCTCCACGGTCCGGTGGCAGAATCGGGTGGCTGGTGGTTCAGCAAGCATCGGAGATTCCACTCGGTCTTTCAGGAGGGATCCTGAAAGATTCTGCCGCCGGACCATGGAGCAGCACATCGAAACAATCCTCCGAAATCTTGAGCACGACACTGACCCCTTCGAGTATCTCCTCACCTCCTACCCTTGCTGACTTGAAGCCGTCCGCCAAACACAAGAAGGCAACACCAACTACTGAGTGGTTTTGTTAAGACGTAGAATTAAATTGTCTAAAAGATGCAACAATCAGTTTTTTTGTACCTCTATTAGTTTCATCTGTGCAGGGGGGCGCGTGCGATCATTGTTTACCACCCCTTACTATGCCACATCAACGTGAAAGTTTTTTACAATCTGCACAGTCATTACAGATCTGCGTCTTAAGAATAACATTCTTTTGCATTATATTACACAGACTTATAAATAAGATTACGTAACAATTTTTTTTTTAATAAGTTTAGAACAAAATATATCGGGTGTTAATTTTGACATAAACATTTATCTGGTAATAATAAGATAAAATTGCATTTTCTATTGAGTTACTGATATATATATATATATATATATATATATATATATATATATATATATATATATATAAGTGAACGAAAGGGCTACATCGTGTCCACTCGCAACACTGCTTGCTGTTGTTAGATCAGCGAGGTAAAACGACGGTAGGTCCATTTAGTAGCTGGATGGGTGACCGTCCTCGGCGTTCAGATGATGTATCGACCCGTAGATAGTTCAGGCTCACGTTAAGCTATAGGTCTCCTCCGTTACATGATCTTTGCCTTTACGTAGGAAGTTAAACAATCTCGAATTATTATCATGATATATTTGAACAAAACTACTAAAATCAACGTTCTTTCTCTTAGCCTACCTCTTCTGACCACTTTGTGAAGAACCAGGTGTGTTTAGCACAAATGTGCGCGTGACACAGCTCCTGATGAAGAGGTTTCTCTTGTTCATTACACTGGTTGGGAGCCACGATAACTCCTTCTGCTTGGCACATTACGTCTCTTACTCGTACACCGGTTCCACACTCCACAGAACACTAATTTTAAAGTTTTGAGTTAAAGAAGAAACGAAAGGATATTGTATATTGATGTTATTGGTGTTATCCCAAAATCATGATAAGTGTTATAACATTTTCTTGCGAATATATTTTAAAGATAAATGGTTCTAAATTTATGAACATAAATTAACTTCATGAAAGTTTAGTACTTTTATAGCTATAAAATTTAATTACTTATAAATTTAGACGCATTATAGATATAATACTGATCCAAGAAAGTAATTCAAGAAAGCAGAGAGAGATCTTTAAATTCACTTCAGTATTTTCATTGCCTGAAATTTGATACCTTTCCCCAAGGACTGACGTGCCATCGGGTACATGGAGCAATGTTACATAGCTGCGTCGTGGTCGTAGGATTTATAGGTTTATTGGCAGGGCACATGGAAGGTGGTAGAACTCTGGTCATAGAATTCCCGATTTCTTGAATACACGTAAGAGAGCGGGTCATCTGCCCAGTACCGCAAGTGGCCGAACACTGAGACCATTCACCGAATGCCCATCTGTTAAAAAGTATAAAGTAATATCGACCATCGCACGAGAAGAATAATTAATATTAAATGTTATCATTTGATGGGGTTGTTTAATCACCATCTTCGCAGCATTTAAGGGCGTATGACGAAAGGGACCTACGACATTTCTTGGGATCCCATTCAACTAAAACCCAGATGGAATGTCGCTTAACTTCGCCGATCGAAGGGAAGCGATAATGCGACATTAGCCAAGACGTTGTTCATAATATTATACGCAAATGGAATGAAAATATTTAAACTAAACCTAAATTTGAACTTTTTAAGAACTAGAGCAAAAAAAAAAAGGTTTTTCTTATCTGATAATTTAATTATTTCATAATAATGGCTTCTGATATACACTTTCTAACACTCAAATATGAATACCCAGAAAGGGAAACATTGATGAAATTCTTTATAAATGATTGAGGAATAATGAATTGAAGACATCTTAAATTGAAGAAAGGAACAGACTGAAAACCTGGGAGGACATGGTTTGGCGTTGCAAGTAACAGTTTGCGGGGGTGGTCGAGACTCCCCACAGTGGAAGTCTTCCAAAATTTGTCCATCGGCACCCGTGCAGATGTGAACTGTTTCTTGTTGCCCTGATGAAAACAATGTTTTTAAAAACTTAAAATACACGATAAGATGGCATCAAACCTAAAGAATTCTCATTTACACGAGTAACAACAATATGAACTCGGTATTCAACCAATATTGATTCAATGGACCAATATGTCTGTTACTTGGCTATATATACATTCAAAGTTTATGTATGACCTGTAAACAACAACAATGTAAATTTCTACCAGGTAGAGAGTCTAATTTGAGTGACATTTACAGTAATTTAGTAATTATTAATGGACACATCATTAGAATCTGGAAACTAGAAGTAAATATTAAAATATAAGAAGAAAATGCCTTTATTTATAAAATAAATATTAATATAATATTAACATGAAGCACGTATGTATATTTATTTTTCCACAAGTTGGCCCTTCAGCTTTTTGTCTTATCGCTCTATCAGGTTAATTAACGGTAATTAAAAGATAACGACTGAGTAGAACAGAATTAAAGGTAATTAAGAGGTAATGGCTGAGTAGAACAGAATTAAAGGTAATTAAGAGATAATGGCTGAGTAGAACAAGCTATCTTAATTATAAAGACATTACTTTTAGAAGATACAGTGGATTAATAAGACAACGTGAGAAATGGAACGAGTAATGGCGTCTGCATTAAATCATAAATGAAATTAATACAAAAAAGAATTAGTATTTTTATTTATTAAAAAAAATTCATTTATTTTACAGATATTATATCCGAATACATTTACGTACAAAATATAACAGAATATAATAATATAACATATTATAACTAATATAAAAGAATATAATATTTTTTTTAAAACCGTAAAAACTACAGAAATTTGTGTTCAGAAGTTTTATTATTTTTTTTTTAAATGCTCATTTCATAAACAGTCATTTCCTACCTCCTCCGCAAGTCTTTGAACAAGGAGTAAATTTCCAAACTTTCCAGGAAGTTCCACCGGGAAAAACTGTGCCTCTTTTGGATGCTGTCACTCATTAAAAGAAGAAATGGAATGGATAAATTTTTGTGAATTTTTTACATCTCTCTCTCTCTCTCTCTCTCTCTCTCTCTCTCTCAGATTAGGATTGCAAGTAGAAATTAACTTTTAATCATGGTATTCAATATACTTTTTCTCGGCCATATTGTTTAAACTATAATCACTTTACCATGTAAGTAACGTAATGAATAGCCCATTCGTATGATGCGTATATCCATGTCTTTTAAAAGAAAGAAATCAAATACTTCACAATACAAAAGTTAAAAAGAAACATGGACGACAAAAAATGTAATTTTTTATTACGGTTCAGAGGTAAATATTTCTGTAAACATTACAGATATACAAAAACATTACATACACTTTTATGAAAGAGTAATGACAAAAAGTATTTAAGTCTTAAAATTAAATAATAATGATAGCTTCATTGCTCACCTCGTTGTAAAGTTGGTGATGCTACGAATGTCGATTGAACATTTTCCAGATAACTATGTTGGCGGCGTAGGTATGGGGTTCTCCTGTTCGGGCTATAGCCAGGACTAATCCTTGATAGACGACTCTCACCTAGAGGTCTGTGGTAATGAGTTCGAGGGATATCGCTAACCACTGGTTGATGTGGCGGTTGTCTTTGGGGTTGGAATGTAACAGGGCTGGTTCCTGTTTCCGTTTGCGACACTGGCTGCCAGTATTCGTATCGAATGTTGAGGCTGTTTGACTGGTAAATAACCTAAATAGAAGATAAAGACAAGCTATTATTTCATTTGGCAACAAAAGTGCTACATTAATTACTATAGTTTTCAAAGATTTTCAAATGGGGTTTAAGCACAAGTTTTAAACCAATAATTTTCACAATATTCATTTATCCTTTTGAAAACATTACCATAATATCAACGTAGACCATCAGAGGGCCGGGAGCAATGATAGATTCACCTTCTCCGTGCGTGGAATGGGTATAGATAAACCCAGTTCCAGCTCCCATGTACCTACCGGAGGGAACCACATTCCAGTTGCCATTTATAATGTAACCTTCGCCCGTACGAAGAGCTTTGCAAGAGATATGAAAAAGGTAAATTAAGCGTAAAGATGCTCGTACTATTTACAAATATAGAAAAATTAAGAGGTTAATTTCCTCTTCATTCACTTCATGGTTTCATTCACAGTTTGAAAATATTTAAGCGTTTATCAAGAAATAAGAGTTCCAGATTTGGGAAAATTTTCTTGAATTAGGGTTTGGGGACCAGTAGTAACCTAATCAGGGGTTCATAATGGTCTGTACTGACTTTAACAGTATTATAACAGTACTGAAAGGATAAAGTAGAAATACTTTAACTTAAAATATCGGAGCAATCCAAGAATAAGCACCCCAAAGTCCCCACTTCAAGAAAAAGCACCCCAGTTAGACCCAAATCCAAGAAACAGCACCCCAGTTAGACCCCAATCCAAGAAACAGCACCCCAGTTAGACCCCAATCCAAATTAAAGGATTTTAACATATAAAATTTTGAAAAAATATATATTTTAATGTTTACGAAGGTTATTGCAATAAAGAAAATTAGAACAACATAATAAAAATAAAAATATTGAAATAAGATTGAATATTGAAATATTGGAATATTGCAAACAATAACTTGATGTTTAAAAAGGATATTAAAATAAAAAAAAATTAGAACAACATAATTAGAATTAGCAATATTGAAATAAAAAAAATCCAAGACAAACTACACAAGGTCAAAGTTGGGGAACGTAAACTACACTAGGACCTTTAGGAGACATTTTTTAAATGAATCCATCAAATAAAACGTTAAAACTAACGAAAATATTACGACTTAACCTAACCAATCGTCAATATATATATTATATATATTATATATATATATATATATATATATATATATACAGGGTGTTTGAAAACTTTCTGTACAAATTGTAATGGGGGATAAGCAACACCAAGACAAACCCTTTTCGTCTATAAGTGTATGTCCGCTGACGTCACCATTCGGCGCGAAGGGCGCCGCTGCAATTGGCTAAAAGGTGAAGTGGGCTAGACTCGCGCTTGCCGCGGGCATTCTTAAATCGGACGTAGTACGCGTAACATGGAGCGCTTCACGACTGCTGAGATGGCTGACATGCATATGGTGTATGGGGCTGCCAATGGAAACGGAAGAGCTGCTGTGAGGTTGTACCGACAGCGCTTCCCAAACAGACGTGTGCCAAACCACCAAACGTTTGCGCATTTGCATCGGCGACTGCGAGAAACTGGAACATTCCATGCAAACATGCATGATACTGGTCGGGAGAGAAACGTGCGCACTCCTGACATGGAAGAAGAAATCCTACTGCGATTTGAGGACAATCTAAGCGCAAGCACGCGAGGTGTTGCACGTATCCTCGGTGTGGACCACGACCTGGTCTGGAGAGTGTTGCACGAGCAGCAGTTACATCCGTTTCATCGTCAGAGAGTCCAGGCATTACAACCTCAGGATTACCCTCTTCGTGTGGAATTCGCACGCTGGTTTCTGCAGCAGACAGCGGTGCAGCCTAATTTTCCGGCTTATGTGCTGTTCTCAGATGAGGCCTGTTTCACACGTGAGGGTGTGTTTAACATGCACAATTTTCACGTGTGGGCGCACGCAAATCCACATGCTACACGGGTGCATGCTCATCAAGAACGGTTCGCCGTCAATGTTTGGGCGGGTATCGTCCATGGCAAGTTGAGTGGGCCGTACCTGCTGCCTGCCCGACTCGACGGGCGGGTTTATCGGATATTCCTTGAAGAAACGTTGCCGGAACTGCTGGAAGATGTTCCCGTGGCTATTCGTAGACGAATGTGGTTTCAACACGACGGGGCCCCAGCACACTCCAGCAACGATGTGCGGGATTATCTGAACGCCACTTTTGGGGACCGATGGATAGGCCGGGGTGGGCCCGTAGCCTGGCCACCGAGATCGCCCGATTTAACATGCCTCGATTTCTTCCTGTGGGGACACATGAAGAACCTCGTGTACGAGACTCCCATTTACTCAGAAGAAGACATCGTAGCAAGAATCGCTGTCGCCGCTGGAACTGTTCCCGAAATGCCGGGAATCTTTCGACGTGTACGTCGGTCAATACTTCGACGCTGTCGAACATGCATTGATGCTACCGGTCGCAACTTTCAGCACCTTCTTTAAATAAACATGCCTTCTTTAAATAAACATGTTACGCGTACTACGTCCGATTTGAGAATGCCCGCGGCAAGCGCGAGTCTAGCCCACTTCACCTTTTAGCCAATTGCAGCGGCGCCCTCTCGCGCCGAATGGTGACGTCAGCGGACATACACTTATAGACGAAAAGGGTTTGTCTTGGTGTTGCCTATCCCCCATTACAATTTGTACAGAAAGTTTTCAAACACCCTGTATATATATATATATGAGCAATCCAAGAATAAGCACCCTCGTTCGACCCCAATCCAAGAAAAAGCATCCTAAATTGATTTGGGGGTGCTTATTCTTGGATTGCTCCAAAATATCTAACCTTAACTGAACGTTAAGAGTGACCTAACAAAGCTTTAATATTTATGCCATCATGCCACATACCCAAAGGTATGTCGGGAAAAGAGATGAATGAGAAATTGTAGAAAGAAATGGGCACGAACCATTTAAGAAAAGGCATTATTTGATATTCCGCCAGTGGCGTAGCCAAAAAAGGGGCCTGGGAGGCAACTCCCCACCCACCCCAAAAAAAATTTTAGCTTGCCCCCTAGAAAACTGCCGATGTCAAACTAAAAATGAGATAATTGCAAGACTTGTAATAACAAATGTTAAAAAAAATTGTACAAATGAGATAATTTTAAAACCAGATGTAATAATAAATTATAATTTACAGAATTATAAGTTCGTTACATTTATTACATTTACAATATTCATACTACAAGGTCAGTATTGCGCTCCCCTGTGATAATTTTCTAACCCTTCCAAATTTAGAAGTCTAGCTGGGCGCCTGATTCCCACCCAAGTAAGAAAATCGATTAGCCAATATGGGCCCAATATTTAGCCAAGAGTTATTCAATGGTTCAACAATGAAACAATATTTCTTACTTGACCGTTAAAATCTTTAATTCTGTAGCTAGAAACCAGGGAAATACGGTGAAGGATGAGATTATAAGGAAATATTTGCTAAACATCGAAAATGTATTGTTACAAAATAGGATCTGCAGATTTTAACGCTTGAACGCACAGCGTCCATTATACTAATTAATTTTATTTTGACTAACGTCATACGATTTTAATCAGGCGAAGAGGATCTCTATACTATATGCAGCAAAAAAGTTACAATTTTTTTTATGTAGTTGATCTTTAATACCTGAACCCTTCCCCACGATCAAAGTAAGGATACTTCGGTATTTAATAGAATCACTTATAAAATGTAATGGGAATATGAACAGTATATATATATATATATATATATATATATATATATATATATATATATATATATATATGGGATGACTTTCACAGTTAAACACGTGAAATGAATGAATGATGTAAACCTACGAGGAAAAAGAAAAAAATATTCCAAGGCCTTTTGTGTGTATTCAGCAGTACACCTCTTTAGATTGTTTCCCTAACGAGGTGTACTACTGAATACACGTAAGATCTTGGAATAATTTTTTTTTTCCTTGTGGGTTTGCATCATATATATATATATATATATATATATATATATATATATATAGATGCGATTAACTTATTGAAATCTCATCAGGAAAATATGTTATAACAAGGAACCGACGTTACCTAAAAAGTTGTTGGATGGGGTTACTTCAGTTACAGTAAGATTACAAGCAAACGCGGGTATCCTCGCGATCAGATTGTATCCTAGAGGAAGCGACGGTCTGTTGAAGATGCCTCTTATCCTCCTGCAACTAGATGATTTGCAGGGAAAACACTCTTGTCCTTCGGAAAAGCTGAAACAAGTAACGACGAACAACACAAAACACAGACATAGTTCTTTAAGTCCTTTGGTTGAAGAGATCTGCTGAAACAAAGAATACTGTTAGATTTAATGTATACTGGTACAGGGTGTTTCAAAAGATCGGAATCATAGGAAGTATTTATTTTTCAGTTGTATTATAATAAGTATACGTCCTACGATTCCGGATTTTTTGAAACACCCTGTACAACAAAGGACATCTTAAAACTGTGTAATCTGATGATTTCTTTACCAATTACCTTTAAAAGCGAAAACTTATGGGTTGGCTCCCAAGGTCTATTTCTGTACCTTACGCTATTGACAAATTTACTAACAAATTCGTTTTAGATTTTAAAATTTTATATGTTATACACACACACACACACACACACTATATATATATATATATATATATATAATTTCTCCATTTACTTGATGCATAAGAATATTTTTATATTCATATAATGTTCTAAATACATAAAAGCTAATTGGCGAATGAATTTATTAACTCAAAAAACAAGCCTGTTGCCCCTCTCTCTTTCTCTCTCGCAGTATATGCAATGACTTACTGCAAACGTTCTTGAATATAGGTTAAAAGTGAAGCAGTGACGCCAGAGAATGTAAAGTAGTGTACTGATAATCCGTTAATAGATCATGACTGATATAATTGGTAGTGGGAGTAGAGAAAAACCTCTGTTCTTTCATTATTCTTCACTGGGTCAATCGACTGAACTATACTCAAATGTCATTATATCAATCTTGAATTTCTTATTAAAGAGTCTAAAACATAATCTTCTGTAAACAATATAAGTCATCCAGGTGACTATACACTTGAAATATGTTCGCGAGTTGTCTGCACAGTTTGTTGCCATTTTCACAGAAATGTCACATAGTTATGACCCTGTTGATTTTATGTGTGCGTATATCACGCGATAATTAATTAAAAACAGATGGTACAGTTTACTGTCCCATAACAATTACAGACCAGTCGCGGCTACTCCCTATTTCTTTGTGAACTGCTTTGAAAACCTTTGTTACATGTGAACTAAACAATTACTCGTGATGACCATCAAATTATTTTGTTTTTCTTCGAAATCCTTCAACAAAATCGAACACCGACTAAAATATTACTAAATGTTTACTGAAAACAATTCGGTGGTTAAGTAAACATTAATTAAAATGAAGTTGATCTTAATAAAATAATGAAATATTTCTCTAATGATGAATATGTAATCTATTGGTCTTCGGATCAAACATTTTTCAGAGCCAAATGGAGGAATGCGTTTTCCAAATGTTTCAATTCCTTATATGGAGTATGTAAAGGGGTTCTCTATCATTATCCTATATACGGTTTAATGGGCTTAATGCGTATATTTGATAAGTTGTTTAATTTACTGTCAGTGGTTGCCGTCCTGTACGAGAAACTTGGATATATATAATTTATACTGATTTTATGATGTTAAGAAGTCCGGTTAAGGACCCTAAACTTTTAACATCTACTTATGAAAGCATTGCGTCGTAGCTAGAATCGTAACGCCGCTTCGCGTCGATCAGTGAAGTTAAACAACAATGGGTTTGGATGATCGGTGGCCGTCCTCTCCGATCTGATGATGTAGCGACTCGTGGTTCGGATCCCACGTAAAGCCGTAGGTCCCCCTCCGTCATACGACCTTAGATGTTGTGAAGAAGGTTAAACAATCCCATCATTACATTAGACTTATGAAAAATTTATCAGAAAAGCCTCAAATGAAATATGAAAACCGATAATATTTGGGGTTGTTTAATCTTTTCTTGTTCAACCTTATTTTTAATTCGATTTTTTTAATATTTTTTCTTGGACAAAAAAAAAAAAAAATACATATATATATATATATATAATAAATATTTTTCATCTCCCAACCTCCAAAGTTGTTCTAATCCATGTAAAAATGCTCTGTGTAAAATTTCAGCTCATCAGACAATATTAAGGGGCAATGGCCCCGCCCAAAGGCCCTAAAAGTTGTCGATATTTTAACAAAAGATATTTTAGATTTTTTCATATACACCGTTTTTATCTTCTTTACAGTGTTTTATTCGAAAGAAATATAGAATATGATCGAAAGAGAATTCAATTTACAATAAATTTAGTTATACCATTATTACTTAAAACCAAAATTGGACGAGATATTCACGGAAATTGAAAAGTATCATAAGTGCGTAAAAAAAACGTTTCTGGAAGGTTCTAGAAAGTTCTGCGCCTGCGGCCTATATAAGCGGCGTAATTATTTGTTGTAAATAAAATTCACTTTCGATTATGCTTTGTGATTATTTTCCCAAACAAAGTTTGCAAATGAATTATAAAGGTTTTATATTAGAAATACCAATTATCGGTGAATTTTGAAACTTTAGGGCCTTTGGGGGCCACCTTAATATAGCCCAATTGAGCTGAAATTTTGCACAGAGCACGTTTTTATATATTGGAAGAAGATTAGGGTTGGGAGCAAGTAATTTCAAAAGTTGAAAAATAGGGGCCACCCTAATATATATATACACACACACACACACCATGTAATTATACTTTTCCTTTCAACCTTTCAAACGTTCCGTGCGATGATTCCTCATTTCACGAAGGTCAAGCCTGTCGCCCCTCCTCTTCTTAGAGGAGTAAATAAGTGCAGCAGAAACTAGTATGTAGTGACATTGCCAGACATTTAATTTGAGAGGTGGTTAAAATTCACGCGAATTGAAGTATCTGCTTGATAGCAGTTATTGTAGGTGGTCAGAATACTGCCGACTACCCATTAACCATTAAAGGGTTAACCTCCTTCGTAACATCTGAGGTCATGCGACGTAGAGAACGTAAACCTTTACGTTCGATCCGACCACGACCCGTATAGACACCCAGAGATACACCTTAATCGCTGAAATTTAAAGTCCGAGACGATACTCGAGTCCAGGATCTCCGGCTTAACAACCCGACGCCCTACCTGGCCTACCACTATCGGCCACCTTTGCAGGTGGGCAAAATGAAGCATATCGATGATATTAGTCTAGTTCCTTATGAGGAACCTCAGTTATGGGGAACCTTAATTAAAATCTTTAAATCTTGTACAAACGAAATCATAAGAGCGTCTCGTGGCGAACCCCAATACTACCTAGAGCTGAGCGGTTGTCTTTTCTGTATCATATGTCACAACGAAGCGGTGAACCGGCCACCCCACTGTAAATGACTCGGATTAAGGTAACCCAAACTCGGGTCCCTACCCCTCACTTCCTTGCGATATACGATATGAGGCGTAGATGATACCTTTTACAAATGAAATCATAAGTCATAGCTTTGGTACTACCATACATTTTCAGCGTTCGTAGATGAACAATGAACAAACCTGAAAATAAACAGAGCAACTATTGTTCAATAAAGCATTAAAAATGTTCCATAAACTGCCACCGAAATGTCCAATTTCTCATATCTCTTTACCATCCATAATATTCTTGTAGTTTTAACGAAACTATTATTAGAAATATTCAATATACGTCTTCTTGAAGATGCTTTACTTCTCGACAAATATTTCAGTTCGAACTCTTGTTCAGCCTTCTCGTATATCATCCAAATTATGAACTAAGTATGAGAATAGCTTTTTATGAAGTTTTTAACTTCCAATTAAAGTCAGAGTTAATATTTTATTTTGTGATTAGATTCACAAATAATTACTAGCTGTTGTCGTATGTTTAAATTTTATGTTTGATTTTTCTTGTAATTTTAGATTTCAAACTAGTTTAGTTGTTGTGTGTGTAAAACCATACTGAGTTTCATATGCATGAGACTGTATGCTTCAGTATATATATATATATATATATATAATATATATATATTATATATATATATATATAATTATATGTGTGTGTGTGTGTGTGTGTGTGTGTGTGTGTGTGTGTGTTACACACAGGCCGTGCATGGAACAAGGAACTATTCTGGGGAAAATTAAATCTACTATAGTTCAAATAAGTAACTTCCCTCACCAGCAGTGGCTGCTCGTCGGTAGGCACTGCGGAACTGCAGTACCCCTAAATTTTTTATTTACAATTGAAATAATCAAGAACAATATAAGGATGAGCTCACTGAATAACTTTTTCAATAACTTTTGAAACTTTTATTCATTGCTCAATGCTCATCCTTTTATTTCAGTAATTATTTCAACCCATTCTTAGAGACAGCACCCCTAGAATTTTTAGTCACGAGCCGCCACTGGTGAGTCACCAGCTATCTGCTAAGCAGATAGGATCCAGCTTTGAGACAGGATTTAGATCCTGATCCTGTCCCTGCCATTTTGTTTTGAATGTCAGAAATTTCGTCAAATGACCCGACCCTTTTAGTCTTCTTTTTAAGGTGTCCTGTAAAGCATCGTTTACACCACAAAACCGCAGCATTTGACAGAACTAAAGGTAAGAATCGAAACAGTTCGACATATCACAAAAACAAATAGAAATGCGTTTCAGGTCTTGCGAAATTGGATTCAGAGTTGTATTGCTCAAGATGGATGTGTTTAGTGTCAAGTGTGCAACAAACTTGACAGACTTTCTAATACATTTAATATATGTTTTTATGACATAGGTAAAAAAAATATTAAATTTTAAAACCCTTAACCCTATATGCACAACAGTTACAAATTTCTAACTTTTCATACTCTCTCTCTCTCTCTCCATTTTGGGTTAAAGGACTTGACAGTTAATACTGTATTAAATTGCACGGAGACCAATGTTTATGACAAAGTCGAAATTTATTACAAAGACTGTGATTGACCAAATGATTGATCGAAATTGGTCACGTGGAAAAAATAACCAATCTAAAATGACCACCTAACCTGATATAATTTGGTGTCTGTGAAACTTAATATTATCCGTTTATATATATATATATATATATATATATATATATATATATAACTATCGAGTTTTAAATAGTTTTAAATAGTTTTAAAACTATTGCAAATTACATCCAGTTAAAGTTATAATAAGTTAAAATGAATAAATTGATTTGAAGAAGTATAAATGAAACTAATTTAAAATATGTATGGCCCGCGTGCTTATTCGGTTAGGTAACTTCAAGTTAGACTAAATTAAATAGGAAAACAATAGATGTTCATAAATTATGTGGTTCATATCTTGCCTGTGCACGAGAGTTGGTTTAGCATGTATTGAGTAATTTCTCTTTCAAATAAGGTGAGTTTATCGAGTTACAATAGGCGTACTGATTGATAAATTACGAACAAAATGCATTGTAAGTCACTCAAATCGTTACACAATGTCTTTTTATCGGGTGTTCCATAAGTAGGGTGTCCATACGTCCCAGTTTTCCATATTTTAAGAGTTATTAATTATGTACTATGCGAATATGAAAGTATAAGGTGTGTATTATTATATTTAGTATTTATTTACTCCGTTAAAAAGTGTTTTCAAATTAAGCCTATAGGCTATAGGACATACTGTAGATCCGCCCCTGTCCCGGTTTTTCCAAGCACAAATCTGGACACCCTATCCATAAGTCCCTTTACCCTTGAACCTTTTCCTACTAGAATAGGGTGATGGTAAAAGAGAGGCAGTGGGGGGGAAGGGGAAGAGGTAAATAGACTTATTATGGAACACCCTATACATCTATAGTTCCAAAATGCTGGGTAAGTAACGCCTTAAAATTCTAGTGAAAACCCGGAACAAAGATATGAAAGTGGTCGAACCCGAATTTAAAATATTAGTAATTCTAAACCTTTATTACTATGCAGTAAGGAAAATGCAATATAATGTAGACATGTCCATTTCGTTCAATAACAAACGCTTAAAATGAATCAATAAACAAAGTCTATTATTCTCTTTCAGCGTCTTTTCCATTTCAATTTCACTCAGACTCAATAATTATTATTCTTTAGCTTATCAAACTCCATTAAATGTATAAGAGTTAATTTATTAATATTATTTATGAGTCCCATTCACTTTGCGAGCTTTTAAAAGGATAGTCTCAGAATATGGCTTTATGCATGTGGCATTTCCTCGTGTGGTTTCTCTATTGCTTTGACTCGTATCTCGGTTTTCTTGTTTGTTTTTTATGTTTTAGGTTTACATTTACTCCATAGATAAAGTCTTCTTATATATATTATTCAAAATTGTGCGTGTTCATGCATATATATATATATATTTGTGTGTGTGTGTGTGTGTGTTTTAACAGCAGACATAACTGACTATTTTGTTATCCTATTAATGGTTTCAACAATACCTCTAATGGATGTTACACAAGCCGACCAATTTGCATTTGAAGATGTGTAAATAGGATTGTTTTTGTTTTTGTTTCTTACACCAAATTAATAGAACATCAAATGAATAGTTTAGCCTTCCATTATCTCCTTTTAAAAGTTAAGTTTTTTTTTTAGTGCTTTATATTTAATACATTTTAATGCACTGAAGACGAAAAAATGAATATTGTACATAGTTATATTTTGGTTACTTCCGCCAACCTCTTCGATTTCTTGCATCGCGAACGATCTTGAACATAGTAGTGTGTCCTCGTTCTTATAGTCATAGTACAAAGCGAATACGAGTAACGTGATTCGTTTGTCGTATGTATGTAGTTCCTTTCTCTATGTACGAGATATTAATATACCCGCAGTTAAGCTATATTTTTGAGTATCTGTATTATGATATCCTTTTAGGAAAAATGTATGTAACTGTTCCCTTTTCGTATAGTTAGGCTTCTTTAATATTTTACGCTGTATAACGTACGTACGACGCATCAGACCAATTTTTTTGGTATGTTCTACACAGGTTATAATCATAAATGTCTGATAACTGACGACGATAATAGTAAGTAGAAATGAATATAATGTTTAAATAAGACACTTCAGACTGAGTTATAGGTTAGATTTTATTGTATATTATGAACTTAGAAGGAGACTAGTGGAAGGAGACTAGTGGAGCTTTAGAGTCCATATAATTGGTCGGGCTTTCTGTGAGTGGCAGACAAGGAGCTAATGAAAGAATTAAAAATAGTTAAGATTCAATATTAGAAACTAAATATCTTGGCTCTCCTTCAGCTACATTAAATGTTATTCGTAATAAATATGTAGTGTTTTATTTTTAACTCAAAAAATAATAGAATGTTGCGGTTTTTGTTTGATTTATACGTATGTTTTGTACAAATTCCAGTTTTTGAGATAAACAGGATTCAGTCTCTTATACGTCCTTTTTCTTGTAATGATTCTCTCTCTCTCTCTCTCTCTCTCTCTCTCTCTCTCTCATAAAACTAACAAAAATGTATACAAAAAAAATCACGGATAATATACGCTGTTGAGATAATTCTTAAACTGGGGTGTGCTGACCAGCTGGAGATGCCTCTAGATCAGTGCTCCCTTATCTAAGTAACATAAATACAGTAATTCATTTTAAAAAGTCACTGTATCAGCACACTGACCTTTTAACATTCATCGAAGAAATAGCGATGAAAGGATGACGTATCGTATATAAAATGTACACACAAAAAATCCTTCAAAACATGTATGGTGTACATTAGATTAAATAGACTAGAGTGTTTCATTCTATCCTTTATTTTCTATTGTCCTCTAATGCGTAATTGGGTACATGAGATAAGTGTACGTATGGTGTGAATGAACTCTGAATCTATTCTTTTCATTATCCTTTTTCCTATTTTCCTATAAATCATCTTTCACAACAATTTTATGTCAACAGTGGCTGGCGGAGGAGGGAGAGCCTTGTCTAGTCTATGCTTTACTATTACTCTACTATTCCTGTATAAAAGCTTTACACATTTATAAGTGTAAGCATTGTACGAGGCTCAGTATTCCTTATTTTCATTTGTTCCTCTTTACTTTTTACCTTTTACTTCTGTCGTCGTCTTTCTAGCGTAGAGTGGGTCTTAGGGTCTTTGTTAGCCTCTCTCTCTCTCTCTCTCTCTCTCTCTCTCTCTCTCTCTCTATATATATATATATATATATATATATATATATTACCCTGTGATGATGCTAAAATGTAACTAAAGTATAATTGCCCAAGTTGTTTTGTGATAATAATAACTTTTTTTTTTTTATAACCACATTTAACGTGTCGCTGTCGTGTAAGTGAGTTGTATAGTTTCTGTAACAGAAGGAGAGAGAACTTGAAGGTGGTGGCAATGAATTAAGATAAAGATGTTATTTGCAGTAAACGAATCCTAAACATCACATCCCTAAATAGATGATGGTCATACGTGGAAATTTACTTATAGATATAGGATTCGCAGTCTCTAACTCTTATTTCTAATTGGAATGGCCTTCGTGACGTATTAATCGTTTGAGAGAGAGAGAGAGAGAGAGAGAGAGAGAGAGAGAGAGAGAGAGAGAGAGTACAATGAAATAATATTAAATACTTTATGTAAAATCCAGCATGACTGACAAAAATAGCCTTTTAAAAGTACGTATGAAGAGAGAACTACAGAGAAAATCTATTTTATGAAAATAAAAGTATTTTAGTAAAGAGAATATTGTCGAAAGAAAAGCTTTATACGCTTCGATTTGGCAGTTAAATTTATGTCGAGACGCTAAAAGGCTTGTCACGTATTTGATTATATCTTAAACATGAAGAAATTTTTGCTTTTTCGTGGAAACATTTATATGATATTTACGATGTTTGAAGAAACATTACAACATAGGTTCAGAAGAGATAGGTCAGATTCTCTGGATGAAAAGTATCGATGTGCTGTACTAATTCCTCGGAACAGGGCCTATCAGAGGGGGGCTAGGAGGGCCATTTGGCCTGGGCCTCAAGCTTAAGGGGGGCTTCAAATTTAGAAACTTTCAGGTTTGAATATAATCTTTTGCCGTGAAAGTAATAATTGGGTTTAGCTATGGGCCTCAAAAGCTGGAAGTGGCCCGGGCCTCTCTGAACCTCTGAGAGGGCCTGCCTCGTAATACCTAAGTAATCCTAATTTAATCTAAGATACTTTCAAGCCTAACTTAACTTGTTGGGTTAGATTAGGTTAGATAGATTAAGTTAAGTTTATAAGTTAGGTTTTCACGACTTGTCAATGTGATTCTTTGCCATTGCGATGAAATTGTACTCGAAAAATTATACAGTATTAATTTAATGTTATACAGTATAAAAATAATGAATAAAATGTGAAAAACAGTTTTATTAACTGATTAAACACGTTTAATCCTATTTAGTGGTAGTGAATACTGTATAATAAGTATGAAGTACAGATGTCAATATTACTATAATTATGAAGATCAAAATATTGTTTGGAAATTATGAATATTACTTAACACACACACACACACACACACACATATATATATATATATATATATATATATGTATATCCTTACCTGTTCGACAGTTGAAAGATTTCTGAGCATTTTCCTAAACATGTTATAGTACATATTGATTCGTATTTCCTAAAAGTAAGTTCGTGCTAAGATTTGTGTGTTTTCGATAAGTGATTTTTTATTCTTTAAGTAATCTCCAAATTCATTCTGTTTGTTAATTTCAAAGATTGTTTGAAGACATAACAACATACAAACAGTTAAGGACAAATAAATCGATTAAAACAAATTTCTCAAAAGCCAGAGAGTTTTTTTAAGCCTATGCGACAATCTTTCAGATAATGACATTTGGTCAGCATGCTTCTTTGAAATTTTCTCTCTGATCAAGGTTGTATATATACTGTAGAATGTAATGTCTTAAATTTAGAATGGCATAGAAACCAATTTGATAATATGTACAGTAAATATCGTAAATCGGTAACAATTTAATCACAATACAAAGTATGACAACCTTTTTGAATATTATCACAACACTAACTCCATATAGAATTTGTAAGTTGTTGTTACATTTGTACAATTATTGAAGAAAGTATTGCATAAGGATAATCAGTGGGGCGATGGGTGAATCTGCGCTATTGGTTAAAATCACGTCTTCAGAAATGCACCAAATTGTCTGTTCTTAAGCACCTATTGAGCCAGACTAAGGCGTAAGGGCTCAGGAATTGCAGTCTGCTTGCATCGGGTATAATAGGACACTTGAGGGATCTAATGAGGGGAGTAGTGACGTCATCAAAGTTTTGTATACTTATCGAATATGTTGAGTAAAATCATTCTTTCCTCAGCGTTACTGGGGGAGCTGTGTGGCTCTTAGGAATACTTTATAAACACACACACACACACACACACACGTTTAAATGTGTCACATATTGAGTATCAAATAAGGTGTAACTGCCCTTTTGAGTATATACGCGACATAATCTTTCAAACTCCTCAAACTACTTTCAGCCATTTTTATTTAAATAAATTGATTTATAAGTGACAATAATTTTTCTTTTTCAAAATATCATTTCCAGTAACGAAAATGTTAATGTAAATATTTTATTACTGCTGTGTATATATGAAAATGAAAATGTTTATTGGCACACCGCAGTCCATATGACAAATATTAATAATACAATTAATGTACAGTAATGTCGAAGCTAAGTGGAGCTACAGACAGACGTTTTCATACCATGAATTCCATAGCTTAGCAGACACGACAGGACTGATGAATAGCTTGGATAATCGGGTTGGTTGATTTTTTGCATTAGACTGTATTGAGCACTTCTTGTTATATATATATATATATATATATATAAAACTGATTTGTATTTCATTGATTTTCTAATGAGTTCATTGAAGAATGAAACGCAAAGTTGGGTTGGAGATTGATCTGGGACATTAGTTCCGGAAAGCCTGTAAAGCAGTGACCTCGGACTCTTGTTTGATGATAATAATTTCAAATTTAAGTCTTATTTTGCGCCCTTGTTTTATTAAAGGTCATCCGTTTTCCTGGTATACCGCAGATTAAGCAGTACACACACACACACACAGACAGACAGACAGACAGACACACACACACACACACACATCACGACGTTTAGTTATCTTGTCGTTAAAATTCTCAGCTCTTACAGAAACCAAAACATCATATTTTAACATCTCATTTCGTTAGGTTAGGGTAAGCTATGATAAGTTAGGTTAGGTCTACCTGGTTAGGCTACGCTGTAGCTTGCAATGTAAAGTTAGACTATTGTAAATTACATTAAAGCGAACTTAAAAACGTTGAGATAGAAACTTGTGGACAGTATTTTTGCCAACAAATTGGTTGTACTTCCATAATGTATATGGGACATTCTTATAGGTAAGATAGTGGAATAGAATGGAATGGAATTTTTTAATATTTTGATCCACTCTGTTTATCGGCTAAAATGAGACATATTTCTTTATGAAAGACATTCTATAAAATGTAACTGTCAAGTAGATAAGCGAATGCCAAAAAAATGAAAGGACTAATTACTTGTATTGATTTCTGAATTAAAAATAATTAATAGAATGCCTTTCTTTTCGTAATTGAATGCATGTTCATGCTTTGCCGTCTACAGCGCCACTGGCTGCTCTCTCGTCTTGTCGATAAAGCTATACAAATCTGTCGCCATTCGATTAATGTACACAAACAGAGCACGAGTCTAAAATACTGTGTGTGTATTTATATAATTAAGCATATGATGTTTTCGCGAATGTATTACTACATTTATTCAAATCTATCTTTGTTTATTTGATTTTAATAAATGAAATACGATCTACGAAATGCGGTTTTGAATATGATCCAAGATACACAGTTCTATACCTAATGACATTGTCTCTTTCAGCTACCAAACTTACACATATTTAGAACGTATAAGAATTAAGCAAAAGCTGTATTTCAAATGTTTTCTTACTGA